>CP139507.1:410623901-411823901 GCA_021014915.2 Artemisia tridentata subsp. tridentata | reverse complement strand
ACAAGATTCCTCTTTGTGTTTGATAAACTTCAAGACAGTTTCTATACTTAGTTGTTTTAGATTTATCTAAAATAACTAACCCTTACAAGCTAAGGAATTCGATCAAGTGTATAACTGGGATCAACACTTTGAATCACATGTGATTCTTTTGTCTATTATATTTTAATAAGCCAAGTCAATGCAAGGATTTTGATTATTTTCAATGCAATCAAGAACAGTGCCAAGCGTGAAAGTCATGTGGTTATCAAGAGATTGATGCAGTAAAGAGCAAGTGATGTGGATAAAACACATGGGTCGTAAGTTATTGTGAATGGTAGTTTTTGGGTAAACTGATGGTAGTATATGTAGTTAACCGATGGTCGTAGTTTGTTTTATGTTTATAGTTTGTTTTCTGGACAAGTTTAGATGTTGATGGTAGTATTTTGGTAATTACTGATGGTCGTAGTACTGATGTAGTACTAAACAATTACCTGATGGTAGACTTTTAGTAAAACTGATGGTAGTATCTTATTATAAGTATGAAATGGATTTTTACCTGTTATTTTGATGAACGTTTTAACATCTGTAATATTATTTTTTTATTGCTAAATGTCATAATCTTATGGTTATAGCCAGGGAAAGTTTTCATATCCAGATCACATGTGTTTATGAACAAATCACATGTGATTTGTTCAAAAATCACATGTGATTGTGAGTTGTTCACAAATCACATGTGATTTAGTGATGTAACTTTACAACTTGCATTTATCAAACATTTGTCAATAATCAATGTAAAGAAAAAGGAAAAACGTCACTAAACATTTGTGAAAGGAATATCAAATGTGGGGGGGGGGTTGTGAAGAAATTAAGTTATAATAGTGGACTAGAAGTTTGATGTCTGATTGATAAAAGAGTCATTAGTGTAAATTGTAGCCCCTGGCCTTGAGCCCTTAAGTGGTTCGGTTTCTGACAAAATTACTCACATTTTCATAGCATACAATGTTGTGAATCAACCATGGCAGATGATCCTCCAAATCACTTCTTCAAGTTCATTCTTTTAGATATTAAAGATAGTTTACCATCCAAAAAGTAATGGGTTCACATTAAATATATAACGTTTTTCTGTAAATCACACATTATCACATGTGATTATTCAAAATCACGTGTGCATTTTCGAAATCACATGTGAGTTGTTCACAAATCACATGTGATTTAGTGATGTAACTTTACAGCTTGCATTTATATTCAGATAGAAATACCAATTCTGCTAGAACATCAAACATAAAGTATTCAATTAAACATAGTTGAATTAAGATTGGCATAACACTATTCCAACAGTGCAATAAAAATAAAGAAAAAAACAAAATCTAAACAAAGTATGATATGAAAAGCGCAAATTTAAACAAAGTATGATATTCAAGAAGCGTTAGTCGCTTGTTCAGCTGCATTAATTCTCGTCGTTTGTTCACCTGCATAAATTCTAGTCGCTTGTTAAGGAGAAGCACTTTTCGCAAGTTTTACAATATATTTTGGATATGACGGACATGTAGTCTTGGTTTCCTTCTTAGTCTTCAACATTAGGTTCCCAAGATACCGATCCTCTAGGTGTCTCAGTATGACTATATAAACTTGGTCTTGGTGTGCTAATAAAATATGTTTCAAAATTAGATAATACTAAATTTAGAGGTCACATAAAACTGAAGTGAGAAATCACATGTGATTCTTCAACAATCACATGCGATTGCAATAAAATCACATGTGATTTACCTAGATATACTACTCACAACATCATATTCTGTCATGTGATTGTAGTAGTGTATAAACTACTCACAACATCATATATTGGGAACAAATAACAGAATCACATGTTATTTACCTATAGCAGCTACAAAATTCTCTTTTGTATCTGGATCAACAACACATCATCCATAAACTGGATTTCAAGATCAACCAAAAGATACACATCTCCCTAAGGTTTTTAAACAACTATATCAATTTTTTTTTCGTTTTTCTTCATTTTTTTTTTCTTTTTTTTTTTTTTTACCTTCTACAATGGATTCAACAATAAGATGGGAGATTACCTCTCATATCGTTCATCTTTACATGAATTACCAGTTGAATAAATTAATTCAACATGTAGAAAATTTGAAAGTTTGAAAAAATCCAACAGTTTGTTTTAGAATATGCGGTCACTGTTGGGATAAATGTCTATTGCATCAGCTCATAGAATCTGTTACTAAATCACATGTGAATTTGCTTCAGCATCACATGTGATTATCACAGACGCATTTAATCAAACACATGGTGTGCATCTAGATCAACAACAACATCATCCATAACCTAGATTTTAGGATCAACAAAAAGATTTTCAGCATCCACAGCTAGAACAAGAACCAAGTCTACTTCCTTTAATTGATTTTCATCCATATTTTTACAAATCTTTTGTGATTTTGATCGATTCCTTCAAATTCGTTCAAATTACAGATCTAAATATTTCAAATTGAATGTTTTTGATCTATTAACTATTTGTTATGATGATTAGAAGGTGAAAATCGAGTGCTTTTCGCGTCTTTTTTTATGATGATTTGAAGGTTATTCCCAGTAGAAGGTGATTCGTGTGATTTGTGTGATTTCCGATGATTGACAATGGTTTTTATGGATTTTCGGTGATTTTTCGTTGACCAACGACGGTTTTATTGTTATTTTCCGACGGTTTATTTGTGATGAGAGAGAAAGTTAGATGTGTGTGTTTTTTATGATAGAAAAAGTGACATATTAAATTAGATGGATTGAAGATATTTTCTGCTTTTATTGAAGGAGATCAAAATAACGCTTTTGCCCTTGTTTTTTATTTTCTTCTTTCATCTATGTCGTTAGATGAAAGAAAGATGGATGGCTGAGATCTGTTGAATTGTCCTTTAGATAATACCTGTTTGTTGGGGATCTCATCTCTAGTAACAATACGTTTGCACATGAGAAAACCGCATTGTCCGTTGTCGTTAGATAATATTCAGCATAACGGGTATGCAGGTGGGGTGGCATGGCTAATTGGTCAAACTGGTCGATATATGGCGTAAGTCTAAGCTGCCAATTCGGAGTGAATGCAATCTCTTCTTATAATTCTCCGTTAATGCGACTTATGTTCAAACCCTGATAGTGCGACTTATTGCCAAAGCCTCCGCGCGCGCGGAGATCCTAAACTACTAAATTAAATGATAAAAGAAAGAAAATTATATGGATGGTTAATGTGGTTTGCATTGACCTAAAATTTAATCATCATTTTTTGTTTTTGTTTTCTTTTTTTTTTTTTTTTTTATTTTTATTACACACACAGTCCCTTTCTCAGAAACTAGTAACATCTCTCACCTATGATCGGTGATTTTATCAGAGGCTTAATTTGGCTGTTAAAACATAAAACCATTGGGTTTCCTTGTACGACATTTTTACTTATTTGAGTAGCATTAGTTAATCATGACATGTACCAACAAAATTCCTAACGTCTGAAACGCTTCTATTTTTATCACAAGTAACAACACTCCAAGTCTGAAACATAATATGTACTGTAGTATTATTAGAATCATGGATAAATCCAAGATAATATATCTTGACTTATGTGACCATGCTACCATGCACTCCCAAAACCTTTAGACTAAGCACAGAAGCATGGTCGTTCGATCGGTCGACCGACTCCCCAATCGGTCGGCCTTGATGTGTGTAGTCGGTCTCCTCTCGACCGAGTAGTTTTTTTTTTTTTTTTTTTTTTTTTTTTTTTTTTTTTTTTTATTTTATTTAATTTTATTTAATTTTATTTTACGTGGTCCCGATCGATTGAAAAACATGCATATGGACAAAATCTTTTCACTTTCAAATTATTACCGTTCCGTTTTGTAGCAATGGAAAAAAATAATAAATAAAAACAAACTTTTAAAAATTTAAACCCTTTACCTTATAGATACCTCATTTATCTTATCAATTTATACACAATTTAAATACACTTTTATCAACTTTTTTAAATGGCTTGTTCGCTTCCACACACCATCGATGAAATCAAAATTATGGTTCAGAAACAAATCGACGAGGATACGTCAGCAAGTCCTTATGAATTTAGCCGTAGAATTTGACAATGCATGTGTAGGTAAAGATGATTTGAGGAAAGCTTACGCTGAATGCAGTGACATTCCACAAGAGAAACATGCTTTGATCGACGCTTATTTGAATCAAACATCTGAATTCGATTACGAGATGCATAACGCTTTGTTTAGAAAGGTGGGAAAATTAGAACAACAAACGAATTATAAATTTTTTTGGATGCATGTAAAAAGTTGTAACAACCCGTAATTTTTCCACGTCAACATTTATTTGCAAACTCAAATTTACTACTTTGAAATTTTACAAGAACACTTTTTACGTATAACTCTTTAGTTTAATAAACATAAAACTAGGAGCAACCCTCTTGAGCACTATGAACTTAGGCTACATTTAGTCCACATCATCCCAATACCTTGCTCCTACTCAGGTTCGAAATTTTAATCCCTGAGACAATTCCCTTTTTATTTATTTAAGATTGTTAATTTAACAAACGCTTTTCGCTATTTAAATAAACACCCGATATACCCAATACTCCTAACAATTTTTTTTTCTAACGCATTTTTACACCTCCTAAATTATTACCAAAGTTCCAAAAATATTTCCTTACACCTAATGTAATTTCTTTATTCACAACGTTTAATTACGCGTAACTTACGTTAATTACCAAACCGATAACCAATACCTATTTTTAATACCCAATACATTCAATATACATATATTACATAAAAATAAAATATTCTACTCCTACATTTTACCTATATGCCCCCCCCCTGTTGTAACAACCGTGATTTTAGCAGGTTAGTTTGACTAATAGTCTCAACCTATCAAACTTTTGTTTGGTGTGTATTATGTGTTATATGTGGTATATATGTGGTATATAAGCGGTATATGTACGTGTGTTAGCACTAAATCCCTTGGTGTGAGATTTCGTCATGTTTTAGTAGCGTTGAATTTTGTCATAAGTTCATTTTGATCGCCTTGGTGGTGTAGAAATGACTTGGGCAGTTTTGGTGTTTTGTGATTTTGCGTAACAAGTCTCCGTTCAAATATTTGAGCATTAGTAAGTTACGTGGAGGTTTTTTTTTATGGATTATATTAAATACAAGTGTGAAAATCTATTTTTGGAAACTTTATTTTGAAAATGATATTTTTCTGGGTTGTCTTAAAAACGAAAGTTTATCGCGTAAGGTGTTCAGCTTGATATAGGGTTTTTATAAAATATCAAGAGTACAAGATTTTAAGTGTAATAATTAAATTTAATAAAAAAATAAGAAAAATATATATAATAATAAGGGGCGGCCGAAAATTAGGAGATAGGGGAATTAGGAAACCAAATTTGATACCAAATACACTTACCTAATTAAGAGTTATCTAGAATCCTCCATAGAGCACTATAAATACAAAACCAAAACCCTCCCATTCACCCTATGTGAAAATCGGCCAGAAGCAAGAACCAAGGAGAAGAGAAATTATTTTTAGGGTTTTCATCTTTCAAGAATTAATGTAAATCTTTAATACTTATGCTTAATTAATTTTTATGATTCACGTAACAATAATTTGATGGATTAGGTTTTATTTTAAAATCTGCAAATTATTATTATAAAACATATTGGGATCATTAATTAGTGATATTATGTTGATTGGTGAAGAGATTAGGGTTTAAAACTTGATAATTAATGAGCTAAGATTCTGACAGAATATTAAGGCTGTGGAGATTCGATTATATTTAATAGATTAAGATGAGTTAGATCACGAATTTTATGTCTAAATTGTATTTCAGAGAAAGAGCTTTCCAAAAAATCCGGCCACGAGTGTTTTCGAGATCGGGAAGTCAGTCAAACGAATGTTATGAGTTAAGGTGTCAAAACAGTTAAACCGGGACATATTTAGGTTAGAAGTATTGAGATCAAAAGTGGTTTAAAATGTGTATTTTGGGTTAGCCCTTCTGGGGGAATTGAGTTCTATATTATCTTTGACTTCCACGCGAAAATTGGACGATAATAAGATGTACAAGTATGTCTACTAGGTCAAAACTTTTTGGTGTGCGTTCAGATCCGAATCTGGATAGTTGTCATGTTTGATTTTTCATTGGGTACTTGTGTGTGTTTTTAATGCATGGCCTTCTGGGAGAAGCTTGTATGCTTATGAAGGGTCATGGTGAATTTTTGGTGTGAGTTTTGGATGATTTTTGGTCGTGATTTTATGTGGGTGAAATTACCCTAAAAATCTGCGTTTTCTGAGATGTTTTATTTAAGGAATTTAGTGAGTATAGGTGTTCGGTAGTGATTAGTATGGAGTCTAGGTAATCCATGGTGGGTTATATGAACCTTAGACATCCATCATATATGTGTTACATGGATTATAGCTTTTACCTTGGTCGCGTGTAATGTGGTATTGTTTTATTTGTATAGATTTGTGTGTGGATAATTTGGAAGCTGCAAGGTTGAGGTGAGTTCATAGTCCCATTTTTAACTTTGTTTTTAACTTGGGATGGAGATGATGCTTGTGATAAATTATTTTGAGTTACTGTGATTATGTGGTTATAAAATGCATGGACTTGTAATGGTTATTATATGTATACTGCATGTTGTGTGGTGATTCTGTGTGGTCCATTTGGAGGGTATTGATTTACCCATTATTTCTGTGTGGTCCGATCGGAGGGTATTGATATACCCATTATTTTCTTGGATCGGTGGGCGCGTTCCGTCCCAATTGTGGTGGTATTTGGATCGGTGGGCACGTTCCGTCCCAATTTATACTTGGATCGGTGGGCACGTTCCGTCCCGTTTGCATGCTAGTTGTGTGATAACTATTTTTACTGTCCTGCTATGTTTTGTAATCACAGTGAACTATTATCGGAGAAATGTTTTGTGTGTCTTAAACCTATGAATCTCACCAACATTATTTTGATGTTTTTAAGCATCATTTTCAGGTGTGCATTCTAAGGCTAAGGTAGAAGGACGTGACTAGAAGAGACTAGTTTGCATTTGAGGATGACTATTTTTAAGTTTTAATTGGAATAAGTTGGATTTTGTTTGCGATACTTGAATGTCTTTCATTTTTACTTTATGTTTTAATGAAGATACCTTTGGAGATTGGTTTTGGTTATTTTATTTTGGGGTATCGTTACGACACTTTGTGTCTGTACTTTGCTCTATTTATTTGCATATAGTAATTCTCTATATAGACGACATGTGTTGTGATGATATCCATGATGTTGCACTCGCGTTTCCGCCATTGGCGAGGTGTGACAGATTGGTATCAGAGCCTTGGTTATTGAGAAGTAGGTGGTTGAACCTAGACTATAACCTAGGAGTCCCTCATATAGTTGCATTTAGGGCCTATGTGTGAGTATGGTATTTTACGTGTTTATTCTTTTTGAGTTTATGGGTAGTTTTGTTTAGTTTTGGACGTCTATTGGACCCTCGTACTTAGTATCTTATGTGACACTTTTAGCATGGCACCTCTCGCACGTAGCAAGTTTCGTTGGGTAATTGTTGTCGCTACTGGTTGCAAGAGGATCGGTAGCTTGAGACGGGCTAGCATGAGGATTTTGATTTCTGCGAGCATGTGGCCATGTCTAATCGAGGAAAAGCTGACCTTAGTGAATGTGGGTGGAACGGAGGTAGAAGTGTTCGAGACGGAGGTAACCAATAAAGACGGCTCCACGACTAGGTACCCGGGAAAGTGTCCCAAATTCATAGAAGATGGAGGAGCAGTTCGGGCTGAGCCTCGTGATTTATATGGGTTTGTGGATCATATAGGAGAGGAAGGAAGGAATCCCGAGAGTGGCTTTGCTAGTCGTCCACTACCACAGCCCGAGGGAAACCAAAATGGATGGATAAGTGAAGAGAAAGAGTACGAAGTGGATTCGGACCTGGAGTCTACGGCGAGTAGTTGAATTATTTCAAGATAGACGAACGTTAGGATGGAGCTCGAGCCGTGTGTGATTTTGTTTTATTTAGTATTATGTTTTGGGATGTTTTCTAGTGACGTTAGATGTTTGGTATTGTGTTGGAATATGGATTCCGTTGGATTTTGGGATTTTACCCAAGTATTTAATAATAAGGCTTGAGCGAGTTTGAATATTTTATCTGTGCGATATGTGATTAATTATGAGTTTGTGTATGTGTTATTGTAAGGTGTTATTATTGTTAGGGGTGGTATTGGAAGCGAGTACACATGTGAAAGGATACATCTATAATTTTGGGTGGCCAACATAATTATACATGAATCACGACACATGTGGACTTACGACCAATGCTACGTTGACCAATGATGACATGCTCACATGTAGTAGGATTAGATTTAACTGTGATATTTGTGTTAATTGTCCCATTCGATGGGGATGCTTATGACTATGTGTATTCGCAAATGTTGTGAACGGCGCCTAACGGTATTAATGATTTGTGTGTCCAGGATATGGCACCAAAAAGACCAAGACGCCTATTTAAGTCACCAATAAGTGGAACCTAGTGAGCTTAGGTGTAGTATTATGATTGAGATAGCTAGCGTTTGGGAGGTAGATATTGATAAGGTTATTCGTGGGTGTACTATAGTATTAGAGGGCATTCCGTTTATGATTGATTTAATACCTTTTGGGCATAGAAGTTTCGATGTGGTGATAAGGATGAGCTGGTTGTCTAAGCATAGGGCCGAGGTTATATGCCATGAAAAGGAAGTTCGTATTCCTTTAGAGAATGGTGGTATCCTTCGGATACAAGGAGAATGCTTAGGGAATGACTTGAAAACCCTTAAGACTGCAAAAGCCAAATAACGTAAAATAGAAGAGATTCCTGTGGTATGTGAGTTTCCGGGCGTTTTTCCTGAAGACTTGTTTGGATGGCCTCCAATCCGTCAATTTGAATTCCGTATTGAGTTGATTCCTGGAGCGGCACCTGTGGCGAAATCCCCATATCGATTAGCACCCTCTGAGATGCAGGAGTTGTCCGCGCAGTTGCAAGAACTTCAGGATAAGGGGGTTTATTCGACCTAGTCATTCTCCGTGGGGAGCACATGTGTTATTTGTTAAGAAGAAGGATGGTTCGTTCCGGATGTGTATTGACTATCGGGAATTGAACAAGTTAACTTTTAAGAATCGGTATCCTCTTCCTAGAATCGATTATCTCCTTGACCAGCTGCAAGGTTCTTGATTCTTTTCGAAGATAGATCTACGTTCTGGTTATCATCAGTTAAGAGTGTATGAGGAGGATATTCGGAAGACTGCTTTTAGGACTCATTATGGACACTTTGAGTTCACGGTTATGCCATTTGGGTTTACAAATGCACCTGCGGTATTCATGGATTTGATGAATCGCGTTTGCAAGCCTTACTTGGATAAATTCGTGATTGTGTTCATAGATGACATTCTAATTTACTCTTAGACGAAGGAGGAGCATGGAGAACATCTGAGGTTGATCCTTGGATTACTGGAGAAGGAGAAATTGTGCGCCAAGTTCTTAAAATGTGAATTTTGGCTTGAGGAGGTACATTTTCTTGGACATGTGGTGAATAGTGAAGGAATACATGTAGACCCTAGTAAGATAGAAGCGGTCAAGAACTGGAAGGCTCCTACGACGCCGTCCGAAATACTCTCATTCTTGGGATTGGCAGGATATTACCGAAGATTTATAGCGAATTTTTCAAAGATTGCTAAATCCCTTACTTGTTGACTCAAAAGAACAAGAAGTATGTTTGGGGAGAAGAGCAGGAGGTGGCTTTTCAGTCACTAAAGGATAGTTTGTGTAATCCACCTATTCTGACGTTACCTGATGGGCTAGATGATTTTGTTACGTATTGTGATGCATCGAATCAAGGATTTGGGTGTGTGCTAACGTAGAGGGGTAAGGTGATAGCTTATGCATCCCGATAACTCAAGGTTCATGAGAAGAATTATACCACTCATGATTTAGAGCTTGGTGCGGTAGTATTTGCTCTCAAGAATTGGAGACATTACCTGTATGGCACCAAGAGTGTTGTGTATACGGATCATAAGAGTCTTCAGCACATCTTCAGTCAGAAGGAGCTGATCATGCGACAAAGAAGGTGGATTGAATTGTTTAGTGATTATGATTGCGAGATCCGCTATCATCCTGGAAAGGCGAATGTGGTAGCTGATGCTTTAAGTAGGAAGGAAAGAATTAAGCCTAAGTGTGTACGAGCGATGTGCATGACATTGCAGTCGGGAATTAAGGGTAAGATATTGGCAGCGCAAGAGGAAGCTCTTAAGGATGAGAATGCGACTGCTGAGATGTTGCGTAGCTTGGATCAACAAATGGAGAAAAAGGAGGATGGTGGAATGTATTTCTTAGATAGAATATGGGTTCCATCGGTAGGAGGTGTAAGGAAGTTGATCATGGATTAGGCTCATAAGACGAGATACTCAATTCATCCAAGATTTGACAAGATGTATTATGATCTTAGAGATGCTTACTGGTGGTCAGGAATGAAGAGGGAAATAGCTGAATATGTTAGTCAATGCTTGACATGTTTGAAGGTTAAGGCGGAACATCAGAAACCCTTTGGGTTGTTACAACAGCCGCCGATTCCTGAGTGGAAATGGGAGAGAATAACAATGGATTTTATTACTAAGTTGCCTAGAACAAGTAATGGACATGACACGATATGGGTCATAGTGGACAGGCTGACGAAGGCTGCACATTTTCTGGCCATTCGTGAGGATTATAAGATGGAGAAGCTGACGAGAATTTATATTAATGAGATTGTGGCGAGACATGGTGTGCCTGTGTCGATTATCTCTGATCGCGATAGTAGGTTTACTTCGCGGTTCTGGCAGTCGTTGCAAGAGGCGTTGGATACGCGTTTGGATATGAGCATTGCTTATCATCCGCAGAATGATGAGCAAAGTGAGCAAACGATTCAGACTTGGGAGGATTTACTTAGAGCGTGTGCTATTGATTTTGGAGGAAGCTGGGAAACTCATTTGCCTTTGGCTGAGTTTTCCTATAACAACAGCTATCATTCCAGTATTAGATGTGCACCATTTGAAATATTGTATGGTAGGAAGTGTAGATCACCTATTCTATGGGCAGAAGTTGGAACAAGCCAACTAATTGGTCCTGAACTAGTGCAAGAGACTACGGATAAGGTGTTTCAGATCAAGGAAAGACTTAAGGCAGCAAGAGATCGCCAAAAGAGTTATGCGGATAATCACCGTAAGCCCTTGGAGTTTAGTGTTGGTGATCTTGTAATATTGAAAGTGTCTCCTTGGAAAGGTGTTGTGCGTTTCGGTAAGAAAGGAATGTTAGCACCAAGATATGTATGACCGTTTGAAATTACGGAGAGGATTGGACTTGTGGCATATCGGTTGAGATTGCCTGAGGAATTAAGTAGTGTGCATGATACGTTCCACGTATCTAATCTGAAGAAATGTTTGGCGGATGCTAGTTTGCATGTGCCATTAGATGAGATTAAGATAGATAAGACTCTTCATTTTGTGGAGGAACCTGTTGAGATTATGGATCGAGAGGTCAAGAGTATGAAGCGTGGTAAGATAGCATAGGTGAAGGTACGTTGGAATTCCAAGCGTGGTCCTGAGTTTACTTGGGAATGTGAAGATCAGATGAGGTCCAAGTACCCGAAGTTGTTTGCTGAGAAGGTTGATGAGACGAGCTATTAAATCTCGGGACGCGATTTCCCTAAGTGGGGGATGATGTAACAACCGTGATTTTAGCAGGTTAGTTTGACAAATAGTCTCAACCTATCTAACTTTTGTTTGGTGTGTATTATGTGTTATATGTGGTATATATGTGGTATATGAGCGGTATATGTACGTGTGTTAGCACTAAATCCCTTGGTGTGAGATTTTCGTCATGTTTGAGTAGCGTTGAATTTTGGGATAAGTTCATTTTGATCGCCTTGGTGGTGTAGAAATGACTTGTGTAGTTTTGGTGTTTTGTGATTTTGCGTAACAAGTCTCCGTTCAAATATTTGAGCGTTAGTAAGTTACGTGGAGGTTGTTTTTATGGATTATATTAAATATAAGTGTGAAAATCTATTTTTGGAAACTTTATTTTGAAAATGATATTTTTCTGGGTTGTCGTAAAAACGAAAGTTTATCGCGTAAGGTGTTCAGCTTGGTATAGGGTTTTTATAAAATATCAAGAGTACAAGGTTTTAAGTGTAATAATTAAATTTAATAAAAAAAATAATAAAAATATATATAATGATAAGGGGCGGCCGAAAATTAGGAGATAGGGGAATTAGGAAACCAAATTTGATACAAAATACACTTACCTAATTAAGAGTTATCTAGAATCCTCCATAGAGCACTATAAATACAAAATCAAAACCCTCCCATTCACCCTATGTGAAAATCGGCCAAAAGCAAGAACCAAGGAGAAGATAAATTATTTTTAGGGTTTTCATCTTTCAAGAATTAAGGTAAATCTTTAATACTTATGCTTAATTAATTTTTATGATTCATGTAGCAATAATATGATGGATTTGGGTTTATGTTATAATCTGTAAATTATTATTATAAAACATATTGGGATCATTAATTAGTAATATTATATTGATTGGTGAAGAGATTAGGGTTTAAAACTTGATAATTAATGAGTTAAGATTCTGACAGAATATTAAGGCTGTGGAGATTCGATGATATTTAATAGATGAATATGAGTTAGATCACGAATTTTATTTCTAAATTGTAGTTCAGGGAAAGAGCTTTCCAAAAAGTCCGGCCACGAGTGTTTTCGAGGTCAGGAAGTTGGTCAAACGAATTTTATGATTTAAGGTTTCCAAACAGTTAAACCGGGAAAGATTTAGGTTAGAAGTATTGAGATCAAAAGTGGTTTAAAAGTGTATTTTGGGTTAGCCCTTCTGGGGGAATTGAGATCTATATTATCTTTGACTTCCATGCGAAAATTGGACGATAATAAGATGTACAAGTATGTCTACTAGGTCAAAACTTTTTGGTGTGCATTCAGATCCGAATCTGGATAGTTGTCATGTTTGATTTTTCATTGGGTACTTGTGTGTGTTTTTAATGCATGACCTTCTGGGAGAAGCTTGTATGCTTATGAAGGGTCATGGTGAATTTTTGGTGTGAGTTGTGGATGATTTTTGGTCGTGATTTTATGTGGGTGAAATTACCCTAAAAATCTGCATTTTCTGAGATGTTTTATTTAAGGGATTTAGTGAGTATAGGTGTTCGGTAGTGATTAGTATGGAGTCTAGGTAATCCATGGTGGGTTATATGAACCTTAGACATCCATCATATATGTGTTACATGGATTATAGCTTTTAGCTTGGTCGCGTGTAATGTGGTATTGTTTTGTTTGTATAGATTTGTGTGTGGATAATTTGGAAGCTGCAAGGTTGAGGTGAGTTCATAGTCCCATTTTTAACTTTGTTTTTAACTTGGGATGGAGATGATGCTTTTGATAAATTGTTTTGAGTTACTGTGATTATGTGGTTATAAAATGCATGGACTTGTAATGGTTATTATATGTATACTGCATGTTGTGTGGTGATTCTGTGTGGTCCATTTGGAGGGTATTGATTTACCCATTATTTCTGAGTGGTCCGATCGGAGGGTATTGATATACCCATTATTTTCTTGGATTGGTGGGCGCGTTCCGTCCCAATTGTGGTGGTATTTGGATCGGTGGGCACGTTCCGTCCCAATTTATACTTGGATCGGTGGGCACGTTCCGTCCCGTTTGCATGCTAGTTGTGTGATAACTATTTTTACTGTCCTGCTATGTTTTGTAATCACAGTGAACTATTATCGGAGAAATGTTTTGTGTGTCTTAAACCTATGAATCTCACCAACATTATTTTGACGTTTTTAAGCATCATTTTCAGGTGGGCATTCTAAGGCTATGGTAGAAGGACGTGACTAGAAGAGACTAGTTTGCATTTGAGGATGACTATTTTTAATTTTTAATTGGAATAAGTTGGATTTTTTTTTGCGATACTTGAATGTCTTTCATTTTTACTTTATGTTTTAATGAAGATACCTTTGGAGATTGTTTTTGGTTATTTTATTTTGGGGTATCGTTACGACACTTTGTGTCTGTACTTTGCTCTATTTATTTGCATATAGTAATTCTCTATATAGACGCCATGTGTTGTGATGATATCCATGATGTTGCACTCGCGTTTTCGCCATTGGCGAGGTGTGACACCTGTTACCATAATAATTACTAGACAAGATTTCCTACTTATATTAATTACTAGACACAAGTAGTAAAACATGGACTTCTAGAAACCAAATGTGTGCTTGACTAGAAATTCCCCCCCCCCCCGTCCTAGCCCCAATCGGCCAACACCATCAACACTAAGCCACCCATATGTTTTGACCAACTATAGAATCTTGGACTTGGACTTGCTACATTTAGGAATACTTATTAACATTCACACACATTCGCACAAGAAAAAAAATATAATCACTCACTCACTCACATACAAGTCGAACTAGGGGAGAAAGGAAGCAAGAAGATTTGGTTTTCCAAGTGCAAGGGTTTATTGGTGTTCATTTGAGTACTAGAATCTAGTGTTAGGGGTTTATGGCTTGATACTTTTGGGTTAGCTTGTGTTTTCATCACCTCCTTCTCATAATCACTTCAAGTAAGCACCACTAAGTCCATGAACTTTTATGAGTATTACTTTCATTTCCTAATACTCATTTTGAAGTTTGCATACGCCTATGTATATCACCTTGTACACGTTGAAACACTTTATAACTATATTAAACTTGTAACGGTTAACTAAGTCCTAAATATTTTTTTTGAACATAATAATAGCTTGGTAATCTTGGCAAGAATGTGAAAGAGTTAGGGTAGTTTTGAAGTTGTTGAAAGTGTTTGGGTATAATTTGGGAACTAGAAAATACATTCTTGAAACACTTTTAAACAAGGCTGTCCTATTTTTTAAAATATGGAAAAATCAATAAGTTGAATGAATGATTTGAGTAGAAATATAGAAAATAGAATCAACTACGAAAACGTGGTCGCTGGAACGGATTTAAACGGACATATAACGAAGAAGATACGCTAATTCTAAGTTAGGTGACGACAAACAATTTTCTAAAATAATAGATGCTGTTAGGGGTTTTTCGAAAGGTAAAATTGGACATTAAAAGTTAACTAGACATGCCGAGGCACTAGAAACCTAATAGTATACATGAATACGAACCCGGTGATATAAAGAACTTAAGAAACGGCCAACCGTTCGTCAAATGGATTTATAACAAGTAACTTATGACCTCTTAAACTTCCCCGAAAACTGCCCAGAAACTATAAAAACAGCCTGACCACCTAACTTTATGACCATAAAAGTGTGGGATCGGGATCCGAATGAGCTAAAAGTCAGTGTTAGGTTTTGTAGACCTTACTATATACTTTCTAAATTCACTGAGTTTGATCAATAATACTTAATAACCACTGTTTTACGGCTAGCTTTACTAGGCCACTTAGTCATTTTCAGAATCCAACAAAGTGTTTATTTTGACGTAAAACTTTATTTTTCTCAAAAATCACTTAGACAATTATCGTAGAATGTTGTTAAAGCACGTCGGTGATTTTCTAAGATACTTATTAACAAAACGACCACACTTTATTAGGTTGCGAGTAGTTTCCGTGCATTTTCCTTTTGATATCATATCAGTTGTTTAAGGTGAGTTCATGGCCCCTACTTTTACTTGTTTTATAACTGTTTTGGGGGAGAATACATGCTCGTTTATATTTAAACTCCATGCTCATTTTACTTGAAACGTGAATTATTTTCTCAAGCATTACTAATTGGTTGAAACCCTTGATTTGTTACTCGAAAGTATTATGTGCTTACCTGTTACACACTTGATTATTTTCTTATGGACACAAGTGCATTAAAATATTACATATTGCCTATGTTATGAACCGTTAAGCGCGAATGTTGTGAATAAATCTATTGGGATTGTACTTCCTGTCTGGGTGGTTTCCCCACTTGACTGGTATGTCAAACGGACGCATAATCATTTGAAGAACCTTGGATGTCCTAGGTGGACATCTACCAGAAACTTTGGGTGTCTGGGTGGTTTTCCCACTTGACTGGTATGTCAAACGGATGCTTAAACCAGAAATCTTAAGGCTTCGGTGTCATGAGCTTAATACAACAATAACTCTTTCTATATCTGGAATATATTGGTCTTTGAAATCTTGTGGTCCATACATAACTTGTTGTTTACTTAAACCTATGAACTCACCAACCTCGTGTTGACACATTTAGCCATGTATTTTTAGATTCTTAAAGTGTCAGCTTACATTTGGCGGCAGTTGGTATGACATGGCATGGTTATAGGATCAAGATTCTCTAATATTCATTTGGGGACCACTTTATTCTTTTTATGGGCCTGTATTTTTGCATTTTATTGAATGATGTAAAAGAAAGTACTTTTGATTATAAAAATTTCTTTTAAACGGATATGGTAAATCCGTTCTTTTTACTCTGTGTTATGATACCAATTTAGTAGCACCCCAGCGACATCGTCTTCCGCTGCGACCCATTTTTGGGGGTGTTACAGATTGGTATCAGAGCCTTGGTTATAGAGAAATGGGTATTTTTAAAACCTAGACTATAACTACTTATACGAAAACTTAACCCTATGACCGCCACGTGCACAAGCTGATGCCTCACTTGTGATTTGTTTGCTGACATAGTTGATGAGATTTATGTCTTATTATCAGATCAATTATACCCGCTTATTTTCGTTGATTACTATAAGTATCTTCCATATACTTATGCTTACGTATCGTACATGTCACAGCGTTATGCCTTTTCCATACGCAATCTCATCATTCGACCTCGAGTTTGGTTACTTGCCTTAGTCTTTCAAAATGGCTTTTAAATGTGAGGGACATATTATTAGTATAACTGAGCTGAGTATTTCAAAATTCATTGAACCTCGGTGGAATATAAACTGATCACCTATATTCAACCAGGGACAGTGGGACATAGCCTTATCACATATGTTCGACTCAGAGGTGAATTTTGCAATAATGGGAGTAGTTATAATAGAATTATGTCCAGATTGATTCTCTACTCGATTTATAAAGGTTTCAAAAATTTCTGTGTGTGTATACAATCGTCGCATGAACATTCACATCTACATCCAACACATTAGCATAACAATAGTTTCTCGTCATAGTACTTTTCTTTCCCTCGTGCTTTTTGAAGGTCCTTTAAACATTTCCAAGATATCGTGATTAATTCAAATGATCTCTGAAAATTTTCACAATCATACGTAATATCGTTTTATGTGACCTTAAAACCCGTTATGGTCTACCAATTTCCCGATTACCTTACTAACCATTTCTGAAGACTAGTTTGAATACTCGTCCCATAAATTAGAACATCTACATCACCTCGTGAAGCACCGCCTAGGAGCACGCCAGCTAATCATAACACGACCTCAAGCTTTCATTTTATGACAAGCCACTTTAGAGCACCTGATTTTCGGAAACGTCTTTATTATGTCTCACCATTCTTTTCTTGTTTTGAAGAGAATGCCACCAAAGAAACAAAGCATGAGTGCAGCTGCTATCGATAGACTCATAGCACAGTGAGTCACTAAACAAGTTGCCGCTGCTATGGCTGAATACGAGACCCTCCGCAACAGTAGTAACGACAGGGAAGCCAGTGGAACGGAGACCAGGGTTGAACCCGTGGCTCGTGGTTGTACCTACAAGGAATTTATGAAATACCAGCCTCAGTATTTCAGTGGCAAAGAAGGGGGTGTCAGCTTAGTTAGATGGTTAGAAAAGTTGGAATCATTTTTTCGCATGTGTAACTGCGCGGAGGACTATAAGGTGAAATATGCTACGGGTACCTTGCTGGATGGTGCCTTATCATGGTGGAATACTTTTGCTCAGACAGTGGGAATTGATACTGCTTTCGAAATACCTTGGGCTGATTTTAAGGACAAGGTGATAGCCGAATACTGTCTGAGAAATAAGGTTCAAAAGATGGAAATTGAATTTTGGAACTTAGCTATGAAAGGAATTGACATTTCATCTTATACTAAGCGATACCATGAAATGGCAACTCTTTGCCCGAAAATGGTTTCTACTACCCGCAAGAGAATCGAAAGGTACCTCTGGGGACTTTCACTCAGTATCCAGGGGAATGTCACCTCCTCCAAGCCGAGCACTCTCGATGAGACAATTCGAATGTCTCACAGCCTGATGGACCAATTTGTTTGAGCAAGGGCTGCTCGAGATGATAACAACAACAACCGCAGCAACAACGACAACAAGAGGAAATGGGATGACAACCAGAGAAACGATCAAGTTCGATAGCCAAACAAAGGAAAAGAAGTGGTTAGAGCCTATGCTGTGGGACTACCCACAAAGAAAAGATATGCTGGGAATTTAAACTACTGTAACACATGCAATCTCCATCGCCTAGGTCATTGCAGCGAACCGTGTGGGTTGTGCAAGAAGCGTGGTCACCAGACCAAGGACTTTAGGAATCCCGCAAATCAGAGGATCTCGGGGAGCTGCTTCGAATGTGGAAACATAGGACACCTCAGGAAGGACTGCCCGGAGCTGAAGAACAAGAATATCGAAGCCTAAACTCTCTAGGGTTGTATTTCTTTTGCTTTTCACATTAAGTACTATCGTATAAGTTTCATGTACTATTACGAATTTCTATCTAATGAATGTTTTATCTTCTATCGCCGCAATACAGTAAGCCTCGTCCATTACACTCTCTATTTCACTACCTTTAACTCACCCTTGTCTTGAAAAGCTAGTCCCATTTCATACCATGTTCCAAGCCAACAAAGTCGAATTCCTATCGTTAAGGTTCGCTGGAATTCTCAAAGAAATCCTGAGATCACTTAAAACAAGAACATACGACTGTAAAATGAACAAGCTGAATTCAGGGACTGAATTCCTTTAACGGGGGAAGACTGTAACAACCCGTAATTTTTCAACGTCAACATTTATTTGCAAACTCAAATTTACTACTTTGAAATTTTACAAGAACACTTTTTACGTATAACTCTTTAGTTAAATAAACATAAAACTAGGAGCAACCCTCTTGAGCACTATGAACTTAGGCTACATTTAGTCCACATCATCCCAATACCTTGCTCCTACTCCGGTTCGAAATTTTAATCCCTGAGACAATTCCCTTTTTATTTATTTACGATTGTTAATTTAACAAACGCTTTTCACTATTTAAATAAACACCCGATATACCCAATACTCCTAAATTTTTTTTTCTAATGCATTTTTACACCTCCTAAATTATTACCAAAGTTCCAAAAATATTTTCTTACGCCTAATGTAATTTCTTTATTCATAACGTTTAATTACGCGTAACTTATGTTAATTACCAAACCGATAACCAATACCTATTTTTAATACCCAATACATTCAATATATATATATTACATACAAATAAAATCTTCTACTCCTACATTTTACCTATATGCCGCCCCCCCCCCCCCCTTGTTACCATAATAATTACTAGACAAGATTTCCTACTTATATTAATTACTAGACACAAGGAGTAAAACATGGAGTTGTAGAAACCAATTGTTTGCTTGAATAGAAATTGTGTCCCCCCCCCCCTCTTGGCCCCAATCGGCCAACACCATCAATACTAAGCCACCCATATGTTTTGACCAACTATAGAATCTTGGACTTGGACTTGCTATATATAGGAAGACTTAATAACATTTACACACATTAGCACAAGAAAAAAAATATAATCACTCACTCACTCACATATATAGCTTGTGTTTTCATCACCTCCTACTCATAATCACTTCAAGTAAGCACCACTAAGTCCATGAACTTTTATGAGTATTACTTTCATTTCCTAGTACTCATTTTGAAGTTTGCATACACCCTATGTATTTCACCTTGTACACGTTGAAACACTTTATAACTATATTAAACTTGTGATGGTTAACTAAGTCCTAAATATTTTTTTGAACATACTAATAGCTTGGTAATCTTGGAAAGAATGTGAAAGAGTTAGGGTAGTCTTGAAGTTGTTGAAAGTGGTTGGGTATAATTTGGGGACTAGAAAATACATTCTTGAAACACTTTTATACAAGGCTGTCCTATTTTGTAAAATCTGGAAAAATCAATAAGTTGGACGAATGATTTGAGTAGAAATATAGAAAATAGACTCAACTAAGAAAACGTGGTCACTGGAACGGGTTAAAACGGACATATAACGAAGAAGATACGCTAATTCTAAGTTAGGCGACGACAAACAATTTTCTAAAATAATACATGCTGTTAGGGGTTTATCAAAAGGTAAAATCTGACATTAAAAGATAACTAGACATACCGAGGCACTAGAAACCTGTTAGTATACATGAATACGAACCCAGGGATATAAAGAACTTAAGAAACGGAGCTAAAACGACCAAGATACATAAGGTTGAATTATGACGAAAACTGGCCAAAACCAACAGCTCAAACTGAAACTTTTCTAAGTGTCGAAACTGTTTGTTCCATGTGACCATGTTTAACCCCGTTTTTCTCATAGATAGGTCCTGTTATGGAAAAATGGCACTAGTAGGTAAAATAAAGTTTACTTGGCCTTGTTTCCAAAAAGGCCAACCGTTCGTCAAATGGATTTATAACAAGTAACTTATGACCTCTCAAACTTCCCCGAAAACTGCCCAGAAACTATAAAAAAAGCCTGACCACCTAACATTATGACCATAAATATGTGGGATCGGGATCCGAATGAGCTAAAAGTCAGTGTTAGCTTTTGTAGACATTACTATATACTTTCTAAATCCACTGAGTTTGATCAATAATAGTTAATAACCACTGTTTTACGGCTAGCTTTACCAGGCCACTTAGTCATTTTCAGGAATCCAACAAAGTGTTTATTTTGACTTAAAACTTTATTTTTTCTCAAAAATCATTTAGACAATTATCGTAGAATGTTGTTAAAGCACGTTGGTGATTTTCTAAGATATTTATTAACAAAACGACCACACTTTATTTACGAGATAAACTAGTGATGACATATAAATGTGTATAATTGATATTTAAACAAGCACCATAACGTAACTACGTTTTTAACCACCAAACTTTACAACGAACATGTACGGGTGATATATTAGAGTGTAAACTTGTATACATGACCTTTTTCCAAACCTAAGATGTATCATTCATATTAGGTTGCGAGTAGTTTTCGAGCCTCAATTTCGTGCAATTTCCTTTTGATATCATACCAATTGTTCCAGGTGAGTTCATGGCCCCTACTTTTACTTGATTTATAACTGTTTTGGGGGAGAATACATGAACGTTTATATTTAAACTCCATGCTCGTTTTACTTGAAACATGAATTGTTTTCTCGAGCATTACTAATTGGTTGAAACCCTTGATTTGTTACTCGAAAGTATTATGTGCTTACCTGTTACACACTTGATTATTTTCTTATGGACACAAGTGCATTAAACTATTACATATTGCCTATGTTATGAACCGTTAAGCGTGAATGTTGTGAATAGATCTATTGGGATTGAACTCCCCGTCCGGGTGGTTTCCCCACTTGACTAGTATGTCAAACGGACGCATAATCATTTGAGGAACCTTGGATGTCCTAGGTGGACATCTACTAGAAACTTTGGGTGTCCGGGTGGTTTCCCCACTTGACTGGTATGTCAAACGGATGCTTAAACTAGAAATCTTAAGGCTTCAGTCCATTGAGCTTAATACAACAATAACTCTTTCTATATCTGGAATATATTGGTCTTTGAAATCTTGTGTTCCATACATAACTTGTTGTTTACTTAAACCTATGAACTCACCAACCTCGTGTTAACACATTTTAGCATGTATTTTCAGGTTCTTAAAGTGTCAGCTTACATTTGGTGGCAGTTGGCATGGCATCGTTATAGGATTAAGATACTCTGATATTCATTTGGGGACCACTTTATTCTTTTATGAGCCTGTATTTCCGTATTTTATTGAATGATGTAAAACAAAGTACTTTTGATAATAAAAATTTCTTTTAAACGGATATGGTAAATCCGTTCTTTTTACTCTGTGTTATGATACCAATTTAGTAGCACCCCAGCGACATCGTCTTTCACTGCGACCCATTTTTGGGGGTGTTACAAAAGTAAATAGGAGTATTGTGTTTTTGTATAGTTTTTTAAATTTCGTATTGTAATGTCTATTTTTTTTAAATGAATGGAAATTTATTTTCAAGTACGAAGAACCAATGTAGAGTACGACCTTTTATTCATTACATCAGGAAAGCAGAATACGACATTGAAATGAAAATACAAACTACGATACGAAAATTAAAACACTTAAGTACGTCAGCTAGAGGAATTATTCAACTTTTAGATAATCTGATTCCAAATCAGAATACTCCCTAAATTTCGACCCGAATAACTCATCATGAGCTTGTTCTTCCCTAATTCTCTCCTCCCACTCTTTTTCAGCCCTTGCTTCTTCTTCTAATGTTTGTCTTAACACCTCTTCATCCAGAATAAGTTGTTGTTCTTGTTCCTTAGTAAGAAATCCATCAGAATTTTCAAAACTTTCTGTTTCATATTCATCACCTACTTCACGTTCATCAACTGATTCCTCTAGCGTTGAAAATGAAGAAATGGGAGACATGGATTGGTGCGTATGTTGTTGTGACGATGAACCATAGTCGGGGTTTGAGGGGGGAGTATTTTCTTGATTAAATGTTCCTTCGGGTGTCGGGGGATTGTTTTCGGGAGTGTTTTCTTGAGACATTTTTGTATAAAATGGTGAAAGAGTGTTGTAAGTTGGTGTTTAAAAATCGTTGAATTTAATGGGTATTTATAAGTAAAAAATTTGAAAAAAAAATGAAGATCGTCTTTGCTGTGATAAAAATTCGTCTGTAGGTTGCCAGATAGAGAAAGCTAATGTGGCAGGAAAAATGAAGGTAGCTCAGGGTCACTGATGTGCTTAGCCTTATTATAGTTTAGTAAAGGTCATATGTTTAAACTCTTATAGTAATTAAATTGAGGGAAATATGATATGATTTCGATCGAAATTGTATGATCATATAGTAAAGTCGGGATCCTAAACAGATAAGGGGTGCATTTATCAAAAATAGCAGTAGTAGTAGCAGTGAGCAGTATGTTGGGAATTAAAACACTTAACAGTTTGTACTGCCAAGCTCAGAGATTGAACTGTTGAAGATTAACACTAACAATGCTACTTGAGTTAGTACTGCTAGTGTAAATATTAGTACTGCTGAAGTCTGCTGATAGAAGATGGTACTTCCAGTGATAGAAGACGCGTAAAGTGATAAGTTTAGAAGATATTATGTGTATATCTTATAAGTTTAGAATGATACGTATATTGTATATCAATAGTTATCTTGTAAAGGACTCCTTGTGCCTATAAAAGGAGATCCTAGGTTTAGATGTTAAGTATGTATGTTTTGATAAGCTTCAAAGTTGTAAACCCTAGTGATATTCAGATAACTCATATTATTTACTTAATAATATTGAAGCTTTTTGGTTATATTGTTCTTGCATTATTGTTTCATTGTTTAATACATTGTCTTCATTATTCACTTATTGTTTTGTATTTATTAACTAAAATATAAATCCCAACAATCTTCCCCTAGTTGATAATTACAAAACCTTCGTCTTGATCTTCCATAAATGAAACAATCTTCCCCTTAAGCTCACCTCGTGAACTTAAAATAACATGTACCACCAAGGATCTTCAAGTTACAAAACATATAAATACTTCTTCCCCCTTTTGTCATTATCCACTAGGAGACGCTAAGTAGATGCAAATTAGATCTTGAAAACTACGAACCAATATCACACGAGGTTTTTAGTCGAAGAAGGAAGAAGAAAATCAACATTGTTTTCAATTTTTGTAACTTTCTGCAGTGCTGTTTTCATAAGGCGATAGCTCATTCGTTAATTGTTAGATCGGGCTGAAATTTTTATTGGAGGTTCCTTGCATATCCAGGTACACTTTCACCGTAGGGATCTTCAATCTGAGCTCTTAATCGTAAGGTATTAATTTTTGAAAACAGCTGCAGAGAAGTTCAAGTTTTTCGATTTTTAGGGTTTTTGTGATATCCTACTTCCTATATTCGTTTTCTGTCCATTTAATTCAATATGGAAGTTTGGTTAGGAGTTTCATTATGCTTCATATTCATAACTTAATCATCAGATGGATCTTGGTTTGAATGTATAAGCGGTGCATCAAGGATAATTTTTGTTTCTGAAGTGATCAGTTTAGGGTTTTAGGGATATTACACTTCCTGAATTTGGTTTCATTCGGTTATGACTCAACAAGGAAGTCAGATTGAATTGCTTATGTTCCTAATTGTTTTACCATAACTGGTTGCTGCTATGATTGCAAGGTCTTGGCGAAAAGGAAGAACAAAAATATTCTAAACTGTTATGTTCAATCATGTTGTTCTACTTTTAAATTCATCATCACTAATCGACATTACTCTTATTATTCCTTGTGAATATATCTTAGTCGGTTTGTGAGGTTGAAACCTTAGCAACACTTATTATGAAGTCGAGTGAAGGGTTCTGTCAGATTGATCCTTAGGGTTTCATGGATTCACGCTAATACATTCTAATGCTGCTGATAAGTTTATTATTGCAAAGGAGAAATTGGTGTGATGTTCTGTTACAGAAGCACAGTATATGTACCTTCGAATTCAAACCAACATTATTGAAAAATGAAACAGTAATTCAAGAACAGTATAACCAAAACGCTTCAATATTATTAAGCAAATAATACGAGTGATCTGAATATCACTAAGGTTTACAACCTTGAAGATTATCAAAACATACGTACTTAACATCTAAACCTAGGATCTCTTTTTATAGGCACAAGGAGTCCTTTACAAGATAACTATTCATATACAATATACGTATCATTCTAAACTTATAAGATATACACATAATATCTTCTAAACTTATCACTTTATACATCTTCTATCACCGGCAGTACCATCTTCTATCAGAAGACTTCAGCAGTACTAATATTTACACTAGCTGTACTAACTCGGTTAGTACTGTTAGTGTTAATCTTCAACATTTCAATCTCTGAGCTTGGCAGTACAAGCTGTTAAGTGTTTTAATTCCCAATAATCCTCCCCTAAACTTGTGATTTCCCTCCAAATCATCAAGTTTCTTGAATTAAATCCTTAAGCTTGAGAGGATTCTTCCAAACACTTTATGTTCTACCAGCCTTCATTACTGAGTGTAGATCTTCTGTAGCAGTTCTCTTACCATCTCAGATTCTTCTTCTACATGTAGTTTTTCAGATATAATCAAAGTGAGAGTACCTGATGATAGTGGGTAGTCCTTCTCCACTAGCACGTACATGTCTGTTCCAGCCCTTGTTGAGACATGATGAACTGCACATGAACTGTACAATGTCCATTTGAACCCTTGATTTCCACTTTGAAACTTCCATATACTGTCATCTGTAACTGGCTTAAACAGTATCTTCAAGTCCAACCATAGAGCTCTCTCCTTGTTATCTGTTGGTGTTGAAGATTTGAATTTGTCTTTAACTAAACTCCATAGTTTCACCAGGTCATCTCTATCAAATGCCTTGAGCATATTTTTCATAAACTGATATACCTCAATATGATTTCTTAATCTGATGATCTTCCAACTTTTTTTCCTTCCATCTTTTTAAACTTCCCAATCAATTATATGATATTTAGTTTATATGGCTTCAACATTCATTCCTTCATCTGGAACTACAATCACCATCTGTTGAAGTTGTTCATCAGACAATACAACCTCTTCTTCTTCTTCTTCAGTAATTACACTGATCTTTTGTCTTTTTGAAGAATTAGATTCCTATATTATTCCAGCTCTCTTTTTAGTTCTACTTTCTTCTTCTGTACCCATTGGAACAAAGTGTTGAACTTTCCTGTATGCTTTGAAATATAAATCTTCAATTTCTTCATATGATTTGCCTTTCAGCTGACTCATAGACTAATCATCTTGATTCTTCAGATATTCCTTCATATATTTCATCTTTTGTGCTTGAGTTGGAGGTTTGTTCCTTCTTGCAGCACTCATCTTTTTACTCTGATTCTTTCTGATTACCTCAAATAAATCATTGAGAGCATCTTCTCTTTCTGCTTCTGGAATAGCTGCTCTATCTTCTTCATATATCCTTTGAGCTAACAATTCATCTGCTGTTTCTTGAGCCAGTCTTTGTTCATCCATAAGCTTAGCAATCTTTTGCTCCTCTTCAACTTGTGCTCTTTGGGCAATTTCTTCATCAAAGCTTATTTGAGCTAAAACATTCTTGTTGATTTACTTTGTTGGCTCAGATTCTATCATAATACCCTTTCCTTTATATGCAACACTTCTTCTAATATGAACAATACTAGCAATATTAAAAGTTGTACTGGCAGTACTAATAGAAACACTAGCAGTACTTGGATTTGCTTCAGCAGTTTGAACCACATCATCCATTTTCCTGGACACTTCAATTATTTTATCCACCAAACCAGCAGTACTAACAATTATTTCACTTGTAGCTATTAGGTCACAATAAAAAGTAGAACACAAGTAATATAGCATGTATGAGATGAGAGAATGAGAGAAGTAGAAGAGAGAGTGGTTGGATTTCAATCACATGAAATATTATCAAAGGTTACCTTGAATTAGTGATTAAAACCAACAAATATAAGTGTAGCATTACATGACTATTTATAGGCAAGCATTAGGGCAACACTTTGCCTAATGCTTCTAGAATACTAAAGCTATAAGGGCTTTATGTTAGTATCAATTTCACAGCCCTATTAGAAGCCTTCCGTGAAATTGATACTAACATAAAGCCCTTATAAACTAAGCAACACTTTGTTATTTGTTCTTGTTGTGAGTGATATGGTAATGTCATGATCTGCCTTCCACCAACGTTCTTTAATCCCAGTGTCTTTACGTCTTTTCCACCATGCTCATCCTTCTTTTAACTTTGATTTTAATACTTCAAGTAGTTCTCACTTCTTTAGCTTTAATCTTTATCTTTTGAACGTTTGCTTTGCCTTGGTCTTTATGAGAACTTTCTTCGTGATAATTGCATGAGCATGATGGAAATGGTGGTAGTGGAACTCCTGGTCTCCATGAATACCTGCATGTAAACAGTTAGCAATAATTCATTCGGCACTTTCAGGTTCAGACTTCGAGATCATCAACAGCATAGTGTGAAGACTTTCTCTAATCCTTGCCAAGGTTGTTCCTGAACCGGATGCCCCCAAGAGAGCTAACTCAAATACACCGAAGTGTATCAATGATTTAGGTGAACCATTGAAGTATACCAAAGTATCACTTCACGACTGTAGACCGTTTGGAACCACCGCGAACACTAAGTATAACCCACAAGTGATTACCGAATTGACCTGCTGTCAGGGCTATTTGTTGTTGACCCTGACAAGCATTTTCACTTAATCACTGAGAATCACAATTGTGAGTTCGCTCATGAATGTTCTTGGCAGATTGCTAAGATCTGCGTAGGACTCTTGTTATTTACAACTGATGTCCATAATATTGAACAACCAGTGTAAATATATTGAATGTTCCTAAGAGATCTTTTGATGTATCTCGCGTCACTAGACTCGTTTTAGTGCTTTTTGGTTTTAGTCCTCGGAGGCATGGAGCAGAGTGTCTCCTTTTCAATATCAACTCATTTGGGAGAGAGAGGTCGACAGATAATGAAGGGTTCTCCGTGAGAAATGAAACAAGTATCTATTGAGAGACACCTGAGTGGCTAGAAGGTTTAGTGCAGTGCGTCATTGGGTCCATGACGGCTTAGTCTTCAATACCGGTGTCACCGTAGTAACATCCAGTAGCATATGAATTGAACCCGGTTTCTGCCCTAAGGTTGATCATATGGAAGGCTATTTCTTTTCACCCTTTCTTTTACTTTTCTCTATAATTCTTCAACCCCTTCGGTTCTGGCGGATCCTAGGTGGTATTTCTCATACTGCACTCTGTTTGTAACGAATAGTCTTGTAGCAGTTTCTTCGATGGCAGGTTGTGGATAGCTTGATACAGGAATTAGGGTTATGGAAGTTGCATATTTGGGTTGACACTTGATGCCGTGCACAAGAAGTTGGAGATCATTGTTGATGAAGAATCTATATGGGATAGCAGGTTGATCTGAAGCTCTAATCACCGGCAGAGGCTTTGTCCAATCCGTAATGTATGGTTGGTTGGGTTGAGATGTGCTATCAACCACATGCATATCCGGATTTGTCCAGCTGAACACACTTGACATTGCTCGTGCAATGTTTTCCAGGTGATATTCAAGCTCAGCTGCACTGGAAGACTTATCTTTTAGCAGATTGAAGGCATCATTCTTGATTCAATGGAGTTCTCCTTTAGTGAGCTTTTTGATGCGTTGGTCACGTTTGAGTTTTTGCGTGAACTCAAGTGTGCGACCTTCGATCATGGAGTCGTTGTCTACATAAGGTTGAGAACTGAGAAGTTGATCGAACCATTCATTCCCTATTGGCGTGTCTTCATCCAGCCCGGAGACGACAGTTGGTCTTTTGGAAGTTGTCTTCTTGCCAGGTTTAGACGTTGTTGCTTTTGACTTGGGTGGAGAATCTGGTTGATCTTGGTGTTGTTGAAATTGAAACTCTTCATTTGCAGTGAACTCAAACTGATGCTCCATTACAGTAGGTCCGGAGCCGGAAGTCTTAGGTGGTTGGGAGACTGTTGTGGTTGCTGAAGGTCCAACAGGTTCTTTAATTTGAGAAGTAGATCTGCCGACACTCTTAGATTTCTTGGCTTGTGAGTTCGGGTCTGGGTCTTCGTCTTCTCTTGGATGTTTACCTTTGTCAGCCTCAGCTTTACACGACTCCTTCAATATATTTGCATTTATAGCCTCAGTGATGGCTATTTGCTCAGGAGTTGGTGAAGTAAGACTTTTCAAGCTTTCGAATAGTTTGAGTTTCTTCCAGAGTTAGTTGTTTAGGCTTTGTTGTTTGGTTTGAAGGACAAGTGGAACTGTAGCCACAATATTCTTGAGAAGATCTTCGATCTTCGGCTCAAGATATTCTTCCACCTTCTTCGATGTGATCTTAGGCAAGTACTTCTTCAAGTATATTTTAGTTTTGCCCTTGATCGCAGTAAGCATCCTTTCTTGAACGTCATCTGAAAGGAACTCATCGACACGAGCTTTGGTGTTTTGAAGCTCATTCACTTGTTATGCAAGGCCGGTGACCATATTTGTAAAAGTTTTGATTTGGTCGCGAAGCTGGTCATCTTTCTTGGCTCTTGCCAGTTTCACGGCCTGCATTACCCTTTTTGAAGCTTGGGAGAATGCTTCATCCCTTTTGAAGCTCATCATCTTTCTTGGTTTCTTTCTTGGCTTTCTAGTTGTTGCTTTTGTTGGTGGTGGTGAAGAGTGTGTGGATGATTCAGGAAGTTTTTGAACTCTGGGTAGATAAGCTTGCTTAGATATCAGAGGTGAGTCATAGGTAATTGGAGGAGAGTGTGGAGGAGTGGTTGGAGGTGATTTGATGTATCTCACGGCACTAGACTTGTTTTATTGCTTTTTGGTTTTAGTCGTCGGAGGCAAGGAGCAGAGTGTCTCCTTTTCAATATCAACTTATCTTGGAGTGAGAGGTCGATAGATAATGAAGGGTTCTCCATGAGACTTCAATACCGGTGTCACCGTAGTACATCATTGGGTACATGACGGCTTAGTCTTTAATACCGGTGTCACCGTAGTAACATCCAGTAGCATATGAATTGAACTCGGTTTCTGCCCTAAGGTTGAACATATGGAAGGCTATTTCTTTTCACCCTTTCTTTTACTTTTCTTTTTAATTCTTCAACCCCTTCGATTCTGGCGGATCATAGGTCGTATTTCTTTTACTTTTTTTTTTAGTTAATCATACCTAAGGACTTTCTAGTTCTAAACTATTGGTATTGTCCCTGGGTAGATCCCTTTGGTTCTGGCGGATCATAGGACGTATTTCCTATACTTAGTCACCTTATAACTTCATGACTATCCTATGTTGCCATAAACCAATCATTTGAAAATCTCTCAAAGTGTTTATGATTGCAAAATATATATTGTTAACACTTTAAGAGTTTTGCATTTTCAGAAATACTCCCCCTACACATGTGCTCATAAGTTTTTAATATAAATTGGCACATGTTGGGTGGAGTTAGCACTTTTGAGTTGATTGATTTTCAGTGAATATGACCGTTGTGAGACACGTTTACATCACTAGTTAGACTAGCTTGAAATTATTACCCGTCTAGGTCATATTCAAAGACAATCTCTCAAAAATGGTACACTCTACTCAGATAAGTCCTTTGCGAGACACGTTTACATCACTGCATAAACCAGCTTGAAATTATTACCCGTCCAGGACAAGTCTTTTCGATTAATGACATTTAACTTTCGTCAATTCTTTGGTAAAATCTGAGTCGAGCTTATGCGAGATTTCATACTTTTAGTTACCATATTTTAATCACATACTTATTCTCCCCCTCAAAATAGCATATTCATGTTGTTTTTGGAAAACTTTTGATTAAAATATGCTTTTTGAGGTTTACGAGAAGAATTTTAACAAGAACTTTTGTGTTTGAACAAAGATTAGTTTCAAGTACTCCCCCTCAACAAGGGAATACTTGTTCTTTTGAGCAGAATTTTGAAAAACTTATCAAAATTTTGATTATTTCTACTCAAAAGTAAGAAGCTTTCGCTCCTTATATCAGGATTGAGGCACTGAAGCATACCTCAGGGTCCTTTCTGTACAAGTACGGGTTGTGCACTGTTATATGTGCACAAGCCATAATAAATAACTCAAGCAATTATTAAGAATCAAGAAATTATCCAACTCTTACGTCATTCCGTGCTTCTGAAGACAGTGAAAACTAGATCAGGTCTTTGAAAATTCCTGATCGGGAACGATGGTCTTCCTCCAACATAGCTTTCAAGTCACCTCATTTGGTCTCTACGAACCAGCCTTTTCTCGATCTTCAGAATAAATTGACGAACTTTTCTTAGTTGAGAAGCTGTCCACCTGCTGGTCTTGTATAGTTCCCAATCTCGTACTCAAATCACCAACCCATCACGAACTTTCTTGAGCGTGTGGTCACAGAACTTGTGAACCTCTTTGTATCCCATGAAGCAGTTGATTGAAAGATCACTCTTGTAGACGAACCTGAAGGTTGGTTATTTCTTTATAGTATACTGGGGCTCTTGGTTGATCTCAGGAAGATGTAGAACTGGTGCGGTTAAGTTGATCTTCCTTTGATAGCTCTTGACCCCAAGCTGCAAGTCTTCTACACGTTCTTGAATAATCTTCCTTCTGATGAAGTATAGCAGTGAAGTGTTGAACGCGTAATTAAGATCAGTGGAGAATTGTTGCATTTTCCCTTTAACCTTGATGAGATACATGTCTTTAAGATCGTTGAGGTTTAAGTCTGGGAAGTCTGCTTCTGAAAATGTGTACGTCTTCTGATCTTGTCTTCTAACCTTGATTTTTTGTAGAAAGGTATAATCATACCTCTTTTCCTCTTCAAGGCTAACCACTGCAATTATCCTGATATCACTCATCACTGGAGTGGGAGACTTCTTCATGATTTTACTTTTGTACCATGTTCTCCTCTTCTCAAACAAGTGATATATTCCCAGTTTCGCATCTTGATCATACTGCACTCTGTTTGTAACGAATAGTCCTGTAGCAGTTTCTTCGATGGCAGGTTGTTGATAGCTTGCTGCAGGAATCAGGGTAATGGAAATTGCATATTTGGGTTGACACTTGACGCCGTGCACAAGAAGTTCGAGATCATTGTTGAAGAAGAATCTATATGGGACAGCAGGTTGATATGAAGTTCTAATCACCGGCAGAGGCTTTGTCCAATCCGTAATGTATGGTTGGTTGGGTTGAGATGTGCTATCAACCACATGCATATCCGGATTTGTCCAGCTGAACACACTAGACATTGCTCGTGCAATGTTTTCCAGGTGATATTTAAGCTCAGCTGCACTGGAAGACTTATCTTTTAGCAGATTGAAGGCATGATTCTTGATTCAACGGAGTTCTCCTTTAGTGAGCTTTTTGATGCGTCGGTCACGATTGAGTTTTTGCGTAAACTCAAGTGTGCGACCTTCGATCATGGAGTCGTCATCTACATAAGGTTGAGAACTGACAAGTTGATCGAACCATTCATTCCCAATTGTCGTGTCTTCATCCAGCCAGGAGACAACAGTTGGTCTTTTGGATGTTTTCTTCTTGCCAGGTTTAGACGTTGTTGCTTTTGACTTGGGTGGAGAATCTGGTTGATCTTGGTATTGTTGAAATTGAAACTCTTCATTTGCAGTGAACTCAAACTGATGCTCCATTGCAGTATTTCCGGAGCCAGAAGTCTTAGGTGGTTGGGAGGCTGTTGTGGTTGCTGAAGGTCCAACAGGTTCTTTAAGTTGGGAAGTAGATCTGCCGACACTCTTAGATTTCTTGGCTTGTGAGTTCGGGTCTGGGTCTTCATCTTCTCTTGGATGTTTACCTTTGTCAGCCTCAGCTTTACACGACTCCTTCAATATATTTGCATTTATAGCCTCAGTGATGGCTATTTGCTCAGGATTTGGTGAAGTAAGACTTTTCAAGCTTTCGAATAGTTTGAGTTTCTTCCAGAGTTGGTTCTTTAGGCTTCTTTGGTTGGGTTTGAAGGACAAGTGGAACTTTAGCCACAATATTCTTGAGAAGATCTTCGATGTTCGGCTCAATATATTCTACCACCTTCTTTGATGTGATCTTAGGCAAGTACTTCTTCAAGTATATTTTAGTGTTGCCCTTGATCGCAGTGAGCATCCTTTCTTGAACGTCATCTGAAAAGAACTCATCGACACGAGCTTTGGTGTTTTGAAGCTCGTTCACTTGTTCTGCATGGTCGGTGAACATATTTGAAAAAGTTTTGATTTAGTCGCGAAGCTGGTGATCTTTCTTGGCTCTAGCAAGTTTCACGGCCTGCTTTACCCTTTTTGAATCTTGGGAGAATGCTTCATCCCTTTTGAAGCTCATCATCTTTCTTGGTTTCTTTCATGGCTTTCATGTTGTTGCTTTTGTTGGTGGTGGTGAAGAGTGTGTGGATGATTCAGGAAGTTTTTGAACTCTGGGTGGAGAAGCTTGCTTAGATATCGGAGGTGAGTCATAGGTAATTGGAGGAGAGTGTGGAGGAGTGGTTGGAGGTGTTTTGATGTATCTCGCGGCACTAGACTCGTTTTAGTGCTTTTTGGTTTTAGTCGTCGGAGGCAAGGAGCAGAGTGTCTCCTTTTCAATATCAACTTATCTTGGAGTGAGAGGTCGATAGATAATGAAGGGTTCTCCATGATAAATGAAACAAGTACCTATTGAGAGACACCTGAGTGGCTAGAAGGTTTAGTGCAGTGCATCATTGGGTACATGACGGCTTAGTCTTCAATACCGGTGTCACCGTAGTAACATCCAGTAGCACATGAATTAAACTCGGTTTCTGCCCTAAGGTTGAACATATGGAAGGCTATTTCTTTTCACCCTTTCTTTTACTTTTCTTTTTAATTCTTCAACCCCTTCGATTCTGGCGGATCATAGGTCGTATTTCTTTTACTTTTTTTTTTAGTTAATCATACCTAAGGCCTATCTAGTTCTAAACTATTGGTATTGTCCCTGGGTAGATCCCTTTGGTTCTGGCGGATCATAGGACGTATTTCCTATACTTAGTCACCTTATAACTTCATGACTATCCTATGTTGCCATAAACCAATCATTTGAAAATCTCTCAAAGTGTTTATGATTGCAAAATATATATTGTTAACACTTTAAGAGTTTTGCATTTTCAGAAATACTCCCCCTTCACATGTGCTCATAAGTTTTTAATATAAATTTGCACATGTTGGGTGGAGTTAGCACTTTTGAGTTGGTTGATTTTCAGTGAATATGACCGTTGTGAGACACGTTTACATCACTAGTTAGACTAGCTTGAAATTATTACCCGTCTAGGTCATATTCAAAGAGAATCTCTCAAAAATGGTACACTCTACTCAGACAAGTCCTTTGCGAGACACGTTTACATCACTGCATAAACCAGCTTGAAATTATTACCCGTCCAGGACAAGTCTTTTCGATTAATGACATTTAACTTTCGTCAATTCTTGGGTAAAATCTGAGTCGAGCTTATGCGAGATTTCATACTTTTAGTTACCATATTTTAATCACATACTTATTCTCCCCCTCAAAATAGCATATTCATGTTGTTTTTGGAAAACTTTTGATTAAAGTATACTTTTTGAGGTTTACGGGAAGAATTTTAACAAGAACTTTTGTGTTTGAACAAAGATTAGTTTCAAGTACTCCCCCTCAACAAGGGAATACTTATTCTTTTGAGCAGAATTTTGAAAAACTTATCAAAATTTTGATTATTTCTACTCAAAAGTAAGAAGCTTTCGCTCCTTATATCAGGATTGAGGCACTGAAGCATACCTCAGGGTCCTTTCTGTACAAGTACGGGTTGTGCACTGTTATATGTGCACAAGCCATAATAAATAACACAAGCAATTATTAAGAATCAAGAAATTATCCAACTCTTACGTCATTCCGTACTTCTGAAGACAGTGAAAATTGGATCAGGTCTTTGAAAATTCCTGATCGGGAACGATGGTCTTCCTCCAACATAGCTTTCAAGTCTCCTCATTTGGTCTCTACGAACCAGCCTTTTCTCGATCTTCATAATAAATTGACGAACTTCACTTAGTTGAGAAGCTGCCCACCTGCTGGTCTTGTATAGTTCCCGATCTCGTACTCGAATCACCAACCCATCACGAACTTTCTTGAGCGTGTGGTCACAGAACTTGTGAACCTCTTTGTATCCCATGAAGCAGTTGATTGAAAGATCACTCTTGTAGACGAACCTGAAGGTTGGTTATTTCTTTATGGTATACTGGGGATCTTGGTTGATCTCAGGAAGATGTAGAACTGGTGCGGTTAAGTTGATCTTTCTTTGATAGTTCTTGACCCCAAGCTGCAAGTCTTCTACACGTTCTTGAATAATCTTCCTTCTGATGAAGTATAGCAGTGAAGTGTTGAACGCGTAATTAAGATCAGTGGAGAATTGTTGCATTTTCCCTTTAACCTTGATGAGATACATGTCTTCAAGATCATTGAGGTTCAAGTCTTGGAAGTCTGCTTCTGAAAATGTGTACGTCTTCTGATCTTGTCTTCTAACCTTGATTTTTTGTAGAAAGGTATAATCATATCTCTTTTCCGCTTCAAGGCTAACCACTTCAATTATCCTGATATCACTCATCACTGGAGTGGGAGACTTCTTCGTGAGTTTACTTTTGTACCATGTTCTCCTCTTCTCAAACAAGTGATATATTCCCAGCTTCTCATCTTGATCATATTGCACTCTGTTTGTAACGAATAGTCTTGTAGCAGTTTCTTCGATGGCCGGTTGTAGATAGCTTGCTGCAGGAATCAGGGTAATGGAAATTGCATATTTGGGTTGACACTTGATGCCGTGCACAAGAAGTTCGAGATCATTGTTGAAGAAGAATCTATATGGGACAGCAGGTTGATATGAAGTTCTAATCACCGGCAGAGGCTTTGTCCAATCCGTAATGTATGGTTGGTTGGGTTGAGATGTGCTATCAACCACATGCATATCCGGATTTGTCCAGCTGAACACACTAGAAATTGCTCGTGCAATGTTTTCCAGGTGATATTTAAGCTCAGCTGCACTGGAAGACTTATCTTTTAGCAGATTGAAGGCATGATTCTTGATTCAACGGAGTTCTCCTTTAGTGAGCTTTTTGATGCGTTGGTCACGTTTGAGTTTTTGCGTGAACTCAAGTGTGCGACCTTCGATCATGGAGTCGTCGTTTACATAAGGTTGAGCACTGACAAGTTGATCGAACCATTCATTCCCTATTGTTGTGTCTTCATCCAGCCAGGAGACAATAGTTGGTCTTTTGGAATTTGTCTTCTTGCCAGGTTGAGACATTGTTGCTTTTGACATGGGTGGAGAATCTGGTTGATCTTGGTGTTGTTGAAATTGAAACTTTTCATTTGCAGTGAACTCAAACTGATGCTCCATTGCAGTAGGTCCGGAGCCGGAAGTCTTAGGTGGTTGGGAGGCTGTTGTGGTTGCTGAAGGTACAACAGGTTCTTTAAGTTGAGAAGCAGATCTGCCGACACTCTTAGATATCTTGGCTTGTGAGTTCGGGTCTGGGGCTTCATCTTCTCTTGGATGTTTACCTTTGTCAGCCTCAGCTTTACACGACTCCTTCAATATATTTGCATTTATAGCCTCAGTGATGGCTATTTGCTCAGGATTTGGTGAAGTAAGACTTTTCAAGCTTTCGAATAGTTTGAGTTTCTTCCAAAGTTGGTTCTTTAGGCTTCGTTGGTTGGGTTTGAAGGACAAGTGGAACTGTAGCCACAATATTCTTGAGAAGATCTTCGATGTTCGGCTCAAGATATTCTTCCACCTTCTTCGATGTGATCTTAGGCAAGTACTTCTTCAAGTATATTTTAGTGTTGCCCTTGATCGCAGTGAGCATCATTTCTTGAACGACATCTGAAAGGAACTTATCGACACGAGCTTTGGTGTTTTGAAGCTCGTTCACTTGTCCTGCAAGGCCGGTGACCATATTTGTCAAAGTTTTGTTTTGGTCGAGAAGCTGGTCATCTTTCTTGGCTCTTGCCAGCTTCATGGCCTACTTTACCCTTTTTGAAGCTTGGGAGATTGCTTCATCCCTTTTGAAGCTCATCATCTTTCTTGGTTTCTTTTTTGGCTTGCTTGTTGTTGCTTTTGTTGGTTGTGGTGAAGAGTGTGTGAATGATTCAAGAAGTTTTTGAACTTTAGGTGGAGAAGCTTGGTTAGATATAGGAGGTGAGTCATAGGTAATTGGAGGAGAGTGTGGAGGAGTGGTTAGAGGTGTTTGAATATATTTTTCGGCATCCTTCTCCTCAGCCCTTATCCTTGCCATCCTTTCTTCTTCCACTTTTTTCTTTTCAAATTCCAGCTCTACAACAGCTTTCCTGATCACTTCCTCATCAATAAGCACCTTTTCTGTATCATCATCCTCATCCATATCAAAATCTCTAGCCTGTTCATCTTCATCCTTTTCCTCGTCATTACCGGGTTGATTAACCAGATCTGAATGAGGTGGAATAACTTCTGATGCAACTGGGGTTGATTAACCGGATCTACAGGGGTCTGGCCTTCATCAAAGTCTTCGGCAATTTCCTCATCAATTCTCATCTGTTTAAGAAATGTTTTAATGGAAAAATAAGTTTAAAATACATAACAGCGATTTCCCCCCCCCCCCAAAATCAGCTCCAAACTTCCCAAAATAAGTTTTCACCAGAAAAGACAAAAAATTGAGCGTCTTTATCTGACACGGCCCTACGGTTCCACTAAATTTAGTAGAGCCGTCGGGGATTTAGTGGAGCCGTCCCTCTGTAACGGCCAGATTTTTTCTGCCTATAAATACCAGCCCACTACACAGATTTTCTTCACCCTTTTACACACAGAAACATCTGAGTTTAAATCTCTCACTCCATTTTCTTTTCTTGATCATTTAGTTTAGTTTTTCTTTTGTTCAAGAGTGATCTAATCATCCTTTCAAGTGATCCTCTTCATTCCTCTTCATTAGTAAGAGAAGAACACAAAGTATCCAAGTAGATACAAAGTGTTGTCATTCCTCTTCATTTGAAAGAGAAGAACTCATGGTATCCAAGAAGATACAAGAGTTGTAGTTATTAGGTCTTGTAACATTTTTTACACACTTGTTGTATCATAGCATACATCACGATCATCTTTATTTTGTGAGAGAGTGAGTCAATATCATTGAGATCTTATAGAGATATTGATTATCTCTTGAAGCCATTGGACTTGTGTGATTGATCAAGAAGATCAAGGGTCAATAGGATAGTGTTAGTCAAGTGAGTGTGGATCATTGTGATCGTGTCGAGATCTTGGTGATCTCTTGAAACCATTGGGCTTGTGTGATTTATCAAGTGTGATCAAGGGTAGATCAAGTAGATCGAGTCTTGTGAGTTGAGTGTGTGAAGATCAAGTGGATCGTGGTAGATTGGTGCTAGCTAAGATTAGCACTCGACATCTAGCTTAGTGTCGAAAAATAAGTTAAGCGACGTGTACGGTTTTCTACGCCTTAAGGGAGGTTGTTGACATAGTACTTGAAACTATCGAGTGTGGTACTCGGGGAGTGAAGTAGGGTGAAGAAGAGCTTCGTAGCCGAACCCCTATAAATCCTTTTGTCCCGGTTTGATTTTTCCATCACTACTCTTTACTTTCATTACTTATTATTAGTTAGTTTAGTGTGTAGTTCATATTGGTGTTGTTTGATTGCAAATAAGAATCGAATCAAAGGATTCCAGTAGCAAAGTTTTTAAGAAACACTAAAAGAACTTAAAAACCGGTAAAACTATTCAAACCCCCCCCCTTCTAGTTTTCCACAATTGGTATCAGAATCCACGTCAGTCAAGATTTTAAAGTAGATTGTATTTTAAAACTTGAATCGATCAATGGATTCTGACAAATATCTAGATGGGAAATCTATGCAAAGACCACCACTTTTTGAAACCGATTGCTTTATCTATTGGAAAACAAGATTCAAAACGTATGTGAAATCAAAAGACATTGATCTTTGGCATGTTATTACTGAGGGTGACTTTCAACCGATTCAAATGAATCCGGTAACTAAAAAGGATGAAATAGTTTCTTATGATAAACAAAGTGATGAACTTAAAAGGAAATTAGCCAAGAATAATGAGGCTAAAATGATGATTTACAATGCTTTGCCCAAGAAGGAATTTGAAAGAATTTTCATGTGTAATACGGCAAAAGATATTTGGAAAACTTTGTTAGTCACTCACCAAGGTAATAACCAAGTCAAAGAAAACAAGATAGATCTTCTTGTTCAACAATATGAACAATTTTCCATTTCGGAAGATGAGTCAATAGATAATGCTTTTGCTAGATTTAATACTATTATCACTAGTCTTAAAGCTCTTGATGAAGGTTACTCTAGCAAGAATTATGTTAGGAAGTTTCTTAGGGCTCTACATCCTAAGTGGAGAGCAAAGGTCACCGCCATTGAAGATTCGAAGGACCTGGCGACATTATCACTCGATGAACTAATAGGAAACTTTAAAGTTCATGAGATGATAATCAAGAAGGACTCCGATATAGTTAAAGGCAAAAGCGAAAGAGTTAGATCTCTAGCATTGAGAGCCAAGAAGGAGTCTAGTGATGAGGAATGTTCAAGTTCCGATAGTGAAGATGAAGAATATGCACTAGCCGTTAGAAACTTTAGAAAGTTCTTTAGGAGGAAAGGTAGATTTCCAAGACAACCTCGCGATGAAAAGATGTCATTCAAAAAGAACCATGATGATAGGAAAGGGACAAGTGATAGGAAATGCTTTAGATGCGGAGATCCTAAGAACCTCATAGGAGAATGTCCCAAACCACCGAAAACCAACAACCAATGAACTTTAATAGGAGGCTCTTGGAGTGATAGCGGTGAAGAAGAAGAGAAGAAGCCCAATGATGAAACATGCCTAATGGCTCAAGCTTCTAATGAGGTACATTAGAACTCTTCTTATTATAGTGATGATAATTCGCCAATTGATGACAATAGGTTACATGACGAATACAATAAATTATGCGAGGTTAGTTCTAAAATTTTAGGTAGAAATAGAACACTAAAATTGAAATTGCAAGAACTTAAATTGCTAATTTTAGAACTTAAGGATCAAGTCAAAAGACTTGAGAAAAATAAAGAAGTAGACTTAGGATGTGGGTCATGCATAAGTCTTCAAGTAGAAAACGAAAAACTCAAAGAAAATGCTTTGAGAATCATTAAGTTCGAAGAAGGAACAAAAGTGCTTAATGATATGCTTGAAAACATTAGGTATAATGAACATGACCGTGCGGGTTTAGGATTTGACCCTAATCAGGCTTCCACAAGTAGTACTAAACAAGTAAAATTTGTAAAGTCTGAAATGTCTGAATCTGAAGGAGACGGCACCACAAAAGGCACACACGGCACCATTAATTTTTGAAAAATAACTTAAGTCCTAAACCAAGTCACACAGTTGTAAATGGTACTAAAGTACCTATTGCTAGCTTAGAGGAAGTCAAAAGATTTTACAAACCCTTGTCAACTCCCGAACTTGGATTTGTAAAACCCGACACTAGGTCGAAGACTCCTCCACCTAGAAAAACAAATTCTCCCAAACCTCGGTCAAGAACTCCTCTACCGAGAGGTAACATTAGAAGACAAAGTTATCCAAGTAACTTCCCCGTAACTTGGAATAACCGTCAATCACAATGTTACTTACCATGGGAAATGTGTCCTCCATTCTCACATCATAAACTAATGCAACAAATGCGTAGGATGTTTGCCACTAACAACTTTGGACCCATGAGATATTGGGGACCAGATGTTTGAACTTCTGTTTTGCTAGATAAACATGGTTGTAAATAAATGGGAAGTCTAACAAATGGAGTGTGATTAGTAATTACACTTATCTAGTGAGGAAGAGTCAAGTAGTGTTTCATATGCCTTGCTTTCAACAAAGGTAGTCTAGTCTTCAAAGTTTTAAGGGCAACACCTTAGGCTCAGGTATGCTTTCTTAAAACACCCTTTGTTGGTAGAAATGCTAAGCATGTAGTGTCGTTAGAATCTAACATAGTAGGCACTATAACAAAGAAACAAAATTCATTTTCATCATGACTCAAGTATTTCTCAGAGACGATTATGACAAACTCAACTTCTCCAGAAATGTACAATGATCGCTCAAAAGATCATGCGTGACAAGTTTGAGATGAGCAATGATGAGTGAATCAAGTTTCTTACCTATCCAGTATATAATACTACTCAAAGAAAGTATCCTCATAAACCTAAGTATACTATATATGTATAAGATATTTAGCTTAGAAAAATCTTAATTCATTTCAACGCCCATATCCGCAAAAACGAATCTCACAAGAGATGATGAAGGTGAGTGCGCGGAGAGTACTAGGTTAGGGGCATGATAGGTAATTTAATTTACCTAACGGCATGTAGGCTCATTATCATGTCTAGTGTTTGGCTTTGTGCCTACTTGTAAGAAGGATCCCAAAACTTCTTACCTTAAAGTGTTTGATGTATCTTCCGATGCATTAAAGGCACTATACACTTGAGATTATGAGATCTCAAGGAGATTGGTGTAAGAAATTGTTGTCTATACCAACTCTGATAATGCGAGAGATAATGTGGATTGATAAAGAGAGAGTGATGTATGTACCCTCATAGGTTATTGTCAAACTTCTTGGTTCTATAAGAAACAAATGATGAGGCGAAAAGTGTACCGCTTTTAAGGGGTCATTTAAGCCCGAAATCGTATTTATTTGATCAAATATTGCCCTAAATCGTTCCTTTTGTCATTTTAGGTACTTTTGAGGAGAAATCTGGAAAAGGAGGCATTTTGGACGTTTTTGGAGCATTAAAGTGAAGAATACGACAAAGTCTCAAAATCGGCTGAAATTTACCTTTGACGGCGTCAGAATCATCTCTTGACGGCGTCATGCCTTGGCAAGAAAAGTGGGATGTGAAATTTACTCATGACGGGCCAGTGAGTTAGCATGAGAATTCTGACGGCGTCACGCTTTAACTAAATCAAGGGCGTCACGGCTTAAATCATAAGGGGACGGCGTCACGTTCAGGGTTAGACGGCGTCAAGCCTTGATAGGCCAGAATGGATTTTTGAAGAGCTAAAGAGGGACGGCGTCAAGAAGGTCACCCGGGAACCCTAAAAGCGGCGAGGTGACGGCGTCACAATGCATAAGGTGACGCCGTCAGATCCAAAAATCTATATATAGTTTTCTAATCTTTTGTCATAAGAGAGAGCTTAGAGTGTGGAATTTTGGGATAAAACCCTAAGACGATTTTAGCTACTTTTTCAGGGCTTCTTGCCTTGAGATCTTCCATGTTTCATTGAAAGATAAGTTATCAATTAATCATTCAATATGTCTATGTGTTGTTTGATTCTATCTTATGCTTGTCTTTTGTTTAACATGTTAGGCTAATTTTATCTTGTGTTTGCTTAGATCTAATGAAACCTAGCTATTGATTATTGGTTGTTAGTGTGTTGTTAGTTGTATTGGATGATTGTTTATCTATGTTAGGCTTAAGAAAACTGGCTAACTTCCTATTCGGTAACTTGCTTGAACGTCTTAAGAAACATGAACCAAACGCGTACTAAAGGTTTTTATGGTTGTATTTAATGCACAAGCGAATTCTAGTGATCCCATGTTAGGAGCTTCCTAGCCGGCTCGACATAGGAGTGAAGTAGGAGCTTGTAGAGTTTGGGGAAGTAAGTACGCCACCCCACGAATGGTATTAAGGAATACACCCGTCATCCACGCAACTAATACACACTAATTAACCGGTAAAAGATAGTTAGGGAGTAAGGAAATCTAAGTAAACACATTTCTCTACACATAAGTTTCTCACCACTTTTCATTTTTGTTATTTTATTTTATTTGCATTCGTAGTCATTTGGGTTAGTTGACTAGCAACTAATTCCGCCCACTCCTTCAAACCCGAGATTTTACTTGCTTTCATAAAATTATAAAAACATAAAAAGAATCTTCCTCAACCCTTAGACCTAATTAGAGTAGCCTTTCATACCTAACGAACACTATTCCCTGTGGAGAACGATCAATCCCCCGTACTTACCACTACACTATACTACATCGGTCAGGTACACTGCCTGGTGGGGTTGTAAGCCTCTTGAGATCCCTCGAGAGGTAAAACCTGTTGTAAGGTTACAAAACCACGCAATCAAGTTTTTGGCGCCGTTGCCGGGGAATAGTTATTGTTTAGGTTGAATTTTTATTTCTATTAGGTCTGCTCACTAGATTCCTTTCTAGTGAGATTTTTATTTTTCTTTTTCTAGGTTTTCTTTAGTCTATCTTTTTCTTTGTGTCTTTGTTCGTAAAAGAAATTTCCATTGACTCTTCCGTTCACCATTATGGAGTACGCGAATCCACCATACCACCAACCACAAAGGCCATTCTACCCTATTGACATCTCGAATTTCAAACAATATCGAGATGAACCCATATATGATGCATGGACTCGTTTTAGAAATTTACTCCGAAAATTCCCTCATCATAGTTTCGCTTTAGCATCCCTAACCCGAACCTTTTACTATCGTGTTGGCCAATATGACCAAATGCGCATTGAGGATTTTGCCAATGGGGACTTTAGGGAATTAAGTGCTGAAGAAGCATGGGATGCCATAGAAGATTGTGCCCAATATTATTATAGGGTAGACAACCCAACAAACGTTAGTACAAGTCAATTGAATATAAATTTCCTGGATCATGAAACAAGTTTGTTTGGGGATGAATACATTAGTGTGGAGATACCTAAGTGGTTGTCATGTAATGCCATAGTACAAAACGAACACATAGGTGACCTTGATGTGATGAAGGATCTAGCCGAGCATGATCACATTGATCAAAAAGACCTAGGTTTTATGATCGATGAGGATGAATCTCAAGAAACACATGATGAATCTTTTGGGCAATTTGAATATAGCAGTCAGAATATTGAGGATGATCCTTATGATTCGGATATAGAAGTTGAGATGCCTAGAGAAGCACTTGAGATACTAGGGAAAATGTTAGGGTTAGATTCTACTAAAACACATGATGAGGATATAGGTGATCTTGACACAAGGAATGATGAGGTAAGTAACATAAGCCCACCAAGTACCCCACAAGTCCTACCATCATTTGAGGCACACACACCGCCCGTGACTTACCCGGAAGAAGTTGAGGAGACTATAGGAACCCCAATAGAGGTAGAGCCCTTGGACCAAACACAACTAGAAGAAATAGGTTTGAATGCTTTTAGTGATCACAACCTTTCTTTTAGTTCTATGGAAGTTCCTAGTTTTGATGAACCGGAGCCTAAACCAAAACCGTTATCTAATCTTCCATCCTTAGATGTGAACTTAGGAATTGAATTAGGTCCCGACCCACCCATCAAACCATATAGTCCGGGTATTTTTATGTTGAAGGTAGTAGACTCTAAGCCTTGTAGAGAGGAAGCTGACATAGGAGTGAATCATAACCTTTCATACTTACATCACCCATTCATGATTAATCACAAGAAACACTATGGGTTTAAACCGGGTTTATTAGGTCAAGATAGATTCCTAACTAGGAGTCTCTCGGAATTGATAGAAGATGATCCCTTTCTAGGAGAAAACTTCAATTCACCCATTAAAACAATTGAGCTAGGTAAGGTTATGATGATTGGATCCCGCACCTTTGAGCATATAATTCACCCGTCACTCTTTCCTTACGTGGCATACTCCTACCGAGCTGGTGTGTATCGCTACTATCACCCGCACTTAATCCTAAGTGTAGGGAAAACCTCTCCTTTATCCATTAAATAAGGGTAGAGTCAGGCTCATGACTCGAACAAAAACAAGCGCTTCTTGGGAGGCAACCCAAGCTTTATTTGTTTTATTTGCTTTGTGTTTTATTTATTTGTTTGTTTGATTTTATTTGTTTCCGTATGTGTGTTTAATTTTTATTCTTATTGATTCATGTTCAAAAGTAATTTGTGAAAATGCTTTATTTTGTTTTTAACTTCGTCTTAACTACATATAAAGGTATTTTGCAAAAGATAAGTGTAAGGGAAATCTAGATCGGTTTATTAGAACACAAATGAACATGAATCGTAATAATAATAAATTAACATATATATTCGTGTGTGTTTGAGTCAAATGCTTGTATCGAGTCATAATGATGTTTTGCAGGATTTCCAGGAAGTAAGGTAAAGGTTTTTCCAGAAATTTTCCGGAAACTTAAAATGAAAATTTTTGTCAGGTCATTTCTGACGGCGTCAGGTTTTATAACCTGACGGCGTCAGATTTAATTTTCAGAAATTTTTGAAAGTTTTGTTTTTAAAAAAGTTTTTATTAAAATCTCCAACTTATAATCTCCAGGAATCTGCAAAATTATCATTCCACAAGCATTATATCCTTATATATAGATTTATCCCGCCGATGTTATGCAGGTTTTCGTGTTTGTTTTCTCAGGTTTAACAGGTTATTTTGGACAAGGAAATGTTTTGAATCAAGCTTGTGGCGATGCATTAGTCATGGAGCTTCTACATTACTTTGGAGGAAGATCTAACCGTGTAATTTCATTATCCACCGAGCGAATCAGGGGAGTATTTGATTTCATTCTTTTACCTTATTTACTTTTACATCTTGTTATTTGAACATTGGGGACAATGTTCATCTTAAGTGTAAGGGGGGGGGGTAAAAGTACGATTTTAGAGAATACAATTGCGCTTGATTTTTGTTTGTTTAATAGTTGATGTGTAATAAAACTGAGACAAATACCTGTTAGGGAAATTTTAGTGCCAAATTTAAAATTTTTTACAACATATAGGAGTGAAACTTTGATCTTAATGAGCGTCTCACGGATAGGAGTTATATGACTAGCACAAAAACCGTACCACTAAAAAATTTTCCACCCCCAAATATGTGAGGTTCACCCCTAGAATTGGTAGGAAAAGCAATTATGCTATGATGTGTGTACCGGTAGCACTTAGATTCTAGAACTTGCGTTAGGACCATTCCGAGGCCACAAGTGAGACTACATTCGTGTAGTTAGATTTACTACATGATAAGAGGCATTAGGATTAACCCATTGTTTTACACCTGTGTTTTTGTTATAATTACATTGGCTACATTGGTCAAGTAATTCTCCCACACCCTTTGTGTTGTACTCATTTTTAGTACACGATACCCCTAGTACACCCCTCAGAGCCTATCTTTTCGTTTCGACCTTTAAGCATTTTACTTAAAGGAAGAATTTGTTACACCCCACTAAAATGTACACCCAAATCGCCTTAGCCTACCTTGTATGCACTCATCTTTAGTGCATTATTGTTACAACATTTGTTTAAACCCAAGTTAATTATCTAATTGATTACATGGTTGCTAAGTCGAGTCATATCCTTGTACATATTGTTTTGGGACGATTGGGACTCATGGGTAAAGTACTAGTATAATGGAGTAATGGGGAAGAACATCATTTATTACCCCCATATGTGCTAAATGTTTTAAAAGTACTCCAAGTTTTTCAATTATCTTAATTCGAGTCATTAGATTAGTATTTGTAAAGTTATGTAATAATTCAAGTGTAAGGGGAATGCAATGCCCCTATGATGTATTATTTTGGATGGTAGGGCAAAAGTGTATGCAAAAAAAAAAAAAAAAAAAAAAAAAAAAAAAAAAAAAAAAAAAAATCGAAAAAATCAAGAAAAAAAACACAAAAAAAAATGAGAAAATGAAAAATAGAAAAAAACATACGGACTACCATCCCGTTTCATTTTATGTTTGTTTTATGTTTTTGTTTTTGTTATTTCATTTTTAGCTTAAGATTGAGTCTAGTCTTGGCTTAGCAACATTGTATAGTACATGTAATTGATCAAGATCTTTAACTCGCCACCAGTAAAATATCCTTTATCCAACAAAACCGTGTTTTCCTTTTCCCTACACCTAACATTATAACCCATTTAAAAGCCCTCTTTGATAGTTTATCTTAGGTGCTTACGCCTAGTGGAGGAGGTTTTCGATCCTTTCCCAAGCCTATGGTAATCTATTTGCTATGACAGGTAGTGAGAGATATTTTCCGTTTTCATTTATGAGATTTATTTTGATGACACTTGAGAGATGTGAGTATCTAAACACTACTTGTGAGGTGCTAGTATGTAATCTCCGTGCTTATTATGATTGAAGTGGAACGAATATTTGTTGTAATTACTTTTATGTTTGCATTAAATGACCCCTAACTTGTATTTTGATTAGAATAAAAGCGCATTTGCTTGAGGACAAGCAAATCTCAAGTGTAAGGGTATTTGATGAGGCGAAAAGTGTACCGCTTTTAAGGGGTCATTTAAGCCCGAAATCGTATTTATTTGATCAAATATTGCCCTAAATCGTTCCTTTTGTCATTTTAGTTACTTTTGAGGAGAAATCTGGAAAAGGAGGCATTTTGGACGTTTTTGGAGCATTAAAGTGAAGAATACGACAAAGTCTCAAAATCGGCTGAAATTTACCTTTGACGGCGTCAGAATCATCTCTTGACGGCGTCATGCCTTGGCAAGAAAAGTGGGATGTGAAATTTACTCATGACGGGCCAGTGAGTTAGCATGAGAATTCTGACGGCGTCACGCTTTAACTAAATCAAGGGCGTCACGGCTTAAATCATAAGGGGACGGCGTCACGTTCAGGGTTAGACGGCGTCAAGCCTTGATAGGCCAGAATGGATTTTTGAAGAGCTAAAGAGGGACGGCGTCAAGAAGGTCACCCGGGAACCCTAAAAGCGGCGAGGTGACGGCGTCACAATGCATAAGGTGACGCCGTCATATCCAAAAATCTATATATAGTTTTCTAATCTTTTGTCATAAGAGAGAGCTTAGAGTGTGGAATTTTGGGATAAAACCCTAAGACGATTTTAGCTACTTTTTCAGGGCTTCTTGCCTTGAGATCTTCCATGTTTCATTGAAAGATAAGTTATCAATTAATCATTCAATATGTCTATGTGTTGTTTGATTCTATCTTATGCTTGTCTTTTGTTTAACATGTTAGGCTAATTTTATCTTGTGTTTGCTTAGATCTAATGAAACCTAGCTATTGATTATTGGTTGTTAGTGTGTTGTTAGTTGTATTGGATGATTGTTTATCTATGTTAGGCTTAAGAAAACTGGCTAACTTCCTATTCGGTAACTTGCTTGAACGTCTTAAGAAACATGAACCAAACGCGTACTAAAGGTTTTTATGGTTGTATTTAATGCACAAGCGAATTCTAGTGATCCATGTTAGGAGCTTCCTAGCCGGCTCGACATAGGAGTGAAGTAGGAGCTTGTAGAGTTTGGGGAAGTAAGTACGCCACCCCACGAATGGTATTAAGGAATACACCCGTCATCCACGCAACTAATACACACTAATTAACCGGTAAAAGATAGTTAGGGAGTAAGGAAATCTAAGTAAACACATTTCTCTACACATAAGTTTCTCACCACTTTTCATTTTTGTTATTTTATTTTATTTGCATTCGTAGTCATTTGGGTTAGTTGACTAGCAACTAATTCCGCCCACTCCTTCAAACCCGAGATTTTACTTGCTTTCATAAAATTATAAAAACATAAAAAGAATCTTCCTCAACCCTTAGACCTAATTAGAGTAGCCTTTCATACCTAACGAACACTATTCCCTGTGGAGAACGATCAATCCCCCGTACTTACCACTACACTATACTACATCGGTCAGGTACACTGCCTGGTGGGGTTGTAAGCCTCTTGAGATCCCTCGAGAGGTAAAACCTGTTGTAAGGTTACAAAACCACGCAATCAACAAACCACTCTTACTATCTCCACTACCGAAGCCGAATACGTAAGCGCTGGAAAGGCACAACAACAAGCACTATGAATGAGACATTTCCCCATGAAATGCGGCAACCAAAGTGCAAATAGACTTGACCGAGAACCCCATGATTTGCTCATGTACCAAGCTCGTCGAAGTACGTCACCTCCTCCGTCACGAAAATGTTCAAAGAGAAATCTTTTTCTTGGAAAAGCTTCTCAGAAAAGTCAACATCGTCGATATCATAACCAATATGTCCTTCACATCCCTCTCATGACTATTTGAATATTTCTTTGGAAATAGTTAAGTCATCTCTCATATCTCGTCTCATGACTTTCTAAATATTTTACTGGAAATAATGAAGTCTTCTCTTGCGTCTTGCCTTAGGACATCTTAAGTCATCCTTCTCATCCTACTCATGACTATTTCAATATTTCACTGGAAATATTGAAGTCATCCCTTGCCTCCTATCGCGCGACTTGCTCGAATATTTCACTGTAAATATCGAAGTCATTTCTTACGTATCGCCTCATGACTTTACAAGTCATCCCTCTAAATCCGTCTCATGACTTCTGTTAGCATTTAATTTAATTAGTGAAGTGATGGTCATTTGTATTTTAATAACTTTGTAATTGTGTCAATTTAGATAGGTAGTCAAAGGGCTCGGTTATGCTAACTGGCTAAGTTTTATGTAGTACATGTATAACTAGGAAAGATGGACTAAGTCCAACTCATGTATCTAAAGCCCAACCGAGCCCACTCCAAGGCCTTTTAGATCGACAGCCATTTCCCTATTTAAGTACACTCTCACCCTCATTTATAGAGTGCCTTTTAGTATTGTGTAGGTGAGAGGGTGTAGGGGGTGTGTGTGTTCTTAAGGTTTTGTATTTTTGTTTCTTTCTTTTTGAAGCTAATATACAACGAGTAATATCCATATCATACGATCCATCACATCTACTCTTTTCATCTATTCCATATCTGTTGAGTGTCACGAGTTGTAGTTTAATATAGTAGTAGTTGTAGTGATAAAGTAGTTATAGATCTAGTCATAACAAGTGGTATCATCCGCCAAACAAGGATTTAGGTCTTAGTTGTGTCGTGTTTTTATCATTTAAGCTTAAAAGGTTGCGTCTTTAGTTATTAATTCGATTAATTTTTATACTTTATTTGATTTTAACGTGAGTTTGAAGGTTAAAGCTTGAACCTTTTTGATTTTTACGTGAGTTTTACAGATAAAGTTTGTAGCTTTTAAGTATTAACATGCGTATTTAAGAAAAAATCTAATGCTTTTTGTGTTATCGTGTGTTTAAAATCAAAAAGGTGGTAGCTTTATTGTTGGTACGTAGTATTTTGAAGGTTTACAAGGTTCACGTGAGTATTTGAAGTTGTTTGATCGAAAAAGTGCTACAAAAAGTGGGATAAAAAGTTTGCTCGTGGAAACTTTAAGGTTAGAATCTTCATAGAAGCGGTTTTTATCACTTTATTGTATAAGAATTGTGATAAAAAGGGACTACATCGACACGGACAAAATCTACTTTGTTGTATAAGAATTTAGATAAAAAAGAGGGTTTATAGAAATTGTGCAAGTTATCAAAATAGTGCAAGGTCACTTTAACGAAATTGTGCAAAACCACTTTATCGAAATTGTGCAAAACCACTTTATCGAAATTGTGAAAACAGCCCTTTATCGAAATTGTGCTACTCAGTCTTATCGCAATTGTCTGGACCATCTTTCGCAACTTGGCAAAACTGGTCCCTTATCGAAATTGTGACAACTATCGCTAATTGGAAAATCTGGTCCTTAATCGAAATTGTGGCAGACTGAACTTCTTTCGCAAGTTGTCAACTTTGGTCCCTTATCGCAAACAGTTTGGCAGACTTTCCGCTATTGGCAAAACCAGTCCTCGCAATTAATTTAAACGTTTACAAATTAAATAATTTTTATAAATTCAATTTGAACTTTTAATTTCTACAACATCAAAGCTTGCGGACTCGGTATTCTCTCGCTTGTATAAGTGTGACGAATACTTCGACAAAGGAATATCTACTAGTTTGTATAAATTAGTTAGATCGTTTATATAAATTGCCAATTTATATAACTTGGATATTTCTATATAAATTGAAATTTTTCCATAATTTGTACAAGTTTTGGTTAAAATTGAAATTTCTATAGAAATTGTCATTTTATCTAAATTGTAATTTACATAACTTTGTCGAATTTGTGAACTTTTGATTTTGTCTAAATTATAGTTTAGTCAAATTTAGTAATTTTATTTAATTCGTTTCGTTTATCTAAATTGTAATAGTTTATCTAAATTGCAAGTAACTTCACCGATCATCAACAAAGAACCAAGGCTTCACAACAACAACTAAATTTAACCTTCAACAACCACAGCACCTATTTCTTTGCAACGATCCTGAATCAACTGAATCAACTTTATTATGCAACAACATCAATGGCAACTCAACAAGATATCCATGCAGCTGGTGCTAAAAACCATCCTCCAATGCTTGAAAAAGGTGGTTATCTTCCATGGATAAGTCGAATGATCCGATACATCAAAACCAAACCTAATGGTCAAGGTAGACTCTTCCTTAACTCCATCAAGAACGGTCCATTCAAGCCTCATCAAATTCAAGTATCAGATGGCAATCCAAATGCAACACCTCCCATTCCACCGACCTTCCGGGATCAAAAGGAAGAGGAATACACAGCAGAAGATTGGAAGCAAATTGAAGTTGATGACTTGGCAATGCACTTAATTCAACTTGGTTTACCACGAGAAATATTTTGTGTTGTAGACAGTTGTGAAACTGCTTATGATATGTGGGAATGAGTTAGAAGGCTTAGTCATGGCACATAAATTGGTCAACAAGACATTGAAAACAAGCTTCTAGCTGAATGGGAGAAGTTCACATCCACTCCGGCTGAACTAGTTGAATCTTACTATACAAGGTTTTGTACTCTCATGAACGAGCTTATCAGGAACAAGTTAACACCAAGCCAAATTGTTCAAAACATCAAGTTCATCAACAACCTACCAGAGGAATGGGGACGACTTGTCACTATTGTCAACCAAACAAAGAACCTTCATACGGTGAACTATGATCAGATCTATGACTTTTTGAAGCAAAACCAGAAAGATGCAGTTGAAGTTTGGAAAGAGAAGCTAGCCAAACAACATGATCATCTAGCATTGATTGCTCAAGCACCAACACCTACAACAGTGAATACACAACCATCATCATCCACTTCCACTCAAAACTTCACGTAACAACAATATGTTCTACAACAACCATTCTACCCACAACAACAAGAAGTCATGCCACAACAACAATACCCACAATACCCAGAACCTGAATACGATTACAATGATGACAGTGCTGCTTTGTCTCAAGCATTTACCCTTCTATCAAAGGTATTCCAAGGACGCTATTCCACACCAACTAACAACAACCAAAGGATTTCATCGAATACTTGCAACAGGCAAATTGCACAACCGAGTTTCAATATGGGTCATCAAGGACAAATGGTTGGAGTTTATGGGAATCAGCAAGGTTATACTATAGGATTTCAGATGGGTAATCAAGGGTAATATGCAGGAGATCAGAGAGGTCAGTATATGGGTAATCAGAATCAGTTGGGTCAAGTTGCTGGAAATCAAATGGGTCAGAATATGGGGAATCGGTTTGGAAATATTGCTGCTCCAGTTGCTGGGAATATTGGGAATGTGAATTAGAGTTATTTGCTAAAGTGTTTCAACTGTCAAGGAACTTGTCACATGGCAAGGAACTGTCCCACCAAGCCGAAAAAGAAAGATCCAGCTTATCTGCAGAAAGCATTTATGTTGGCACAGAAGGAAACGGCCGGGTTACAGTTGAGTGCAGAGGAGAATGATTTCATGGCTTTGATGGATGACATGGAAGACCTGGAGGATATCGATGCCAACTGCATCTTCATGGCCAACCTTTAGGAAGCAAAGTATGACACGGATTCTGAAGCACCACCTGCTTATGATGTCAATGGAATCTCTGAGGTACCAGCATATGCTACATGTCACAATAATGAAATATTTGATATGACACCTCAGAATGAACAATATACATATATTGACTCCCCAATTTGTAGTAATACAAATTTGGCAACTCCAGTTATGGATCCTAATGGAGGCTTCGAGTCTCAAAATACTGAGAATGATGAGGAAACACGTGCTTTATTTGAATCATTATTGCAAAATTGTAGTATTGAAATTGAAAAGGTCAAAAAGATCAATCGCGATGTTAAGGCCGCGAATGAAAAATTGACCGCTGAGCTTGAGAGATATAAGGTTAATGAAAGAGCTTTTGAATTTAATAACAAACGACATTCAGAACTTGAAATTGGTTATAGAGATTCTGTTTTAAGAGAAAAACATTTGTGAATCAAATATGACACACTCGATGTTAAGTTGAACATGCAAATCAAATCTTTAAACAAGGAAATTTCTGAATTAACCAACCAGCTTTCTAAACAAAAATCAACTTGTTCTAATCTTGAAAAAGAAAAGAAAGAGTTGAATGCAAGGTTTTCAAAACGTGAAAATGATCTTCTTGACGAAATCATTGACAAACAAGAAACCATTAAAAAGTTGGAAGATTTGATTGTAAAAACGGGTCACTCTGCACAAACAATTAATTTGCTAATTAACGATCCAAACCCGATTTTACATACAATGAAGAAAATGGCTATCGGTTGTGAAAACCCTTATTATCTCAAGAAAGCTCAGAAGGAACAGAATGCTTTATATAATGGTAGTGTGCTAAATGATACACATGATCCTCCCAAGGTTCATGATTCTTATGAAACGATTGAGCTTGCCGAAGAGAGTCGGATTAAAATGAGACAAATGAACCCATAAATTAAACCAATTGATTATAACAAGCTTAATACAAATTCTGGCGTTCATCTTGTTCAAAAATAGTCACCAATGTTTTTCAAAAGACCAGTGGCTGTCGCAAAACGAAAAGTTTTTTCAAAACATCTTTCTAACATCGAACAAATGTCCTCTAAGAACACTTGTAACACAAGTGAAGCTAGACGATATTTGGATGATCTTAAAAAGAGAGTTGAAGCACTTCATATGATTGTGGCATCCAAAATAAATAGTAACTACAATGACTAGTTTTCAAGTTTTCATACAGAAAAGAAAAAGATGTTTGAAAAGGAAATCAATCCTCATATCACTGCAATTTATGCGGTAGTTCTTAATGTTGAAAACAATCTTCTAAAAGAATCAGCCGATTTTATCAAGGACCACAAATCCCTGGTGAAGGAAGCTAATGAAAACCTTGATCACATCAAAGTTTTGGAAAAACACAATGACACTCTCTTCGAAGTAGCTCTGTCAACTGAAATTATGTCCATTAATTATCAATTATATTCTGTAGAGGATGATGAAAGACTTCGAGCTGAGACTTTTGAAATTGTTGAAAAATATGAAAATGCGCTTGCTAAGATTGAAAAAGAAAATGTAACATATTTTAAACAACTTGATCGGAAAAAAGGAAGAATGTAAGTATGACAAATTATCGTACGAGCGTTCTTACCAAAACATGCAAAAGCAAATTGATCTTTTGAAGTCTCAGCTTGAAAGTCAAAAAGGGAAGGGTGAGGAAACTATAGTTGCGAAACCAAAAATGTCTATTTCTATACCCTTGCCTAAGGAAAGTGAAAAGTCCACAAATGTTGATAAAGGGAAAGCAGTTGTCGAAACACCAAAAGTGATAGCACCTGGCCTTTATAGGATTAGTCCCACTACTGCGTCTACCTCTACATCTCAAACATATAGGGCGATAGACAAAAGTGTGAAAGAAAATCCAAAAGAGACTAGGAATGCTAAAACAAATTCAAATGACAACAAGATAAATCCTAATGCGTGTGCCTTACCTTCTACAGGAGTAGAAAGTACCTCTAGGAGCAGCAAACCAAAGCCTAGGAGCAATACAAGGAATAGAGTCTCGCCTACATCTAAGAGTGAAATCAAGAATAAAACGGAAGGAGTAGAAGAACACCCTAGGATTTTATTGCTTTCTAATAAGAAACATATGTCAACTGGATGTAATGTTAAGGACAATATTTCAAGTGCATGTAATGAATCTGTTTGTTGAATGATAAAGAAATCTTTTTCTGAAAATGTTTGTGATGATATTGTTTCTAATCATGTGAATTTGAATGTCATGCCTAAACAGAAAGATGTGCCTTCAGGAACTAGTGCTAGGGCCAGATATGTTAAAAGACTTATTAAACTAGCTAGATCAACCACTAGTACCATATTGCCTAAGGATCATCTTAAGTTTTGCACATGGAAACCAACGGGTAGAAAGTTTAAACTTAAGAATGGCAAATTAGAAATTGTTCCAAAAGAAAAAATGGAAACCTTCTCTAAGTGTGATTCATCTGTTACCTCTAACCCCATGGAACCAAATGTTAAACGGTTTCCATAAACAAAACCATCTGTTCTTCGCAGGTCATTAAAATTTATCTTTGGTTCGTCGACTCGGGTTGCTCCAAGCACATGACCGAGAATCTAAAGCTGCTGATCAACTTTGTATGCAAGTTATTGGGAACTGTTCGGTTTGGAAATGATCATGTAGCAGCTATTCTGGGTTATGGAGATCTACAGTTTGGGAATTTTCTAATCACTCGGGTTTAATATGTCGAAGGGTTGGGACACAATCTGTTTTCAGTCGGACAGTATTGTGATGCAGATTTAGAGGTTGCATTTAGAAGGAACACTTGCTTCGTTAGGAATTTGATTGAAGATGATCTCTTAACCGGAAATCGTGGAACCAATCTCTATGCTATCGACATAAATCAAATGGCCTCTTCATCACCAATTTGTCTCATGACAAGAGCTGACGAAACTAAGTCCTGGTTGTGGCACAAACGTTTATCCCATCTCAACTTCAAAACCTTAACAAAGCTTGCCAAAGACGACATCGTCCCCGGTCTCCCAAAATTCAAATACACCAAAGAACACTTATGTCCATCCTGTGAACAAGGGAAAACAAAATGGGCAACAGATAAACCTAAAATTGTACCTAGATCGGTCGATAAGTTACGTTTGTTGCAAATGGACTTATGTGGCCCAATGAGAGTTGAGAGTATCAACGGGAAAAAGTATATTCTTGTGATTGTCGATGATTATTCAAGATTGATCCGTTGGTGAGTATATATATAAATATAGTATCGGATGCACGTGATACACGAGATTCAACAAGTCAACCCTTTAGGAAAAAGACCAACTTGTAAAACCCGTAAATGTGATGTGTGTGATACCGGGCAAGTGATCACCCGGGTCGTGTCCCAACGAGGTGTGAATCGAGGATTTTGTTATCGGTTAAGAATTAAAATGCTTGATGATTGGATTTTGGATTTTTTAATTTGATTAAATATCCTACAATTGTGGGAAGCATAAATAGGCTAAGGGAAACCTAAACATATAAACCTACAAAGCAAAATGAAGCTAGAAAACGCGAATCGGAAAATCTAAAAACGAGCATAAACGTCAAATCTATGGAAATCTAATCCTACAAGTACCAAATTATTTTTCCTAAGTACTAGATGACAAAAGAAAATTTTAGAAAAAAGATTTATATTTTTCTGACTTTTAAATTATTTATTATGAATTAAAAACTACAAGAAACTATTTAAATGATTTAAAAATAGTAAATGACTTTGGAAAAATATGAAATTTTGCAGAAAAATCTTAAATGATATTCTAAAGCTAGGAAAAATAAACTCAGAACTTAATTCAACCCTAATAAGCAGTTTGGGCATATAAGCAATTTGGAATAAGCACAAAAATAAGCACTTAAGCACTAACAGATACCACAAGCTCAGAAACAGTTCAAACAACTAATTTAAGCGCAAATTGACTTAATTAAAACAGCTGAAATCAAAGAATAAGCCAAATAAGAAGTTGCACAGATTCAAATTTAAGACAGAACTGATAGCTAAAGTCACTACTTGCAGATTAAAATTAAGCACTCAATAAGCTAGGTAATGGCCACTTATGGGGGGCAAAAGTTACCTAGTACATCAGGCAACACTAAAATGCAAAAAGCCCCAATTTTAACAACCAATTGCTTATCTAAAATAGGCTCAGATCAGATGGTGATCAACACAATAAGCTGTGCAGATTTTGTGCAGACTCAGAACAGACCAAAGGGGAGTTTTGCAGACCTAAAATAAGCTATTAAATAAGCTAGAAAATCCAGTCCCAGATAATGTACTTCAAGTTTACTATATTAACTACCTACAAACCAAAAATGGGGGCTCCAGCTTAATTCAATAAGCTACAAACTAAGCTAGATCAGTAGCTGAAAACATGGGTCCTGCACTAAAGATTCTGTGATAGCAGACTTTCTTTATTGGCGTTTTCGATGAGTAAACATTGACCAAAACAAACCAACTCTTGGAAACTGACTTGAACACTTAAAAGCAACTCCGAGATGCCAAAGTAGAGGTCTAAATAAGCTCAGCTTATGCTGAGCTTATTGAAGGCAGTATAAATCTTACTAGAACACTAGAACACTAAAAACCTTAAGACCAATCAAATCAGCTTAACACTTATCAGATTTTACTAAATTACTATTAAATAATCTTGATCAAACTTAGACAACTTGCACATGAACAGTTCCCTTTATAAAAAACTTAGATAAGCAGTTTTGCCAAACACCCTTTAAAAAACTGATTTTGCACTTTTTAACTATAAACAACCAATTAAACCTGGTGATCTTAACCCATACTGATTATCTAACTAATTTTACCTCTAATAAGCAATATCCAATCCTACGTAAGCACTAATAAGCTGATGAGCTTTTTAACTATTTTTTTTTTCTTTCTAACTTTTTGAGGCAAACTAATATAAACTAACTCTAAACTACTGAAAAGCTACTCATAACAGATAAAAACTAAAATAAATTGGAAACATCACAAATAAGGCAAATAAGCAAAAATTTAAGCAACACACAATAAATAAGCTAAAACAGCAAATTTGGAATTTTAAAACAAAAGCTGGACTTAAATTAATATATGAGTAAATTACAATGCAGGAAAATAAATTACAATAAACTTAAAAGAGAACCATACCTAAAATTTTTAGCTAAATAAAACCTGCCATAAAAGGCTACTATCACTACCTATTTATACTACATTCTAAAAAAAACTAAAGTCTTGCACGTTTGTGTTTCTTCTGTGAGGGAAAGTAGTGTAAATCTTCATCTGTGCTTCTTGGGAGCAATTCCCACCATTGATTAATCTTGGAAATGATCTCAGCCATATATTCAGTTTTGGCGCCCATTGTGAGGTGTGGATTGCCAGCGTGGCAATGGTCACACGTGAAGATGGCAACATGTGAAGGGTAGCTGGAGGGGAGATGGAGTATGGCAGAGGAGATGGTAGGTGTTGTAGGTGTTATGATGGTGTTAGGGGAGGGTGGTTTTGTCAGAAGCATGGTATTAATTTGGCGGGTTTTGTGGGAAAGGAGAAAGGGTTGACCGGGTCAACTCTTATCTAAGATAAGAAAAACCGGATCATGGGTTTAATATTTGGGCTGGGTTGGGTTATGTTTAGTGATGGGTTGTAGCTGGGTTTATAGGATTAGGATTTAGTGGTTTGGGTTAAAATGGTTTAAGGATGGGCTGGTAAGGTTTTAAGGATGGAATGTTATTGAACTTTGAGGACCAAAATTGCCAAAGCTGAAAATCAAGGGACCATTAATGCCAAGTTCTGAAAAATATATCCAAGGACCTTTTGTGTCATTTTGGTATTTTGGAGGTTGACTTTGACTTTTCTTGATCAAATGCACCATTGTTGTCGAGTCGATCCAAAAATGCCCGTTTTCGCTCTGTTTGCAATCCTTCGTACCTGAAACACATAAAAACACAAAATCAAGGATATCTGCAGTATATTTGGGTGTTTTTGGTTATTTTTGTGTCTTAAATGGGTGTAAGATGATGAGTATTTACACACTCATCAATCCCCCACACTAAACTATTGCTAGTGCCTAGCAATCCGATCATATGAAGTAATGAAAGGAACCAAGTATACCCCATTTCGTCTTTATATTCAATGCGAGAAATTTAAACTAGAACAAAATAGATAACATGCTTTATTTTCAAAAATGGTATCATGGAACGGGATTTACACAAACTGGGTGTCTCCAGGGAATTGATATCGTCATCCTCTTTTTAATACTCCCAACTAAGCTTAAAGTCAATGTGCAAACGTTTTTTGTAAAATGCTAACACTACTTATACTAATAATCTATGTAAGTCGAGACTTAACTTTTCACTCCCACATTTATTTAAATTAGGTGTGTAAAACCCTGAATTTTTGAACACGTAAAATAACCAGAATACCCTTTGATCTCAAATTTATAAAAGACGTTTAACGCATTTAAGACATTTTATCCCGAATATAACCTAAGCATTTAACCGTTAATAATTGAACGAATAAGAGATTAAAACTTTATAATATATATTGATGGATTAAAATGCAACGTAACCTAAACCTCAGATTACACGACTAAAAGATATATGGACCGATTCATAAATTTTGTGCACACATTTTAAATTCGAATTATGGAAGCAAATACATTTGATAATTATCTCCTTATAACCTCACATAAAATTGGCTCAATCACACCTCATAATCTCGGGATATTCACCAAATAAATCAACCCATAATTTTGATACTTGCCTAGTTTAAATTCCCATTTACGTTTTATTAAAGCGACATTTACATCTTCCATTTTCTTCCATAAGATACACACGTTTCCGTTTTTATTTCGAACATATCATCTTTAATATTGTGTCAACATGAAGAGTTATTATTTTTCCATAATTGTCATAAATTTTACATGCATATCATATGTACGTGTTCCCCAAATCAGGCGAAAATCACGCCAAGATTCCTGCCATCAAAGTTTTAATGTACAACCAACCTTAGTTAGTCTTCATACGTTTTTAAAAAGAAAAACAAAAACACATGCAGTTACTTCTTCTTTTGCTTCCATTTGAACGTGTAAGATATAAAACACACAAAAAACCCTAAGAAACGTAATAACACAAATCGGCTCTCATTGTATTTCCCTCAAGAAATCATGGTACGAAGGATGAAAGCTAAGCTGATGATCGGTTTCTTAATGCTCTAGAGAATGATGATCGTTGGTGTCTTGATACTTGGTGTGGTCGTGGGCTGTGGCTAAAAGGGTTTTGGTTTTGGTTCGATCGAAGCATGATCGGGGTTAAGGTGTGGGTTCGCTGGTGTGTTATAACTCGTGGTGGACTAATTCTTTCTGATTATTGTCAGTCTACTCCATCTCCACGTCTTAATATGTGTCGCTAAGATGATATAGATACCAAAGAATCGGATAGGTAAACATGTTTCATAATACGCATGAATTAACATCTAGAGTGGAACCAAAGAAGATGATCAATTGGTGTATGGATCTTATTATAAACCTACGTAGTCGACCTGGTTTAACATGTCACCATAAAACCATGATCAAGTGTCACTAATACGATAACTTGTCATCTTAAAGAAGGGTTTTGGTCTGGTGTTGTGTATCGCAAATACATGGGTCTAATATGTGTCGACCATGTCATGTGTAGGTGTGTGTTGGTGTCGATCTATCAAGGGTTCATAACTCATAACTTATGTGATCATAATAGAAACTGGAAACAAGGAGTGTGGAGTGCAAGTCAGCTTCGGTTATATTTCGTACGATGGAGATGAAGAATAAGCATGCATATATATAATACGAATACTAATTCAAGTCCACATATTCAATTGTCTTCTAATTCATGTCCACTAACAGAATAAGCAAATTTACACTTTAATCCAAAACATTGGTGGTTTTTATGTTTAACCCTAGACTTTATTGAATGACGAGTATAGACCCTAAATTATTAAAAGTGTCACATGCAGCCCTAAACTAAAATATTGATTATATTAAGTCTTCAACTTTATTTAATTAACATTTATAACCTTAAACTAGGATATTGGTCATATTAAACCTTAAACTTTGGTAAATTACGTATTTAGCCTAAACTTTACTAAATTGACATAATTAATCCTAAACTATTATAATTGTCATTTTAGCTCTTAAATATCTTTAATTGTCAATTATAACCTTAAAGTAATAAATTACTATATCGGGAAACTTTCTAAAAATATAGAACGTTACTAAATATAGCAGGTTACTAAAAATAGAAAGGTTCTAAAAATAGTAAGATTCCTTGAATGAGGAACACTAATAACTATAAGTGGTAAACCTATAAAGTAAGCTGCTGAGTAATGCGTTATCATTAAATTGTATAGGTGCGGCGAAGGAGTGATTCCTTATTTTTCCGGTGTGCTTCTTATTTCATTGTTGATTTGGTAAGGTACAGATATTTTGACCTTATCTCTTAAGGTTTCTCATGATTCGTTAACATCTGTTTGATATTAGCTTTGATTATGATGCCTTTGATCTGAGCCTTCTTATTATGGCTTTCTTATTTGATCTATGCCTTTGCTATGCTCCCTTAAATTTGTGAACCATTGATTATGAACCTTTGCTTGATCCTTTGCTATGAACTTATGAACCTTTGATATGATACATTTGATATGAACCTTTGATATGAACTTTGATATGATATGACATTTGAACCCTTCAGTTTGATACCCGAGCCAAGTTCGTTTCCTAGCCATGAAGGTAACATGTCCGTGTCATTGATGCACCAATGGCATGACTCTAGTGTGGTTGTGTGATGTTCCACACCGTCCCATTTTGATTATGATATGCGCACTTTATATTTATTATGGCCAATATGATTTGTTCGGGGGCGTATGGATGCATCCTAGATTTGCTTTGTTAGTGGATTTGACATGATATGATATGATTTGATTTGGTGACTGATGCTGTATGCAATACACGTCTTTCACATGTTCGGGAGCTAGCTACTCCATCGTTACTATGATATTTGATTTGATTTGTTTGGGCTCGTGGTAGATTACTGACCTTACTTTACTTTGGTATCCATTTGTTTATACCTTATGCTTTTCCAATGCACCATACCTTATATGTTCGTTCCTTATCTCTTGTTTTCGTTTATATATATCTGTTCACTGGGCTTTTTAAGCTCAGCCGCATTTCTTTTCCTGCGGCAGGTTTTAGTAGGAAGCTGGGTTATGAGTGGAGAGTACTTTTGGACTTAGAAGACTACACTTTGATAGCTATTCTGGATTAGAGATGACTAGAAGTGTTTACATTTTTAGACTTAGAATTTATTGTTATTCTCATTTGTAACCTTGTATTTCAGATTTTCCCTTTGTAACCTTTGAAATTCATTTGTATTATTTAAGTCATATGCTTGTGTTTGCTTTGATATGTCACCATAATGTAATACTTCTACCCTTATCGGGTTGGGGTGTTACAATTATGGTATCAGAGACCAGGCTGCGACTTGTAGTACATTAAACCTTGACCTGTGAAGTTTTGACCCTTAAGTTTCCACTGTAGGCGCTCATAAGACAACCTTTGAGATATTGCTTTAGGATTTCCCCATAGGAACTTAATTCATTACCGGTAAGGAATCGGTAGACTAGGACATCTATTTAAGTAGCATTGCTTCCGCATCACTCTGATTCTTGCCTCTGCCTTTAGCTATGCCTTATAAGAATATTCGTTTCAGAAGCTAGAAAGTTTTGCAACTTAAGCTTAGTAACCAAGTAAGTTTGGAATACCTCGGGAACTACATGGATACCTTACACCATTTAAGTTTCACCCTCTGATTTTGATCTCCAATCCCGATCTGTTTGATAAATAGTTTGATACCTCTCCGACCATCCCGAAGGTTATTTAACCGTAATGTGTTTGACACATTCTGTGAATTCATTGCATATGCTGGATATAATGTATCATCTGATATTACTCAGTCCTGCAAAATCCACTACTACTCCTATGAGAACTCTGGTAATTATTAACCATGAATATATGGAGATTTGTTCCCTCTCTTCGAATGATGAACTTTATTTGCCGATCGGTTCCTTTGGAAGAATATGATGTTAATATTATCTCATTATGGATTTGTTAACTAAGCATGATGATGCTGACAACTGATATCCCATACGTCTCACTTTTAACAACCTTACGATGTTCGTATTACCAATGATACTCACTCTACCAGTCATTTTGCTAAGAAGCTAAGCAAGATTCCAACATTTTGAACTGTTCGCTTATCTATCTCAACACCCTGATGAAGCATGTACTTGATTCTGATATATGAACTATCCGTCTGGTTTAACGGCCGTATTCGTTCTACGGATCTGTTTACTCTTGATATAATTGACTTTGAGGTCTTTTGGTTATGGATTGGATGGCTCTTCGTAAAGCTACCATAGACTACCGTATCTGAAATGTGATCTTTAACAATCTGCTTCATTCTACTTATGTTTTGATGACTCTCAACCACTTAAATCTATTAAGATTAATACTGCTATGGAAACACTTACTCCGATCTCATTTGATTGTTAAATTTATCCCGACACCTATTAGTATCCACCCTTAGAAAGCTCTGGCATTGGAAGTATTTGTTGTACGAAAATCTCCTGATGTTCTCGGATGAACCTCTTGGTATTCCCTCCTGCTTGGGAAGTAGAGTTGGCATTGAACTGATCTCAGTTGGCGAAGCCATGGTGCCATAAAAGTTGAGAAATTGAAGGAGCTGATGGAATATGATTTTGTTCACCTCAGTGTTTATCTTTGGATGCTCCTATTGATATGAAGAAGAAAGAGAAAAGTATGCGGCGGCGTATTGACCATCGTGAACTTAACCGTATCACTATCTGTAATCATTATCCATTTTCCGCGTATCAATGATTGACTTGGTCTACCTTTGAAACTCCGTATCAGATGGCCTCATTTAGATTTGAAGAACGAAGGAAGCAACCATAAGAATTTCTAAGAAGGGGGTTATCTAACTGTAAGTAACCTCCGTGAAGTATTTCAGCTGTATTCGTGAAGAAGAAGGAGGGTGAAGTGAAATTGATGTGAAGTTTTTCCTAAGATGATTCCTGAAGCTACTTTTGTATTCGTTATAATCATTATGAGCCTTAATGATGCCAATTGTATTGGCTAATATGTCAACTATTCTTACGCATCCGATGAAATCATGTCTTTCGCGAGTATTTGGACAAATTGGCATAGTATGACAGTGTGTTTGTGTTCAGAGACGAAAGATTGGAAAACATTTCTTGCAAAACGATGGTGGTGGCGGACATAGAAGGGGAATGTGATCGAGTGGGCGAATTTTGAACTGTGCTAGAAGACCAGTCGAAGACACACAGACTTGATTCTCTATTCATTTTAGTTGTACTAAGATGAATTGATAGCAGAATCAGATTTGCAGATGGAAGGATGCACAATGATCATGTCAGAGATTCATGTTACTACACCACAGTTTCAAGAAGAAGTGCCGAAGGCTTAAGGGACCAAACTCAAGTTTATAATTCCTTTTCACCTTATGATCAGATGGACAAGCGTAGACAGACTACTTAGGCTTGGAAGAGATTCAAAATCATGTATTTGAATAGACGGATTTTGAAGCAAACATTCATGTTGGGATGAGTTGTTTCTGTAAGGGATGAAGTTATTGATGACGAAATTCGCTTTTGCTTAACCCACTTAAGTTTCAGTTACCTGATGATAAGATCTTTTGAATGATTCAGGTTCTCTGTTGGTATTTCCGTTTTGTGTTCTTTCTGCGTATGTTGAATGACGGTGTTGATATGAGAAATTTTGATGAATTGTGGAAGACCTGACGCTTTGGACGACGTACTTCATTTGATGCTTGCTAATTCTGTTACGTTAATTGTACGTTCTATTTATCTAAATTTGAATTCGTAATGGTGATCGTTTCGGACCAACCCTAGGAGATAGAAGGACTATTAGGTGGTTAAGATAAGTTGCTATTTCACGACTTGAGATAAAGTATGGTCATCATGGGAGCATATTTATATGATGCAAGTATTATGACGTCTGGCCAACGTGATAATACTTACATCATATAACGTGCACTTATTGTGATCATAGGATATCTTGAGGAGTGCCTTAGAGAAGCCCTAGATTTCTGTTATCTGTTGGCGACTATCAGCGAATAGTAAGACGTTAGGTTCTTTCGACCTATACGTTTGATCTGCCCTATCGCCGTACGATCTGATATGTTTGGATCCTCGAGATATGTTTGTTGACCTCTGTATTTTGATAACGATCTTAGGGTTCGTTGTAGAGCTTTCTACCGTCCGATGTTATCGATTGAATTATCTTCCATAAGCATATTTATCACCCTCATATTTCTGCGATTCGGTATGTTCTCATCCGGTTTGTCTAATCAAATTCCACAGACAATATATCCGTCGAATCCTACGTATTCCCTGTATCTCTTCGGAGAGAATATGATTATCATCTGTTACGTTGGTATTTTAACCTTTTGATATGGATTCGGTATGGTATGTCTTTTCTGAGGAAGCCGAAGCTATTTTGATCAACAAGATAGAATCATGAGAAACAAGTCTTTCACATTCCTGTTCCCAGCCCATTGTGTTCCGTTTTGTTTTCACTTCAATTTTCGAGGACGAAAATTTTCTTTTAGAGGGGAAGAGTTGTAAAACCCATAATTTTTGAACACGTAAAATACCTAGAATACCCTTTGATCTCAAATTTATAAAAGACGTTTAACGCATTTAAGACATTTTATCCCGAATATAACCTAAGCATTTAACCATTAATAATTGAACGAATAAGAGATTAAAACTTTATAATATATATTGATGGATTAAAATGCAACGTAACCTAAACCTCAGATCACACGACTAAAAGATATATGGACCGATTCATAAATTTTGTGCACACATTTTAAATTCGAATTATGGAAGCAAATACATTTGATAATTATCTCCTTATCACCTCACATAAAATCGGCTCAATCACACCTCATAATCTCGGGATATTCACCAAATAAATCAACCCATAATTTTGATACTTGCCTAGTTTAAAATTCCCATTTACGTTTTATTAAAGCGACATTTACATCTTCCATTTTCTTCCATATGATACACATGTTTCCATTTTTATTTCGAAAATATCATCTTTAATATTGTGTCAACATGAAGAGTTATTATTGTTCAATAATTTTCATAAATTTTACATGCATATCATATGTACGTGTTCCCCAAATCAGGCGAAAATCACGCCAAGATTCCTGCCATCAAAGTTTTAATGTACAACCTACCTTAGTTAGTCTTCATACGTTTTAAAAAAAAAAACAAAAACACATGCAGTTACTTCTTCTTTTGCTCCCATTTGAACGTGTAAGATATAAAACACACAAAAAACCCTAAGAAACGTAATAACACAAATCGGCCCTCATTGTATTTCCCTCAAGAAATCATGGTACGAAGGATGAAAGCTAAGCTGATGATCGGTTTCTTAATGCTCTAGAGAATGATGATCGTTGGTGTCTTGATACTTGGTGTGGTCGTGGGCTGTGGCTAAAAGGGTTTTGGTTTTGGTTCGATCGAAGCATGATCGGGGTTAAGGTGTGGGTTCGCTGGTGTGTTATAACTCGTGGTGGACTAATTCTTTCTGGCTCACCTATTCGTATACGCGTCGACTTGAGTTGCATAGTGTTCGAGTTCGATCGAGTTTCGTTGGTCATGGTGTTCGTGTTGGGTCATTCGGGTTTGACTTCGAATTCAGCCTATTCACGTTTGTTTTGGAGGTATATCCTACGATTCATACTCATGTTTTATTTTTGATTATTGTAAGTCTACTCCATCTCCACGTCTTAATATGTGTCGCTAAGATGATATAGATACCAAAGAATCGGATAGGTAAACATGTTTCATAATACGCATGAATTAACATCTAGAGTGGAACCAAATAAGATGATCAATTGGTGTATGGATCTTATTATAAACCTACGTAGTCGACCTGGTTTAACATGTCACCATAAAACCATGATCAAGTGTCACTAATACGATAACTTGTCGTCTTAAAGAAGGGTTTTGGTCTGGTGTTGTGTATCGCAAATACATGGGTCTAATAAGTGTCGACCATGTCATGTGTGGGTGTGTGTTGGTGTCGATCTATCAAGGGTTCATAACTCATAACTTATGTGATCATAATAGAAACTGGAAACAAGGAGTGTGGAGTGCAAGTCAGCTTCGGTTATATTTCGTATGATGGAGATGAAGAATAAGCATGCATATATATAATACGAATACTAATTCAAGTCCACATATTCAATTGCTTCTAATTCATGTCCACTAACAGAATAAGCAAATTTACACTTTAATCCAAAACATTGGTGGTTTTTATGTTTAACCCTAGACTTTATTAAATGACGAGTATAGACCCTAAATTATTAAAAGTGTCATATGCAGCCCTAAACTAAAATATTGATTATATTAAGTCTTCAACTTTATTTAATTAACATTTATAACCTTAAACTTGGATATTGGTCATATTAAACCTTAAACTTTGGTAAATTACGTATTTAGCCTAAACTTTACTAAATTGACATAATTAATCCTAAACTATTATAATTGTCATTTTAGCTCTTAAATATCTTTAATTGTCAATTATAACCTTAAAGTAATAAATTACTATATCGGGAAACTTTCTAAAAATATAGAACGTTACTAAATATAGCAGGTTACTAAAAATAGAAAGGTTCTAAAAATAGTAAGAATCCTTGAATGAGGAACACTATTAACTATAAGTGGTAAACCTCTAAAGTAAGCTGCTGAGTAATTCCTTATTTTTCCGGTGTGCTTCTTATTTCATTGTTGATTTGCTAAGGTACAGATATTCTGACCTTATCTCTTAAGGTTTCTCATGATTCGTTCACATTTGTTTGATATTAGCTTTGATTATGATGCCTTTGATCTGAGCCTTCTTATTATGGCTTTCTTATTTGATCTATGCCTTTGCTATGCTCCCTTAGATTTGTGAACCATTGATTATGAACCTTTGCTTGATCCTTTGCTATGAACTTATGAACCTTTGATATGATACATTTGATATGAACCTTTGATATGATATGACATTTGAACCCTTGAGTTTGATACCCGAGCCAAGTTCGTTTCCTAGCCATGAAGGTAACATGGCCGTGTCATTGATGCACCAATGGCATGACTCTAGTGTGGTTGTGTGATGTTCCACACCGTCCCATTTTGATTATGATATGCGCACTTTATATTTATTATTGCCAATATGATTTGTTCGGGGGCGTATGGATGCATCCTAGATTTGTTTTGTTAGTGGATTTGACATGATATGATATGATTTGATTTGGTGACTGATGCTGTGTGCAATACACGTCTTTCACATGTTCGGGAGCTAGCTACTCCATGGTTACTATGATATTTGATTTGATTTGTTTGGGCTCGTGGTAGATTACTGACCTTACTTTACTTTGGTATCCATTTGTTTATACCTTATGCTTTTCCCAATGCACCATACCTTATATGTTCGTTCCTTATCTCTTGTTTTCGTTTATATATATCTGTTCACTGGGCTTTTTAAGCTCAGCCGCATTTCTTTTCCTACGGCAGGTTTTAGTAGGAAGCTGGGTTATGAGTGGAGAGTACTTTTGGACTTAGAAGACTACACTTTGATAGCTATTCTGGATTAGAGATGACTAGAAGTGTTTACGTTTTTAGACTTAGAATTTATTGTTATTCTCATTTGTAACCTTGTATTTCAGATTTTCCCTTTGTAACCTTTGAAATTCATTTGTATTATTTAAGTCATATGCTTGTGTTTACTTTGATATGTCACCATAACGTAATACTTCTACCCTTATCGGGTTGGGGTGTTACAAGGTGAATGTGCTTGATTTTCAAATTTTTGATCACAAAAATCGACGTTTTTATAAAACTTTGACTAATACTAGCTGAAAGATAGATTTAAAATTCACAACAAGCAAGCTTCAAAATTAATTGCATTTTGCAATATCATTCCATTTTATTTTATTTTTATTTTCTCATTTTTTCATCATCATTTTTTTTTTTCAATTTTTTTTTTTATTTTTTTATTTTTAACTTAACTTTGTGCAATATAAACTAACGGAGTTTCACGGGAACCAAGACCTTAAACCTTCCTGGAATAAAGGATCCAAGGGCCGTTACAACGGAGAGTTCCAAGACATTAACGCCTTTCAGAATTAAGGGTCCAAGGGCCAGTGTAAGAGGGTAGCCAAGACCTAAACGCCTTCCGGAAATAAGGATCCAAGGGCCGATCTTGAACCTTAGCATTTTTAGCACATACATTTATTACTTAACTTTTTGCAACTTTCAAGCAACGTCTCACTTTCATTTTGCATTATTCTGACATATGCTTGTTCCGAAGTTTAAATAAATCTTTGAACTAGATTTTTTCAAAATCGTATGAAAAAATGATTTTGTATGTTCAAATGTTTGAAAATAAGCACTTATTAAGTCAGATTAGGAGCTACTGGGATGAAAAGCCATAGATTACTTGTATAAGCTCTAAAGAAAACCAACTATTCTACGCTTAGCATTTTCATTTGCACAAATCATAAAAACTTAGTCAAAACGTTAAGGAAGCAGCCAGATCAACACTCTGGCAGAGTCGGGATTCCCTTTGTTCTAACCTAATCAAGACTAAAACACTTTTATTGATGACATTTTTTATTTTATTGTTTTTATTTTTTTTTTTTTTTTTTTTATATGACAAAAAATTTAAAATTTTGGTCAAAAACGGGGGTACTAGGGACTAGAAGGTACACATGTGACAAAATTCGAGAGAATTCCCCCCCACACTTAGAATTGAATATTGCCCTTAATATTCAAAGTACCGGCTATTATGCCGACACTTAGAACGTAAAATGGGAATACTAATAGCCAAGTGTGGAACAGAAATCTCATTTTTCACAAACAGGATTAAAAAGATATCCCTAGATAAACGTTAGCAAAAGGATAGGATATTGGGCGGCTGGATTGAAAACAGGCGCGTCAATCAACACTATCCAAGGGAAACCTGAAAATCAGAGCAAACAACACAAAAGCCAAGCACAGTGGGACTCCCCCACACTTAGTTGTTAGAAAATAGAAAGAAGTCAGAAACATGGGTTGTCACCCATGTGGTGCTAATGTTTTTGTTAACCGAGTCACTAGCTTGACTCGACCCCGAATTCATTGGTCCATGGGGAAAGTTTGGAGATCCGGGACAACCATGGATGGTATGTCCCCTCCAAAATAATGCTTCAACCTATGACCGTTCACCTTGAAGTTTGGTCCGTCGTCTTGAGATAACTCGACGGTACCATAAGGAAAAACTTTGGAAACGGTGAATGGTCCAGTCCAACGGGTTTTGAGCTTACCCGAGAATATTTTTAATCTAGAATTGAAAAGAAGGACTCGGTCACCAACCTTAAAAACGAGGTTCTTGATTTTGGAGTCATGGATCTTCTTTTTCTTTTCTTTGTAGATCAAAGAGTTCTCGTAGGCTTGATCACGAAGTTCATTTAATTCATTGGGTTGAACTTTGCGGTGATCACCTGCGGACTTTAGGTCAAAGTTTGCATGCTTCAAGGCCCAATAAGCTTTGTGCTCGAGCTCGATCGGTAGATGGCACGCCTTTCCGTACACAAGCTTGTAAGGAGTACACCCGATGGGTGTTTTATAAGCTGTACGGAAGGCCCAAAGTGCATCATCTAATTTATCCGACCAAGATGCACGGTTTTCACCTACGGTCCTTTCCAAAATTCTTTTTAAACCACGGTTTGAAACTTCCACTTGTCCATTTGTTTGTGGGTGATACGCGGTAGAAAGACGGTGAGTAATACCGTACCTAAGCATGACCTTTGCAAATTGGTCATTGCAAAAGTGCGTACCACGATCACTAATGATAGCATGTGGAGTTCCAAACCGAGCAAAGAGAGATTTCAAAAATTTACATACTACTCGGGCGTCGTTGGTGGGGAGTGCTTTCGCTTCAACCCATTTAGACAAATAATCGACGGCCACGAGTATATACTTGTTCCCTCGTGCAAACGGGAACGGGCCCATAAAGTCAATGCCCCAAACGTCAAAGTTTTCACAAACTTGAACGACGTTTTGTGGCATTTCATCTTTTTGAGAGATCTTACCGTAACGTTGACAAGAGTCACAAGATTTGACTAAGTCATGGGCATCACGGTAGATTGTGGGCCTATAGAACCCGGAATCAAACACCATCTTGGCGGTGTAGTTGGCACCATGATGTCCCCCCGTGGGTCCATTGTGGCAAGCCTTAAGAATTTCAACGGCTTCTTGGCCGTGAACACACCGCCGGATGACTTGATCCACACACACTTTAAACAAGTAGGGGTCGTCCCAAAAGTAATGCTTCACATCTTTGAAGAATTTGTTCTTTTGTTGGGACGACATCCCTTTCACAACAGAGTTAAACGCATGGTAATTTGCAAAATCGGAAAACCATGGGGTACTAGAATCACCACGAAAAGATACCACATTAAGTGTCTCGAGAGGAAATGTTTCATTTATTTCCTTTTTCTCGAGCACCCTTTGGTGAGGATTCTCTAATCGGGACAAATGATCAGCAACAAGGTTCTCGGCTCCTTTTTTATCACGGATGGTGATATCAAATTCTTGTAGGAGGAGAACCCAACGGAGCAATCTCGGCTTTGCATCTTGTTTTGCAAAGAGATATTTGAGAGCCGAGTGATCCGTAATCACTATGCTTTTAGACAAGATTAAGTATGGCCGAAACTTTTCAAAAGCATACACCACGGCTAATAATTCTTTTTCCGTCGTGGTGTAATGAGCTTGAGCTTCGGTCATAGTTTTAATAGCATAGTGTATAGGCTGAAAATGTTTTGCTTTTCGTTGCCCCAAGACCGCACCTATGGAAAAATCACTTGCATCACACATAAGTTCAAAAGGTAGGTCCCAATCGGGGGCAACCAAGATTGGTGCTTCAGTAAGCTTTTTCTTTAGAGTTTGAAAAGCTTCAATGCACTCTTGTGAGAAAATGAACGGAATTTCCTCTTCAAGGAGGTGAGTCATTGGTCGGGCGATTTTAGAAAAATCTTGAATGAATCTACGATAGAAACCGGCGTGACCAAGGAAACTCCGAATACCCTTGACGGTAGTGGGATGAGGTAGTTTAGCGATAACATCAACTTTGGCCTTATCGACCTCAATCCCACTCTTAGAAATCATATGGCCGAGGACAATGCCTTCTTTGACCATGAAATGACTTTTCTCCCAATTTAGACAAAGATTAGTGTCTTCACAACGTTGAAGCATTTTGTCCAGATGGGAGAGACATGTGGTGAAAGAATCCCCAAAGACCAAGAAATCATCCATAAAGACTTCCATAGTTTTCTCGATCATGTCGTGAAAAATGGCCAACATACACCTTTGGAACGTGCCCGGAGCATTACATAAGTCAAAAGGTATGCGTCGGTAGGCAAACGTTCCATAAGGGCACTTGAAAGTGGTCCTTTCTTGATCTTGCGGGTCAATGGGAATTTGGAAGTAACCTGAGAAACTGTCGAGGAAACAATAGTACTCGTTTCCCGCTAGTCTTTCGAGCATTTGGTCCATGAATGGAAGAGGGGAGTGGTCTTTACGGGTGGCGTCATTTAACTTTTGGTAGTCAATGCATACACGCCATCCCGTCACCAATCGAGTAGGAATCAACTCGTTCTCATCATTTGTAACAACGGTAATGCCACCTTTTTTAGGCACCCAATGAACGGGGCTCACCCAAGGACTATCCGAGATAGGGTAAATCAAGCCGGCATCAAGGAGTTTAAGAACTTCCTTTTTGATAACCTCGTGAATTTTTGGATTAACCCTTCTTTGATGTTGAACCGCCGGTTTAAAGTCATCTTCCATTAAAATCTTGTGTGTACAAAATTTCGGGTTAACACCCTTAATGTCGAAAAGTTTCCAAGCGATGGCTCGCTTGTGTGACTTTAAAACCTTTATGAGAGCGGTTTTCTCCTCATCATTTAAATCTTTAGCAATTATGACGGGTAATTTATCGGTACCTTCCAAAAATGCATATTCGAGATGAGGCGGTAAGTCCTTAAGTTCAACCTCCGGAGGATCATCAGAATTTTCAACAGATTTGATTTCCTCATTATGAAGTTCTATCGGAGGGAGGGATGATGGATCTTCATTAAGTAACTTCTCAATTTGAAGAATGTCTCCCTCCATGTCAAATACACCATCATCAAATGGAGTTGAATCACAAGACAACCAAGCTTCAATCTCTTCCAAGATGAAGTCACCTCCCTCAAACGGAGTGAGAGAGGGGGAAGAGAGAGCAACAGTATGGTCTAAAGAAGTGGGATTTCCACTTAGTGCTTCATGAAAATATTCCTCGCATGTAGCATCAATGATAACAATTTGGTTAATTGACTCGCTATCACGCTTAAGAGGATATTTTGAAGTACTCTCAATATTAATGGCCAATTTTTCATCACCGACTCTAAGAGTCATTTCACCTTCGTAGACGTCGATTAATGCATGAGCCATTTTCAATAATGTTCTTCCCAAGATAAGGGGGACACGAGGATCGGCATCAAAATCGACCACTACGAAGTCGGCAGGAAAATGGAACTTGCCAACCTTCACGAAGACATCTTCGGCAATACCTTTCGGAACAGTAACCGTTCGGTTTGCAAGCTCGAGAGTCATTCGTGTAGAAGTAAGCTCTGGAAGAGAAATCTTTACCCATACGTAAAGAGGCATTAGATTGATGCTTGTGCCAAGATCGGCCAAGGCTAAGCATTCATCAAGCTTTTCGAAGTCACAAGGAATGAGAAATTTGCCGGGGTCTCCTAGTTTTTCGGGTAACTTCTTAAGAATCACCGCCGAACAATTCTCATTCAATGGAGTTTTTGCCAATTCTAACAATTTTTCCTTATTGCTAAGGAGACTCTTGAATGTTGAAGCAAACTTTGGCATGTAGAGAAGAGCTTCCGCAAAACTAAAATCGAAGTGTATCTTTTGAAAGATTTCAAGAAACTTCATCATTTGACTATTAGTTTTGTCACAGAGCTTTTGTTCATTATGCCTCGAAGGATAAGGAATCGAAGGCTTAGGATTGGTCCTCGAAACATCGGGTTCCGGAATTGGAGTTCGGACGACTGAAGGTTGGACGTGTGTGGTACTTTGTGGGCTAGTAATTTGCACTTTGTCCTTTGTCACCTCGGTCTCTCGATTCACTTCCTTCACCGGAGAAGGAGTAGGAATCGAGGGTCCATCATATGCTTTACCACTTCGGGTGGTAATAGCTTTCAACTCACCCTTCGGGTTTGGAATGGTATTTCCCGGGAGGGTTCCCGAAGTTGAAGGTTGATTCAATTGGCACATGAGACTAGCAAACATGTTCTCAATTTTACTTTGAGATTGATCAATCTTTTGATTTGTATTCTTAAGTTCATTTTTAAGCTCATGACCTTGTTTTGATATTGAAGTTTGAAAATCATTCTTCAAGGTGGTGATTTGATTTTGCATTGACCTCATATTTGCTTCATTTGCCTTGATGTAATTAGCAAGTTCGTTTGAGGAATCAATTGGGGCTTGGTAATTCGAAGCTTGAAAGCCTTGATTGAAATTACCACCTTGATTTGGGTGTTGATTGATCGGGGCTTGAAATTGATTTTGAACATTTTGCCCTCTTGGTTGGTTTTGATTGAATCTATTTGGATTGTTGGGTTGAGAAAATCCGGGTGGTCCATTTTGATTGCTAGCACGATAGTTCGGGTCAACTTGAGGACGGTATTGGTTACCTCCTTGGTTGTAAGACCCGGCTACTGCATTAACGTCACAACGACTACCATCGGTGGCAATACAATTGTAGTATGCATGAGGACCACCACAAGTGACACAAGTTTCTTCCACCGCTTTGACTTGAGTGGGTGAAGAAGTTTGTGGGGAAGATTGTTTCTTTTGCTTGGAAAGAACCAAAGCTTGAATAGCCTCCGTGAGTTTATCAATCTTAGCATCGGTGCTAGAAGAACTCACGGGAGATGAAGTAGAAGGTGAAGCATTCACTTGAGAAACAACTTGCTTGCTTCGTGAAGTACGAACCTTAGAGATATTTTCAATGATGGCTAAAGCATTTTAGTAGTCCGATACAAGAGATTACCACCGGCGGCGGCATTTAGAGAGTCTTGATCGGAATGGTTCAAACCATTATAGAAGGTATCGAGTTGATGTAACTCGGAGAAACCATGGTGAGGACATTTGCGAAGTAATTCTTTAAAACGGTCCCACGCTTCACTAAAGGATTCATCAAATTTTTGAGTGAATTTGGTGATTTCATTTTTAAGGCTTGTGGTTTTTGATGGAGGAAAGAATTCATTCACAAATTTCGACACCAAATCTTCCCATGTTTCAATAGAACGAGGGGGTTGTTTTTCGAGCCAAATTCGGGCGGCCCCCTCGAGAGAAAAAGGAAAAAGAAGCAATTTGATTGCCTCTTGAGGAACATTTCGGTATTTGATGGTAGAGGTGATCTTGTTAAACCATCGAATGTGGGAATGAGGATCGTCCCTCTCAAATCCGAAATATTGACTCGCAGTTACTAAGGATAGCAACCCGGTCTTAAGCTCAAAGCTATCGGCAACGATTGCCGGAACAACAATAGCATCTCCGTAACCCTCGGTGGGTGCTTGGAGAAGCTCACACATGGTACGTTCCTCCGCCATTGTGACAATGGGAGGAACGGGGTTAGGAATAGCACGAACTTCGGGTTCGGCTATTGAGGTGGAATGCCTTCGATTACGTCTTCCCGTAGTATGTACGAGTTCACTGATGCGTGGGTTTTGCAACCTTACAACAGGTTTTACCTCTCGAGGGATCTCAAGAGGCTTACAACCCCACCAGGCAGTGTACCTGACCGATGTAGTATAGTGTAGTGGTAAGTACGGGGGATTGATCGTTCTCCACAGGGAATAGTGTTCGTTAGGTGTGAAAGGCTACTCTAATTAGGTCTAAGGGTTGAGGAAGATTCTTTTTATGTTTTTATAATTTTTTATGAAAGCAAGTAAAATCTCGGGTTTTGAAAGAGTGGGCGGAATTAGTTGCTAGTCAACTAACCCAAATAACTACAAATGCAAATAAAATAAATAACTGAAAATAAAATGTTGTGAGAAACTTATGTGTAGAGAAATGTGTTTACTTAGATTTCCTTACTCCCTAACTATCTTTTACCGGTTAATTAGTGTGTATTAGTCACGTGGATGACGGGTGTATTCCTTAATACCATTCGTGGGGTGGCGTACTTACTTCCCCAACTCTACAAGCTCCTACTTCACTCCTATGTCGAGCCGGCTAGGAAGCTCCTAACATGGGATCACTAGAATTCGCTTGTGCATTAAATACAACCATAAAAACCTTTAGTACGCATTTGGTTCATGTTTCTTAAGACGTTCAAGCAAGTTACCGAATAGGAAGTTAGCCAGTTTTCTTAAGCCTAACATAGATAAACAATCATCCAATACAACTAATAACACACTAATAACCAATAATCAATAGCTAGGTTTCATTAGATCTAAGCAAACACAAGATAAATTTAGCCTAACATGTTAATCAAAAGACAAGAATAAGATAAAATCAAACAACACATAGACATATTGAATGATTAATTGATAACTTATCTTCAATGTAACATGGAAGATCTCAAGGCAAAAAGCCTTGAAAAAGGAGCTAAATTCGTCTTAGGGTTTTCTCCCAAAATTCCACACACTAAGCTCTCCCTTATGACAAAAAATTAGAAAACTATATATAGATTTTTGGATCTGACGGCGTCACCTTATGGAGTGTGACGCCGTCACCTCGCCGCTTCTAGGGTTCCCGGATGACCTTCTTGACGCCGTCCCTCTTTAGCTCTTCAAAATCCATTCTGGCTTATCAAGGCTTGACGCCGTCGAACCTTAAACGTGACGCCGTCCCCTTTTGATTTAAGCCGTGACGCCCTTGATCAAGTTAAAGCGTGACGCCGTCAGAATTCACATGCTATTTTCACTGGCTTATCATGAGTAAATTTCACGTCCACTTTTTCTTGCCAAGGCATGACGTCGTCTGGGGTTAAATGTGACGCCGTCAAAGGTAACTTTCAGCCGATTTTTGAGACTTTGCCGTTTTCTTCACTTTTATGCTCCAAAAACGTCCAAAATGCCTCCTTTTCCAGATTTCTCCTCAAAAGTACCTAAAATGACAAAAGGAACGATTTAGGGCGATATTTGATCAAATAAATACGATTTAGGGCTTAAATGACCCCTTAAAAGCGGTACACTTTTCGCTTCATCAAATACCCTTACACTTGAGATTTGCTTGTCCTCAAGCAAATGCGCTTTTATTCTAATCAAAATACAAGTTAGAGGTCATTTAATGCAAACATAAAAGTAATTACAACAAATATTCGTTCCACTTCAATCATAATAAGCACGGAGATTACATACTAGCACCTCACAAGTAGTGTTTAGATACTCACATCTCTCAAGTGTCATCAAAATAAATCTCATAAATGAAAACGGATAATATCTCTCACTACCTGTCATAGCAAATAGATTACCATAGGCTTGGGAAAGGATCGAAAACCTCCTCCACTAGGCGTAAGCACCAAAGATAAACTATCAAAGAGGGCTTTTAAATGGGTTATAACGTTAGGTGTAGGGAAAAGGAAAACACGGTTTGGTTGGATAAAGGATATTTTACTGGTGGCGAGTTAAAGATCTTGATCAATTACATGTACTATACAATGTTGCTAAGCCAAGACTCGACTCAATCTTAAGCTAATGAAATAAAATAACAAAAACATAAAATAAACATAAAATAAAACGGGATGGTAGTCCGTATGTTTTTTTTCTACTTTTCTTTTTCTCATTTTTTTGTATTTTTCTTGATTTTTTTTTTTTTTTTTTTTTTTTTTTTTTTTTTTTTTTTTTTGCATACACTTTTGCCCTACCATCCAAAATAATACATCACAGGGGCGTTGCATTCCCCTTACACTTGAACTTTTACCTAACTTTACAAATAACTATTCTAATGACTCGAATTAAGATAATCGAAACACTTGGAGTACTTTTAAAATATTTAGCACATATGGGGGTAATAAATGATGTTCTTCCCCATTACTCCATTACACTAGTACTTTACCCATGAGTCCCAATCGTCCCAAAACTATATGTACAAGGATATGACTCGACTTAGCAACCATGTAATCAACTAGATAATTAACTTGGGTTTAAACAAATGTTGTAACAATAATGCACAAAAAATGAGTGCATACAAAGTAGGCTAAGGCGATTTGGGTGTACATTTTAGTGGGGTGTAACAAATTCTTCCTTTAAATAAAATGCTTAAAGGTCGAAACGAAAAGATAGGCTCTGAGGGGTGTACTAGGGGTATCGTGTACTAAAAATGAGTACAACGCAAAGGGGTGTGGGAGAATTACTTGACCAATGTAGCCAAAGTAATTATAACAAAAACACAGGTGTAAAACAATGGGTTAATCCTAATGCCTCTTATCATGTAGTAAATCTAACTACACGAATGTAGTCTCACTTGTGGCCTCGGAATGGTCCTAACACAAGTTCTAGAATCTAAGTGCTACCGGTACACACATCATAGCATAAATGCTTTTCCTACCAATTCTAGGGGCGAACGTCACATATTTGGGGTGGAAAATTTTTTAGTGGTACGGTTTTTTGTGCTAGTCATATAACTCCTATCCGTGAGACGCTTATTAAGATCAAAGTTTCACTCCTATATGTTGTAAAAAATTTTAAATTTGGCACTAAAATTACCCTAACAAGTATTTCTCTCAGTTTTATTACACATCTACCATTAAACAAACAAAAGTCAAGCGTAATTGTATTCTCTAAAATCGTACTTTTATCCTCCCCTTACACTTAAGATGAACATTGTCCCCAATGTTCAAATAACAAGATGTAAAAGAAAAAGTAAAAGAATGAAATCAAATACTCCCCTGATTCGCTCGGTGGATAATGAAATTACACGGTTAGATCTTCCTCCAAGGTAATGTTGAAGCTCCATGACTAATGCATCGCCATAAGCTTGATTCCATAAACATCTCCTTGTCCAAAATAACCTGTTAAACCTGAGAAAACAAACACGAAAACCTGCATAACATCGGCGGGAAAAATCTATATATAAGGATATAATGCTTGTGGAATGATAACTTTGCAGATTCCTGGAGATTATAAGTTGGAGATTTTAATAAAAACTTTTTTAAAAACAAAACTTTCAAAAATTTCTGAAAATTAAATCTGACGCCGTCAGGTTATAAACCCTGACGCCGTCAGAAATGACCTGACGAAAATTTTCATTTTAAGTTTCCGGAAAATTTCTGGAAAAATCTTTACCTTACTTCCTGGAAATCCTGCAAAACATCATTATGACTCGATACAAGCATTTGACTCAAACAAACACTAATATGTATGTTAATTTAGTATTATTATGATTCATGTTCATTTGTGTTCTAATAAACCGATTTAGATTTCCCTTACACTTATCTTTTGCAAAATACCTTTATATGTAGTTAAGACGAAGTTAAAAACAACATAAAGCATTTTCACAATTTACTTTTGAACATGAATCAATACTAATAAAAATTAAACACACATACGGAAGCAAATAAAAACAAACAATCAATTAAACAAACACACAAAGCAAATACAACAAATAAAGCTTGGGTTGCCTCCCAAGAAGCGCTTTTCTTTATTAACGAGTCTTGTAGCTAGACTCAAAGTCACGCTACCCTATATAAGTGAGCTCGTCATCGAGGACGTCTTTAGGGTTAAGCTTGGATTGAAGTTTCCTATTGGTCCGCTTAGTACGATATATCTTCTCAAACTTCTCTCCATCCGGGTCATACAATGTCATCTTGATATGCCATGACCCATCTCCATCTTTGGGTGGTTTATCCCAATACCACTTATGATCATCTTCCTCACAAATCCACTTATTCATTCCTAGGTTAATTGGCAAAACTCCTAGGAAATCAATCATCTTTCTAAAAACTAGAGAATCTTCAAATGGATCCAATTCGGTGTCCCTAGCCAAGAGTTGTTCTACCGAATGCGTTCGGTTAACAAAGTCCTCTTCTAGGTAAAATGGGCGTTGGGGTCCTATGAAGTCTCTATCAATCCAAGGTCCATATCTAGATGGTCTCCTATTTGATTCTAGCCAATGTGGTGTTGGTTCCTCACTAGTATCATAGGCATGTTTCTTAACATCATAGACTGACCAAGTATCTCCTTCTCCTACCGCTATCTTGGATTCCTTACAATCAATCATAGCACTAGCGGTCGCCAAAAATCCTCTACCTATCAACAAGGGGCATGTAGGGTCGCTAACCATATCAAGGACGTGGAAATCGGCTAAAATGGTTAGTTTTCCAATGTGCACTAACACGTCCTTAACTACTCCAACCGGGTAAGCAACACTCCCATCCGCTAAACCTATTATTACCTCGGTTTCTTCAAGTTTTCCAAGTTTTAGAGAGGTGTAGAGAGGTAACGGAAGTAGGTTAAGGCTTGATCCAAGATCGGCTAATGTGTCATAAGCCTCCGAATTACCGATCTTGCAAGGTAGAACAAATAAGCCCGGATCATCTAACTTCTTAGGTAGCATGTTTTGAACAAAGGCGGTCCCTTTTTCGCCTATCTTGAGCTTCTTCTCATCCAACACATCAACAACCGGACTTTCAAGGTGGAGCTCCTTGAATTCTTCGTCAAGGTTTTGAGTGGGAGGTGTTTCAACTATGTTGTTGACCAATTTGGATGTCATAACTTCTTGATTATTTGGAACGACTTGGGTTTGTTTGAAACACGTGCTCATGGAATTGACCGAATAATATTGTGGACAAGAACTAGGGGACGAAACCGATGAAATAGCGTTGACGTTTAGTTTTGGGTTCTTGACCGTGTTGCTAGGGAGTGCTCCCATTTCTCGGTCATTGAGGGCTTTCAACAAGGTGTCAATCTTATCGGTCATCTCGCTTTGTTTTTGTTTGAAATCGGCTTCAAACTTGGCTAAACGAGCTTCTTGAGATGCCATAAATTGAGACATCAATCCTTCAAAGTTATCGGTACTACCATTGCCGGAAGGATTGTTGTTGAAAGTACGGTTCGAGTTGGAACCGCTTGATTGGAAACGATTAGGTGGGTTGGAAGAATTGGTTTGTTGTGTGTTTTGGTTTTGTTTCCACCTAAGGTTCGGGTGATTTTTCCATGAGGGGTTGTATGTATCACCGTAATGGTTTGGCTCGGGTTTGAAAGTGTACCACTTGTCTCCCGCTCCGTCGGTACGCGAGGATGCGTAGTCAACAAAAGCTTGTTCGGGGAGTTCCATGCAATCGCGAGTGTCGTGGGGACCACTACATAATTCACATGAAGAAGTGATTTTGTTCACTTGGCTTGAAGGTTTAGGAGCCTCGTAAGATTTCATGAGAAACTTGACTTGGTCTTCAAGTTCTATGATCCTACGGTCGGAAGTGCTTGAATTGTTCGAAGGCAAAGATATTGCCTTGACCGTTTTATTCAAATCACGGGGATCACTCCAACTTTCGTTGTCATAAAGAGCAAGATCCTCTAGGAGAGCCCATGATTGTTCCGCACTTAGATCACGTAGCTTGCCACCGGCCGATTGGTCAATGGTTTGCCTCGTGGAGAGATTGATATGGTCATAGAAGATTTGGACTTGGAGCCAAAGTTCTATACCATGGTGAGGGACTTTTTGGAGTAAATCCTTGAATCGAGTCCATGCCTCGTAGAGAGTTTCGCCTTGACGTTGTTGGAACATCAAGATATCATTCCTTAGCTTGGTAGTTCTTCCCGGTGGGAAAAACTGAGCAAGGAAACGAGTAGTGAGATCATCCCAAGAGGTGATGGATCCTGCGGGTTGACGTTCTAGCCACTGACTAGCTTGATCCCGCAGAGAGAATTGGAAGAGACGCAATCGGGTCGTCTCTCGAGTGGCAACATCAAGGTCTATAGAATCAACGATTTTAAGAAAGTCCTTGAGGTGTTGATTAGGATCTTCAGAACGAAGTCCATGGAATGCGCATCCGCTTTGCACCAACCGGATGGTGTCGGATCGCAAGGGTGTGATATTGGCTCCTTGAGTGAGCTCAATGGTGTTTCGATAGCCATGGTGGCTAGGACGGGAGTACTCTCCTAAAGTACGGGCTCTAGGAGGTGGTGGTGGTTGTTGTGGTGGTGGGTTGTGGGGGTTAAGGATATTACCATCTTCCATGATGTCGGATGGTATGGTTACGAACAAAGACACGAAGAAAATAGATAGACTAAAGAAAACCTAGAAAAATAAAATAAAAATCTCACTAGAAAGGAATCTAGTGAGTAGACCTAATAGAAATAAAAATTCAACCTAAACAATAACTATTCCCCGGCAGCGGCGCCAAAAACTTGATGCGTGGGTTTTGCAACCTTACAACAGGTTTTACCTCTCGAGGGATCTCAAGAGGCTTACAACCCCACCAGGCAGTGTACCTGACCGATGTAGTATAGTGTAGTGGTAAGTACGGGGGATTGATCGTTCTCCACAGGGAATAGTGTTCGTTAGGTGTGAAAGACTACTCTAATTAGGTCTAAGGGTTGAGGAAGATTCTTTTTATGTTTTTATAATTTTTTATGAAAGCAAGTAAAATCTCGGGTTTTGAAAGAGTGGGCGGAATTAGTTGCTAGTCAACTAACCCAAATAACTACAAATGCAAATAAAATAAATAACTGAAAATAAAATGTTGTGAGAAACTTATGTGTAGAGAAATGTGTTTACTTAGATTTCCTTACTCCCTAAGTATCTTTTACTGGTTAATTAGTGTGTATTAGTCGCGTGGATGACGGGTGTATTCCTTAATACCATTCGTGGGGTGGCGTACTTACTTCCCCAACTCTACAAGCTCCTACTTCACTCCTATGTCGAGCCGGCTAGGAAGCTCCTAACATGGGATCACTAGAATTCGCTTGTGAATTAAATACAACCATAAAAACCTTTAGTACGCATTTGGTTCATGTTTCTTAAGACGTTCAAGCAAGTTACCGAATAGGAAGTTAGCCAGTTTTCTTAAGCCTAGCATAGATAAACAATCATCCAATACAACTAATAACACACTAATAACCAATAATCAATAGCTAGGTTTCATTAGATCTAAGCAAACACAAGATAAATTTAGCCTAACATGTTAATCAAAAGACAAGAATAAGATAAAATCAAACAACACATAGACATATTGAATGATTAATTGATAACTTATCTTCAATGTAACATGGAAGATCTCAAGGCAAAAAGCCTTGAAAAAGGAGCTAAATTCGTCTTAGGGTTTTCTCCCAAAATTCCACACACTAAGCTCTCCCTTATGACAAAAAATTAGAAAACTATATATAGATTTTTGGATCTGACGGCGTCACCTTATGGAGTGTGACGCCGTCACCTCGCCGCTTCTAGGGTTCCCGGATGACCTTCTTGACGCCGTCCCTCTTTAGCTCTTCAAAATCCATTCTGGCTTATCAAGGCTTGACGCCGTCGAACCTTAAACGTGACGCCGTCCCCTTTTGATTTAAGCCGTGACGCCCTTGATAAAGTTAAAGCGTGACGCCGTCAGAATTCACATGCTATTTTCACTGGCTTATCATGAGTAAATTTCACGTCCACTTTTTCTTGCCAAGGCATGACGCCGCCTGGGGTTAAATGTGACGCCGTCAAAGGTAACTTTCAGCCGATTTTTGAGACTTTGCCGTTTTCTTCACTTTTATGCTCCAAAAACGTCCAAAATGCCTCCTTTTCCAGATTTCTCCTCAAAAGTACCTAAAATGACAAAAGGAACGATTTAGGGCGATATTTGATCAAATAAATACGATTTAGGGCTTAAATGACCCCTTAAAAGCGGTACACTTTTCGCTTCATCAGTTCACGTAAAGGACTTGTTGACGGAGAAGAACGAGTGCACATGCACTAACAAAAACAATTCAATTAAAACAAGACCGAGGCAAAACACAAGTGAACTTAAACCTTAAATCAAACAAGCGTACGGTAGCTCTTTGAAAGAAAAATGCACAGGGTGGCGGAGGAGCAAAGGTGGGCAATAAATGCTCCTTAAAAACCTGCTCCTTTCGATTCGTCAATTTAATGACAAACCTCCAAAAACCTCCTTTATAGTTTGTTAATCAATCAAAGGTGAGCCGAATTCGTAAGCGACATAAAGGCAAGTTTTATATCCTTTGTTTGGGAACTGAATATGATAATACTCCAAGTTGAGGAATATTATATTGAGATTGCTTTTATCTTTTATTTAACACAATAAAACGACGAATGTTTTTGGGCTTTTGTTTTTATATGATAATATATATACAAAAAGAAAAAGAAAAATATTTTTATATTTTATGGGGTTTATGGAAAACGGGAACTTCACAAGGAAGGATCTCAAGTCACTAATCGTTAAAACCTTTAACAATATTGTCGCAACACAACCTCCCCGGCAGCGGCGCCAAAATTTTGATCCGTTTGTGAGTATATATATAAATATAGTATCGGATGCACGTGATACACGAGATTCAACAAGTCAACCCTTTAGGAAAAAGACCAACTTGTAAAACCCGTGAAAGTGATGTGTGTGATATCGGGCAAGTGATCACCCGGGTCGTGTCCCAACGAGGTGTGAATCGAGGATTTTGTTATCGGTTAGGAATTAAAATGCTTGATGATTGGATTTTGGATTTTTGATTATGATTAAATATCCTACAATTGCAGGAAGCATAAATAGGCTAAGGGAAACCTAAACATATAAACCTACAAAGCAAAATTAAGTTAGAAAACGCGAATCGGGAAATCTAAAAACGAGCATAAACGTCAAATCTATGGAAATCTAATCCTACAAGTACCAAATTATTTTTCCTAAGTACTAGATGACAAAAAAAAATTTAGAAAAAAGATTTGTATTTTTCTGACTTTTAAATTATTTATTATGAATTAAAAACTACAATAAACTATTTAAATGATTTAAAAATAGTAAATGACTTTGGAAAAATATGAAATTTTGCAGAAAAATCTTAAATGATATTCTAAAGCTAGGAAAAATAAATTCAGAACTTAATTCAACCCTAATAAGCAGTTTGGGCATATAAGCAATTTGGAATAAGCACAAAAATAAGCACTTAAGCACTAACAGATACCACAAGCTCAGAAACAGTTCAAACAACTAATTTAAGAACAAATTGACTTAATTCAAATAGCTGAACTCACAGAATAAGCCAAATAAGCAGTTGCACAGATTCAAATTAAGACAGAACTGATAGCTAAAGTCACTACTTGCAGATTAAAATTAAGCACTCAATAAGCTGGGTAATGGCCACTTATGGGGGGCAAAAGTTACCTAGTACATCATGCAACACTAAAATGAAAAAAGCCCCAATTTTAACAACCAATTGCTTATCTAAAATAGGCTCAGATCAGATGGTGATCAACACAAGAAGCTGTGCAGATTTTGTGCAGACTCAGAACAGACCAAAGGGGAGTTTTGCAGACCTAAAATAAGCTATTAAATAAGCTAGAAAATCCAATCCCAGATACTGTACTTCAAGTTTACTATATTAACTACCTACAAACTAAAAATGGGGGCTCCAGCTTTATTCAATAAGCTAAAAACTAAGCTAGATCAGTAGCTGAAAACATGGGTCCTGCACTAAAGATTCTGTGATAGCAGACTTTCTTTTTTGGCATTTTTTATGAGTAAACATTGACCAAAACAAACCAACTCTTGGAAACTGACTTGAACACTTAAAAGCAACTCAGAGATGCCAAAGTAGAGGTCTAAATAAGCTCAGCTTATGCTGAGCTTATTGAAGGCAGTATAAATCTTACTAGAACACTAGAACACTAAAAACCTTAAGGCCAATCAAATCAGCTTAACACTTATCAGATTTTACTAAATTACTATTAAATAATCTTGATAAAACATAGACAACTTGCACATGAACAGTTCCCTTTATAAAAAACTTAGATAAGCAGTTTTGCCAAACACCCTTTAAAAAACTGATTTTGCACTTTTTAACTATAAACAACCAATTAAACCTGGTGATCTTAACCCATACTGATTATCTAACTAATTTTACCTCTAATAAGCAATATCCAATCCTACGTAAGCGCTAATAAGCTGATGAGCTTTTTAACTATTTTTTTTTCTAACTTTTTGAGGCAAACTAATATAAACTAACTCTAAACTACTGAAAAGCTACTCATAACAGATAAAAACTAAAATAAGTTGGAAACATCAAAAATAAGGCAAATAAGCAGAAATTTAAGCAACACACAATAAATAAGCTAAAACAGCAAATTTGGAATTTTAAAACAAAAGCTGAACTTAAATTAATATATGAGTAAATTACAATGTAGGAAAATAAATTACAATAAACTTAAAAGAGAACCATACCTAAAAGTTTTAGCTAAATAAAACCTGCCATAAAAGGCTACTATCACTACCTATTTATACTACATTCTAAAAAAAACTAAAGTCTTGCACGTTTGTGTTTCTTCTGTGAGGGAAAGTAGTGTAAATCTTCATCTGTGCTTCTTGGGAGCAATTCCCACCATTGGATTAATCTTGGAAATGATCTCAGCCATATATTCAGTTTTGGCACCCATTGTGAGGTGTGGATTGCCAGCGTGGCAATGGTCACACGTAAAGATGGCAACATGTGAAGGGTAGCTGGAGGGGAGATGGAGTGTGGCAGAGGAGATGGTAGGTGTTGTAGGTGTGATGATGGTGTTAGGGGAGGGTGGTTTTGTCAGAAGCATGGTATTGTTTTGGCGGGTTTTGTGGGAAAGGAGAAAGGGTTGACCGGGTCAACTCTTATCTAAGATAAGAAAAACCGGATCATGGGTTTAATATTTGGGCTGGGTTGGGTTATGTTTAGTGATTGGTTGTAGCTGTGTTTATAGGATTAGGATTTAGTGGTTTGGGTTAAAATGGTTTAAGGATGGGCTGGTAAGGTTTTAAGGATGGAATGTTATTGAACTTTGAGGACCAAAATTGCCAAAGCTGAAAATCAAGGGACTATTAATGCCAAGTTCTAAAAAATATATCCAAGGACCCTTTGTGTCATTTTGGTATTTTGGAGGTTGACTTTGACTTTTCTTGATCAAATGCACCATTGTTGTCGAGTCGATTCAAAAATGCCCATTTTCGCTCCGTTTTCAATCCTTGGTACCTGAAACACATAAAAACACAAAATCAAGGATATCTGCAATATATTTGGGTGTTTTTTGTTATTTTTGTGTCTTAAATGGGTGTAAAATGATGAGCATTTACACACTCATCAAAGATATACATGGGTAAGGTTTCTAAGGTCAAAAGATGAAACACCAGGCATCATCATCACCTTTCTGAAGCGAATTCAAGTCCTACTTCAAGCTCTAGTTAGGATAGTAAGAACTGACAATGGCACGGAATTCACTAATCAGGAGTTAAGAACATATTTTGAAGAAACTAGAATCACTCACCAGACATTAGCTGTTAGAACTCCACAGCAGAATGGGGTAATTGAGAGAAGAAACAGAACTCTTGTGGAAGCTGATCTTACGATGTTGATTTATTCCTGTGCACCGTTATTCTTATGGGCTGATGCTGTTGCCACTGCTTGTTTCACTCAGAACCGATCCCTAATCCATCCAAGATTCAATAAAAGCCCCTACGAATTAGTGAACAATAGAAAACCCAACATCTCTTACCTTCATGTATTTGGCGCTTTGTGCTATCCTACGAACGACAGAGAAGATCTGGGGAAGCTGAAAGCTAAGGGTGATACTGGAATCTTCATTGGTTATTCAGATAACTCGAGGGCATTCAGGGTGTATAACAGGAAAACGAAAAGGATTATGGAGACGATGAATGTGAAATTTGACGAGATTTCACAAATGGCTTCTGAGAGACTCACTCTAGAACCCGCGCTTAACCCGATGACTTCTAATCATACCAGATTAGGACCAGCACCAAACAGTCAAACTTCTAGACATATTAGTTCTGGACTCGTACCCCAAGGAGCTCAGTCAAGTACTACTGACAAACCAACAAATCAAGAACTGGACACTTTCTTCGAGTATATGTATGATGAACATTATGGTGGAGCTTCGACAAATGCATCACAACAACGTTCCGCTGCACCCGCTCAATAACATCAACCACCACCACCACAAGATGCATCCACTACATTCGAAGCTGACACACCAACTCCCTCAACATCATCAACATCTACTCCAGCAACTCCAGTGATTGAGATTGTGTTACCAAGAGTTGATGAGCAAAACCAAACAACACCAATTCAAGAAGAACAACAAAACGATGATGTGTTAGAAGAGGAACCATTCGAAAATCCGTTTGCAACAGAATCTGCTGAATCTTCTTCCAGATTACATGAACCTTCTAACACGCATTCATCAAATCCAAGGTACCCTTCTATGTTATAGTGGACAAAAGACAATCCAATAGAACATGTAATTGGTGAACCTTTACGGCCAGTTCAGACGAGACGACAACTCGCCACCGATTGCGACATGTGTATCTTCGCCTGCTCAGTCAGTCTAAAAGAGCCAAAGAACATTCAGGAAGCGATGGCAGACAATGCATGGATTGAAGCGATGCAGGAAGAACTTCTCCAATATAAATTACATGACATTTGGGATTTAGTGCCGAGACCAATCGACAAACTCGTCATTGATCTTAAGTGGTTATGGAAGAAAAAAAGGATGAAGAGATGACTTTCATTCGCAACATAGCTCGTCTAGTGGCCAAGGGATTCAGACAGGAAGGGGGGATAGATTTTGAGGAGTCATTCGCGCCAGTAGCAAGACTTGAGGCGGTCAGGATTTTCTTAGCATACGCGGCTCACAAGAACATCACGGTCTATCAGATGGATATCAAGATGGCTTTCTTGAATGGAACTCTGAAAGAAGAGGTGTACGTGAGTCAGCCAGATGGATTCTTTGACAAAGATCATCCCGACTATGTCTACAAGCTAAAGAAAGCTATCTATGGTTTAAAACAAGCCCCAAGGGCGTGGTATGACGAACTATCATCTTTCTTGCTGAATAATCATTTCACCAAAGGAACAATTGACCCGACCTTGTTTACTAAAAAATTCAAAGATGACATTTTGATTGTTCAGATTTACGTGGATGACATAATCTTTGGGTCCACTAATTCGAAACATTCGAAACATCTTGAAAATCTCATGAAAAGCAAATTTGAAATGTCCATTATGGGGGAATTAAAATTCTTTCTTGGTTTACAGATACATCAAACCCCACGTGGTATTTTTATTAATCAAGCTAAATATACTATTGAGATTTTAAAGAAACATGGAATGGAAAATTGTGACTCTTTTGGTACACCAATGGTCACTTCACCTAAAATAGGTGCAGACTTATATGGGAAATCCATAGATCCGAAGAAATATCGGAGCATGATTGGGTCTCTCATGTACTTAACTGCTAGTCGACCCGATATACATTTTGCTGTCTGTTTATTAGCACGGTTTCAGGCTAGGCCTACCGAACTTCACCTCCAAGAGGTTAAACGGATCTTCTGGTACCTACGAAGTACCATCAATATGGGTCTTTGGTATCCGAAGGATTCGTAGTTTACACTAATAGCCTTTTAAGATGTCGACCATGCTGGATGCCAAGTTACCGCAAAAAGTACATCCGGGGGAGCACAATTTCTGGGAGAAAAGCTAGTAGGCTGGTCATCAAGGAAACAAGACTGTACGGCATTATCAACCGCAGAAGCCGAGTATGTGTCTCTATCTGCGTGTTGTGCCCAAGTTCTATGGATGAGGACACAACTCACAGATTATGGCTACTCTTTCAACCGCATACCTATGTATTGTGATTCGAAAAGTGCCATAGCCATCTCATTCAATCCAGTGCAACACTCGAAGACCAAGCATATTAGAGTCCGCTATCACTTCATAAAGGAACAAGTCGAAGAGGGTACTATTGAATTATTGCTTGAGCGAGAGTTCATTTAAACTTTTCTAAAACATGTTGTTTCTAAAAAATTTCTTGAATAATGGCTTTCGTATACTTCAGTACGAAACCCGCAGTTAAATGACGGCTTTCGTATATTTCAGTACGAAACCCGTGCTACAATGATGACTTTTGATTATTTCAGATCAGGACTCGCATTGTTAATGGCAAAAGAAAACAAAGAATCCTTGAGCACATGATCAAGATTTTTCTAAAATATTTTTCAAAATCTTTCTCCAAATTCTGTGCTCAAGATTCTTCAAAAAGATAACTCCCTCTATACCCTTAAATGATTTTAAACTCAAATGTTTAAAGAATATGCTTTATTTATGGGGGAGTTTAAAAAGAAAAAACCAAATGTTCCAAATCATGCTAAAATGATCCGTCTATCTTTCCAAAAGGCTCTCATTTTAATCAGTTGATATCAAAAATATCACTACATGCAATTTTTTAGGGGGAGAAGACGTGAGTAAAATGTGATCAAAAGTTTAAAGATCGTGGATCGAATCTCAAAAGAGCTCTACAAAAAGACTCAGATTAACCCTCGAATTGACGAAAACTAAATGTCCGTTATCGAAAAGACTTGTTCGGGACGGGTAATAATTTCAAGCTGGTTATCTAGTGATGTAAACGTATCTCGCAAAGGACTTTTCTGAGTAGAATGTACCAATTCGAGAGATGATCATTGAATATGACTGGGACAGGTAATAATTTCAAGCTAGTCTAACTAGAGATGTAAGCGTGTCTCGCGAAGGTCATGTTCATTGAAAATCGATCAATTCAAAATGTGCGATCTCTACCCAACATGTGCAAACTTATCTTAAAAAATGCATGAGCACATGTGAAGGGGGAGTATTTCAAAATGTAAAACTCTCGAAGTGTTATCTAAATGTGTTTTACTCATAAACACTTTGAGAGATTTTCACAAAAAGGTTTTATGGCAAGTGATCAACAAATCTTGGATAATCATGGAGTAATAAGGTGATTATTGTTAGGTTATGTCCTATGATCGGCCAGAGCCGGAACGATCTACCTAAGGGCAATTCCAATAGATTAGAATTAGAAGTCCTTAGGTAAGATTGAAAAAAGGAGTAAATGAGAAAGGGAAAGAAGGGGTTGAAGAATTAAAAAGAAAAGTTGAATGAAAGGGTGAAAAGAAATAGCCCTCCATGAAAACTTAGGGCAGAAACCGGGTCAATACATCTGCTATCGGTATTCACTAAGGTGATACTGATATTGAAGACAAGACGTCATGGACCCAGTGACGCGCTGCACCACCCATCCTAGCCACTCAGATATCTCTTAAAAGATATTTGTTTCATTTCTCACGGAGAACACTACATAATCTATCGGCCTCTCACTCCAAGATGTGTTGATATTGAAAAGGTGGCAACCTGCTTCATGCCTCCGTCTACTAAAACTAAAACGCACAATCGAGTCTAGAGCCATGAGATTCATTAAAATATCTCTTAGGAACACTTCCATTAAGACTCTTGTACACAAAAATCTTAATGAGATCTAAGGATCTTGCCATTTATATCATGATGGTTACGTGCTTCAAACGGTCTACAGTCGTGGGGTGATCTCCAGCGACTCACTGAATCATGGGTGCACTTCGGTGTGTCCGTGTAAGCCCTCTCGGGGGTATCCGGTTCAGAACGGCCTGGGTTAAGATTAGAGAAAGTCTTCACAATATGTTGTTGACAATCTCAAAGTCTAAACCTGTAAGCGCTGGATGATTTATCACTTACGATTTTATGCAGCTACCTACAAACATCCATCAACCATCATCTGATACATCAAACATCTTCACCTCAGCATACTCATACTTATGAAGAACATCCCCAACAAAGCTCAAGTGTAAAAAGTTCAAGACAGAAGGATCAAGTTAAAGACAGAGTGTAACGAAAAAGTCAAAAAGCTAATCAAGATGTCAAGAACAAGTTCATATGGCAAATGATGAAAGTAGAATGGGAGATTGTTAGCATAAGTATACAATCCATGTTGGGAATTATAATTTGATGTTTACAAAACTATATATGCCGAAATGAAGACAAATGAAACAATAGGGACTTAATGTAATATTTAGTTGACTTCTTGTGTAAGTTAGGTCATTGTGTAAACCCTATTTATAAAGGGTTGTAGGCGGCAGTAGAATAATATAGAAAAGATGTAGATCTCCTATGAGAGTCAATTAACAAACGTGTGTGTCTACACGTTTGTAGTAGTAGTAGGTTTATTTTATTATCAATAAAACGGCCGTTCCTTTAATAAATTCAACCTTGTTGAACATCATTGATTGTTTGTTAATTCCGCTGCTATGTAATCAATGGTGTTTCTAAAACATATCCTAGATGGGGTTAAAGATTCTTCATCATGTGGTATCAGAGAGGGTTGCCCTCGATATCTAGGATCTACAAGGTTGTTACTATTGGAGATGGAGCAGATTCGAAGGAAAAAGGGCAGATCTGATGGTGGTTCAATGGTCTTTTGAGGTAATCGTTAATTTTTTTTAAAAGGGTATCGATCTGTTTAAAAATTAATTGGCGACGAAGTCAATATCTGATTGGAAGAATTGAATTGTTTACCTCGTACTATAATTAATTGGTCGGTAACAATTGATCGTTCATTTAATATTCGATTTGTTGCATCATGTGATGAATTGTGATAAATTGATGAATTGTTATACGGCTTTAATTAATTGGAATTGGGACTCAACGTGTGGGATGAATTGGTTGGTCAGTGATGTTATTATGTTTGTCGCTAGTGATTGAAGATTGGATGTAGGTCAGTGGTATATTGATTTTGATTGGTCAATGAACATGGGTTGGTACTGCGTGATTCACATCGCTGGTCTTTACTTTGTTGTCTACTGTTGGATTGATTTAATTGGAATTCGCTCATACAGATCAGTGTGGGCCAGATCGAGTGAATTAATGCTGGTTGACATAATAAGTTAATTCTAGTACTGTGATAACTAATTCTGGTCGGTTCTAGTTAAGTCTGCTCTTGGAAGTTGTTAATTATGCTCACTTCATTATTAATTTTGGTTGATGACAAAGTTAATTCTGCTCTCATTTATGTTAATACTGATGGTCTTCGAAGTTAATACTGCTTGGTTTTTGGTTAATACTGCTCGCTTAAGGTTTGGATCGCGATTTATTCTTTATTTTATGGCTTGTTTTGGTGATTATTTGAAGAAGAGGATTGAATATTACTTATTTGATGTTGTAGTTGAGTTCCACAGGTGCGCGTTCTTATATTTGTTTTATTTCGGTGACAAAGACTTGATGAATCTAGCAAGGATGTGTGATCTATAAATTAGGGTGCGTAATGCTCACATTTGCTATCACTTAAAGGAGTTACATTGTAGTGCTCAGTGTCTCATATAGTTGAGGATTTATCAAGAGGTCCTGGTAGCCTACTTCTAGGGATAAGTTTGGAGTCACGTGGATAGTGCAAGATATAAGACGCAAGTTTGGGAAATTCAACTTCTTCATCAAGTTCGTTGTACACGGTTTTCTTCATTAGTGATAATTTCATATAGCTTATGGAGTTCATGATTCAAGAGATGGTAAACATGCTTAGTTACAGGGGAAGCTTATTGATTAATTGTTTATCCATCTACATGCACCACTTAAGGGGAAGCGTTTGATTCAAGTTGCATTGAAGACCCCTATTCGATGATTACAAAAGGGGAAGATGATTGGTTTGCAGCTTATTAGTGGTGACATGTTCAGTAAGACCTCAAGGAAGCATTGTTTCATGGAGACAGTTTTGTAACATCAAATAGGGAAAGATTGTTGGGAATTATAATTTGATGTTTACATAACTATATATGCCGAAATGATGACAAATGAAACAATAGGGATTTAATGTAATATTTAGTTGGCTTCTTGTGTAAGTTTGGTCATTGTGTAAACCCTATTTATAAAGGGTTGTAGGCGGCAGTAGATTAATATAGAAAAGATGTAGATCTCCTATGAGGGTCAATTAACAAACGTGTTTGTGTACACGTTTGTAGTAGTAGTAGGTTTATTTTATTATCAATAAAACGGCCGTTCTTTAGTAAATTCAACCTTGTTGAACATCATTGATTGTTTGTTAATTCCGCAGCTATGTAATCAATGGTGTTTGTAAAACATATCCTAGATGGGGTTAAAGATTCTTCAACAGTCCAAGATGTATGAGTATGTTGGTGGTCACAATGTCATCATCACCCGAAGATATTGTTCAAGGCAAGAAACACCAAAAGGCGATTACTTTGAAGATCGCATTGCATGAAGGAACGATGAATGAAGACTATTCTACATCGACATACAAAGTTCAAGACATTGAAATCAAAAGACCTATCACTGGGAGCATCATTGAAATGACCATCCCCTAGGGGGAGATTGTTAGCATTTAATTTAATTAGTGAAGTGATGGTCATTTGTATTTTAATAACTTTGTAATTGTGTTAATTTAGATAGGTAGTCAAAGGGCTTGGTTAAGCTAAATGGCTAAGTTTTATGTAGTACATGTATAACTAGGAAAGATGGACTAAGTCCAACTCATGTATCTAAAGCCCAATCGAGCCCAATCCAAGGCCTTTTAGGTCGACAGCCATTTCCCTATTTAAGCACACTCTCACCCTCATTTGTAGAGTACCTCTTAGTATTGTGAAGATGAGAGTGTGTGTGTGCTCTTAAGGTTGTGTTTGTTTTCTTCCTTTGCAAGCTAATAAACATTGACTAGTATTTATGACATACGATCCACTTTACTCTTCATCTTTACTTATTACATCTTTGAGTGTCACGTTTCTTTATATAGTTATAGTTGTAGTGATAGAGTTCGGTTTATATAGGATTTACAACTTCTCAGGTATTTCACTAGAAATACTAAGTCATGTTTCTCGTCTTGCTCCATAACTCTATGAGTTATTCGTCTCATTTCGCTCATGACTAATTAAATATTTCATTGGAAATATTGTAGTCATCCTCTAAATCTCGACTCATGACTTCTACTTATTTCACGGGAAATATTAAAAGTCAATCCTCATTCTCCTTCAATGACAACTTAGGCATACTAAGGTCATTCCTTGTCATTTCACCTAATCGATTTCGTCAAAGACTTTATTAGGTATAAACTTTTTCCTCGCGTCAAAAAGTCTAACTAACTAAGTAAGATTAATCAGTCAAGAGTCGAAACAAAACAAAAATGGGTCTCACAGACACACGGTTCCACTAAAGTGGCTCGGTACCACTAATGTTTAGCGGTACCGTGGTACCGTGCATCTGAGGAAACCTGTTTTTCTTTCCTTTCCCTCTGCACACCCATTCAAAACTAACATACCAACTTCCTTCTGCTGTCAAAAACCGAACCCAACACCAAAATCCAATTACACTCTTGCTAATCAAGTTTGAGACATTACAATCAATAAATCTTAATCACTACAACACAAATTGTATGTCAATTATCTTTAATTTCTTTTCAATTTGAGTCTATGGTTTGTCCTTATGCATAAAATCGAATTGGGGGTTTTCAATATTTGTTAAACTTTTATGCAATTAGGACTAGAATTAGACAATGTAGTACTCACATGATTCCCTAAACCTAAGATTTTTACAAACCCACTAATGTTGCATAATCTAGTCCAAATTTAACCATTTAAATTGGAATTAAATTAATTATTTCTAGTGGAATCATGTTTAGGATACCTAAAATTGGATTAGGAATCATTAACAATGAGGCTTTTCAATTTTGAGAATTTTGGCGCCAAGTTGAGGCATTTGCCAAACACCCCAATTCCATCATTTTTGAAAAAGTTCACGTATCTAGGATCATGAAACCTTTTCCATTCATTGTTGATGCAAACTAAAAACGTTTTTGCATGCATACATGATCTCGCAAATATGGATCGAATTACATAAATAATGTGTACTCTTCGACATATTTGTTTGAGCAAAAGTGAAGTTAGGAGCGTTTCGGTAATCTCATTAGCTTTATTTTTATTTTTAGAGTCGAGATTACTGCGCCTCCACATTGTTTGCATTTAGGCACACACACACATTAAAGATATGATCACTAAAATGCAACAAGTTAACATGTACAAAATTATACTTTTTTAGGTAACGATGCCTCGTAATGATTATCAAGGTACCAAACCTTACATTCCCCGTCTATTAGACGATCCAAACATCCCCGATGAGCAAAAAGCTCATCTTGCTAAAGTCTAAGATCGATATATACATGAAGGTCGTGTAGTCGATGCTCATTACGTTCTCTTAGATAACATCCAAGTTTGCTTCCCTACTATTGACTTTGATTGTTTATACCAAATAAATGATCAAATTTGTCCTCATTTTGTCCTCGAATTTTATAGTCGAGTCCGTACCTTCAATGACCCTGAAGGCAATGTCTTCCTTGATTTTTGGATCAAAATCCAAAATATCATCTTGTCCATCTCCGAGCTTGGTGAAATTCTCGGTGTTCCTTCATATGGTCAGTGTGCATACACTGAAGACCATTCCCTTGAGTTACTCTTCTATAATCTTGAAAGTCAAGGTACTTATCGTACTGAAATCCCCGACCTTGAAGCCATAAAACAAGTCATCCAAACTCCTCGAGTCACCAACACGTATAAAAAACGTGATGGTTCCATTGTCCTTCTTGACCCCAACAAAATCTACCTCAAAGAACTTCTTCCTGACCTCAGAAGTTGGGAACTTCTTCTACGTGAGAACGTGTTGAGCCTTGCGGGCAACCGTGATCATGTTTCGGCGAGTCTCGCCCACATGCTTTATTGTCTTAGTATCGAGGAACCATACAACCTCACATACTACTTGGCCAAAAGGATGGCCAACATTCATAGTCGTTCTGATAAGCTCATGCCATACGGTATGTTGCTTGCTCGTCTCTTCATGTGGGTCATGGAACATTTCCCACATCTTAAAAATGTCGGCTACGTCCTAGTCAATCCCACCATGAAACCCCTTGGTGGACCACAATGTCGCACAAAGCAACGTAAGGACAAAGGGTCCAAACGTGGTCATAAATCCACTTCTGATATTCCTCTTTCCTCTTCCTCCTTCGGTCATGGTTCGTCGTCTCAACCTATAGATGAGGACGATGATGAGGTGAACGAAGAAGGAACGTCTCATCCTCGTACTCCCTCTCCCGACAACTTCTTTCGCAACCTTGACACGTCATCATTTGAACAAACCTCCGACCTTCCATTTAACCAAACCAACCTCACTTCCATGATGAGAAGGTAAACAACCATGTACAATCAACAAGTGTCGATGCATGAGCAAACAATCGGGGGGTTCAAGTCTATTGGCAAGGCAATCAAAGGACTCGGGAATAAGATAAAGAAGTTGGGGAAGAGAAGTGATTAGATAGTGTTACTTAAGTAGTATTACTAACTTAAGTATTATTAAGCTAGTATCAATGGGTCATGGCAATGTCCATCTAACATTAACATGTTCAAATTGTCTTAACAATCTTTACTTGACATTGGTAACTTTAAGTAGTTAATCAACATTAATGTTTCTATCTTTTTCATGAGCTTTGCCTAGTTCATATTATTTGTTTTCATGCATGTACTAGATGATAAAATTGCTTGATGCATTCTTAATAGTTGCCTAAACTTAGATGATCACATGATTTTGTTAGTTGCTAGTTGAAGACTAGTGTTAGGAAATCTATGTGATAACACTTTAGTAGTTTGAGGCTTTGGCATTTGCTGCAATATAGTCCACCCAGAATTACCCATTTTAGGCAGCCTAGAACCTGCAGATCTGGAAAAAGGGTCAACTAGAGGCCACGGCTCCACTAAATAGGGCACGGCTCCACTAAATTTAGTGGTGCCGTGGTACATTTAGTGGTATCGTGCCCTGGGAAGATGAATTTTACTGTTCTCTTCCACTTTTTGACTCTCTTTTCCTAAAAATCTACAAACATAACCTGATTCCCATACACCCAAATCCCCAAATCCACCATCAATTCCATCCTTGCATGTTTTGATTTGGTTATTTAAGCTAACATTATCCATTGCTCATCCTCACCACTTCACATTCACCATACAAGTATCATAACTTCAACCATGACTACCACTTCACACAAAGCTAAAAGCCAAGATTTAACCTCAAACAAACCAATGAGACAATTCTTATTGATCAATGGATCAAGAATGTCAACACACCACAAACCTCAACCAAACCTTCCAATGAGATAATTCTCATTGATTTAACTTTGGATGATGATGAAGAAACCCTCACACCACCAACCTTAACCAAATCAACCAACTCAACCTCTACACCCCAAGCTCCATCAAAGGCCAACTCAACAAGGCCAACATCATCATCCACCTCCACCACAAGAATCACCACACCCTTGTCTCAACCAAGTCCCATTCATCGACTAGCCTTAACACTCACCTCATCACCATCAACTCCCTTTGAGCTTAGGAGTAATACTTCATCATCCTCCCTCTCACCATCACCACACCCTTTAGCTCTCACACTAACCCAATCACCTACATTACCATTTGAACTTGGTACTAACACATCATCCTCATCACTACACCACAACCTTTAATGGGTCATCCCATTGTCTATCCCCTACAACCACATACCCTAAGTTGTCCTTGTTGTCACCACAACCAACACCTCATCATGTGCCTTAAAGATGAGTTGAGTCTTCAATTCTCCTATCTTGAGCACCTCCTCACATCACCACAAGCACCCATCATACTACCTTGTAGGATCAGTCCTAGATAGATCTTTGAGCCTTATGGAATCGGTAGAAAGCTTATGTAATCACAAACAAACTACAAGAGAATCTCTGATAAAAAACTTATGTTTACGCGGAATATAAACACAAGAGTTAAAGAAGAAATAACTAATAAACGCTTGATCCTCTATGGATATATATTAACTATTAAAATTGTTTTCCAGGTTGTACCTTGTTCATAGCTATGTGTTTCTTTTATACTCCAAGAAAATTTGGCATTCACTACAAAACGTGTAGAGGAGATATGCATTATCACTTCCTAATATAACTCATGCATATCTCTTTCTCTAACAAACTTCTAAATATACGGGTTTGACTATTTCTATAACCCACATAAACAATACTAGCAGCAGTAACCATAATGCGCTACCAGCAGAAACAATAACCTACTATACCAGCAGGAACTATATACCTGCCAGCAAAAACCAATACTACACTAACAGCAGTAATGAAACTAAATACAATTTTAATAATTCCTAACAATCCTCCCCTAAACTTGACTTTGACCCGGTTAACTTCAAGTTTATAGATAGATCTTTGACTTCCAAAGCATGAGGATTGAACGTGAGCAGCAATCTTAGGTAACCAGCAACAACATGATTAGAACCAGCAATAACAAGTAACCATCATTAAGACCAAGGATCCAGCAGCAACTCCGAAGTATCAGCAGCAACAGGAACTAGCAGCAACATGAGTAGATTTGATGAGCCTTTACCAAGTAGCTACTCACTCTTGGGCTAGCTAGTCCTTCGGTGGAATCACGGCATCACCCTGGTGAACTAGTAACTAGTCCAACACTTAGAACATGAATCAATGGTGTGTTGGAATACCCTAATGATTTTTGGCAAGCCATCACCGCCCTAAACGGATTTGAGATGTCTTTACCTGTAGCCGTTTACTCAGGACTAGCCAATTCTTTGGTTGAATATAACACCTTGGTAAATTGATTACCAGTTACGGATTTCCACAGCCTTTACCACAAGCAATACTCTTGTGGGCTAGCCAATTCTTTGGAACCCTAAAGCGTAACATCCATGGTGAATTGATGACCATTTCAACTCTCAGTAATGAAACATGGGTAAGTTGAATACCCAATAGTTTTGAGCAAACTATTACAGCTGTCAACAGATTTGATAATCACACCAGAGCCGTACCCTCATGGTGAGTCAACTCTTTCTTGTTGGTGAGACATGGTGAGTTGATTACCATTTGTTGTGTGGTAATTAACCAACACTCAAACCCTGAAAATAGTATATGCCAACAGCTAAAAGTATACAAGTTATTTAGATTTGTTTTTTTTTTAAATAAACGAAATAAATATTTAAGAAAAGAAAGAAGAAAGATATACAAAAAAAATGTTAAAGAATACCATGATCAATTAGAAGAAACTTTGGCAGCTGCAAGTTTATTCTTGATAAGCCTGATCAATTGTTCAGCCATTGTCAGATCATTACCTACACAATCAGTAGGAATTTCTAATTTGTGCTTAAGAATCTGCTCCATAAGTTTCACTAAGAGTGGATATGGCACATCTGAAAACATATACACAACTGTGCCAGAAAGAGTTTCCAAAACATGGATATTGGAAAGAGGATATAACTTCCAACTATAAATCTTCCACTGAGCATGAGAATCCCAAACCCTAAAACCTTTACCATCTTGAGAAGTAGAATCCATGAGCACATGAAGGTCATCCAACAATAATAACCCAGCACCAACAGCAGTATGAGCTGCAAAGTAATTGGTCACCATGCCATATAGCTTTATCAAATCCTGTGTATCCACTAAATGCAGAATCTCATTAAGGAAGGTAAAGTGTTTGCAAGATCCATCCCTTTTGTAAATAGCATTAACTTCCCCCAAAGGTGTAGAAATTAACTCCCATTTATCCAAAGGAGACCATAGAATAGGGTCCTCATCAGAGGAATCCTCAGCCAAAGCTTCCTTGATAAATGTCCTATCCACAGCTTGTAAATCAAGATGCCTAGAAGAATGTTTCTTAGCTACACTCTTTCTCCTTTGTCCTGGAGTATAGGAAGGTGAATGGACAGTGGAAGGAGACACATCAAGAATAGGAACCTCTTGTGTTGCACCAGAAGCAATAGCAGAAGTGGATGGAGAAGGTGGAACATTAGTGGAAATGGGTGGTGTAACCTGATCACCTCCATGTGATGGGTTGGCCTCAGTAGGAATAGAGGTGTCCTTTGGTGGGTGAATGGAAGACTCAAAAGCAGAATCACCACTAGGAGAAATATGATCAACAACAAGCTTGGGTGTAGAATCCTCTTTTGTAGCAAAATCAACATCATTGAGAGAACCAGCAGGATCAGTAGACTTAAGCCTCTTAGAAGAAGGTTCTTCTAAAGCAGGTTTAGATCTGGGCAAAGTCTTTTTAAAGGCGTGAATCCCAGCTCGCTCAAGTGAGTTCATAATCCTCTCATAGTGCCCCTTGAGCTCATCATCAGAGAACCGCTTAACTTGTGCCATGCTTCACCCAGTAGTATAGAGAGCAGTACTCTGGTTTTTGACAACATGTCTCATATACTCTCATTGTTGTGCCTGTGTCATAGGCCTATCCCTTTTCTCCTTGGCAAACCTTTCTACATCAGCCTGCCTCCTCGTTTTCTTCAAAGCAACCATTCTTTCAGCAAAAGTCTCATCAGTCACATCTTCCCCTAATAGTTCTTTGGAGAAGGAAGTATTGGTAGCAACCTGAGTCTGGATGTGCATCCAATCAGCTTCAGAATAGAGCAAAGAGGCAGCATCCAACTCTTTTTGTCGTTGAGGAGGTAAGGGTGTAGCAAATGGTGCATTTTGCTTATCAAATTCTGCACCAAGCTCTGCGTGTACCTTCTTTGCCAATTCTGATCCTCTCCTTTCATCTTCGATATTCTTGAGAAGTCTTTCTTATTCAACCCTTTCTAGGTCAGATATAAGATCCTCCACCATTAGGGCATTACCTTTGTCAAGGTAGGCTGAAGAAACACTAGGAGTGACAGCAAGATCAGAAACAGCAGGAACAGATTGACTAGCAAAGGGAACAGATGGACCAGCATCATGAATATCTTGATCTGTAGATATAGCAACACCACCAGAAGAAATGCCACTAGAAGGAATCATATCAATAGGATTAACATTGCCAGTAGAAAAGTCAGTAGTAGGATCATCAGCAGGAACTTCTTGGGTAACAGCAGCAACATCATCCATACTACCAGCAGGAAAATCTTTGGCACCAGAAGGAGCAGCACTAAAAGGACTAACAGCAGGAATGGATCCACTACCAGCTGCAACACCAGAACTACCAGGAGCAACATTTGATTGGTACTTTTCAAAAGCTGATATTTCTGAAAGCTGCCTGTTCCTTCTCCTTCTGAAAGCTTGGGACTTGGCAGTTGTATGAGGCTCAGACATATAAAAAGTATATTCCTCTGTGTTGGCACTAGCTATTGAGGCAGTAGCCAATACATGGAGTGCATCCAAGTCAAAGTGATCCTATGTCCTATTCCCTTCATCCTCTGAATCAAAAACCACAACCTTTCTTTTCCTTTTCTTTAGTTGAGCTTCCAAATGATCAACTCTGCCAACTAATTTAAGTATAGCACCACCAAAAGTCTTTTTGGTGTCCTTGAGTTCTGTCTCCAATGCGTCCACCTTTTGCATATACCTGTTAAGCAAAGTAAACATGGTGGTGAGAGCATCAGGATCTTCATCTCCACCAGCAGGATTAGCTGTGGTTTTGGGAGCCTCATAGGATCTGGGTGGAGAGTCATCAAAGCCTCCACCAAGGTTGGTTTCATAATCAAAAGACTACCTAGAAGGACTAGGAATTGATAGCCTTGTAAATGTGGGTGTCTCAATATTAGGCTTAACTGTAGTGGTGGCTGGCTGTACATTTGGGTCAACCGGAGAATTAGCTGGCTCCACAGGGTTATTAGGACTAGGGGAAGGTGGTGGGTTAGGACCAGCAGCATCATATGTACTAACACTAGCAGGATTAAATAATGATGGTGGTGTAGCATCACCAGCAGCAACAGCTGGAGCAACACCATCAGCCCCACCAAGCAACATAGCAGCCAATAGTAGCTTATGTTCCCCTTCAAAATTGGTCTTCATGATGGCAAATAATTTGGCAGTGAGCCTCACCATGGGTCTAGGTGTATGGTCAGTGGTCTCAAAACCCAATATCATTTGTAAAAACCTAGGGTACATAAGAAATTTACATTTGGCATCCCCTATATTCTTAATCATCTCCTCAAAGATGTACCTAGAAAAGTTATAAACTCTTCCATCAGAGAGACAAATGAGACCAGAGGCAAGAGAGCTGGAAAATTGATCCCAACCTCCTAACTTGGGACTGATGCACTGAAGAAGGGTGTGTATAAGAAATCTCCATTTAGGACAAAATCACTTTTTCCAAAATGTAAAAGTGCCATCAGTAGGATAGCCAAGTTTGCCCATACCCTCAAGAATTTCTTTTTTTGAAAACACAAACAACCCACCCTCATCATTTACGTGAAGCTGAGTCCGTACAGAGGACTCAGTGAACACATATTCCTACCATCAATAGTGGCCACAATCTCTTTGGGTGTACCCTCAAGAGATCTTACAGAAGCCGTGGCCCAGAATTGCCTGACTAAAGAGTCATAAACAATGGGAGGGCAATGAGTCAAAGCGCACCGCAGTTTAGCACGATTCAAAAAATCAATCATTTGATGATATACGTCACTTCCTTTTGTTTTCTCCAGAAAAGCTACTTTGTTGTGATCTCCCTTGAATTGTAGAGACGCCATTGTGAAGAGTCCATGAATGATGGGGAGAAGAAAGAGTGAGAGAAAAATTGGTTTTGGTTGAAAGAAGAGAGGTAAAATGTTATTTTGGGCGTGGGATTAACAATCTAGGTCATTTTAAAATGTTACCCAATATAGCAAAATCAAATGGAAAGGATCTCGCGGAAGAATCTTTGACCAATTCAAATTTGATATTGCCCTAAATAAAATACCCAATTCAATCGCTACCAGCAGCAACCAATAGTCAATCAGCAGCATCACATGGTCAAACAGCAGTAACCAAAAAACTCTTTTAACCAATATTCACAATTTCATCGGATTTGGTCAACTCCTCAAAATTAAAAGACACCGATATTAAACCCATTCCTGCAGAGAAGTTACTCCATGTAACAACCCAACATTTAATTGCCTGTATTTACTTTTGGGTCTATAAAAAGCCGCGAAACTCTTCACAAACACACCACACAATCTTCAAACCCTAAAACATCCATCAAACACAAACATGAGTGCGAAACCAGATATCGTAGAAATCTCATCGGACTCATCAGCATCAGAAGAACCTAAGTCTGCCTCATCATGGGGCAATTACTTTCCCCCCAACGCCTCAACTTCTAGGAACAGAAAATCAAAGAAGAAGATTGAGGCAACTTCTTCTGATGAGCTTCCAACTCCTCCACCGTATGTTGATGACTTATCCTCCTCTGATGATGATCAAGCTCCAGACACATCCAAGGGTACGAGCTCCGCTTTGGTGCAAAGTCAACCACGTCCAAAACCAGAGAAACAAGTGCTTGGTTTTGCTAATCAGCACGTGTGGAAGAGAATCCAAGAGAGAGGAATCCAGAAGAACATGCTTGACGTTGATGGGAAAGGGAAGAGGAGCTTGGGGTAGAGGTTTAGGTGTTTGTAGATGTAGCTTTTGTGTTGGTAGAACTGGCGTGTAATTTCCATCGAAGAATGCAAAGTCTTTGTAATGAATAATAATGAATGCATCTGTTCTGATTTAAATCATGATTTGCCATTGATACCAGCAACAATGTGAAATCAATATCTGCAAAACAAAGTTAGTGTACAAAATATACAACATCTGCACTAAAAAGTTAGTGAACACAAATCAAACTAAAAAGAAATGTTAGTTAACACAAAATATACAACAATAAGCCTCCCCTTAGGCTTATGCCTCCCCTTAATCCCAGCAATTAGGGATTGATCATCCCAATGTGGACAACTAAGTAATTAAACCTAGGGCCATCAAAAGCTTTAGTTAACAAATCAGCCACATTTTCATCTGTGTGTATTTTAAATACTTGAATGAGATGTTTTTCATTAGCATCTCTTATAAAATGGTGCTGAATCTTAATGTGCTTTGTTCTTTGGTGAAAAACTGGGTTTCTTACAATGCAAATTGTACTTTGGTTATCAATAAAGATTTTAGTGTTCATAAAATTTAACCCATAGTCCAGCATTTGATTTTGTATCCAAAGTACCTGACCACAACAACTAGCAGCAGCAACATACTCTGCCTCAGTAGAAGATGTAGCCACAATGGTCTGCTTCTTGCATTGCCAAGAAATCAATCTCCTACCCAGAAACTGACAACCACCAGTAGTAGATTTTCTATCAAGATTAGCACCAGCATAATCACTATCACTATAAGCTTCCAACACAAAAGGAGAATCTCTTGGGTACCAAAGACCCAACTTAGGTTGTCCTTTTAGATACTTGAAGATTTTCTTGACTGCATTCAAGTTGAAAGTCAATGGTGTAACTTGATGTCTTGAACAAGCACTAACTGCAAACATTATATCTGGTCTTGAAGCTGTCAAATACATAAGTGAACCTATCATTAATCTGTAGAGATGAACATTAACAGGATCATCTGGTTCATTCTTTGATTTAGGCTTGGGAGCTTCATATGGAGTTGTTGCAGTTCTCACAGATTCCAAATCAAACTTCTTAAGTACGTCTTGCACATACTTTTCTTGGCTGATAAAAATCCCATCAGGCTTTTGTTTGACCTGTAAGCCCAATAAAAATGTAAGCTCACCCATAGCACTCATCTCAAATTCACCCTTCATCAATTCTTCAAATTCCCTACACCAAGCCTCCTTTGTAGAACCAAAGATGATAACATCCACATAGACCTAGACTAGGATAATATCTCTTGAGTTCTTCTTAGTGAAAAGTTTCTTGTCAATGGTACCTCTTTGGTATCCATGCTTCAACAGAAAAGTAGACAATCTTGCATACCATGCCTTTGGTGCTTGATGAAGTCCATATAGTGCTTTGACCACCCTGTAGACCCATTTTGGATTCTGAGGGTCGTCAAATCCTTTGGGTTGAGTCACATAAACCTCTTCTTGAATCTCTTCATAGAGAAAAGCACTTTTTACATCCATCTGGTAGACCATAAATCCCACATATGAGGCAAAGGCTAAAAATAGCCTAATGGCCTCAACTCTTGCCACTAGAGCAAACACCTCATCATAATCAATACCCTCCTCTTGCCTGTGACCTTGAGCTACTAATCTTGCTTTATTCCTTATCACAATACCTCTAGCATCTTTCTTGTTCTTTAGAATCCATTTTGTCCCAATTACATTCTTTCCATCAGGTAAAGGCACAAGCTTCCATACATTTTGATTAAGAAATTGTTGCATTTCTTCTTGCATAGCCTCTACCCAAGCTGGATCTTCAAGAGCTTGTGATCACTGCTTGGTTCAACTTGTGAAAGAAAACAAGCAAAGAGACAATGTAGAAAGTCTGTGTGATTGTTCCTTTGCTGATTATGAACATAACTGACAAAGGCACTTTCACCGAACTTTGTTTGTTTCACCTTATTTCTTGTCTGAACAGCTGAGGTAGGATCACCAAGAATCAAGGATTGAGGATGAATGGTATTGATCCTCTTAGTAGCAACAGGATTGACTTCTACTGTGGGTGCTAGATTATTGACATCAGGACTAATGTCATCATCATATGAGGAGGAGGTAAAAATGCCAGTACTTGGATGATGATGAATATCTTCAAATTCAGTTCCTAAAGTTAGTGAGTTACCAAGATCTGTAGTTCTTGGATATCTTATGAGAGGTTCAGGAAAGCTCAATGAAGGATCATAAGGAATGGACAAAGGAGCAGCAGGAGTGGAGACACCAGAAGGAACATTAGAGCTACCAGAAGAATTGGTAGTACCAGCAGTAACAGGAACACTACCGGCAGGAATAGAAGAACTACCAGCAGAATCCATATTCCTGCGGGCTTCAACTGCGGCTTGTCTTAAGAGCTCCTCTGTTTCTTTTGTAAATTCAAAACCAAACTTTTCAACTGCTTCCTTGGCATCATGTTCTTGTCTTTGAAGCCTTGCAAGGTCTTCTGCAAAACTTGAATCACCCTCACCCATGCCAGAATTATCTTTAACTTCAGAACCTGAAAAGTGGTTAGAAGGAAAAGAAGGAACAACAATGGTTTGTTCATCACACTAAGAGTCTGAATCATCATCTGGGGTACCTGCATTGTTAGTTGGAGACTCCAGTATACCTGCAGATTGATTAGCTTTGAAACAGTATATCCTAAAGTATCAGTTAGATAGTCCAGGTCAAAATACCACTCATGACCTGTACCCTGAATGTTAGGTTTATCCTCAAGATATCTCAGGTTTAGTGTCTCTTCTATACTTTTGGTAGATAAGTTATAAACTCTATAAGTCTTGCTATGTGCAGAGTACCCAACTATAAATCCCTCATCAGCTTTCTCTTCAAATTTACCCAAATGGTCACTGGTGTTTAGAACAGTCACATGACATCCAAAAGGTTTAAAATGACTGATGGTGGGAACTTTCCCATACAAAAGTTCATAAGGCGTTTTGTTGTGAGGATTAGTGATCAATACCCTGTTCAAAACATAACACGCAATGCTAACTGCTTCAGTCCAAAACATGGTAGGTAGCTTAGAGTCAGCAAGCATAGATCTTGTAGCTTCTATAAGGGTTCTATTCTTTCTTTCAGCAACCCCATTTTCTTGTGGGGTTCTGGCATTACTATAGTCCATTTTAATCCCCTTTTTCCCACAGAGTTCAATTAAGTTAGAATTTTTAAACTCTGTCCCATTGTCACACCTTATAGTCTTAACCTTTTTATTTAGCTGGTTTTCAATTAAGACAAGAAACTCCCTAATCACATGAAAGGTTTCATCCTTAGTACCTAAGAAGAAAGTCCAACAAAACCTGCTAAAGTCATCTGTAATCACCAGGCAATAGTACCTATGGTCAATACTTCTGATGGAAGTAGGACCAAAAAGATCCATATGAAGTAACTGGATAGCCTCAGTGATGGTGCTCACAGCTGTGATGGCCTTGTAAGAAGCTTTGTGTTGCTTTCCTTTGTTGCAGGCAACACAATTATGTTCATTTGTGAAGATCTTGGGAGGAAGCCCTTTTACCAATCCATTCTTTGCCAGCTTGTTGATGGTTTTGAAGTTAACATGAGCCATCCTTCTATGCCATTTTATAGATTCATCCAAGGATGCCATTGCCACCAAACAAGCTAAATCACCTTCAGGATGGAGTTCATTTAAGTTGAAATTGTATAGATTGTGTCTTCTTGGAACTTTAAGTACAACTTGACTTTCATCAGGCAACTTGAAGTCTTTAGAGAGCACAAGACATTCAGTCTCAGTAAAGAGACACTGTTTTTCTTGTCACAAATTTGTGAAACAGAGAACAGATTAAAATTCTGCAACTCTTCCACATAATACACATTTTCAAAATCCAACTTGGAAGTTCTGATGGTTCCTTTTCCTGTTATTTTACCATCTCCACCTCCAAAAGTCATAGGGCCTCCTCTTATAGTCACAAAGTACACCAACCTGTCTCTATTTTCGGTCATACTTCTAGAAAATCCACTATCAACAATACCTAAGTCTTTACTTCTATGAGGATTTTCCTACAACAAAAGAAAATACAACAACATTAGATACAATGGGAGACCCAAGTCATGACTGACTTGGGTCTGCCTTATGGATCAAAAAGATTTAAACCATGTAGACTGATGAGATCCACCATTGTTCTTGGATCCCTTCTTCAAATATGGTCTATATTGTTTCCAAGAACAACCTGCCGATGACTTAATAGCAGTTTCCCATCTTCCCCCCCCCCCTTTTACATTGGGTCATAATAAACAGGCCTATAATCATTCTGAAAATAAGAGCTTGTAGGTCTGATGAAGGATCTAGCATCATTTCTTTTCCAACCAGCAGGAATAGATTTACCAGCTGGAACTGGTTTACCAGTAGGAACTGGTTTACCAGCAGGAAATGTAGCTCTGCCCGAGCTCATTTGTGCTGCTTGAGGAACAAATGGAGGTATATTTTCAACATTATTCCACAATGGTCTAGATTCCTGTTGCCCAGCACACACACCCATTCTATTCTCATAAAAATCACAATCTTTAATAAGATGAGAATAACTACCACAAACAAAGCATGGTTTATTTCTAAAAGATTTGTTCTTAACATGACTTCTCTTATTACACACAAACTTATCACAACCAAAACTAGAAATAGAATTGTTTTTAACAAAATGCAAAGAAATGTCTTCAAAAGAAGCTATCTTTGAATTGGATTCATCATCAGCTACTCTTGAGGAGAAGTCATCAGACTTGGGTGTGGGAGACTTGTCACTTGAATCACATGAGGCAAAGTCATTGGTCTTGGGTTCTGAGGACTTGTCACTGTCAGAACAAGAGACAAAGTCATCAGATTTACAATCAAGTTCAGGCAAGTCATTGGACTTTTTGCCATAGGTCATATGTGATTCATCAAAGTCTGTGTGGGTAGAGGTAGGCTTAAATACTCTTGTTATAGGTGGAGAAACAGCATTCATTCCTCCTTCTTTAACATATTTAACAGGAATTTGATAATTCTCAGGTTCAAGGGTAGGGTCAAAAATGCTAGGCTCATTAGGGTCATATACTTCATCTGGCCCAATATAATCTCCATACCCCAACCCTCTCTTAGACCTTATAGACTGAGAGTTGTTATTTAACTTAGCTAGGTGTTTAGATGATTCTTGCCATGTATTACACCTGGCCACTTCACTATCTAACTTAGCCTGCAAGTCCTGTTTCTCTAAATTCAACTTAGCATTTTCACTTTCAGAATATTTTAACAAATTAGTAGTGTTTTCCAAATCTCTTTCTAAAACCCTAATCTTTTCTTCATATGCTAACTGATTAGTTTGGTACCAAGCCTTTTGTTTTTCTAAAGTTTTAAGTGTACTTTTATAAGCTTGAACCTGAACATAATAATCTTTATATTGAGTTTTTAAATCATCAAACTCCTTTTTAATTTTAGCATAGTTATCATCACATCCAAAAGGACAAGTTTGTACCTGAGATGAGATACCCATCAAAGCAAATTCCTCAGCCACATCTGCCTCATCTTCTGTCTCACATCCAGCTAGCATTCCATAAACTTGAGCAGCACCTCTTTCCTCATCATCTACCTCATGTTGTGACCAATCCACCATGGAATCAACAGATAGCAAGGCCTTAGGCTCCTCTGAGTCTAATTCTTTGAGCTTGAATGCAGAGTATCTGGTCTTATCATCTGCCTTCTTTTCTATGCATTCTCTTGCAAAGTGACCCAGTTGTGATCAGTTGTAACATCTAACCTTCCTTTTATCAAACCTTGCTCCATCCTTCCTATTGAATTGGATCTTCCTGCCAGCCTTCTTTTCAAATCTGTTCACCTTCACTGAAAGCATAGGCATCTGCCACTTGATATCCAATTCTTCCAAGTCCATCTTATCAATCTGGTCAAAGTCTTCATATGCAAGCTGCTGTTGTGGTTCACTTTCAGCAACAAAAGAATGAAGCACATCTTCAATCACATTGCCAGAATTTGAATGTGTTCTTGGTGTAGCAGGGGTATATGAGGTTGATGAAGATGATGAGGTTGGGCTATCAGCATATGACATCTTGTTATTAGTACTGGTAGTACTAACAAATGTTGAGTGAGTTGGAGTATGTGAATAGCTTGAACCTCCTTTAATATCAATCTCAAGAGTTTTGAGTTTGTTATAGAGGTCATCAAAACTCAAGTAATCAAGCCCACCTCTTGCTTTGAGAGTGATGGATACATGTGACCAGGAAGGAGGCAATGCTCTCAAGAACTTGGTATTGCAATCTTCATTATCTGGCCTTGCCTACAGCTGATTGAGTTTGCTCAAAATCTTATGAAACCTATCATAGCCTTTATGCAATCCTTCTGCTTCAGAGATCTTGAATTCTTGAAACTCCTGCTTCAACATAGACTTCCTCATCTTTTTAGATTCATCATTACCTCCAAATCTGGCTTTAACAGCTAACCAGATGTCCCTTGCATCATCTAGGTGATGAAAATCACCCATGTGGTCTTCTGGGAGAGACTGAAGCAGCAAGGTTCTTGCTTTTGTCTCCCTTTGAACAGCAATATGTTCTTCTACAGATACAAGGGGAAGAATAATGATGTTCCCTTTTGGATCACTTCCTGTTTTCTTCTTACTGTTTCCATTAAGGATGATGTTCCAGAGGTTATGATCACTATTTGAAATCTAGTACTCCATCTTCATTGCCCATATCTCATTATCATCCTTCTTGAGGTAAGGAAATTTTGCATTGCTGTTTGAGACAGTGGTTGTAAGAATTTGTTGTTGGACATTCTGTGTTTCAGGTTTTTCATTGTTGACACCAGAATCATCTGTTCCGGATGAAGTCATTGTATTAGGGTTTATGAGATTTGTTTGAAAAGGTTTCTTCTCTGACAGAGACTCAAACCTGGCTCTGATACCACTTGTAGGATTAGTCCTAGATAGATCTTTGAGCCTTATGGAACCGGTAGAATGCTTATGTAATCACAAACAAACTACAAGAGAATCTCTGATAATAAACTTATGTTTATGCGGAATATAAACACAAGAGTTAAAGAAGAAATAACTAATAAACGCTTGATCCTCTATGGATCTATATTAACTATTAAAATTGTTTTCCAGGTCGTACCTTGTTCATAGCCGGGTGTTTCTTTTATACTCCAAGAAACCCTAATTCGGCATTCACTACAAAACGTGTAGAGGAGATATGCATTATCACTTCTTAATATAACTCATGCATATCTCTTTCTCTAAAAAACTTCTAAATATACGGGTTTGACTATTTCTATAACCCGCAGAAACAATACTAAGCGAACATACTCTACAAGACTAAAACTACAGCAGGAACATAATTCTCCACAGAAACAATAACTACTATCAGCAGGAAAATATATACTGCAGCAAAACCAATACTACACTAACCAAGCAGTAATGAAACTAAATACAATTTTAATAATTCCTAACATACCCCCTCCACACCAAATAGCCAATCAACTAAACATAGGTTATGTTTAGTTTCTCCAATAAAGTCTAGAACCATTTTGGAGTTTGAAGCAAATCTTGAAGTCTCATACAACTATTGATGTTTATGTGCTTTCTTATTGTTTAATTCGCTTCTATCATGTAGTCATACTTATGTATGACATTTATTTTATGAATGAATATTTTATTTTACGTGGTTATTTTATTTGGGGCTTGGCTCTTTAGTCATTTTTGTGGTTGGATATTTGTCATGTGTGCTACATGTTAGATTTTGTATACTTGTTATCTAACCTTGTTTTGTAGCATGAATCATTGCTCGATTCCTTGGTGTCCTCCAAACGAGGGGGAGTATACATCAAGGGGGAGCCTTAGCAACCTTTTTGCTTCAACAAAAAGGGGGAGAAATGGGAGTGTTGGGAATTACAGATTTGAAGATTACAAAACCCACAAGCAGAAATGAAGAAAGAAGAAACAATGAGGACCTAATATGTAATAGTTAGCTTTATTAGTAAGCTAGGGTTTCTTGTAACCTCCCTCTATTATATAAAGAGGGTAGGCGTCCAGGTTACAGGAACTCAATCAATAGATAGTCTCTCCAATGAGAGTGTAGAAACGCATAGAGCGTGTAGTGTAATAGTAGTAGTAGTTTATTTATGTTTAATAAGGAAAACCTTATTAGTAATGTTGATTGTGTTCTTATTCCGCTATGCATATCAATATTATTGATCCTAGAAGGGCTTGATCTTGGCTTTACAATTGGTATCAGAGCAGGTGGCTCTCGATATCTATGATCTACAAGGTTTTTATTGTCAATAAAGAGCAGTTTTGAAGAAAGAGCAGATCGGTTAGCAGCATTGTTACTATTGGAGGAGGAGCAGATACGAAGAGCCGAAGGAGCAGATCTGATGATGGTTGAATGGTCTTATGAGGTAATCGTTACTTATTGTTTTTGATTGATCGAACAAAGGTTGATTGTTTGTCGCTTATGTTTGGCCAATTAAAAATTGTTTGTCATCTTTCGGAAGACCAGTCAATGAATTGAATGGGTACTAATTTATTCGTACTGTGTTAATTTAATGGGCTGATGTTATTATCGATTGGAAAATATTAATGTTTACCTCGTACTGAATTATTCATTGTTTATTGGTCAAAGATTTGGTTTGTCAATTAATTGATCGGTGAACATATTAATTTGATTTGTCGTTTATGATCGGATATAAAGAATTTGTGGGGCTGAATATGTCTGTCGCTTGTGATGGGGATTAATTGATTAATAATGGTTACTGTTTTGTGGGGCTGAAATTGCACATCGGTTAGTTAATGCTGATCACTTTTGTGTTGTATTCTTCACAAGGGATAAGTCAATTCGTTAATTCTGGTCGCTTGTGATTAATACTGGTGTTGGTGTGATTATAGCAGATTGAATGAATGTGTGTTATGAGCAGTTTTGGTTATGCATTATTTTTTGTACTGCTTGTGTGACGACTTTGTACTGCTATGCCTAATAAGTTTCTACTGCTCGCCTAAAGATACTGCTGCTACACTATTTTGATTCTTCTGCTGCATTAATTTTTCTGCTGCTGCACTTTAATACTACTGCTGAGCATATTAGTAAAAAAAAAATAAAAAAAAAAAAAAAATATAAAAAAATAATTAGTACTGATCGGTTCCTGCTGGTTGCTTCGGTTTCTGCTGGTTAGTTCCTGCTGATAATGGTTCCTGCTGGTGGATTCAGTTTGTGCTGCTTGTGCTTGACCGATATATTTGATATAGTATTCTAGGTCCACAGACGCCCTTGGATCTTGATCAATGATGATGTGTATGGTTCGTTTTGGAGATTCAGTTCATGATATAATTCTTGATTGGCAAAGTTACACGCTCTTTACAAATATTTTGGGGGGCATATGATACCATACAGTTCATGATATGATTATTGAGGAAAAAGAATAATCATAAGCATTGAGTGGTTTCTGGTTGATCCGTCTGAGCTCACTGAGACTATCGGCCATTGCATGTGATCGCCATGCATATATTGACTACAAGAATTATCCAAAGACATTTTATCACATGATGTCTTTTTCGCACTGAAGGAAGAAATGATCTACGCTACTGAGTTCATGATTCAAGCAGATGGTTAGTATATTTTTAAAGGGAAGCTTATTGTTCAAAAATACTTAACCATCTACATGCATCACTTGAAGGGAAGCGTTTACGAGATGCACAAGACCCCTATTGGATGATTACAAAAACGGGAAGAAGATTTATGATGTGCAGCTTATTATTTGTGATGACATATTTTAGCATTGTTTCTTCATGAAGATTGTTTTGTAATATCAAATAGGGGAAGATTGTTGGGAATTACAGATTTGAAGATTACAAAACCCACAAGCAGAAATGAAGAAAAAAGAAACAATGAGGACCTAATATGTAATAGTTAGCTTTATTAGTAAGCTAGGGTTTCGTGTAACCTCCCTCTATTATATAAAGAGGGTAGGCGTCTATGTTATAGGAACTCAGTCAATAGATAGTCTCTCCAATGAGAGTCAAGAAACGCATAGAGCATGTAGTGTAGTAGTAGTAGTAGTTTATTTATGTTTAATAAAGAAAACCTTATTAGTAATGTTGATTGTGTTCTTATTCCGCTGTGCATATCAATATTACTGATCCTAGATGGGCTTGATCTTGGCTTTACAGGGAGTAAACTCATTAAAAACTTGTTAAAATTAATTTTAACATAAAATGAGTTTATGTTTTGTCATCATCAAAAAGGGGGAGATTGTTGATGCAAATAATAACGTTATTTCTATCTTTCGATAACTTCACGTTTTGAGGATGACAAAATGTGAAATCATGTTACGTTAAAATTAACGTAAACAAGTTTTTAATCGGAAGATCCCGTTTCTACACAAATCACTCTAGAACAAATTTACAACTACTCTAATGATCAAAGAAGTAAATTTGGATTTAAGACTTCACATTTTTATGTGACAAAATATTTACTTCAAAAATATACTTTACAAATTATTTTTGAATAATTAAGAAATGTTTTAATGGAAAAATAAGTTTAAAATACATAACAGCTATTTTCCCCCCCAAAATCAGCTCCAAACTTCCTCAAATAAGTTTTCACCAGAAAAGACAAAAAATGGAGCGTCTTTGTCTGACACGGCTCCACGGTTCCACTAAATTTAGTGGAGCCGTCGGTGATTTAGTGGAACCATCCCTCTGTAACGGCCAGATTTTTTCTGCCTATAAATACCAGCCCACTTCACAGATTTTCTTCACCCTTTTACACACAGAAACTTCTGAGTTTAAATCTCTCCCTCCATTTTCTTTTCTTGATCATTTAGTTTAGTTTTTCTTTTGTTCAAGAGTGATCCAATCATCCATTCAAGTGATCCTCTTCATTCCTCTTCATTAGCAAGAGAAGAACACAAAGTATCTAAGTAGATACAAAGTGTTGTCATTCCTCTTCATTTGCAAGAGAAGAACTCAAGGTATCCAAGAAGATACAAGAGTTGTAGTTGTTAGGTCTTGTAAAATTTGTTACACACTTGTTGTATCATAGCATACATCAAGATCATCTTTATTTTGTGAGAGAGTGAGTCAAGATCATTGTGATCTTATAGAGATATTGATTATCACTTGAAGCCATTGGACTTGTGTGATTGATCAAGAAGATCAAGGGTCAATAGGATAGTGTTAGTCAAGTGAGTGTTGATCATTGTGATCGTGTCGAGATCTTGGTGATCTCTTGAAGCAATTGGGATTGTGTGATTGATCAAGTGTGACCAAGGGTAGATCAAGTAGATCGAGTCTTGTGAGTTGAGTGTGTGAAGATCAAGTGGATCATGGTAGATAGGTGCTAGCTAAGATTAGCACTCGACATCTAGCTTAGTGTCGGAAAACAAGTTAAGCGACGTGTACGGTTTTCTCCGCCTTAAGGGAGGTTGTTGACATAGTGCTTGAAACTCTCGAGTGTGGTACTCAGGGAGTGGAGTAGGGCGAAGAAGAGCTTCGTAGCCAAACCACTATAAATCCTTTTGTCCCGGTTTGATTTTTCTATCTCTACTCTTTGCTTTCATTACTTTTTATTAGTTAGTTTAGTGTGTAGTTCATATTGGTGTTGTTTGATTACACAACAAATCGAATCAAAGGTTTCCAATAGCAAAGTTTTTAAGAAACACTAAAAGAACTTAAAAACCGGTAAAACTATTCAACCCCCCCCCTCTAGTTTTCCACACCTTTGATCGAGTCTTAGCTGAAGCAGGCTCATCACCGTACTTGCAAAAACTGACATATCCTTTATTGAATGCTCTATCATAATTGATGTATGCTTTCATTCGCTTTATCTTGTCCGTCAAAAGACCTTCAGGTAGTGTCATCCCTTGTTTGCGTGTGCTTCCTTTAGGTTTTGTCCATAGCAAATAAATGCTTTTCTTGGTCTTCAAAGCGTTAAGGGATTTCATTGTTGTCTTCAAGTAGATGATAGGTGATAAGCTTGGTATATCTGACAAACGGGATTTTGGTGAGAGGTTTAAGGTAGTGACTTTGAATCTGAAAGACTATGTCTTCCCAGATAAGTCGAGCATAGTCAATTTACTTCTGGTTAACAATGCCCCAGAAGATTTGTAGATAAGACAGACGAGGGTTCTTATGTCCACTTTCCCTTCCGGAGACTGATCGGGCCAAGATATAATACATAGTTCTCCAACGTTGGGGGATTAGCTTGGCTTCGACCTTAGAGAATCTTTTCAACGGCTTATCTGGTTGTACATCATAGCCAATCTCCATTAGGAAGTTGAGAACATCTTCTTCAGAGGGTGTTGGATGAAATTTCTTTGCAGGTGCAGGAGCTTCTGGCATGAGTAAGGCCTTGCGGAGATAGTTGGCATCTACAATCACTTCCTTTCGATCCAAAGTGCAAGTAAAAGATTCTTTTCCCAAGTCTAGCTTCATTGTGTGCCACATTTGATGAATGTAAAACTCGGGAATAGAAGCGGACTTGTCCAGCATGCTCCTACATTTATGCAACTTGAGAATCTCTATGGCAATTTGACAGGTAGTTTTCGCACACTTTATCTTGTGAAATTCCACGCAAGCATTGTTCTTGCCAATTTCTACATCGTAGTCCTGTAGAAAAGTGTTATCATTGGTGAGCATTCGGAGTGGTTGTTGTGCAACCATTTGAGATATCTGAAACATCAATCAAAACAGATTTGCAGGATACATGAATGTTAGCAAATTGTTAATCTTGTTATCATTCATGTGACCCTTTTGTTGCTTAATTTGATTTTACATGTTTTAGTATTGTGTGGATTACAAGTTAGAAACTGATTTCCTTTAATTGTACATTAATCAATTTCGACAACTTATGATTCATTTGAATTTCGACAGTTTTAATGAATTGCGACATATCTCTTTAATTGCGACAGTTTTGGCCAATTCCGATTGATTTTAGAATTCTGACATATTTTTATCCAATTCCGATGACTATTGAATTTCGATGACATTTGATCAATTGTGATGAAAAAATCTGAATTGCGATAAGCCATGTCCAATTGTGATGGAAATTTTGAATTGCGATAAAGTTTGCCCAATTGCGATGAAAATTTTGATTTTCGACAAGTTTTGTGCAATTGCGACAAATTTTTCCAATTCTGATGGATTTTGCAATTCCGACAAGGCTTATCCAATTTCGAAGGATATTGCAATTTCAACAATTTCTTATACAAGAAATTGCGACAACACTGTAGACGTACATTTTCTTGAATCTTTATCGAATTTGGTTTTCCTGTCCAATTTAAATCAAATGACAGGTTATAATATGCTCATTAAGTTCATTTATACACATCTAAACACTGTTTATCAAATTTGAATGCACCAGGTTGCAATTCCGACAAACCCTATACTCAGAATCATCGGAATTCATTTTAACATGTTAGATGTTTGTTTGTTTGATTCCAACAGATTCCTATGATGTTTCAGAGTTCATTGGTCTATATATTAACACTTTTTAGCCATGAATCAGTAAGATTGAACCTAGTCGAGTTCATCTTAAACCCTACACATCTAAATTAATTCAAAAGTGTTTCTGGGTTTGATTCGATGATCAAATCATGTTATACGACATATAAGAACACTATCCCAACCAATTAATTAGGCCAAAACACAATCATATGATTTTCCGCAAGTTACCGCAAAAACCATAACTTTGAACAATCATCAATTCGAGTTTTTAGGTATAATTAAACACTCATAACATATTCAGGACTCAATTCCGACCATATCCCACCATTCAATTTAGTCTCAAACACTTAAAATGAATTTATCCCAATACGACATAAAGCCTAAATCAATTTTGTTCGATTTAGACAAATTAAGCTGTTGGATCATAAAATCCTTAAAAATCATGTCTTATAATCATGCAAACATTGTATAAGCACTCACAGATTTGAGATTTCTCGAACGGATTAGAAGAGTGAATTATGGTCGTTGATCTTGGTTTGGTAAAGAAGTAAATGTGTGTAGGATCGAGTACTTCGAGCTTGATTGAGCTTGGTATAAACAAGAACCTCTGTATACAATACAAGCGTTTATGCGGAAACTAAACAGCAAGTATTATAAAGAAGAAAACTCTAAACGAACAATGATCCTCTATGGATCAAACTATGAACTAAGAATTGTGTTCTTGAATATTAAAAACGTTAAAGGTGTTAAAGGCATGCCTAAACTCATAGACGGGTTTATCTTTTATACTAACAAGATGACCTAACCCTAACCCGTTCTACAAGTAAACGTGTGAAGAGATAAACAACAATCTCTTCTAAAAATAAATCTTAACAAACATTCTAAATATACGGATAACAAATAATACTATCCGCAGCAACAACACTATCGGTAGGAACAAGATAACACTATCGGCAGCAATGAGCTTTCAGCAGGAACCAAAGCTATCGGCAGGAACCAGCTTTACACTATCGGCAGCAACAATGAAACTCTTATTTCCTAGAGATCCTAACAATCCTCCCCTAATCTTGAGGTTGACTAGGTTAACCTGCAAGATTCCAATGTGATAGAGCTTGTAACTCTCAGGCTTGAGGACTGCGACTTAGCAGCAACAATTTTAAGTAACCAGCAGCAACATCCATAACTTGCAAGATGCCAGCTTCTATAGCATCCAGCAGCAACTTCAATAGCTCAGCAGGAACAAGAAATCTTCTTCAAAACATGTATACTGGTCACCATTACTTTCACTTGAACTTGGCTGCTACTATGACAATATGTACATCAAATCACTTGAAGTTTCATACTATTCTCATCACATCCAGGTGTGTTAACTCCTGTGAGAGGTGAATCATTGAAAATTAATGGATTTGATGTCTCTTTACCAATAGCCATCACTACTGGAGTAGCCAATGTTTAGGTGTATTAGACCATGGTACATTGATAACCATCTGATTTAATAGCAAATCAGCAACTATAAACGGATTTGACTTGTCTTTACCTGTAGCCGTTTGCTCAGGACTAGTCAATTCTTTGGTTACAGCCAACCTTGGTGAATTGAATACCAAATATGGATACCAAGTGTCTTTACCACAAACCATACTTTTGTGGACTAGCCAATCCTTTGGATCCCATAAGGGTTACATCCATGGTGAATTGAGAACCATTTTCAACTCTCAGAAACAAATCATGGGTGAGTTGAAGTACCCTATAGCTTTGAGCAAGCTATTACAGCTATCAACGGATTTGATAATCACACCAGAGCCGTACCCTCATGGTGAGTCAACTCTTTCTTGTCTGCAAGACATGGTGAGTTGAGCACCATTTATTGTGTAGGTGTAAACACCAACACTGTACCTGCAAGGTGTTGCTCAAAACCACTTACTAGCACACAAAATATACACAAATTTTTTTTTTTTTTTTTTTTTTTTTTTTTTTTTTTTTTTTTTTAACTAAGAATCACACCAAAATAAAAGAAAATAAGAAGAGAAACAAAAGAAAGAAAGAAAGATAGAAAATATACAACAACAACAAGAACAATCCTCCCCTTGAGCTTTATCCTCCCCTTAAGCTTTATTCTTCCCTTAAGCTTTATTCCTCCCCTTAAACTCAGCAACTAAGGATTGACCATCCCAATATGGACCACCAAATGTTTAAACCTTGGTCCATCAAAAGCCTTGGTCAGCAGATCAGCAACATTATCATCTGTGTGAATCTTAACCACCTGAATAAGATGCTTCTCATAAGCATCTCTTATGAAATGATGTCGAATCTCAATATGCTTTGTCCTCTGATGATAAACAGGATTCTTAACAATACACATAGTACTTTGATTATCAATAAAAATCTTAGTGTTCATGTAGTTGAACCCATAATCCAACAACTGATTTTGCATCCAAAGTACCTGTCCACAGCAACTAGCAGCAGCAACATACTCTGCCTCAGTAGAAGATGTAGCCACTATAGTTTGCTTTTTACATTGCCAAGAAACCAACCTCCTACCCAGAAACTGACAACCTCCTGTTGTAGACTTCCTATCAAAGTTAGCCCCAGCATAATCACTGTCACTATATGCCTCCAACACAAAAGGAGAATCTTTAGGATACCAAAGTCCCATCTTTGGCTTTCCTCTTAAATACTTGAAGATTCTCTTAACTGCATTTAGGTTAGAAGTCAATGGTGTAACCTGATGTCTAGCACATGCACCAACAGCAAACATGATATCAGGTCTTGAAGCTGTCAAATACATGAGTGATCCAATCATGGACCTATAAAGATGAACATTAACTGCAGCATCAGGTTCATTATTGGACTTAGGCTTTGGACGTTCAAAAGGAGTTGTAGCAACCTTCACATTTTCCATATCAAATTTCTTAAGCATGTCATAAACATACTTCTCCTGGCAAATAAAGATTCCATCTGGTTTCTGCTTAACCTGAAGACCCAAGAAGAAAGTCATTTCACCCATAGCACTCATCTCAAATTCACTCTTCATCAATTCTTCAAACTCCCTGCACCAGTCTTCATTAGTGGAACCAAAGATGATATCATCTACATAAACTTGTACCAGGATGATATCTTTGAAATTCTTTCTGATAAAAAGAGTTTTATCAATAGTCCCTCTTCTGTAACCATGTTTAAGCAAAAAGGCTGATAATCGTGCATACCAAGCCCTTGGTGCTTGATGAAGACCATAAAGTGCTTTAACCACTTTGTAAACCAAATTAGGATTCTGAGGATCCACAAACCCCTGTGGTTGAGTAACATAAACCTCTTCCTCAATCCTTCCATACAAAAATGCACTCTTCACATCCATCTGATATACTACAAACCCCATAAAAGAAGCAAAAGCTAAAAACAACCGAATAGCTTCAACTCTTGCCACTGGTGCAAACACCTCATCATAATCAATCCCCTCTTCTTGTCTATGACCTTGAGCTACCAATCTAGCCTTATTTCGAACCACAATACCCCTAGCATCCCTTTTATTCTTTAGGATCCATTTAGTCCCAATAGCATGCTTTCCTGCAGGTAAAGGCACTAACATCCATACTTTCTGATTCTGGAACTGCTGCATCTCCTCCTGCATAGCCTCAACCCAATCATCATTAGCAAGAGCCTGAGCTATGCTAGTTGGTTCAACTTGAGATAAGAAACAAGCATACAGACAATGTAAGTAATCAGTATGATTGTTTCTCAACTGATCCTGTATATAACTGAGAAAAGCAGATTCTCCAAACTTGGGTTGATGTAGCTTGCTTCTTGTCTGCACAGGAGAATTTATATCTCCAAGAATCAAAGACTGAGGATGAACTGTATTGATCCTCTTGGTAGCAATTGGATTAACTTCAATGGAGGATGCCTGATTAGTTATGGAGGGGTTGAAGTCATCATCATATGAAGAAGAAGTGAAAATTCCAGTTCTGGACTGATGATGAGGATCATTCAGCTTATCTTTTGAAGAGACTGAGTTTCCAAGATCAGAAGGAATTGGAAATCTTTCAGGGGAGTTAACAACACCCAGAGTGTCCACAGATGGAGAAGACACAAGAACATCAGCAGAAACCCTAGAAGGTTCGGCAGGAATAGATCCACTTTCAGCAGGAATGGGATCAGCAGGAACATGAATACCATCAGTTGAATTCAATTGTCTTCTAACTTCAGCTTCAGCCTTTCTCAGAATCTCCTCTGTCTCTTTAGAAAATCCAGAATCAAACATCCCAGCAGTTCTTTTGGCATTAAACTCTTGTCTTTGAAGCCTAGCAAGATCTTCTGCATAACTAGAATCACCTCCATCCATATCAAAAGAATCCTTGAGCTTTGAACCTGAAATGTTGTAAGAGGGAAAAGTAGGAACAACTATAGGTCGTTCATCACTCTCTACATCAGAATCATCATCTGAGGTACCTGCATTGTTAGTTTGAGAAACATTTGTACCAGCAGATAGATTTGATTTAAATCTATAATAACCTAAGGTGTCAGATAAATAATCTAGATCAAAGTACCACTCTGGACCAGCACCCTGCAAATTAGGTTTATCTTCAAGATATCTTAAATTGAGAGTCTCTTCTATTTTCTTAGAGGACAGATTATAAACCCTATACGCTTTACCATGAGCAGAATATCCAACAATAAACCCTTCATCAGCCTTCCCATCAAACTTGCCTAGGTAATCACTAGTGTTCAAAATAGTGACATGACATCCAAAAGGCTTAAGGTAACTAATGTTTGGAACCTTCCCAGACAAAAGTTCATAAGGTGTTTTATTATGAGGACTAGTAATAGATACCCTATTCAACACATAACAAGCAGTGCAAACTGCTTCAGTCCAAAACATAGTAGGCATCTTAGATTCAGCTAACATAGTCCTAGCTGCTTCTATCAGGGTCCTATTTTTCCTTTCTGCAACCCCATTTTGTTGTGGAGTTCGAGCATTACTATAGTCCCTTTTTATCCCCTTAGTCCCACAGAGGTCAATAAGATTAGAGTTCTTAAATTCTGTGCCATTATCACACCTTATAGACTTAACCTTTTTACTTAGCTGATTTTCTATTAAGGCAATAAAATCCCTAAGCACTGGATAAGTTTCATCTTTAGTACCCAAAAAGAAAGTCCATGAAAACCTGCTAAAATCATCTGTAATCACCAGGCAGTAGTTCTTATGGTCAATACTTCTGATAGAAGTAGGACCAAAGAGATCCATATGAAGAAGCTGCAAAGGCTCAGAGATGTTGCTCACAGCAGTTATGGCCTTGTATGATGCTTTGTGCTGCTTTCCTTTGTTGCAGGCAACACAATCATGCTCATTTGAGAAGATCTTCATAGGAAGCCCTTTCACCAACCCATTCTTAGCCAACTTGTTAATGGTCTTGAAATTCACATGGGCCATTCTTCTGTGCCATTTCTTAGACTCATCCACAGAAGCTTTTGCAACCAAACAAGCAAGAGATCCCTCAGGCTGAACATCACTAAGATTGAAGCTATAAAGATTGTAAGTCCTAGGAACTTTAAGTTCAACCTGACTTTCATCAGGCAACTTGAAGTCTTTGGACAACACAAAGCAATCATTCTCAGTGAAGAGAACACTGTTCTTCTTGTCACAGATTTGGGAGACAGAGAACAAATTGAAGTCTTGAAGTTCCTTCACATAAAGTACATCTTCAAAGTCCAGCTTAGCAGTCTTGATAGTTCCCTTTCCAGAAATTATTCCTTCTCCTCCTCCAAATGTCACAGTACCTCCATTCAAAGGTACAAATTCATGCAATCTATCCAAATTCCCTGTCATACTCCTGGAACATCCACTATCAACAATTCCAACATCTTTGCTTCTAAAAGGAAAATCCTGAGAGAAAGAATACATATACAACATTAGATACAAGAGAGACTCAAGCCATTGCTGACTTGAGCCTGCCTAGTGGATCAATAAGAATTAAACCCTGGAGATTGATGAGATCCACCATTGATCTTGGACCCCATTTTCATATGTTGGTTATTGATTTTCCAAGAACAACCTGCTGAGGACTTAACAGCAGTTTTCCATCTTGCCCCTCCCTTATCTTTGGTGTCAAAACAAACAGGTCTCAAATTATTTTGGAAGTAAGAACTAGTAGATCTTCTGATAGGTCTAGCTAAATTGCTTCTCCAACCAGCAGGATTGATCCTACTGGCAGGAACTGAATACACAGCAGCAACAGGCTTATCGGCAGGAATGTACTTATCAGCAGCAGCAGGATTATCGGCAGGAATGAACCTATCAGCAGCAACAGGCTTACCAGCAGGAACTGGCTTGCCAGTAGCAGCTGAAGTTCTCCTTGCTGCTTGAGGAATATAAGGGGGAATATCATTTACATTTTTCCATACAAACCTATTTTGACATGCATTCAAACCCATCTGTTTCTCATAATAGTCACAATCTTTAATGAGATGATCATAACTACGACACACAAAGCAAGATTTCTTTCTAGGGGCCTTTTTCTTAACAATAACTTTCTCATTGCACACAGAATTATTCAAACCAACACATGAAACAAAATTATCCTTAACATAATGAAAACCACAATCATAATTGTTTGAAACAGAACCACAACTAGAATTGTTTGAAAAAGAACCACAACCAGAAACATTATTGTTTTTAACATTATCAAAAGAAATATCTTTAGATGCAGCTATCTTCGAATAAGATTCAACATTAGCTACTTCTGAGGAGAGATCTTCTGACTTTATTGATGCTGACTTGTCACTTGATCCACATGTGGCATAGTCATCTGTCTTGATTTCTGAAGATTTGTCACTGTAAGAACAAGAGACAAATTCATTAGAGTCACAATCAAGATTAGGCAAGTCTTTTGCCTGTTTGCCATACATCATTTGTGAATCATCAAAGTCATCAAAAGGATTAGCCGGCTTAAATGTTCCAGTTATGGGTGGAGGAACATCATTCATCCCTCCCTCATTCACAAACTTTACAGGCTTTCTATAATCTACAGGTTCTGGGTTAAAAACACTATATTCATTAGGGTCATAATATTGATTTGGCCCTACCAGGTCACCGAACCCTAAACCTCTTTTAGTTTTTGATGACATAGAACTATCAATAAGCCTGTGAAGGTTTGTGGATGACTCTTTCCACTTATCAAATCTAGCCAAGGTATCATCTAGTTTAGACTTTAAATCCTGATTATCTAATACTACCTTAGCTTTTTCCCGTTCAGTATGTTTAACCTCATTAATAGCATTTTTTAAATCTCTTTCCAATACCTTTATTTTTACTTCATAAGCAGACTGTTGTTGTTGATACCAGACCTTTTGTTGTTCTAAAGTTTTAACAGCCTTTTTATGTGCCTTAAGTTGAATAAAGTTATCCTTATTTTCACTTTCTTTATCATCAAATTCCTGTTTCAATTTATCATATTTAGAATCACAACCAAATGGGCAGTTATGTACCTGAGATGGATGACCCATCATTCCAAACTGACCAGCCACTTGTTTCTTTTCACCATATCCAGCTACCATCCCATAGACCTTATCTGCTCCACTTGCAAGAGACTTCTCATGTTGCTCCCAGTCCACCATTGAATCCACAGATACCAAAGCCTTGGGGTCATCTGACTCCAACTCTTGAATTCTGAAAGCAGAATACCGTGCTTTATCATCCACCTTCTTGTCTGTACATTCCCTAGCAAAATGTCCTGTTTGAGAACATTTATAACACCTCACCTTCCTTATATCAAACCTGGCAGGCTCCTGTCCATTAAAATTGACCCTTCTTCCTGCCTTCTTTTCAAACCTATCCAACTTCAACGATATCATAGCCATCTGCCATCTTAAGTCCATCTCTTCCATATCCAATTCATCAACCTGATTGAAATCATCATACACAATCTTCTGTTGTGGTGTACTATCAGCAACAAATGAATGAAGCAGATCCACAACAAGATTCTCAGAACTGGTTTGAACTTTTGGTGTGACAGGTGAGTAAGAGATTGATGATGTTGATGGAGTTGGACTGTTTCCATATGATGTTTTGTTAGCACCAGAGTTACTAACAAAAGCAGTATGGGTTGGAGTATGAGGTGTATAGGTGGAATACCCTTTGATATCAAGTTCAAGGGTTTTCAACTTGTTGTACAGATCATCAAAGCTCATAAAATCCAGTCCTCCTTTGGCCTTGAGGGTTATGGAAACCTGCGACCAAGATGGTGGTAAAGCCCTCAGAAATTTGGTGTTGCAATCTTCATCATCCGGCCTAGCTTTCAACTGGTTGAGTTGACTCAGGATCTTGTGGAATCTGTCATACCCTTTATGAATCCCCTCAGCCTCAGAGATCTTGAATTCCTGAAACTCTTGCTTAAGCATAGACTTTCTCATTTTTCTGGATTCATCATTCCCTCCAAATCTGGCTTTTACAGCATGCCAGATCTTTCTAGCATCATCCAAGTGATGGAAATCACTCATATGATCCTCTGGAATAGCTTGAAGCAGAAGGGTTCTTGCTTTGGTTTCCCTTTGCACAGCCATGTGCTCTTCTGCAGTAACAGGTGGCTCTATATTAATATTGCCATCCTCGTCCCTTCCTGTATTCTTCTTGCTATTTCCCTTGAGAATGACATTCCACAGAGTGTAATCACTGTTTGTGATCCAATATTCCATTCTCATAGCCCAGACTTCATATTCATCTTTCTTCAGATATGGGAATTTAGCATTGTTGGTGGACACCGCGGTGACGATTTGTGTTTGGACTTGGGATGTTTCAGTTTTGGGTTGTTGATCTTCCTGGTTAATGACATTGGTTTCTGGGTTATCGTCTGCCATTTAGAGAGGGTTAAGAGATATGAGATCGACCTTTTTCTTCTTTATCAGAGATCCTTACCAGGCTCTGATACCACTTGTAGGATCGAGTACTTCGAGCTTGATTGAGCTTGGTATAAACAAGAACCTCTGTATACAATACAAGCGTTTATGCGGAAACTAAACAGCAAGTATTATAAAGAAGAAAACTCTAAACGAACAATGATCCTATATGGATCAAACTATGAACTAAGAATTGTGTTCTTGAATATTAAAAACGTTAAAGGTGTTAAAGGCATGCCTAAACTCATAGACGGGTTTATCTTTTATACTAACAAGATGACCTAACCCTAACCCGTTCTACAAGTAAACGTGTGAAGAGATAAACAACAATCTCTTCTAAAAATAAATCTTAACAAACATTCTAAATATACGGATAACAAATAATACTATCCGCAGCAACAACACTATCGGTAGGAACAAGATAACACTATCGGCAGCAATGAGCTTTCAGCAGGAACCAAAGCTATCGGCAGGAACCAGCTTTACACTATCGGCAGCAACAATGAAACTCTTATTTCCCAGAGATCCTAACAATGTGGTTTGGTGAAATGTAATAACTGTAATTCAGATGCAGTTATTGCATTTTTACTTTTGTTTTGTAAACAATTTTAATTTTCCAACTTTGTCACCTTAAGTCCCTTAACCACATAATTTTCCAATTAAAGTCCTTACTCACAAATCATTAACTAGACTTGACATAATTTTGACAAGAACAATTTAATACACCCCCTTGACTTATGAGTATTAGAAAACATTTTAAGATCAAGGAGAGTATCACAAAGATAATATTACCACCACATTATGAAACAACACATTTTTAAGGAAATATGCAAGTACAAATTTTATTGAAAATTTTAAAATTTGAATTTCATACTCCTCCTCAACACTTGTTCGGAAAGAATTGGTAATGTGTTTAAATGAACAATGTGTTGATGGAAATTTTGTACTTGCATTTTTTTTTAAACAAGGAAAAATGAAAATATTTTTAGTGTTTTTGATAAAATATTTACAAAGATAGTTTTGCTGTTTAACTTTCTTAGGTGTTTGTAAGAAAGTTGTTTAAATCATCTGGAGTCAAACACCGCATACCAATTTGGTGAACTAATTCCACAAATCTTGCATGGGGAAAGGCTTTGGTGAATAAGTCCACTAATTGGTATTCAGTACCCACAAAATATAATTCAATAGTACCCTTTTCAACATGCTCTTTAATGGTTCCCTTTATGTATCGCTATTGAATTAGTACCCACAAAATTGAAAAGGGTACTTATGTGATCTGGAATTAGTACCCTTTTCAACATGTTCAGAAAGAATCCTTCGGATACCAGATCCCCAAATGAATGGTTCCCTTTATGTATTGAAGGATTCTTTTAACCTCAGAGAGGTGTCTTTCAGTAGGTCAAGACTGATAACGGGAGCAAAGATATACAACAAAAACAATATTTGGCCTGTTGGCTGTGAGATACATGAGGGACCCAATCATACTACGGTATTTCGTAGGGTCAACTTGGTGTACCACGTAAATCAGCATCCAGCTTTGGAGATGATGCAGACATAGGTGTATTGTAAGTGTCACAACTTGTCATACCATGTTTCTTTAAAATCTCAAGAGCTTATTTGGACTGATTTAGAAAAAGACCACGGGGGGATTGATGAACTTGAAGTCCTAAAAAGAACGTAAGTTCACCCATCATAGACATCTCAAAAATTTTGTTTCATTAGTTTTGCAAATGCATTTGAGTACTTTTTATGTGTTGAACCAAAAATGATGTCATCAACATAAATTTGAACAATTAATATGTCCTCCTCGTGTTTTTGAATAAACAGTGTAGGATCAACTGATCCTTTAGTAAAGTGATTAGCAATTAAGAATGCGGACAGTTTGTCATACCATGCCCTTGGGGCTTGTTTAAGGACGTAAAGGGCTTTCTTGAGTCTGTACACATGATTAGGATGATCTAGATCGATGAAACTCTCTGGTTGTGTGACATACACTTCTTCACGTAGTTGTCCATTCAGAAATGCAGTATTCACGTCCATTTGATAAACGATGATGTTCTTGTGGGCAGCATACGCCAGAAACATGTGTACAGCTTCAAGTCTAGCTACTGGTGAAAAGGATTCTTCAAAGTCAATGCCTTCTTCTTGGCTAAAGCCTTTGGCAACCAGGCGTGATTTGTTACGAATAATTGTTCCATCAGCATCAAGTTTGTTTTTCCAAATCCATTTAAGTTTGACAACATAGACTCCATCAGGTCTTTCTACCAATTCACATACTTCAAGACGTTTGAATTGATCGAGTTCTTCTTGCATAGATTCAATCCAATTGTCGTAAGTCATGGCTTCTTTAATATTATTTGGTTTTGCTTAACAGACGGTAAGTGCATAAATGCAAGTTTCACCATCCGTGTGGAGTCTCTGTCGTGTCATGACTGGATTATTTGGATTACCAATCACATTTACTAAGGGATGATCTTTTGTCCATTTGTGGTTTGAAGGGTAATGTTGAAAAGTATTGTGCATATTAGACATATCCAAGTTGCTTGTAGACGACTCTGCAATATTGGGAACGGTTGGAGCCGGAGCAAATGGATTAAAGAAAGCATTTTCGTCATAATTTGCAGATGCGGGTACTTCTTATGGTTGTAGAAGATCTTCAGCTGCATTCTCAGTATTGGAAGCGGTTTGTTCTTCTGTTGATGGAGATTCAGTTGGAGGTGCATTTGCAGCAACTGCTGTTGTTGTAGTAGGTGTATCAAGTATAGGATTGTTATTAGGTTGAGCAGCGAAACTTGTAGATACATCTAGTGCACCACTTGCAAAAGAATCATCGAACAGTGGAGCAAACAAGGTTTCCAAATCCTTACGATTGAGTGAGAGTAGTGCAGCTGATTGATCAGGAAAGTTTAGACGGTTATTTGCTGGTCCTAAGCTGTTTTTCTCAGAAGCCATGTTTGCAAGCTCATCAAAATTAGCATGGATAGTCTCTTGAATTTCTCTAGTGCGACGGTTCCAGATTCGAAAGCCTTTAGAGTTCTCGCAATATCCAATAAAGATACCAACGTCAGCTTTGGCTTTTAGTTTTTCAAAATCATCACGATCATAATTTGGGTAACAAATGGCACCAAATACATGAAAGTAATTTATATTCGGTTTATGATTATGAACAAGCTCATATGGAGTTTTGTGATGTCGTTTGGTGATCATACAACGGTCTTGAGTGTAACATGTAGTGGAGACAGCTTCTAACCATAGGTAATCAGGTAATAGAGCATTGATCAACATTGTTCTTGTAGCTTCCACTAACGTCATGTTGCGTCTTTCGACAACTCCATTCGGTTCTGGACTTCTTGCAATAGATGTTTGATGTTCAATTCCCACTTTCTCAAAGTAATCTCGAAGAGTTTGATTCATGAATTCAGTTCCATTGTCTGTTCTGACTTTTCTAACTGTATTGCGAAGCTGAACCTGAATTTTAGTGAGAAATGTGATGATCATAGAAGGAGATTGATCTTTGGTTCGTAGAAAGTAGACCCAAGTCCATCAGAAAAAATCATCAACAATTACCAAAATGTAGCGTTTCCCGTTTATTGTTTAAACATGCATCGGGCCACACAAATCCATATGAAAAAGTTGAAGAACATGATCAGTACTGTGTTCACATGCTGGACATAGGTGATCTATTGCATACCGAAACCTTGGAAGACCGTCGACTAGTTTATGACGAGCAAGTTCAGTCATGGTTTTGTTGAATAGTTTATGACGAGCAAGTTCAGTCACGAGTACTTTTTCCTTGTTCACATGCTGGACATAGGTGATATATTGTTCACATGAGACAGTCGTTTGTGCCATAACCAGGATTTTGTTGAATGTGCTTTGGAGAGTAAACATATGGGAGAAGAAGCGGCTGTAACAACCGTGATTTTAGCAGGTTAGTTTGACTAATAGTCTCAACCCATTTAACTTTTGTTTGGTGGGTATTATGTGTTTACGCGTGGTATATGTGTGATAAGTACGTGTGTTGGCACTAAATCCCTTGGTGTGAGGTTGTCATTATGATTTGAGTGGTATTGACTATGGATAAGTTCGTTTTGATCGCCTTGGTGGCGTAGAAATGACTTGGATAATTTTGGTGTTTTGTGGTTTTGCGTAACAAGTCTCCGTTCAAATAGTTGAGCGTTAGTAAGTTACGTGGAAGTTGTTTTTATGTGTCATGTGCTTAAAGAGTGTGAAATTCTATTTTTGGAAACTTTGTTTTGAAAATGATTATTTTTCCGGGTAACGAAAGTTTATCACGTAAGGTGTTAAGTTCGGTATAGAGTTTTTATAAAATATCAAGAGTGCAAGGTTTTAAGAGTAATAATTAATATTAATAAAAAAAAATAAAAGTATATATATGTATATGTAAAATCGGCCATAAATGGGTTTAGGGGAAAAAGGAAACCAAATTTCAATCAAAATACACTTACCAATTATAAGGAGGGTCTAGAATAGTCCATAGGCCATTATAAATACAAAACCAAAACCCTCCCATTCACCCTTTGTGATTTTCGGCCAAAAACAAGGAGAAGAGAAGAAGAAAATTTTAGGGTTTTATTATTGAAGCCTAAAAATCAAGATCAAGGTATAATTTTTTAATACTTATGTTTAATTAATTATTATAATTCATGTAACAATAATATGATGGATTAGGGTTTATGTTTAATTCTGTAAATTAATGTTATAAAACATGTTGGGATCATTAATTAGTGATGTTATGATGATTGGTGAAGAGATTAGGGTTTAAAACTTGTTAATTAATGAGTTAAGTTTCTGACAGAATTATAAGGCTGTAAAGATTCGACGATATTTAATAGATGAAAATGAGTTAGATCATGAATTTTATGTCTAAATTATAGTTCAGAGAAAGAGCTTTCCAAAAAGTCCGGCCACGAGTGTTTTCGAGGTAGGGAAGTCAGTCAAACGAATTTTATAAGTTAAGGTGTCAAAACAGTTAAACCGGGACAGATTTAGGTTAGAAGTATTGAGATCAAAAGTGGTTTAAAAGTGTAGTTTGGGTTAGCCCTTCAGGTGGAATTGAGTTCTATATTATCTTTGACTTCCACTCGATAATAAGATGTACAAGTATGTCTACTAGGTCAAAACTTTTTGGTGTGCGTTCAGATCCGAATCTGGATAGTTGTCATGTATGATTTTTCATTGGGTACTTGTGTATGTTTTTGGTGCACGGCCTTCTGGGAGAAGCTTTTATGCTCATGAAGGATCATGGTGAATTTTTGGTGTGGGTTGTGGAGAGTTTTTGGTCGTTATTTTATGTGGGTGAAAGTACCCTAAAAATCTGTGTTTTCTGAGTTGTTTTATTTAAGGGATTTAGTGAGTATAGGTGTTTGGTAGTGATTAGTATGGAGTCTAGGTAATCCACGGTGGGTTATATGAACCTTAGACATCCATCATATATGTGTTTCATGGACTATAGCTTTTAGCTTGATCGCGTGTAATGTGGTATTTTTTTGTTTGTATAGATTTGTGTGTGGATAATTTGGAAGCTGCAAGGTTGAGGTGAGTTCATAGTCCCATTTTTAACTTTGTTTTAACTTAGGATGGAAATGATGCTTGTGATAAATTATTTTGAGTTACTGTGATTACGTGGGTATAAAATGCATGGACTTGTAATGGTTATTATATGTATACTTCATGTTGTGTGGTGATTCTGTGTGGTCCATTTGGAGGGTAGCTTTGCTCCCATTATTCCATTTGGAGAGTAGCAAGTCCTAGTGGCTCTACTCACTATTATTCTGTGTGGTCCGGCCGGAGGGTATTAATTTACCCATTTTCTTGGATCGGTGGGCGCGTTCCGTCCCAATTGTGGTGGTATTTGGATCGGTGGGCACGTTCCGTCCCAATTTATACTTGGATCGGTGGGCACGTTCCGTCCCAATTGCATGCTAGTTTGTGTGATAACTATTTTTACTGTCCTGCTATGTTTTATAATAACAGCAAACTGGTAGCCTTGAGTGATATTGTGTGTCTTAAACCCATGAATCTCACCAACATTATGTTGACGTTTTTAAGCATCATTTTCAGGTGAGCATTCTAAGGCTAAGGTAGAAGGAAGCGACTTGACGAGACTTAGTTGCATTTGAGGATGACTTATCTTTAAGTTTTAATTTGAATAAGTTGGATTTTGATTGTGATACTTGAATGTCTTTCATTAGTACTTTATGTTTTAATGAAGATACCTTGGAGATTGTTTTTGGTTATTTTATTTTGGGGTATCGTTACGACACTTTGTGTCTGTACTTTGCTCTATTTATTTGCATGTAGTAATTCTCTATTTAGACACCATGTGTTGTGATGATATCCATGATGTTGCACTCGCGTTTCCGCCATTGGTGAGGTGTGACAGTTTGGTATCAGAGCCTTGGTTATAGCGAAGTAGGTGGTTGAGCCTAGACTATAACCTGGGAGTCCCTCATATAGATGCATTTAGGGTCTATATATAAGTATGATAATTTATATGATTATTTTCCTAAATTTACGAGTTGTTTTCTGGCCATTTTTGGATGACTATTTTGTCCCTTATATTTAGTATTGTATACGTCGATTATAGTATGTCACCTCCCTCGCGTAAGAAGTTTCGTTGGCTATCATTTTGCTACCGGTTGTAGGGGAAGTGGTAGGATGAAGCGGACTAATCGAAGAATCCGAGTTCCCGCCAGCATAAATCTATGTTTGGACAAGGACGGGATGTATATGGAAAACATTGATGGAGAAGAAGTGGAGAGGTTTGCAACCACGGTGACTGTTGGAGATGGAGCCATTACCAAGTACTCTGGGAAGTGTCCTCACTTCTCATATGAAGGAAAGGTGGTTCTGTCTAAACCTCGTGAGTTGTATGTACTTGTAGATCATGCGGAATTGGAAGAAAGAAGCAGGAACGGGTGGTTGAGTAAAGATGAAGGGGAGTTAGGATGGAATGACGTGGATTCAGATCTGGAATCCGCAGCAGGAAGTAAGTTTAACCGATCTGAGTGGGGAGGCAAGTGTGAGAGTGGAGTTTGAGCCATTGTGCGACGTCTTTTGTTTTGTGTCATGTGTTGGAATTCTTATATTGTCTTTTGCCATACTGGAGCACGATTACTCCCGAATATTGGATCAGTTTTATCAAAGTGATTTTGATTATAGAGTTAAAGTGGTCGTTGGAATTGTTCCGTGTGAGATGATTGTTTGCATGAAGTGTGGTCATAGGAGGAAGTACACTTTGTGAAAGGGAGCATAGATAATTATGGTGGCCAACATAATTATACATGTGTCACAACACAAGTGGACTTGCAAGTATGATAGCATGGATTGTGTTGTGTATTAGGTGCTATGTGGTATATGTGCGTTATCATTGAGATGTGTGGTTTTGGAAGTAACTATGCATGTGGAATAGGCCTTATAACTATGGTAGCGAACATAATTATAAGGGTATCACACACGTGGACTTGTGACCATGACTACATTGATTGATGTTTGTTGTTAGATATTGTGATAGATGTTATGTGATATCATGTTGATGATGGTTGTATGGTTAGAGATGTATTCTCTTAACCGTTTGGGAAATCGTTGTATGTGGGAGTGTGTGGGTGGTAAGATTCCATTCTACCTATCATATGCTGATACCTCGATTATCTGTTGGTACTAATGTTGTGATATTTAAGTTGGTTCGTTTGCTAAACTATTGAATGATGAGCCTAGTGAACTTAGACCTAGTATTGTGATTAAAATAGCTAGCGGTAGGGAAGTAGAGGTTGACAAGGTTATTCGAGCGGGTATTATAGTGTTAAAGGGTATCCCGTTCATGATTGATTTGATACCTTTTGGGCATGAGAGTTTTGATGTGGTGATAGGGATGAGCTGGTTGTCTAAACATAAGGCCGAGGTTGGATGCCATGAAAAGGTAGTTCGTATTCCTTTAGAGAGTGGTGTTATACTTAGGATACAAGGAGAATGCTTAGGGAATGACTTGAAAACCCTTAAGACTGCAATGGCCAAAGAACTTAAAATAGAAGAGATTCCTGTGGTGTGTGAGTTTCCTAGCGTTTTTCCTGAAGACTTTTCTGGATTGCCTCCAATCCGTCAAGTTGAATTCCGTATTGAATTGATTCCTGGAGCGGCACCTGTGGCGAAATCCCCATATCGTTTAGCATCCTCTGAGATTCAGGAGTTGTCCGCGCAGTTGCAAGAACTTCAGGATAAGGGGTTTATCCGACCTAGTCATTCTCCGTGGGGAGCACCTGTATTATTTGTTAAGAAGAAGGATGGCTCGTTCCGGTTGTGTATTGACTATCGAGAATTGAACAAGTTAACTGTTAAGAATCGATATCCTCTTCCTCGAATCCATGATCTCTTTGATCAGCTACAAGGTTCTCGATTTTTCTCGAAGATAGATCTACGTTCAGGGTATCATCAGTTGAGAGTGCATGAGGAGGATATTCCGAAGATTACTTTTAGGACTCGTTATGGACACTTTGAGTTCACGGTTATGCCATTTGGGTTGACAAATGCACCTGCGGTATTCATGGATTTCATGAATCGCGTTTGCAAGCCTTACTTGGATAAATTCGTGATTGTGTTCATAGACTACATTCTAATTTACTCTAAGTCGAAGGAGGAGCATGGAGAACATTTGAAGTTGATCCTTGGATTCCTGGAGAAGGAGAAGTTGTACGTCAAGTTCTCAAAGTGCGAATTTTAGCTTGAGGAGGTACATTTTCTTGGACATGTGGTAAACAGTGAAGGATTACATGTAGACCCTAGTAAGATAGAAGCGGTCAAGAACTGGAAGGCTCCTGCGACGCCGGCTGAAATATGCTCATTCTTAGGACTGGCAAGGTATTACCGAAGATTTATAGCAATTTTTTTTTTTCGAAAATTGCTAAACCCCTCACTTTATTGACTCAGAAGAATAAAAAGTATGTTTGGGGAGAAGAGGGGGGTGGCTTTTCGGTCACTAAAGGATAGTTTGTGTAATGCACCTATTCTGACGTTACCTGATGGGCCAGATGATTTTGTTGTGTATTGTGATGCGGCGAATCAAGGATTTGGGTGTGTACTAATGCAGAGGGGTAAGGTGATAGCTTATGCATCTCGACAACTCAAGGTTCATCAGAAGAATTATACCACTCATGATTTAGAGCTTGGTGCGGTAGTATTTGCTTTCAAGAATTGGAGACATTATCTGTATGGCACAAAGAGTGTTGTTTATACAGATCATAAGAGTCTTCAGCATATATTCAGTCAGAAGGAGCTGAATATGCGACAAAGAAGATGGATTGAATTGTTCCGTGATTATGATTGTGAGATTCGCTATCATCCTGGAAAGGCAAATGTGGTAGCTGATGCTTTAAGTAGAAAGGAAAGGATTAAGCTTAAGCGTGTGCGAGCAATGTACATGACGTTGCAGTCGGGAATTAAGAGTAAGATATTGGCAGCACAAGAGGAAGCTCTTAAGGATGAGAATGCGGCCGCTGAGATGCTGCGTGGATTGGATCAGCAAATGGAGAAAAAAGAGGATGGTGGACTATATTTCTTAGATAGAATATGGGTTCCATCGGTAGGAGGTGTAAGGAAGTTGATCATGCATGAGATTCATAAGACGAGATACTCAATTCATCCAGGATCGGAAAAGATGTATTATGATCTTAGAGATGCTTACTGGTGGCCGGGAATGAAGAGGGAAATAGCTGAATATGTTAGCCAATGCTTGACTTGTTTGAAAGTTAAGGCTGAACATCAGAAACCCTCTGGACTACTACAGCAGCCGCCGATTCCTAAGTGGAAATGGGAGAGAATAACAATGGATTTTATTACTAAGTTGCCTAGAACAAGTAATGGACATGACACGATATGGGTCATAGTGGACAGGCTGACGAAGTCTGCACATTTTCTGGCCATTCGTGAGGATTATAAGATGGAGAAGCTGGCGAGAATTTATGTTAATGAGATTGTGGCGAGACATGGTGTGCCTGTGTCGATTATCTCTGATCGCGATAGTAGGTTTACTTCGCGGTTCTGGCAGTCGTTGCGAAAGGCGTTGGATACGCGTTTGGATATGAGCACTGCTTATCATCCACAGACTGATGGGCAAAGTGAGCGAACGATTCAGACTTTGGAGGATTTACTTAGAGCGTATGCTATTGATTTTGGAGGAAGCTGGGATACTCATTTGCCTTTGGCTGAGTTTTCCTATAACAACAGCTATCATTCCAGTATTAGATGTGCACCATTTGAAATGTTGTATGGGAGGAAGTGTAGATCACCTATTCTATGGGCAGGGGTTGGAACAAGCCAACTAATTGGTCCTGAACTAGTGCAAGAGACTACGGATAAGGTGTTTCAGATTAAGGAAAGACTTAAGGAAGCAAGAGATCACCAAAAGAGTTATGCGGATAATCGCCGTAAGCCCTTGGAGTTTAGTGTTGGTGATCTTGTGATGTTGAAAGTGTCTCCTTGGAAACGTGTTGTGCGTTTCGGTAAGAAAGGCAAATTAGCACCAAGGTATGTAGGACCGTTTGAAATTACGAGAGGATTGGACTTGTGGCATATCGATTGAGATTGCCTGAGGAATTAAGTAGTGTGCATGATAAGTTCCACGTATCTAATCTGAAGAAATATTTGGCGGATGCTAGTTTGCATGTGCCATTAAATGAGATTAAGGTAGATAAGACTCTTCATTTTGTTGAGGAACCTGTTGAGATTATGGATCGAGAGGTCAAGAGTATGAAGTGTGGTAAGATAGCATTGGTGAAAGTACGTTGGAATTCCAAACGTGGGCCTAAGTTTACTTGGGAACGTGAGGATCAGATGGGGTCCAAGTACCCGAAGTTGTTTGCTGAGGAGATTGATGAGACGAGCAGTTAAATCTCGGGATGCGATTTTCCTAAGTGGGGGTTGATGTAACAACCGTGATTTTAGCAGGTTAGTTTGACTAATAGTCTCAACCCATTTAACTTTTGTTTAGTGGGTATTATGTGTTTACGCGTGGTGTATGTGTGATAAGTACGTGTGTTGGCACTAAATCCCTTGGTGTGAGGTTGTCATTATGATTTGAGTGGTATTGACTATGGATAAGTTCGTTTTGATCGCCTTGGTGGCGTAGAAATGACTTGGATAATTTTGGTGTTTTGTGGTTTTGCGTAACAAGTCTACGTTCAAATAGTTGAGCGTTAGTAAGTTACGTGGAGGTTGTTTTTATGTGTCAGGTGCTTAAAGAGTGTGAAATTCTATTTTTGGAAACTTTGTTTTGAAAATGATTATTTTTCCGGGTAACGAAATTTTATCGCGTAAGGTGTTAAGTTCGGTATAGGGTTTTTATAAAATATCAAGAGTGCAAGGTTTTAAGAGTAATAATTAATATTAATAAAAATAAATAAAAAAATATATATGCATATATAAAATCGGCCATAAATGGGTTTAGGGGAAAAAGGAAACCAAATTTTATTCAAAATACACTTACCAATTATAAGGAGGGTCTAGAATAGTCCATAGGTCATTATAAATACAAAACCAAAACCCTCCCATTCACCCTTTGTGATTTTCGGCCAAAAACAAGGAGAAGAGAAGAAGAAAATTTTAGGGTTTTATTTTCGAAGCCTAAAAATCAAGATCAAGGTATAATTTTTTAATACTTATGTTTAATTAATTATTATAATTCATGTAACAATAATATGATGGATTAGGGTTTATATTTAATTCTGTAAATTAATGTTAGAAAACATGTTGGGATCATTAATTAGTGATGTTATGATGATTGGTGAAGAGATTAGGGTTTAAAACTTGTTAATTAATGAGTTAAGTTTCTGACAGAATTATAAGGCTGTAAAGATTCGATGATATTTAATAGATGAAAATGAGTTAGATCACGAATTTTATGTCTAAATTGTAGTTCAGAGAAAAATCTTTCCAAAAAGTCCGGCCACGAGTGTTTTGGAGGTCGGGAAGTCAGTCAAACAAATTTTATAAGTTAAGGTGTCAAAACAGTTAAACCGGGACAGATTTAGGTTAGAAGTATTGAGATCAAAAGTGGCATAAAAAGTGTAGTTTGGGTTAGCCCTTCTGGGGGAATTGAGTTCTATATTATGATTGACTTCCACGCGAAAATTGGACGATAATAAGAAGTACACGTATGTCTACTAGGTCAAAACTTTTTGGTGTGAGTTCAGATCCGAATTTGGATAGTTGTCATGTTTGATTTTTCATTGGGTACTTGTGTATGTTTTTGGTGCATGACCTTCTGTGAGAAGCTTGTATGCTCATGAAGGATCATGGTGAATTTTTTGTCTAGGTTGTGGAGAGTTTTTGGTCATGATTTTATGTGGGTGAAAGTACCCTAAAAATATGTGTTTTCTGAGATGTTTTATTTAATGGATTTAGTGAGTATAGGTGTTTGGTAGTGATTAGTATGGAGTCTAGGTAATCAATGGTGGGTTATATGAACCTTAGACATCCATCATATATGTGTTACATGGACTATAGCTTTTAGCTTGGTCACGTGTAATGTGGTATTGTTTTGTTTGTATAGATTTGTTTGTGGATAATTTGGAAGCTGCAAGGTTGAGGTGAGTTCATAGTCCCATTTTTAACTTTGTTTTAACTTGGGATGGAGATGATGCTTGTGATAAATTATTTTGAGTTACTATGATTATGTGGGTATAAAATGCATGGACTTGTAATGGTTATTATATGTATACTGCATGTTGTGTGGTGATTCTGTGTGGTCCATTTGGAGGGTAGCTTTGCTCCCATTATTCTATTTGGAGAGTAGCAAGTCCTAGTGGCTCTACTCACTATTATTCTGTGTGGTCCGGCTGGAGGGTATTAATTTACCCATTTTCTTGGGTTGGTGGGCGCGTTCCGTCCCAATTGTGGTGGTATTTGGATCGGTGGGCACGTTCCGTCCAAATTTATACTTGGATCGGTGGGCACGATCCGTCCCAATTGCATGCTAGTTTGTTTGATAACTAATTTTACTGTCCTGCTATCTTTTATAATAACAGCGAACTGGTTGCCTTGAGTGATATTGTGTGTCTTAAACCTATGAATCTCACCAACATTATGTTGACGTTTTTAAGCATCATTTTCTGGTGAGCATTCTAAGGCTAAGGTAGAAGGAAGCGACTAGACGAGACTTAGTTGCATTTGAGGATGACTTATCTTTAAGTGTTAATGTGAATAAGTTGGATTTTGATTGTGATACTTGAATGTCTTTCATTAGTACTTTATGTTTTAATGAAGATACCTTGGAGATTATTTTTGGTTATTTTATTTTGGGGTATTGTTACGACACTTTGTGTTTGTACTTTGCTCTATTTATTTGCATGTAGTAATTCTCTATTTAGACACCATGTGTTGTGATGATATCCATGATTTTGCACTCGCGTTTCCGCCATTGGCGAGGTGTGACAGCGGCCATGTCAGACATAAAAATGGTGTAGAGACTAGTTTCGCGTTTGCCCATCATTAGATCTTTTCCTTGTAAATCACGAACGAAACAAATTTTCTCCTGAAAAGCTACTCCTAAATCACCATCACAAAATTCCCTACTGAAAAAAAAAGTTATGACCAAGGCGTTTGACATAATATACACGGCTAATTTCGATTTTGCCATTGACATAGTCTCTATAGCCCATGATAGCAGCAAAATAATCATTCCCGAATCTGACAATGCCTATGAACTTTGCAAGAAAGTTTACTAAAAGTTTAAGATTGCCTGTCATATGTCAGAAACAGCCGCTATCAACAATCTATAGGACAATTTGAATCACCTGCATCACATGAAGACAACAAAGTTGGAGTGATGGTAACGGTGGAACCCGTTGGGTTAGTAGCAAAGTTATTAGTCACTTTCGCTAACCGAGTAAAACTAGGTTTCCTTTGTAGCCAACGTTGCTACGTCCAACTAGTTTCAGCTTTCTTCTTAGTGAATGCACTAGGTGATTGGATTATCTTAGGAGTTTTATTTGCAACTATCGTTTTGTCTACGGCATTCTTAGAAACTACAGTTGGCGGTTTTCCTCATATAGACTTAGAAGCAATAGTGGACCTAGAGGAAATGCCATATGTACATTTCTTATTACGAGATAAAAGAGATTTTACACACTTTCTATGATCACCAGATAACATGCTTTTACGACAAAACACACAAGAAGCATCAACATTCAAAACATTTAAAACATTCAAAGTCATAGCATTCGTTACATAAAGATTAGAATTACAAGTTTCTAAGTTTGATTCTAAATTAGACGCAACATGAGTTTTATTCAAACTCCTAAGGTGGTCTTCTAATTCTTGGCCTTTTAGTGTTCCCTTTATGTATTAGTACCCACAAAATATAATTCAGTACCCACAAAATATAATTCAATAGTACCCTTTTCAACATGCTCTTTAATGGTTCCCTTTCTGTATCGCTATTGAATTAGTACCCACAAAATATAATTCAATAGTACCCTTTATAATTCAATAGTACCCTTTTCAAAATATAATTTAATTGTACCCTTTTCATTTGGGGATCTGGTATCCGAAGGATTCTTTCTGAACATGTTTTTGAAAAGGGTACTAATTCAATAGCGAATGATATCACTTGTTAGGTCACAATAACAAGTAGAACACAAGTAATATAGCACATATGAGATGAGAGAATGAGTGAAGTAGAAGAGAGAGTGGTTGGATTTCAATCACACGAAATAGTATCAAAGGTTACCTTGCATTAGTGAATAAAACCAACAACTATAAGAGTAGCATTACATGACTATTTATAGGCAAGCATTAGCGCAACACTTTGCCTAATGCTTCTAGAATACTAAAGCTACTATGTCACGGCCCATAGGGCTTCTAATAGGGCCGTAACATTGATACTAACATAAAGACCTTATAAACTAAGCAACCTTGTACATTATATTGACCAAGATTTGATTACATATGAAATGTGTTCCCAGTAGTAGCAGTATCTTTAGGATTTTCTTGAACTTTAAAATTCACTAGCTCTTTATCCTGTTCTTGAAGATTGACTGGTTCAGTTTCTTGTTGAGCATCTTCATCCATATCAAACTGCCTGTCGCCACCCATATCTGCATCATTAAACCTCCCCTAAGTTTCTCCACCCTCTTGAACTAATAAAGTATTCGAATCTTCATCTATTTTAGCTATCTTCCTCCCCTGTTTGTATGAATCATCAAAATCATCAAGATCGTCATCTTCATCTGAACTGGAGGATTCCACAATGTTGGCTCTTCTTTTAGCTTTGCTGGCTTTAAGCTTTTGCTCCAATCTCTTCATTCTTTGCATAATTTTAGTAATAGCATCTCCATACATCTTTTTGGTGTGTGTGAATTCATTTTCCAAACTGGTGACCCGGTTTGACAATGTTGTACATGAATCCATCAATTCCTTAAGTTTCTGGCTACCTCATCACTTCTAGGTGTGTTACCTCCTGGGAGAGGTGAATCATGGGGCATTGACTCAGTCTCAACCATAGGTTGATATTCTAAGCCCCCCATTGTTTCCAGTTGGCTGGGGATTCCATCACCTGCACCAAGTTCGTGAAAACCTGACACATTAGATGTTGCGATGGGTTGGGTCTTACTTATGGTACCACTAACTTGTGTTGCTTCTAAGCTAGACACAGTAGTGATAGCCCTCACCACTCTATCATAGACAGCCTCATCTGCTACATTTGGATCAGTAGAAGTTCTGGGCTGAGGAACCACAGACTCCTTTCTGGTTCTCCTCCTATATGTTTGTGAAATTATTGGGGTGTGTGAAGATGATGGAACACTGATGGGTGTGTGTTGGGACTCAACTAGGATTGTTGATCCTTCACCCTGATTTGTTGAATTCTGAACAATCATTGTGTCAAAAAGTGGTACTTCTATCCCATTGTACCCCTTAGATGTCATTCTCATGTTACTGAAAAGTTTTGGAGTTAGGCAAGGAGTTGGATAAACATTTTTATGAGATAGAAGTAAATATTTTTGTTTGTTGAAAAACATTTGTATAAACCTTGGATACATCAAAATTTTTGAATTAGTATTCACATTCTTCACCATACCATTAAAAATCAATTTTGAAAAATTGAAAGTCCTGTTTGTGGCTAAACAAATGAGAGCAGTTGCAATATTTCTTCTGAATTGCTCCCAAGAGGTTTTCTTTGGACTTAAACAATGGAGAATGGTATGAATGAAGAATTTCCATTATAGGGCAAAACATCCTTTTTGAAAAGTGAATGTAGCAAAATCTGAGTCATACCCTATTCTGGAAATAGTTTGAAAAATTTAAGTATTTGGCAAAGTACTAATACCATTATCATCTGCTAAATGGAGATGTCTCCTAACAGATAACTCAGTAATAGTTAGAGTTTGGCTATCAACTGTTGCAATTAATTCTTTGTCTCAATTCTCAAGTGTATTTGCGGTAACAGTCTGCCAAAACTGTTTAATTTGAGAGACATAGATAGTAGGATTTGTCAAAAAAGCATACCTGAAATGGGTTGAATTTAGAAAATCTACTATCTAATGGAAGTCATTACTTCCTACTGGTTTATCCAAGTATGCAACCTGATTATGTTTAGAACAGAATTCCAAATTCGCCATTATAAGAGATAAAAGCTTGATTAGTTTACTGGGTTATGATCATTAATGAGTGAATTGAGTGTTTGGTAATGCCAATTGAGAATTTATAAAGTTCACTTAGGGTTTGAGAATATATCGAATAGAATAAGTATTTTCTTGATAACAAATAAATTGTATAAGTAAAGAAAGATTGTGAATTATCCAAGTTAGAAAAACCCTTAAACAAAGTAACTGACACAAATTTACCCCAACGGCTATAATTAAAAAACGGTCATTTCGCAAACATTACCAACGGCTACCCAGCAGTACAAAGTTTTACGCTAGCAGTACAAACTTTTGTCTAGCAGTACAAACTTTTGAAAAAACTTTTTCTTAGCAGTATTGACGCAATTTTCTTTTAAAGCCATACTGCCTATAAACTTTTGAAGGGATTAAGTTTAAAGGAAGACACTTAATCAAAATTTTGGTTGCATTTAACCTCTGGTTGTGTGAGAACCAATATTTTCAGTGTAAATACTGCCTTTGATCAGATAGACTCATTCAAAGAGCCTTCTTGACAGGGTTTCCAGCTCGTGGCAGGTGTTGCCTCCAACACAAATGTGTTAGATTCACTTTTGCTCGTTGTTCTCAATACCAGATGTCCTTAGACTAACACACTATCAAATGATAGAATGGTATAGAGTGAGTTAGCTCAGTTACTATCTGACTAACTATGACCATCAATTCATGTTCAAAATACCATAGATTGATTTCAAGAAGGAGATTTTAAAGAACCTCCCAACACAGGTGTAAAACCTTTGTCAAGTGATCCCCAAATTCCTTCTATCATGAATCAGTTGCACAAACATTGAGCAACATCAGTGCAGCAAACAATCCACCACTTTGCTTCTCACACAATACTAACTCCAATCATACTGCTTGCTTATCCTGCAAATGTTAGTCGAAAACCAAGAAAACACAATGCAGAGCATTTTCTATTTAACATTATCAATTTTGACTAACAGTTTTAACTTAGCAGTACTAATTTGCACTAGCAGTATTAACTCAACTATCAAACAGTATTAACATATAACAGCTTTAAAATTCTACCTCCATTTGCTCCTCCCGCAAAGGTAACATATCCACCATCAAAAGCTTTGAAATCTGAGATGTAAGAAATGTTCCCTGTTATGTGCCAAGAGCATCCACTATCTGAATATCCTTGATCTCCTTCATCATCTTATGGATGTTCCTGTACATAAAATAAAGGAAGTTAGTTTCATTTGGGGACCCAAGCCATTACTGACTTGGATCTGCCTCGTACATCAATGTAGTTATATTTCTTCATGATAATTGATGCACTATTGGGTTTGGTAGTTCTCCATTCCCAACATGCAGAGGCCTTAACAACATTGCCCCTATTTACCCTAACAGCATTCATTGGCCTAGCAGTACTAACTACTGGCCTAGCAGTGCAAACTGCTGGCTTAGCAGTTCTAACTGTTTGGCACCATTTCGTGTTTTTAAACACTGTTTTCTCATAATAGGATGTTTTACCAGTTTGTTGTGCTGATTTAGAATAAAAAGTCAATGGTTTAGCACTGAAACTGTTGATTTGGGGTGAGCAGTACAAACAGGCCTAACAGTATTCAATTGTCTAAGGCCAGTTCTCATCAACACGGCTCTGGGAGGCATGTTTCTTTGAGCATTAGCGTGATTATATTTAGCAAAGCCATTTGTGTTCACCCTAGAATTCCCATTTAGCACCCTTTCTGTTGAGTTTGATAGAACTCCTTAGATCATTTTAACAATAACAATAACAATGATTAACAATATACGCAGCGGATTAAACAAAACATCAATGTTATTGTAACGGGGTTTTTCTTTAATATCTTTCACATACACACTCCAACTCTACTTGATCAAGGTAGAACGTGTTGCACACCTTGTAACAGGGATCAAGAATTGCTCTTGGAGTGTAAAACAAACTCTAAACCCTAGGCATTTTACAAACCCTACGCCTAGAAACACACACCCCTTTAGTGGACTACATTGTATGCATACAAAAATGAATGACCTAATGTCTCTTTATACAATAGAGATCATCTAGGTTTACAAGGAAAACATTCCTAATACAATAAGGAAACTATATTTTCTTAGAATCTTCAAAAAGCTCCATCTTTTTGTAGTTTCCCTTCTTGTCACATTAAGTCCTTCATATTTCATTCTTCAAGTTTTGTATCTTCAAATCTTTTTGACCCAACACTTTCCCTTTGGTGGTAGTTACAATTAGCCTGAACATGATAGAAACTGCCACAAATAAAACATGCTTTACTGTACAGGACAAAATCACTTCCTAGCTGTTTGGATTTCAGATTATTCCAATTTCTCTTGTTACCTCTAGGATTTTGTGACCTATTTTGTGACCTATACATCTCTGCATATCTAACCTGTTTCCTAACTGGTTTTTCAACTTCTATTTTTGCCACATTAGGAACTGTAGTTTTCTTTTTTTCTTTTACTTTTGACACATTTTTCTCAACCAATGAGGTGTCACTAGCACTCTCAAAAGATTACTTAACCACTTCAGGCTTATTTATACTAGTACTCTTACTGGCCTTAGGTCCATACTCAAACTTAGGCTCTTGAAATTCCTCCATACCAATATGTGATAACTCAATACCTAGGGTTGAAAATACCCCTCTATAGGGGGGTGAAACAGATTTGTATCCTAAACCAGATTTAGCTTAGTTAACAAGCTGACATTCTATAATCTTGATAACCCCTTTAGATGCATATTCAAGAGTGTCTACACTTATCTATATGTTTTCTTTTTGTTGCTTAATCTTGTCTAGTTCATATTTAAGCATACTAATCTCAGCATCTTTGTATGAGATGTCTCTTTTAAGCACAACAATGTCCTCAGTAACGACAGTCTCATTTTTATTTTATTTTTGTAAAATACTAGTTGTTCCTCTACAACAGCTAAACCTCTTTTATAATTTGCAAGATTAAACTCATATTGGTTAAGCTCTGTTCTTAAGTTATCATACTGAGTTTTAAGAGATTCATAGTTTTTCAGACAACCTTTTGAGCAAGCATTATTTGTGTATACCTCTGAGTCTGAAAATTCCATGAGGGTCAAGTTGGTAGGAGCCTCCTCTTCTGTGTGAATAGGAAATTCTTCAGAGTAATTTCTTCTTGAATCAAAGTTTCAGAACCTAAGCTCTAATACCACTTGTGAGTCCTAAACACGGATCTTTCTTGAGCTTGTTAGAAAATTTATTGTATATCAAAGAGTATGTGGAATCTATTCTTTGACACTTAGAAGAATATTGTCAATGTATTGAACAATGAAACAGTAATGCAAGAACAATATAACCAAAACGCTTCAATATTATTAAGCAAATAATACGAGTGATCTGAATATCACTAGGGTTTAAAACCTTGAAGCTTATCAAAACATACTTACTTATCATCTAAACCTAGGATCTCCTTTTATAGGCACAAGGAGTTCTTTACAAGATAACTATTCATATACAATATACGTATCATTCTAAACTTATAAGATGTACACAGATTATCTTCTAAACTTATCACTTTACACATCTTCTATCACTGGCAGTACCATCTTCTATCAGCAGACTTCAGCAGTACTAACATTTACACTAGCAGTACTAACTCAGTTAGTACTGTTAGTGTTAATCTTCAACAGTTCAATCTCTAAGCTTGGCAGTACAAACTGTTAAGTGTTTTATTTCCCAACACAGTAGCTGTAATCGGTAGCTGTATTTTTCTATAAAAACATTTGGTAACGTAGCTGTAGTTGTAATTATAATGTGTAAAACAGCTCCTAAATGTTCAATGCTCCTAAATGCTACTTCATGGAGTGTTGGAAAATGAGCATTCCGAAAAAAATAGATAAAACTACTTGCTGCTTGCCAAACGAGCATTAAAAATCACAACATTCAACTTTCACCGCTCTTAAAAGCTCTGCGCTAAACACACCCTAAGTATAATATTCATTCATTGATTAATTGAGATTACATAAGACCCAATATATAAACTAATCACTAAACCTAATACTTGGGCTTAATCCAATAATAATATAAATACAATTCTAAATCTAACACGAGTCCACTAACAACCCCGACAGTTGGAGCGGGGGTAGAACGAACACTCAAACTATCTTGAAATTAGGAAAACAAAGTAGATAGAAGAACCTTTATGAATATATCAGTAAACTGATAACGTCATGGAACATGCAAAAACACGCACATGTCCAGCAGCAACTAAATCCTGAACAAAATATATATCTATCTCAATATGCTTCGTGCGTTGATGCTGCACGGGATTAGAAGGCAGATAAACCGCACTAACATTATCGCAATAAACAAGCGTAGTGGAAGACAACGGTGTGTAAAGCTCATGCAAGAGATTACGCCACCAACAAGTCTCAGCAACAACATTGGCAACACTACGGTACTCAGCCTCAACACTAGAACGAGAAAGCGTAACTTGACATTTAGAGGACTAGGAGAGAAGATTGTTGCCAACAAACACATAATACCCAGAAGTAGACCACCTAGTAGTAGGGCAACCAGTCTAATCAGCATTGGGATATGCAACCAAATAAGATGTCAAATCAGAAAACAACTGTAAACCATAACCCATAGTGCCTCAAACCAAATGAAAAATGCTCTTTAGAGCCGAAAAATAAAACTCACGTGGATCATGCATAAATAAACACACCAGCTGTAATGCTTAAGAAATATCGAGATGAATAAACATAACATACTAAAGAGCACCAGCTAGTCTGTGATACAAAGTAGGATCCTTAGCTGCGTAACCATCGGTACCCAACTTAGAATCAGTGCCAACCGAATTAGTACAAGGATTATAGTTGAGCATGTGTGCATGCTCAAGAACCTCATAAGCATATTTCTTCTGAGACAAGAACTTCCCTTTAGAAGAATGAACAACAGAAATCCTGAGAAAATAATTAAGCGGGCCAAGTTCAATCATGGAAAACTCGTGATGAAGAAAAGCAATAACACGTTGTAACGGTGTTGTAGAAGATGTAGTCAAGAAATATCATAAACATATAAGAACAAGTAAGCAATACTAGTTACATGGCGGTATATAAACAATGAGGACTCGTAACGACTATGAAAAAGACAACACGTGTGGCGTAACCTGGAAATCTCAGCCCCGAGGAGTCTGCTTCAGAAAATAAATAGACCTCTATAGAAGAAAAACATTATTAAGATCTTGTGGATCCTTAAAACTAGGTGGTTGATGGATATTAACAGTTTTAAATAAACTACATGAAGAAAAGTGTTCTTGACATCAAGCTGATGAACATGCCAATGTTGAGAAACGGCAAGACTGAAGTATGAATAGTGGCCAACTTGACAACCGAACTAAAGGTCTCATCAATATCAACCCCAAACTAATGCGAACTACCATTCACCACAAGACGAGCCTTGTAGCGACTAAGAGAACCATTTGCTAAATTCTTATGCTTGAACAACCACATGGAACAAACAATGTTCTCACCAGATAGACGAGGTACGAGAACCCAAGTATTGTTTTTAATTAATGCATTATATTCATCTTTCTTAGCCTTTTGCCAATTAGGATCATTAAAACATCACTTAAAGTAAAATGTTGAGAATGCATATTAGACCAACACAAAAGGGCGTAACCATTGGATGAATTGATGTGGGATTAGTATTGGATGGCTAATGTGGGTGTTGTTGGGCCGGTAGTAGGCTGGTCCAGAATGGGAGTTGACTGGCTTTGAAAACCCAAAATCAGGCTCTGTTGGGCCTATGAAGTTGAGCCAGATGATTGAGCCTTGGGTGAGAACTAGGTATGATGAAGCGAAAAGTGTACCGCTTTTAAGGGGTCATTTAAGCCTTAAATCGTATTTATTTGATCAAATATTGCCCTAAATCGTTCCTTTTGTCATTTTAGGTACTTTTGAGGAGAAATCTGGAAAAGGAGGCATTTTGGACGTTTTTGGAGCATTAAAGTGAAGAAAACGGCAAAGTCTCAAAAATCGGCTGAAAGTTACCTTTGACGGCGTCAGACTTTACTCTGGACGGCGTCATGCCTTGGCAAGAAAAGTTGGACGTGAAATTTACTCATGACGGGCCAGTGAAAATAGCATGTGAATTCTGACGGCGTCACGCTTTAACTTGATCGAGGGCGTCACGGCTTAAATCATAAGGGGACGGCGTCACGTTCATGGTTCGACGGCGTCAAGCCTTGATAAGCCAGAATGGATTTTTGAAGAGCTAAAGAGGGACGGCGTCAAGAAGGTCATCCGGGAACCCTAAAAGCGGCGAGGTGACGGCGTCACACTCCATAAGGTGACGCCGTCAGATCCAAAAATCTATATATAGTTTTCTAATTTTTTGTCATTAGGGAGAGCTTAGTGTGTGGAATTTTGGGAGAAAACCCTAAGACGATTTTAGCTACTTTTTCAGGGCTTTTTGCCTTGAGATCTTCCATGTTTCATTGAAAGATAAGTTATCAATTAATCATTCAATATGTCTATGTGTTGTTTGATTCTATCTTATTCTTGTCTTTTGTTTAACATGTTAGGCTAATTTTATCTTGTGTTTGCTTAGATCTAATGAAACCTAGCTATTGATTATTGGTTATTAGTGTGTTGTTAGTTGTATTGGATGATTGTTTATCTATGTTAGGCTTAAGAAAACTGGCTAACTTCCTATTCGGTAACTTGCTTGAACGTCTTAAGAAACATGAACCAAATGCGTACTAAAGGTTTTTATGGTTGTATTTAATGCACAAGCGAATTCTAGTGATCCCATGTTAGGAGCTTCCTAGCCGGCTCGACATAGGAGTGAAGTAGGAGCTTGTAGAGTTGGGGAAGTAAGTACGCCACCCCACGAATGGTATTAAGGAATACACCCGTCATCCACGCAACTAATACACACTAATTAACCGGTAAAAGATAGTTAGGGAGTAAGGAAATCTAAGTAAACACATTTCTCTACACATAAGTTTCTCACCACATTTTCATTTTTGTTATTTTATTTTATTTGCATTCGTAGTAATTTGGGTTAGTTGACTAGCAACTAATTCCGCCCACTCCTTCAAAACCCGAGATTTTACTTGCTTTCATAAAATTATAAAAACATAAAAAAGAATCTTCCTCACCCCTTAGACCTAATTAGAGTAGCCTTTCATACCTAACGAACACTATTCCCTGTGGAGAACGATCAATCCCCCGTACTTACCACTACACTATACTACATCGGTCAGGTACACTGCCTGGTGGGGTTGTAAGCCTCTTGAGATCCCTCGAGAGGTAAAACCTGTTGTAAGGTTACAAAACCACGCAATCAACTAGGTATGTGGGTTTTGAGTTGTAAATGGTATTATGGGCTAGGTATTTGAGCCGAGAGGTGTGGTGGGCTGCATATTTGGGTCGGGTGTCATAGGTGGAATATTTGGGCCAAGAAGTGTTGTGGGCCGGGTGTTGTGGGTGGAAAGAAAATGTTGGTTAATTATATTCTATCGGGGTCTAAGAACGTGTATGAGGGATGATTTAGAAATTGTTGATCCCAAACACCGATTGATTCCTTAGGTTAAGGTTGAGTTACTTTGGATAAATCTAAAACAACTATGTTAGAAACTTTGTGAATACTAAAAAGTATGCAGAATCTACTCTTTAATACTTAGAAGAATATGAATGTAACAGTAAACTGTATGAATAATGTATGAAAAATGAGATTACAAAAAAGCTCCAATATTATTATTATCAATAATACGAGTACTTTGTGTAGTACTAGGGTTTACAACCTTGAAACTATGTATCAAACACCATAACCTACGACCTCCTTTTAAACACTAAGAAGTCCTTCACAAGATAACTACAAATCTTCTAAAATATTAAACTTATACGTATCTGTTGGGAATTATATTTGAGTTGATAAGACAAAACATATGAAAGATGAAGGACTTAAAAGACAAAGGAGGAATTCTTCAAAAGATGTTAGAATACAAAAGATTTCCTAGAAGATAATTGTAAAAATTAGGAAGATATGTTTATTTCCTAATACTTATCCTTTGTAAACTTAGTATCTCTATTATATAAAGAGATTAGGTCATATAGTTTTCTGTGTGTCAAGATGTGAACACCAGAAAAGAGTGTGTGTGTCCAGGCGTATGGTTGTTCTTGTAAATGCCTCGAGTAGTGTGTGTTCAGCCTCAAGGATCTTTGATCCCTGTTATTGTTTAGTAACCGTTCTACACTTGATCACGTAGAATTGGGGCCTGCAGTAGTCATGTATCATAGAAGATAATTATGAAAAACCTTGTTAGAATGACATTGATTTGTTCTTATTCCGCTGCATATTATTATCATTGTTATTGTTAAATACTAGATATAAGGTCTAAACAACCTAAGCTTACAACGATTCCATCAGGCGGTATCAGAGCAAGGAGCTCGTGATCTAGGATACTACAAGGTTTTTAAAATTGATAAAAAAAGTTTAAAGAAGGTACGATTGGAGCAGATTCGTTTTTAGGGTTTTTAGGATATTGATTGTTTAGGGTTTTTAGATCTTTTATACACGATCACTTTATTTTTAAAAGAAACCCTAGAATCAAGACGGTGAAGAAGCAATACAGTTAGGGTTTCGATTGGCTGCACTCAAAGTTTAAAGAGTATTGGTGTATTCTAGGTTTGAACTAACCCTAATGAAGATGTCGATGTACACGAAGATCTTCAAAGTTTATTGCAGCTATGATTGTTTTTTGATCGGTGTATTTTACCTACCCCTTATAGCATGTTAATTACGCATTGTTGCATTGTTATTCGTTGATATACATGTACCTTGAGGGTGTTTTGTATTTATGTAGGTAATATGTAAAATAGAGCTAAAATGACGAATTTGTGAGCTAATGTGATATATAAAGTGTTTGGATTGTACTTGAAGTAAATGTGGATGACTAAGAACCAAAATGAAGATATAAATACAAGCGTGATATTGCTACATTGTTTGTATCACAACTTCTTCGTCCGAGCTCCGTTTTTAGCGATTCAAAAAGCCACGGAAAGAGAAAAAACTGATATTTATTTTTATGTGCGATAAAATCCTCAAAATCTGGAAGTTTGCTCATGGCTTTATCTGGTGCAAAAACTGAGCTCGTGGCTATTGGACTTTTAATCCATTTTGATAATTGATAACTTGATAATACACTTATTAATGGGGCCCCTAAGAAAAATATACATAGGGATTCATTCGGTAGAGAAAAAAGAGGTGGACCCTTTTTTTTGCTATATATATTCGACAGGAAGCAAAAGAAAATGGACCCTACCCCCTTTGTAAACACAATTCGATTCAAGAAAAAAGAAGGAATTTCAGCCGTCATTTGTCAATCATCCGTGGAGACCTAGGCCCTTTTTATTATCACACAATTCGTCCATTCACAAGAATAGACAGTCGAAACCCACTTTTTTTTAATACACTGTTCGTTCAAAGAAATAAAAACATAGCCGACACATTTTTTTTATATATGAAGCTTCGAACGAAGATGATGTGTATTAACGCGATGCGTAGCTAAGCCTCTTGTAATCTCTCCCGGTAAAAGATATATTTGTTTTGATCATGTTTACGAGTTTTATTTTGTTTGTCAAATATTAATTCATATGATTTTAATGCATACCATTTGTTTGATTATAATATTTTAATATGATTATTTGATTGAATTATTGCAAGACATATTATTGTGAGTCAACGATTCGTGCCGAGCCTAATTAGTATAGGGGTTAAGACAGTTGTATGGTAAACATAATTTGTACCCAGAATTATTCATTTGAGTAATTATAAAATTAATTAATTGATTATTATAAGACATGTTATTGCTAGTCAATAAGTCGTGCCAAGTCTAACCAGTTTAGGGATTAAGACGATTCATGTGGTAAACATAACTTGTGCCCAAAATTGTCCTTTTCAATTAATACAAACAATGTCTATGTGGTTTGACTGCAAACATTAGTAACAATCCGTAGCTTAGTCATATCAATATATCCGGAGCCAGGAGGGATTGCTTTTCACTCAATTGTTTACAACTCTTTCTTTTATTTGCTTATTTAATTTTTACTTGCATATTTATGTTTTAGTTAATTAATCAATTATTTATTTCGTAGAATTTAATTCATAGAATTTAGCTTAATTAGTATTTAGTTATTAAGATTTCAAAACCAAAACCTTTATTGATCAGTGATCACCCCAAAACTTAAATTAAAACTACAAACTCCTCGTGGATACGATACGCGCTTGCCCTATCTAGTATAAGGTAATTAGGCTTATTTTTTATCGGTACAATGGCATCGGTCAAATTTTGTCGCCGCTGCTGGGGAGTGAGTGCGCTTTTGGTTTAAGTTTTTGTTAATAGTTTTAAAATCAAAAATACAAAAAGATTTTATTTTTGTCTTGTTTTGTTTGCTTGTTTGTTTTGATGGTTGTGAGTGTGCAGGTTAGTGTATGCGCACACGTAGATCGGGACATACATCACCGTTAGTTTACGATCCCAAGATTTCTAGGTAATCTTGCATGGTCAATTTCATCATTTGTTTAGCCTGGAGCTTCTATGGATTCATGTTATACTTGTGGGAATCCATTTCATTCTTATGAAAATTGTTCGAAAGAGAATGCAAGTAAGAAGGAGCGAGTAGTTGAGACATATGACTATCAATCTCAATATGATGATTATAAGCATAACACATATCATGCTAATTACAATATTAAGATGGAAGATTACACGAGGTATCGAGGGGAATATGGTGGTCAATATTATCATCCTTCATATGAGAGCTCTAGTTTCTTCGATCAACCACAAAGACCGACTCAACAATATGATCATCAAGGCCAAGGACAAGGTGATAACCATCGCTCATATCTTGACCAAAAATTGGATAAGCTCATTTCAATGATTAAATCCAACAGAGAGGCAAATCAAAGATACGCTAGTATTGCAGCTCTTGAGACACATGTGGATCCATTAGCAGATCAATTTAATAGGCAAGACACATATGAATCTCAAGGCGTCACCATGTTTGATTTTGATGATGAAGATGAAGGTGAAGAACAAGATGAAGAAATCACACTTAACTCGACAAACACCATGGAATGGTTGGCGATTAGCTCTCATGAAGATGAGGAAGATGGATATAATATTGATGTTAATAAGAATTCATTTGATGACCTCATTTTGCCGGTAAAAGATCATCGTGAAGAATTGGTTCCTCCTAAAGTTGGGGAGGGAGTTGTGGAGACTAATACCACACCTTATCTCCTAACTTTAAATGAACCTACACTTTCATTAATTGATGATACAAAATCAAAAGAAGATGAGGACTTGTTCGCACCTTCGCTATATGAAGATGAGTGTTCAAAATCACTGAAAGAAGAACAATATTGCAATGAGGAAGAAGTCGAGGGCCCCCGTATCGACCCAAACCCACCACATGTGCCTCAAGTATTAATCAAGAAAGTTGGTGTGAGTGATTCAACTTATACAAAAGGGAAAACACAAGTAAAGGTGTTACTAATTGAAAATCATTATGCTTTTGAGCGGTGTAACAAGAACTCTAGCAGGGCACTCCTTCATATTATTCTTGAGCAAGTTCATAGGAAAGCACGAGTAGGAGTTCGTAAATTGAGAGAACACCTGCGCAAAGAAGAGAAAAAATTTCATGGAGTGCCAAATTGTGGTAAGTTGATTAAGGATGCAAGCAAGAAGGTCCATGTGAAACTAGTTCGTAATGCATCCAGCCGAAGGAAAAGGAAAAGACGGGTATGGGTTTCAAAGCATAAACACTTCTTCTGCATAAGGGAAACTAATATTCATAAAGTGTTTGAAAAGAGGGATATGGCATAGACCCATAAAGTTTCACTGCATCTAGGTAACTCGTTTGGTAAATGCTCCATCAGACCACCATGAAACTAATATCTGGTATTGTCGGGCTGACGACGGTAAACTTAGCGCTTCGCGGGAGGCAACCCGTAGGTTGTAGTGTGTGTTTATGTTCTTTTTAATTTATGTTTCTTTTTATTTTCTTATTTTTATGTGTATTAAAAAACTTTGTGGGTGTGTTCACTACAAACCCTCACGAGACTAAACTCGTCTACTCGGGCTACCGGGTGGTTTAAAAGGCTTGTTGCATACGCTAAATGCAACCGTGATTCCTACGAAAGTGAGTTAGGTTTTTGTGTTATGTGAGTTTGTCAAAGTAATTTTTAACCAAAATTTCCACTTAAAGTTTTTGCATTAGGGACAAAGCAATGCTTTAAGTTGGGGAGGGGGTGTCACGTGTGTTACATGTTTTTGTGTGAAATTGTGGTTAAAAATGGGTCAAAATGTGATTTTTGGAAAAATTGTAATTTGTTTTTTAAAAAAAATTTGAAATCACATTATAAGAGCTTTGTGCTAATTGGATGTGGAAGTTTCTTCTATATATATTTGTTGAGTGTTTGCAGATTCTGAAGATTAGCTTGTAGATGACTTATTCGAGCAAACTAGAAGATCGAGCCATGATTATAAGCTGCACCCAATTCCATTTTATAATTTGGTTATAAAATTGATTTGATGGTTTGCATGTAGTTATGCATATGTATAGTTAGTAGATGAGCAAACCATACCCAATTGAATTTCCCTACTTACTTTTGCTTAGAACGGGAAGAAAGTTAAACTAATATAATATGAAGTACAATAATGTAATAGTTGGGTTAGGACACTTAAATTGATTTTATCCGGCTTGTCACCCGCGCACGGTGGCCATAGAAAAAAGTTGGAGAAGTGTCATAATTATTGGTGGTAGTCATATGCTGGGCTTGCCTATCTGATTCGTCACCCGCGCAAGGTGATATTTTAGTTGTTAGCATTGGTCAGACACCAATTCTTATGATGTATAGCATTGCACTTAACTGAGACAATTTTATGTGAAATAACCCAATCCTTGTATTGTTGTTAATGAAATTAAGAAGGTTGGTTTAAGTTAGTGCATTAATTAATTAGACTATGTGGTAGATAACTCCATCATATGATATACCAGTAGGCACGAAGCATAACTGTTCCTGTTTAATTAAAATGGACTAAATTAACCGGTTCCCGTGTGTCGATGTGTCTTAGTATACACCTATAGGATAGATACTCTTACATCTGAATGATTGGTCTTTATATCAACCTTAAAAGGAGTATATTAAGCATTCAGGATGACATGTATAAGAAACGGTTCCGGATGTCTAAAAAAGGAGCTTATGTATGTTATGCGCAAAAATGCTTGAAATATGAAGTAAAATTCATGTGCAAAAATTGATCAAAAATTGAAATATATAAGCTAATGTATTATGGCTTATGTGCTCTTAAAAAGTTTGATCCTATGGCATAAAAAATCCAGTATTATAAAAGGGGTAAGGTATTCTCACCTCTTGTTTTGGATCTATGTTTAGATTGATTATAGGGGTGTACTAAGTATGTTGGGCACATGGTTAATTATATAAAACATAAAGTAAATGCAACCAATGGGAATGGTTATGTTAAGTGTTTAAGAATGACAAAAATATTGGTAATCATTTTGGATTATTAGTCACATAGGATGGTTATTAGTGTACTAAGTTGAATTTGATCTTTTTGATGGAATTTCAATGGTATGATTAAAAATTATGTAATTAACATGCTAAGATACAGTAGATTTCTTCCTCGGGACGAGTAAGGGTTAAGTTGGGGAGGTTTGATCGGTGTATTTTACATACCCCTCAAAGCATGTTAGTTACGCATTGTTGCATTGTTATTCATTGTTATACATGTACTTTGAGGGTGTTTTGTGTTTATGTAGGTAATATGTAAAATAGAGCTAAAATGGCGAATTTGTGAACTAATGTGATATACGAAGTGTTTAGATTGTACTTGAAGTAAATGTGGACGACTAACCAAAATGAAGATATAAATACAAGCGTGATATTGTTGCATTGTTTGTATCATAACTTCTTCGTCCGAGCTCCGTTTTTAGCGATTCAAAAGGCCACGGTAAGAGAAAAAAGTCATATTTATTTTTATGTGATAAAATCCTGAAAATCTGGAAGTTTGCTCATGGCTTTATCAGGTGCAAAAACTGAGCTCGTGGCTATTGGACTTTTTAGTCATTTTGGTAATTGATAATTTGATAATACACTTATTAACGGGGCCCCTAGGAAAAATATACATAGTGATTCATTTGGCGGAGAAAAAAGTAGTGGACCCTTTTTTTGCTATATATATTTTACAGGAAGGAAAAGAAAAGGGACCCCACCCCCTTTATGAACACAATTCGATTCAAGAAAAAAGAAGGAATTTGAGCCGTCATTTTTCAATCATCCATGGAGATCTGGGCCCTTTTTATTATCATACAATTCGTCCATTCACAAGAAGAGATAGCTGAAACCCACTTTTTTTTAATACACTGTTCGTTCAAAGAAAGAAAAACATAGTCTACACATTTTTTTTATATATGAAGCTTCGAACAAAGATGATGTGTATTAACGTGATGTGCGGCTAAGCCTCTTGTAATCTCCCCCGGTAAAACATATGATTTTAATGCACATCATTTGTTTGATTTTAATATTTTAATATTATTATTTGATTGAATTATTGCAAGACATATTATTGTGAGTCAACGATTCGTGCCGAGCCTAATTAGTATACGGGTTAAGACGTCTATGTAACATAATTTGTACCCAGAATTGTTCATTTGAGTAATTATATAATTAATTGACAAGATTATTATAAGACATGTTATTGCTAGTCAATGAGTCGTGCCGAGTCTAACCAGTTTAGGGATTAGGACGATTCATGTGGTAAACATAACTTGTGCCCAAAATTGTCCTTTTCAATTAATACAAACTATGTCTATGTGGTTTGAAGGCAAACATTAGTAACAATCTGTAACTTAGTCATATCAATATATCCGGAGCCGGGAGGGATTGCTTTTCACTCAATTGTTTACAACTCTTGCTTTTATTTGCTTATTTAATTTTTACTTGTTTATTTACGTTTTAGTTAATTAATCAATTATTTATTTCGTTGAATTTATTTCATAGAATTTAGCTTATTTAGTATTTAGTTATTAAGATTTCAAAACCAAAACCTTTATTGATCAGTGATCACCCCAAAGCTTAAATTAAAACCACATACTCCTCGTGGATACGATACCCGCTTGCCTTATCTAGTATAAGGTAATTAGGTTTATTTTTTATTGGTACAACGACATTGGTCATTTTTGTTTGTGAACATGACTCGTTTTGAAGCATGATGAAACCGTATAAAATCCTCTCTACTAAGCAAAGATGTTGGTCGATCTGATATTGGTTATGAGGAATTGAAAAGGTTTGACGATTGATACTGATGGAATAGGGTTACTGGTACAACGAGAAAATCTATTTTGCTGATTGAAGTTACTGGTAAAAGAACGCATAATGTTTAATGAGGTTACTGGTTTTGAATGTAATCCTACTTTTCTACTCATGGAACTTAATGATGCTCGTTTGGATTGTAAATGCTGCTTCATTAAACCTTAATGCTGCTCGACAACATGGTTAGCACTGCCAATGAAGTTTTTATGCTGCCACTCGGAGAGTTAGTACTGCTACTTACTTGTTAGTACCGCTAGTTATGTTTGTTAATACTTCTGATCGGGTACTTTAATGCTGCTTGGTTAACGTTAGTACTGCTCGTTGATATCATGTTAGTACTGCTCACTTACACTTAATGATGCTACGGTATGTTACTACTGCTCCACGAAAATACATAGGCTTGTGGGTGGTAAGGATTGTGCTTTAATGTGTTAAAAACCCTAGCAAGATTTATGGTATTATCTATATTTGCTATAGTACTTTTTACATCGTGGGCTGTTGTGAAGGAGGTTAATATATTGATAACATGCAAAGGAATGTGGGTTCCAGTTCTATTATGATTTCTTTATGGTTCATGTTCGATGCATGAAAGTGAGATGAAGGACCACGTTTGGTGAAAAAGGGTGTATCTGCCACATAATTTGTCATGTGAATGCTACTGATGGTACAGGTTCGTATTAATGCTGCTAGGCTTAAAGGAGTTCCAACTGCTAGCCTTGTCCGATAAAAGAAGTTTGTACTGCTAGCTATATCAGATATTGGACAGTACAAGGTTTTTATATGCAGACATCGGACAACGCACACAGAAGTTTGTTTTTGATTTCAAAGTTCAAGATCTCAGATATTGTTACACTTATTTGGACTTTGATGAGGATTGGAAAGATTGATAAAGTAGTTATCATGTTAAGGGGAAGATTACTACTGTTACATGGTTTCTACTGCTAAACCTTAGAACTATTCTTCAAAGTTACTACTGCTTGGTTTTGATTAGTGTTGTAGTCATTTTTAGTAAGCGTTTTGGTGCTTGTTCATGGATGGTACTACATGGTGTTCGTTGCTATGGTGGTTAGTTATTCGAAAAGTTCTTATGGTTACTTCAAATGGTTAACACATGGATTTCAGGGGAAGTATATTATAGGGTGTTTAATCATTTACATGCACCATTTAAGGGGAAGGTTTTTACTATTGCTAATCGTTATTACTACTGCTGGTTTAGGTTTCTACTATCTTGAATTCATTTTTAGTAAGCTTTTTGGTGTTCTTCATGGAGGGTAATTCGAGACAATGGAAGGTTGGATTGGAAGTGTGATATTGGTTAGTGGTTGTCAAAATCAAAGTTGCATCTACTTAGCATTTCCCTATAGTGGATAATAACAAAAAGGGGAAGAAGAAGTACATAGAAGTTTTGCAACTTGCAGATCCTTGGTGTGGTTTAAGGGGAAGTTTGTTTCATTCATTTTCATATTAACTTTAGGGGAAGTTCGTTCTTATTTGGGTTTTGTCATTATCAACTAGAGAAAGATTGTTGGGAATTATATTTGACTTGATAAGACAAAACATACGAAAGATGAAGGACTTAAAAGGCAAAGGAGGAATTCTTCAAAATGTGGAAGATTATAGAAGATTTCCTAGAAGATGATTGTAAAAATTAGGAAGATATGTTTATTTCCTAATACTTATCCTATGTAAACCTAATATATCTATTATATAAATAGATATAGGTCGTATAGTTTTCTATGTATCAAGATGTGAACACCAGAAAAGTGTATGTGTGTCCAGGTGTATGGTTGTTCTTGTAAACGCCTAAAGTAGTGTTTGTTCAGCCTCAAGGATCCTTGATCCCTGTTATTGTTGAGTAACCATTCTACACTTGATCAATTAGAATTGGGGCTTGTAGTAGTCATGTATCATAGAAGATAATGATGAAAAACCTTGTTAGAATAACATTGATTTGTTCTTATTCCACTGCATATTATTATTATTGTTATTGTTAAATCCTAGATATAATGTCTAAACAGCCTGAGCTTACAACGATTCCATCAGTATCTTTCTAACTAAATAGAATATACACGGGAAAACTCAATATATATCACTTGCCGTGTCCTTATCACTTCAGCAGTCTTAAGTTACTCTGGCAGTACTAACTTACTCTAGTAGTACTAACTAATTAGTACTGGCTGTTGTAATCTTGAGCAGTACTAAATCTTGGCTTGAAAGTTGTAATCATGAAGACTTTTAATTCCCAATAGAAATTATTATTTTGTTTGTGGCCAAGTCAAGACAATGATACCCACGATGACTTGTGGGGTAACATAAAAGGATAGAAGGAGTAACACGGGGTTCAAGTTTATTATTGGTGAAAAGGTGAGTATAACATAAACACCCAAGATATGAAGAGTTGAATAATCGGGGTGGGTCTTGTATAAAACAAAATGAAGGGTTTCATTATTAATTGAGGTTATGGGCTTGAAAAAGAAGGGTACGAATGAGGTTTTTAATGGTACGGATCATACCTTAGGTTATATCCAATTTTTTTGAGAAGTCTTTGGGCAAGAAAAACGTATAACAATGCCATTTATGGCAAACAATTGGTGTAAATCATGATTATCAAATTCACCGCCAAGGTCACGTTGCAAAGATTTAATATCACAATTAAATTGATTTTTAACAATAGCATGAAAATAAATTAACATAGACAAAGCATCAGGCTTATTACGAAGAGGATATACTGATAAATAATGCAAAAAATGATTACAAGAATAACATAATATTTAATACCTGTAGCACTCGGAAGTGGAGAAGTCTACAAGTCCGAGTATAAAACATCAAAAATAGACCTAACCATAGTTTTAGAACTAGAAAATGGAAGTCTCACGTGTTTGCCAAGCTGACAAGCATGAAAAACAGTAGGAGACTTCGTCTTATTACAAGAAATACAATTACCGAAAATAAGAGACCGTAAAACTTCACTCCGGATGTCCAAGTCGTTGGTGCCACGTGTTTTGACTGACAAGAAAAACATGAGGAATAGGAGATGGCTTCGTGACATAATACAGGTCACCGGTGCTATCACATCTGAGGAAGATTTGATGTGTCAAATAATCCTTCACAGAAAAAACAAAATGATCAAACTCAACAGAACACTGATTATTACGAACAAACTGATGCATATAAATCAAATTTTTTACAATATCGAGAGTAACAAGAACATTAGTTAAATGAAGAAGTTTAAAAGGAGTTGGAAAAATACTATGGCTAGTGCTAGTAACGGGAATGGTCTTCCCACCACCAACATAGACAGGTGGATAAACGTATTTATTAAAAACAGTACTAAGATTATTAACAGAAGAGTTAAGATGAGATGGCGCACATGTGTCGTATTCCAGTCCGGGTTGCTAGTATCTTACAAGGTCATTGCACTAAATGCCTAGGGAAGTACAGTCTCATGTCCAGTAAATACATTAGAAGCACCAAAAATAGTACTAGAAGTTGTGGCAATAGGCATCATCCCTTGGGCCTTTGATGACTGATTTTGGGCCTGGTAGGAACATTTGTTGTTGCTGACCTGGGGTGCGAAAGCAGGTGAAGTTCGAATAGGCAGTTGGGCTACTGGTGAACATTGAGCATGTCTAAGTTGTTGGGCCATATTCTCAATGAGTTTCTATTGGGCCTGATGCATGGCTAAAACATGGGCCTGTCCTATAGTTGAATTAATAGATGGTTGTCCCATATTTGAAGGAAAAATTGATTGTCCCACGTCGGAATAATAGGAACCAGACCTATTTGATGCACTTGTGTTACTCGAACGTAATGCATGGCCAGCAAAGTTCATGTTTGGTTGATTTTTCCATAACGAGGGGTTATTGGGTAGAGTAATACGAGTCGAACTATCATGCATAAATCTGCAAATGTTACCAAATCGAAAAAAATAACGAACAAAATTAAAACATACCTTTGGTTGTGTTGATCCCAGTTATATACTTAATCGAATTCCCTTAGCTTGTAAAGGTTCAGTTATGCTAGGTGAACTAACACAACTAGTATAGAAACTGTGTTGAATTTACTAAGGTTTATGCGGAATCTAAACAATAGAATTAAGAAGAACAGTAACACAAGAATAAACAAACCAACAGTTTCAATATTGTTAATACGAATACTCTCTTAGTATTAGGGTTTACAACCGTGAAGCTATGAATAATACGTGTCTAACTCAATGCCCTAGGACCTCCTTTTATAGACTAAGGAGTCCTAGTCAGCTTACAATTGCTTTCTATACAAGATAAATCTTTAAAGAATCTTTTCTATGCTTATCTAAACATTCTATACATATCTAACCGACTCTAATACTCCAGCAGCACTAATAAACACTTAGCAGTACTAACTATGTACTCTGGCAGCATTAAGTCTTCATCAGTTGTAACTTAGTACTAGCAACACTAAGTTTTCTTCTAGCAGCATTAACTACTTAGAGTATTTTCCTTGAAGTCTTCCAGCAGTTATAATGTACTCTAGCAGTAGTAACTTCAACCAGCAGTCTTAACATATGAACTAGCAGCAGTAATAACTTGGAAAATTTTCTTTGTAATACCTGAGCAGTTGTAATCCCTTAGAGCAGCCTTAACCATCTTGAGCAGTATTAACACCTTAGAAGCTTTAATTCCCAACAATCCTCCCCTAAACTTGATATTTTTTCCCAAAATCATCAAATTTTAAAAAAAGCTTAAACCTTCACCAGGAGGATGCTTCCAAATACTATTGTCTCTTTATCTTATAATCAGCCCCATTGAGTTGTTTCTCTAGTTTCTTTAGTGGCTGATATACCATTTCATTCCAATGATCAACTTGAAGTTTGACTGTACCATTTAGCATTATTTCAAGTGTATGCTTACCTAAAGGATAGTCTTTTTCCACTAACATGTAGATTTGAAGTCCTCTCATCATCACAGTATGAACTCTACATGACTGAAAAAGCTTCCAAAGAACAACTTTATTTTTATACTGACCAGACCATACATTATCTTCTGGGTGTAGTTCAAACATAACTTTTAAATCACCCCATAGAACTCTATCCAAAATGTTATCTGGTCTAGTATCTACATACTTCTCTTTGACTAATGCCCATAAGGTCTCTAAATCTTCCCTGTCAAACTTTCTAAGCATCTGTGCCATGGTGACAAACCTCTGAGAACTTCCACCAACTCTGATTATCTCCCACCATCCACTCTTTCCATGATAACCAGTTTTCCAGTCAATGATAGGCACCTTGGTTCTCAAAGGAACAACACCAACAATTTCTTTATCATAATCACTTGCAAGTTCTGTCAATTGTTGTAGATCAGCTGTTTCTTTTGTATCACCTTCTTGTTCTTTCTCTGTTTGCTCTTGTGCCTGCTCTATTTGCTAATATATTTTCTGCTTCTTGCTGCTTTTAGATTCTAACTCTTCTCCGGCTCTCTTTGAACCTCCTACCACCTCATCTTCATTTATAGCAATGAAATTGTTAACCCTTTTGAAAACTATGTCAAACTCTTCTTTAATTCTGTTGTAGCTCATTCCCTTGAATTGAGCTTGTTTCCATCCACCCATATTTTTCAGATAGGTCTGCATAATTTGCTTTTGCTGTGCTATGGTAGGCAGTTTGTTCCTCTTTGCTTCAGTCCTCTTTTGAGCAAAGAATTTCTTCTGCTTGGCTAAGAATTCCATGAAGAGCTTTGATTTTTCTTCTAAGGATAGCTCTTCCTGTTCATCTTGCCACATCCTCTGGGCTAACATGTGATTTGTTTCACATTTTGCTTGTATATCGTCCCAGGAATTAATCTATACAAGGCTAGCCTCTTCTTCTTCTCTAGCCTTCCTTTTTCTTTCTTTTCTTATTCTTTGATCTTCAGCATCATACTCTTCTTGTTGTTTTCTAGCTATTTCTTCATCTAAGAGCATCAGCTTTGACTTTGAAAGAGATTTTCCCACGGGCTCTTCAATTAAAATTGCCTTGCCTTTGCCTTGTGGTGGTGGTTGTAATTCTGTTGTTTTTTTTGTTGTTGGAGATGATTCTCTAATAATCACACTTTTGGCTTTAGGTCTTGAAGTTTCTTTGATTGGTGTTGTCTTCTTTAAAGTAGTAAGAACTTGAGCCATGGTAAAATCATCATCATCATCATCAATAGTAGAAGTAGTAACAACTTCTGTATCAGCAGTAGTAACATTTGGCTCAGCAGCTGAAACTTTTTCACTAGCAGCATTAACTTACTCACTAGCAGCATTAACCTCATCATTAGCTGCACTAAGATCAACAGCATCAACCATTAACATAGCTACTTCAATCACCTTCTCAACACCAACACTAGCAGTTGTAACTTGTTCCACCTACTCTTCCATAACAACCTTAGCAGCTTCATCCAAGACCACTTCATTCCCCATCTGATCAACATCAAAAAACTCATCACTCTCAACCTACTCATCCATATTAGCAGCCAAACCTTCATTAACCAGTTGTGCATCAATCATTACTTCATTTTCTACCCCAGTTTTCTCCCCTGAAGCTTTGCTTGTATTCCTCCCCTGTTTGGAAGCATCCTTCCCCAAACTCTGTGCTTCATCAAAAAAATTCAATTCTGGAAGTAGTACCAATCTTGAGTAATCTTTTGAGTTTTTGTGTTCTCGACCTCTCTCTTCCTTCTAGATATTTAACTCTTCTCTTCAACCATTTAATTTCATCACCCTGAGAAGATGTAGTCTGCTTGAGGTCAAGAACTTCTTTTGACAATTTTGTACATAATTTCATCAATTCCTTAAGTTGCATACTACCCTCAGCACTTCGGAGTGTGTTACCTCTCCCGAGTGGTGTATCATTGGGAATGTTAGACTCAGCCTCAAACCAAGTTTGAGCTTCTTAGTCCCCCATGGTTTCTTGGCGCCTGGGGTTTCCATCACCTGAGTCATTTCCATGGGAACTTGACCCATTAGATGTTGCCTTAGATTTGGTCTTAGCTATGTTACTACTATCCTGCTCTGCATCTAAGCTAGTAGCAGTAGTAGCAGCCCTTTGCAGACTACCTTCCCTCTCCTATTGGTACCCTCATCTGTATCCATACCAGCACTAGCCTAAGGTAGCTGAGTGCCCTTTTTGTGTGATTTCCTACGGGTATAGGTCTTTTTAGGTTGAGATGTGGATGGTACAAATGTGGGTGTGTGATGGGTATCAGCTGGGATTGCTGAACCTTCACCCTGATTTTGAGTTTGTACCAACATTGCTTGAGGCAATGGTGTTACATTCCCTGAAAAATCTTTTCCTGCTCTCTTCATGTTAGCAAAAACCTTTTTAGTGTGAGAGAGAGCAAGATATGTTTTTGAATGAATTTTCTTTTTAGAAAACTGTTTGTCCATAAGCAGTTGTAAAAACCTTGGATATAGATAAAATTTACTTGTAGATTTATCCAAGTTCTTGAACATACCATCAAAAATCATTTTGAAAAAATTAAACTTTGTATTTTCAGATAAGCAAATAATAGCAAATGCTATATTGCTGCTAAATTCATTCCAGCCAGTTGTCTTTGGACTAAGACACTGTAAGATGGTATGAATCAAGAATTTCCACTGTGGGGAGAAGTATGCTTTAAAAAATTTTAATGAATCATTTTTCCTCTCATATCCTAACAGTGCAAGTTTTTCAAAAATGGTAGAAAGTTAGAAGACAATCAACACCTTCAGCATCTACTAAATGAAGAACTTCCCTAACAGATTATTCAGTAGTGAGTATCTTCTACCCATCTACAAGGGCATGAAGCTGTTCTTCCTCATCAATAGTTTTGACCTTAGCAGTAGACCAAAACTGTTTGATATGAGAAACATATATAGTAGGATTTACTGTTAATGCAAACCTAATGTGGCTTGCATTTAAAAAATCAATGATTTCAGTAAAACCTTCAGACTCTTTGGGTTTTTGTAAGAATGAAATCATGTTGTGTTGGTCGGCAAAAGAAAGAGTCGACATTGTGTATTTTTGAAAAATCATGTAGGGTTTTCCTGGGTTTGCAATTAAATGATAAAAACAAGTTAGTGTTTCGTTTGAGAGAGGTTTTGATCGGATAAAAACACTTGTGTGAATCATTGAAGGATATAAACCCTTAATCGTTCAAAGTTTTAAAACAATACCTTGGACTCTCAAACTTAGCAGCAGAAACCTAGCAGCATTAAGTTAGGATTAGCAGCACTAACTCAGTTTCCACTCCAAACGGCTTAGTTATCAGCATTTCAACACTTTTCTTAGCTTATCCAACAAAAGATTAGTCCAAAAACATGAAAACACAAACAATAACACAATGCACAATAATACTCAGTAGTTTGAAGTATAACTGGCAGCATTAATTAACAGTTCTAAGTATAACTAGCAACACTAATTATACTTAGCAGCAGAAACTCTTAATGACTTAAATAACAGTACTAATCCTTACAAAACTTTACAAAAACATAAAGAGATAAGAGATTTTAAAGATTTAACATTCCAATACTAGCAATCAAAAATTCAAATCTACCCACATCAAAAGCTTTTGTGAGCAAATCTTCAAAATTATTATCAGTATGGATTTTAACCATTTGAATTAACTTCTTTTCATTGAAATCTATTATAAAATGGTGTCTTATATCTATATGTTTTGTTTCTGAGTGATAAACAGGATTTCTAATTATGCACATAGTACTGCTATTATCAATAAATATTTTGGTATGCATAAAATTGTACCCATAATCTATTAATTGATTCTGAATCCAGAGCACTTGTCAACAACAACTTGAAGCAACTACATACTCAGCTTCTGTTGTGGAATTAGCAACCACAATTTGTTTCTTGCACTGCCATGACATCAATTTACACCCCATGAATTGACAACATCCTGTTGTAGATTTCCTATCTAAGCTTGCTCCAGCATAGTCACTATCAGTGTATGCTACCAAATCAAAAGGTGAATCTTTTGGATACCAAAGGCCTAATTTAGGATGGCCCTTTAAGTACCTAAAAATTCTTTTCATAGCATGAAGATGCAAAACTTTAGGTGTGACTTGGTATCTAGCACATGCACACACTGCAAACATGATGTCAGGTCTTGAAGAAGTAAGGTACATCAATAAGCCAATCATTGATCTATACAAATGAACATCCACTTCTTCACTATCTTCATCTTTGAGTAAAGGCTTGTCAGTGACCATGGGTGTGCTTCCTGCCTTGACATCTGTATACCCAAACTTCTTTAAGATCTTAACCACATACTTATCTTGGCTGATAAATATGCCATTCTCCTTTTGCTTGAATTGTAACCCTAAAAAAATGTGAGTTCTCCCATAGAACTCATTTGAAACCTTTCATGCATCAATTTTTCAAACTCAATACATAACTCCTTGTTTGTTGATCTAACGATAATATCATCAACATATACTTGAACTAGCAGAATATCATCTTTGTATCCTCTGATAAATAAGGTCTTGTCAATCTTCCCTCTACTAAAACCTTTGTTCAACAGGTATGTTGACAAAGTTTCGATGTAAACCATAAAGTGCTTTTTCCACCTTGTATACCTTATCAGGAAAGTCAGGGTCTTCAAATCCAGGTGTTTGAGAGACATATACTTCTTCTTCAATTGTCCCATATAGAAAAGCACTCTTCACATCCATCTGATACACCACAAAATCTTTGTATGAAGCATAAGCCAAAAACAACCTTATAGCTTCAATTTTTGCAACTGGGGCAAAGACTTCATCATAGTAAATCCCTTCTTCTTGTGTGTATCCTTGAGCAACTAATCTTGCTTTATTCCTCACCATAATACCTCTTTCATCTTTCTTGCATATGAAAACCCATTTAGTACCAATTGCCCTTTTTCCATTTTGCAGATCTACGAGAGTCCAAACTTCTTGTAGCCTGAATTGTAGAAGCTCTTCATTCATAGCCTCCACCCAGCTTGGATCCTGTAATGCTTTATGTGCATTCTTGGGTTCTACTTGTGATAGAAAAAAAGCAAATAAACAATTTTGAAGATCTTTGTGAATGTTTCTCTGCTTAAGAGATCTAGCAAAGAAACCTTGTTCCTTCAAATCCTTGGTAATTCTTCTTGTTTGAACAGCAGATTTCATATCTCCAATTACTTGCTCTTTAGGATGATCCTTGTGAATTCTGGTAGTTGGAATAGGACTGACATGGATAATATCATCCATGTTGTTTATGTCAGCCTCTGCACCAACTTCTTCACCATCAGTATCTGCATATATATTTTCCAAATGAGGCATATTTGGATCAAATGGATATTCATCCTCATCATCAGCTATGCCATCCTTGTTAGTAGTATTAACAGTTTTATCTTTGTTAATGCGGTTAATAATGTTACCATCACCAATAGCATTAACTTCATTACAACTGCTATCATGATCATCCTTCACTTGATCATCAAATTCAGTTGGAATTTCAACATTCTGCTTCTCATTATCACTTGAAAACATAACACCATCTTCTTTATCATCTTTTGGATCTTTATCTTGATCATCTTCTTCAGAACCCTTTGGAACTTTGGTTGAGATTAGTGGATCAGCAGTCCATATAGGTAGCAAGACATAATCTTTTCCAGGTCCTGTCTCCTTATTAGCTTGACCTGTATTTTCACTTGTGTTTGTACCTGCAAAATCATTAGACTATGTACCTGCAACAACTGGCTCATAATTCATTTTTTTTTGTTAGTGCATCATTATCAAACAGTAAGTTTGGTCCACTCCCTGCAATATTAGGTGTACACTCACTAAACCTAACATGCAAGTTCTCTTCCAATAACCTGGTTCTACTGTTGAACACTCTAAAAGCTTTACTATTCAGGGAGTATCCAGCAAAGAATCCTTCATCAGCCTTTCCATCAAACTTGCCTAAGTGATCTATGGTATTAAGGATAGTAATAGGACACTCAAATGGTCTTAAAAAGCTTAACATTGGTGCTCTACCATGTAAAAGTTCATAAGGGATCTTGTTATGAGGCTTAATTACTAAACTTCTATTTTGCACATAACAAGCAGTATTAACTGCTTCAGCCCAAAAAGTAGTTGGTAGCTTAGAATCAGCTAATATTGTTCTAGCAGCCTCAATTAGTATCCTATTTTTCCTCTCAGCAACACCATTTTGTAGAGGAGTTCTAGCTACACTATACTGTCTTATAATACCCTTCAACTCACAAAACTGATTCATATCCCTATTCTTGAATTCAGTTCCATTGTCACATCTTATCACCTTAACCTTATGATTAACTAGGTTTTCTATCCTGGTAATGAAAGACTTAAGGATTCCACTAGTGTCATCCTTAGTTGCTAAAAAGAAAACCCAAGTAAACCTACTATAATCATCTGTGACAACTAGGCAATACATCTTTTTCATCAAACATTTTACAAAGGTTGGTCCAAATAAATCCATGTGCAACATATGTGAAGGCTGACTTATAGAATTCATTGTTTTGGTCTAAAAAGAGGCTATATGTTGCTTTCCCTTCAGACAAGCAATAAAGGTTTCATCATTTTCAAAAACTTTAGAAGGTAAACCTCTTACAAGATTTCCTTTAACCAATTTATTCATTGTTTTGAAATTTAAGTGTCCAAGCCTTCTATGCCAATGCTTAGATTCATCAGATGTAGCCTTTGCAAAGAGACAAGTCAAACCTCCTTTGAGAACCATGTTCTCTAAATCAACACTGTATATATTTTCTTTTATATAAACATTAAGCAAAACATGACTTTCATCAGTTAACTTAAAGTCAGGAGACAAGACTGTCACACCCCCAGAATCGGGTCCAGCGGAAGCATACATGTCGCTGGGGTGCAACTCAATTGGTATCACAACACAAGTGCAAAGAATGGTTTTCACCTCAATCATTTAGAATAAAATTGTTTAACAAAAGTGTTGAATTTACATTGTTAAAAGTAGTGCGGAAATAGGCCCTTAAAACAGTTTAAACGGTCCCCAAATGAATATCAGAGTCTTCTATGACCATGCCATGCCCTGCCAAAAGCCTCCAGTAGCGTGCTATTGCTTATACCTGAAAATACATGCTAAAATGTCAACACGAGGTTGGTGAGTTCATAGAGTTTAGTGTAAAATGTAAAGCATTTGAATAATGATTTCCCAGCAAAGGCATTGTAAATCCACTCAGTCCCAAGTCCCGCCCATACAAGACTTGCAACCTGTGTGTTTACAACCCACTGCCAAATAAGATTTGGTTAACAAAAGTAATATGTGGACCATGATTTAAAATACATTTAGTTAGATCAGTACATTCGGTTACGTGACCAATTCATTCGGTTAAGTGACCCGTTCATTCTGTCATGGTGACCCGTTCATTCTGTCATGTATGTAGATAGTGTTGGTGTCGGTTCATTCGGTTAAGCAGGCATAAATGTTTAAAGTGCTTGGGTCCATGGGTAAAAAAAGAATTAAGTGTGATACAAGTGAATATACAATACATTTGAATGAATAACAAATTCATAAGCAGAGCAAATAATGGTTTGACTAAACAAGTGGCATGTTCAAGTAACTCAAGTATACATTTAGATGAAAACGAGCATGTATTCTCCCCCAAAACGGTTATAAAACAAGTATTACAAGAGTAGGGGCTATGACTCACGGTAATCCTTAAAAGATTAAAGTGCTTGTGAAGGTAAATGAAAATAATTGAGCCTGTATTCTCCCCCAAAACGTAATCCAAAACGTATAAAGGTATGGGCTATGGAACTCACCTGGTGCGATAGCTACAATGACAAAAGTGGATATACTGAAATGAGGCACGATCTCTAACCGCAACCTAATATGAATGATAGGATCTAATGTAAGCAATGAAATGATGCTACACATGCAAATACGTACGTTAACGATACCACTCGGTAATTTTGAAAATAACGTTCATCGTCGAAAAATACATTTTTGACGTCTCGATAAGTTAATAAACACTTTTCGTGTAATAATGTTGAAACAATACTCCACGATCCTCGTTTGGTGTTTTATCGGTAAATATAATGTTTTCGTCGTAATTTACTATTTTTCACAACTTGAAAATGTGCCCAAATGGCCTCGCAAAACTAGTCGCGAAATATTGTACGTTGAGTGTTAGGACATAAGCTTGACGTTTTTGAAAACCTTGCAACAATGTCTAGAAGACGTGTCATTTAACTTGTGATCATACGGGTCTCGATTGATAAGAAATACGGCTCTCAATATAGTGTATTGCAAAAACTGTTTTTAACTTAGTAATATTTTCTTATTAGAAAGCTGATGGAATTTTAGTGAAATTGTCGAACTTTAAACGCGTATATCTTTGTCGTTATGAGTTTGTTTTCTACGTTCTTTATATCCACGGCTTTGTATTAACATGAACTAACATAATTTCAGTAGTTCGGCTCATCTAGATCACGTCTAACGCCTTGTTTTGTCCTTTGAATCTCGGCAAACAGCACGCATAATTTTCAGAAATTAGTTTTTCGTCGCCAAACTTAGAAAAATCATAACTTTCTCGTCGTAAGTCCTTTTTAGTCATTCAAGCGGCCACAGTTTCGTTTTTGAAAGTATTTTCTGAATATGAAGGCCAAAATATCCCCTGAGTTACTGAGTTTTCCAGATTTCACGTTTTTGGACAGACCCTTATCTATTTTTTGAAATAATCACTCTTATGGTTCAAGACTTGTTCCAAACACAATCAATCAACACCACAACTACTCTAATCCTACCATACACCTTCTTTCATGAGGATACAACTAAAAATCCATAGATCTATGTTTATGTTGAAAATGAGTAACAAGTGGTATGATTAACATGTATATACTTGCATGATTAGTTGATAGCACAACAAAATATATCAAATGAGAGTATGAAAAGATTGAAAACTTTACTTGTAACTTACTTGATGATTTGAAGAGTTTTGGAGATGATTATGTAAGAAACCTTGGGATTTTTATTTCAAAATCCTAACAAGGGATGTAAATGGACTAGATTAGCACTCGTTCTTGAAAAATTTATGGACTCCTCTTGTGTTCTTGTGTTTGGCCGATCATATGAGAGGAAAAAGAGATGAGAGAGTTTGAGGTTTTAGCTAGTTTAATTGTGAAGTGTATGTGTTTATGAAATTAAATCATGGAAATATAATCTTGAAGCATTAATTGTATTTGTTTTACTAATCTAGTGATATGGGAAAATTAGGGACTAGGGGGGGCGGCACTACATGGAGAAAAGAAAGAAATATTTGGCTCATTAAGGATCTTGTCCCCCCATTTAGTAAGTATTAGTGGTTTTATGTATACATTTGGTGTTACCGGGTACCGAGTTAACTAGAAATAAATCGTGATGAGGTAAAATAAAATACGACAAAGTTGTAAAAATGGTAAAATCATATTCCTTGCAAGAATCGGGTGTTAGAATGTTTATCGGGTTGAAATTTCGCAAACCGACGGAGTTATAAGCTCCTAACGGAAAATATAGCAATTGATTTAAAAACACCGGGTAAAGTAATAATATAATCTTTATATCATTATAATTAGTATGAAAATGTATTAGGATCATAGTCGGGAGTGTCAGGTGTAATGTTAGTAGTAATGACTGAGTGGTAACGTTTATTAAATAATTAAACATACGTTAATGAAAATCACACAAACCCGTGCATGACCTAATATGATGATGACGTTACTGATGATACGTGAATACGCAGCTAAACCATACTGGTTGCGCGCATTTGAATACCCGTAAACCTAGTTTACGTAATGATGAATGATAATCATAAATAGTGATTTCCCTCCGGAAATGAATAGTGTTTTGTGAATAGTGAAATATTTGAAAACTTCTCAAAGTCTCAAACTGACTTCAAAAACGATGAATAGTGAAATGATGAATAGTGATTGGTGAATAGTAAATGATGAATAGTAATTCGTGAATAGTAACTTGTCGAGGTTTGGAAAATGACCTGAAATTACGGGTTGTCACAGTCTCCTCCCGTTAAAGGAATTCAGTCCCTGAATTCAGCTCGTGTTAGTCTCTGGGGTGGATTCGGTGAAAGGATGTGGATATTTGAGTCGCATTGCGGTGACAAAAGATAGAACATTCATTAGATCGGAATTCGTAATAGTACATGAAGCTTATACGATAGAACGTAAAGTGAAACACAAAATAAATACAACACTAGAGAGTTTAGGCTTCGGTTTATTTTTAAGGTAGGAGTTCCCCTCCTAAACGTTGTCATTGTTGTTGTTGTCCTGACGAGCTTCGCGCTTCAACGAGCTCTTCCGCCATTCTGGTTTCTCAGCTCTGGGCATTCATTCTTGAAATGTCCAATTACTCCACACTCATGGTAGGTTACCGTGACTTTCTGATGCATTACGAGAGTGGGAGCCTTGCAATCCTTGGCTTTGTGTCCGACCTTTTGGCAGTTTCCACATTGAGTGGGGCAAGGTCCATTGTGGTGAAACCGTCACTTATTGCACTTGGGTAACGTCCCTGCATATCCTTTCTTTACACTTGGCCCCGTAACGTAGGCCCTAACCACTTTATGTTGTTTGTGTGGCGGCTGAACTTGATCGTTTCCTTCGTTGTTATCCCTTTTCCTCTTGTTGTCATTGTTGCTAGTGTTGTTGTTGGAAGTAGTTCCGTTCTTTACTTCCAGAGCCATAAGCTTCTGGAACATCCTGATTGCCTCGTCCAGTGTTTGTGGGTCAAAAGAAATCACATCTCCGCGGATGCTGTGAGGTAGTCCACCAACGAAATTTTCTAGCAGCTTCTCAATATCTGGAACCATAGTTGGACATAGCACAGCTAACTCCTGAAACCTCCTGATATATGCCTCGATATCATTACCTATTGTTACTAGCTCATAAAACTCTGTTTCCAACATCTTTATTTCAGTGCATGGACAGAACTTCTTAGTCAGCAACTTCTTGAATTCATCCCACGTAAGCTTGTGAGCATTTTCCATTCCCATAGGTTTCTGATGAACTCAAATAAGTACATTTTATTACCATCATTTATCCTATTTATTTGACTTGTTTTATTATATTATCTGTGAGAATTGATACGTTAATATTTACTTTTGTAATTCTCCGGTAAAAACAAGTATTATGTGAAACTTAGCGATTTTGGACTAATTATGGATCAAAACATGCAAGAAGTTAAGAGTCCACTGAAATGTACAAGATCAAGATCATTCTGCTCCAGATACGCCGCATCTTACTTATTATATACGGCGCATCACGATCAAGATTTCACAAGCTACGATCCAAGACAGCAAGGATATGCGCCGCATCTAGAAATGGAGTTACGCCGCATCTTCTGGCGGTGTACGAATATTCCTGAATATATTAATTTTGGACCCCACGCGAAGTTAAGTCAATGCGCCGCATCTACTTATTCTATGCGCCGCATCTAGCCCTCAGACAGAAACTATAAATACCCCAAAGTCAGACGAATTTCGGAGGGAGACAATTTAGCTAAGTACGAAACAGAAGAAACCCTAGGACGAATTCAGACGAAGTAGCAGCACAAGACACACCTTGAACGAAGATACAAGAGCTGTAAGAAGGTCCTGCATGTATTCAATTCATTAAGTAGTTTTGTTTTATTGTATTAGTACACTTTAATTGGTCAGGATTGATGGGCTTGTGACATTGATTTTATCATGCACTTCAACTCCCCTTAAAATTGCTTTCCCATTAATTAAAGTTTATATGTTGATGTCTTTGGTGACTTTTATTAGTGCATTGATAACCTCTGTGTCTAGCTGAGCATTGCTTGGGTCGCCATGCCCCTTCCTCGCCTATTTATTAGATCGCCTATGCATTCTATCGTCTGTAGAAAAGTAGGAAGAAAGATAAATAGGATAGTCATAAGTAATCATTAAGGGTTTACTCGCCGATAAGATTAGAGCCAACGAGAAAGGAATTAATCTCGGTGCGTTGCATCGAACTATACACTTCATATAAAACGAGCAATAAAACAAGTGACAAGCTACTTAACTATCAGGACAGGTCTTCTTATTGTCTCAAGTATTTATCTGTGTACGTGTGTGCTAATCGCTGATTCGTGCTTATTAGTTTAGTTTATATTTAATCATAACCAAACCGTGCCAGTCTCTCAGGCTGAAACCCCCTTGCGTTAGATTAGGTTGTATAGCTAACTTAAGATATTAAAATACTGATTAGAATAACTAGATAATACGTTCCACTCTTAGTGATCGACACTCTACTTACCATTATATTCATACTGACCGGGTACACTGCTCGTTAAAGTGTGTGTGTTATTGATAAGTCGGCTAAATATAAATTTAAAACTTGAATACTGCTAAAACCACAACGACATACCGTGGGTATAAATTAGAGCATACGCACACCCCCATCAAGTTTTTGGCGCCGCTGCCGGGGAGTGAATTGTTATTATCTTGTAATTTGATTAGTATTTTAATTAGGTTTTTCTTTTTTAATTTTTATTCTAACCGCTAACTCTGTTGTATATTAGTTAAATTGCATTCATTGTATTATTTTGCATATTTTCTGTTTTTGTGTGTTTTTGTTTTTGTTTATTTTCGTTTGTTTTTATTTTTGTTTTTCTTTTTCTATTTTCTTGCATACTGCTATCGTTGTACTGAGCTAATTCAAACGATACGGCGCATCTATTTTCATAGATACGGCGTATTGCGTTTACTTTTTATAAAATACAACGTGTTTAATAAATTCGATACGACGCATCTTTCCCCATGATACGGCGTATCTGTTTTTAATAAAAAAAAATTTCTAAGCGATAACGCCATACAACGCATCTGTTTTCACAGATACGGCGTATCTATTATTTTAATTAAAAACAGTTTTCGAATTATTAAACAGATACGACACATCAATTTTTATCGATACGGCGCATCTTCTGAATCAAAAAAATCTGGTATTTAGAAACGTAACGAAAATACGGCGCATTAACTTTTGTTAATACGACGCATTTAATTTTAAATAAATATCGATTTTTGATAATTAAAACTGATACGGCGCATTCTAACTTTATAAGCGGTGTATCTATTTTCTGAATAAAGTCTGATTAAATTTTAACGATTATAAGATACGGCGTATCCAACTTTTTGGATACGGCGCATCGTCTGCAGATATCAGTAACTTTAATTTTTCGTATTCCGTTTTCGTTGTTGATTTTCTGATATATTACTTTCTTGAACATACCCTACTGATGCTTTTGTGATAGTTTCAGGAAGTGCATGACCAGGAGTTCTACGAAGAACTTGATTCAACCTTTCGAAGATCCTGAACGAGCCTTTCATTCGCTTAAAAGGCTTTTCAACACAAAAAGCTTTGATATCTCAAGTTCATTCGAGCTTGATTATTTTTCTGAAGAGAAAGAGGAAGAAGAAACAGAAGCAATGGCGGAAAACACAACTATGGAGGAATACATGAACAAAACCCGTGCTGATTACACTTCAGGAGTTGCTAGACCAAAGTTTGATGAAAAGTCTAAGTTTGAGTTGAAGGGTCAGTTTCTCAAGGAGCTAAGAGAAAATGCTTTCAGTGGATCGGAACATGAAGATGCTAATGAACATGTTGAAAAGGTCCTCGAGATTGCAGATTTGTTCACTACAGAAGGAGTCACTGACGATCAGCTCATGCTAAGAATCTTTCCAATCTCGCTAAAAGGAGCTGCTAACAAGTGGCTAAGGAATGAACCTGCTAGTTCAATCACTACATGGGAAGATTTGAAGAGCAAATTCCTGAAGAGATATTGTCCACCTGCTAAAACTGCTAAAAAGATGGAGGCTATCAACAGTTTCAAGCAAGAGCCTGATGAAACTCTTTACCAAGCTTGGGAATGATTCAAAGACCTATTGATGAAATGCCCTCAACATTATCTAAGTGAAATGCAGGAGATAATATTGTTTTATCAAGGATTGGACGTGCCTACTAGACAAATCTTGGATGCTAAGGGAGCTGTGCCTCAATTGAGTGCAGCCAATGCTAGGAAAGCTATCCAAGAAGCTGCTGATCATTCTCAAAAATGGCACGATGGGACCTCTACTAGATCTAAGAGCAGCACTAATTTTGACGGGTTTGCTGCTATTCAAGCTCAATTGGATAAAATTAGTAGAGAGATGAAGAAGCGTGATGAAAAAGTGTATGCTGCCCAAGTTGGATGTGAAAAATGCGAAGGACCTCACTACACTAAGGATTGCCCTAACAAGAATCAAAGTGAGACTTTTGAAGAAGCATACTACACACAATTTGGACAACCATTCCGACCTTCAGGAAGATTTAGGGAAGCTACTCTGGGATTCTATCAAAAGAACAACTTCAATCCCGCTTATCAAGAAAGGAGGCAGACTTTAGATGACACTTTAAAGCAAATTATGGCCGATGCTGCTAAAAGACATGATGAGAATACTGCTATGATCAAGGAAATCCGAGCTTCAACAGACACTATTACAAGAAATCAAGGAGCTTCGATCAAAGCATTGGAACAACAAATTGGTCAAATGAGCAAAGTTCTTCAAGAAAGGGGATACGGAAGTTTACCTAGCTCAACTGAAACCAACCCAAGAGATCATGTCAAGGCCATAAGCACCACTGAAGAAGTCACTCCTAACATTCCTTTTCCTAGAAGATTGATGAATGGTAATGATGGTGCAAGACTCGAATTTTTCTTTAATTCTTCAATCAGTTTAAGGAGACTACTCAAAGAGAAGACAAATATTGAAGAGGAGATCAAGGCTACAATGAAAGAAGAGAGCTCTGCAACTGACTTACATGCCTTGCCTCATAAAGAAAAGGACCCAGGAAGTTTTACTTTACCTTGTTCAATTAATGATATATCTTTCAATAATGTGTTAGCTGACTTAGGAGCTAGTGTTAGTGTAATTCCCCTTAAGACATTCACTACCCTAGGACTAGGAAAATTAGCACCAACTAAGTTGCTTATTGAATTGGCTGATAAAACGGTAAAACAACCTGAAGGGATTGCTAATAATGTGCTAGTTAAGATTGAGAAGTTTGTTTTCCCTGTAGACTTTGTTATATTAGATATGCCCGAGGATGTTAAGATTCCTTTAATCCTTGGAAGACCTTTCTTGTCTACCGCCCGTGCTAAGATTGATGTGTTTAAAAGAAAAATCTCATTAAGGGTAGGGAATAATAAACTAGTCTATAAGTGCCAAGATCCTGTTAAAAGCATAATTAGAGGCGTCTATATGCTAGGATTAAGAGAACGTATGGACCTCGATCTTGAAGCTAGGCTTATGGGAGAAACATTGATTCAAAACAACTCAACTAATCCTAATTATGAGAACTTCGAGGAATTTATTGACCTTAATGTACCTACCGAACTTAGGCGCGATATTGTTAATGATTCTGATGATGAGTGGTATGATTGCGTAGTAATTAACAAACGTAGGAGAATAGTTGAGCATACGAATTTGAATAATGATGTGTTTATTGAACTACCACCCCACCTTGCTTATTTATGCCTATATAATAATAAGAATTTCCCGTCTATCATTTTGTCATCTCTGCCCGAAAGGGACAGAACTTTGTTTATACAGATATTAAAGAAGAACGGCGTGGAAATTATGGACGAGCAAGGAGTGTTCAATATTACTGGACTGGCGATGAGGGAGCGCGATGCTTCCGACTCCTTCAATGATCGGTAATAAAGAGCTGAACGTGAGTCTAACTTGAAGACTTTGGAATAAAGACAAGTGCTGACCGGGAGACAACCCGGAAAAATTTTACTATTCTGTTCAGTGTCGAGTCAGTCAGGCCCGCAGAAGATACGGCGCATCTCAATCCTGAGATGCGACGCATCTCCTGCACTAGTCATATCTTACTTTATTTTTCTGCATTTTTATTTTTGACTTTAAAACTTTTTGTCAGTTTATTTTAATGCGGCGCATCCCTGGTTAAGGATGCGACGCATCTTCTATTTTGATTCGTATTTATTCCAGGCTCAATATGGCGCATCTTCTTCCATAAGATACGGCGTATCAACTGACCTGATGATTTTCATTTTAATTTTTAAGTTTTATTTTTACTAACTACTAATGTATTATGCAATTTTGAACCTTCTTAACTTAGGTGTGTTAAAGTCTTGATGGTATTATAGATTCCTGCAATTCCTGTGGATACATCAAATATGAAGCTTAAACGTTCTCATCCACAAGAAAGATGATTTTTGCTCTTATACAAATAATGGAGGATCATACCGAGCAAATCTCAGGGGAGTTTTTCTGTTCTAATTCTTTTATTTTCCAGTTTTTAATCTTTGATACAAACAACGAGGACGTTGTTTAACTTAAGTGGGGGGATTGGAGAATTAGAACACTTACTTGTCCTTAACTTTTTCAAAATATGCTTAAAATGCGCTTAATATATCAAAATTTAAAATTTTTAGCATGTTTTTGTTTAAAGTCTAAATTGCATAGCTGCACACATAACATTATTTTCAAAAATTGTGAACTTTTCAAAATTCACAAATCTATGAGTGTGCCGGTGACTTGTAAACTTTAGAACTTGGCCTGTATACTATTCGAGACCACCATAATAAGTATTATTTTTATAATTGGAATGACTTGTCTAAATTGGTAAATTTCTAGGATTACACCCAAATAGCCTTTATATGTTATTTGTTATTAGCTAACTACACTGGTTAGTTAACCCCCGTATAAACCCTTTTGTTACTCTCACTTTTAGAGTAAGATACCCCTAGAAAAACACTCAGAGCCATTCCTTTCGTTTCTTACACCTTTGTTATAATGTTTCGTTACACCCTTACACCTTAGCCTACCCTGTAGATTAAAATCCATGGTTGGTTAATTGCTTTAGGCAAAGTGTGTTTCCTTACATTACCTGTGTTCGTGTGCGTAATTCATTATCTTTGGTTGAGTTGGGAAATTGCACAATTCAATTGGAGTGAAAGTAAATATTGTATATCTTTGAGTTCATTTTTCGTGTGTTTACTACTTTCACTATTACCGTTATTTCTGAAGTTATGAAAAGTATGAAAAAATTATCTAGAGTTATCATTATAGTGATGTGGTGAAATTTTACACATCTATGTTTATGTTTCAAGTTCAAAAATAATAATAATAAAAAAAAATATATATATATATATATATATATATATATATATATATATATATATATATATATATATATATATATATATATATATATATATATATATCGAAAAAATAGAAAAGAAAAAGAAAAAGAAAAAGTTGGAAGTTTGTTTAACCAACTTATGTAAAGTTTTGTATTAAGTGGTCGATATCACCACTAGTTGTTGTATATTATATCTATGGATTGAATGGGAGTTGAACGTTATGGGAACGCCAACTAAGGTTATTCTTTGATAGAGATCTTGTTGAGTATAATTCGTGTCTACCTAAAGCGTGTGTTTCAAGTGTTAAAGCGTGAGTTATTCTATGATATGAGTCTTATTCATGGGATGGTTGGGATAGTGACTAACCACACTTAGGATTTTAATTTATCTGTTTTGTTTATTTTTCATTTTACACCAATTTGTATCCCAAATATTATCCATACCCTATATTATTCTTTATCCAAACCTTTGATTTATTGAGATTAGGGATTTGAGCAATCTTAAGTATCGTAGTCGTGGATTCGGCTATGTATTTATGATTTTGTCTCCCTTTTTGATATAATATTATTGGTAAAGATTACTTGGTCCTATCTTTAGCCTATTCGAGTTAAGGATTTGAGCAATTGCAAGTATCGTGTTCGTGGATTCGATCATGTATTTGTGATTTTGTCGCCTTTTCTGGAATTTGAGATCGATAGAGATTAAGAAGAATGATTAAACCTTAACCAACAAACCCTTTTTACCGCTTTAGACTTGTTATTCCTTGGCTTTAGTGGGGGAGATGTGTATACTTGCCAAGCTTATGATAGAATATTCGTCAGGACTGGACAGTTAAACGATTAGATTTGCTTTTATCAATATAATTTATTTTACTTCTAATTCGTTAAGTGTTTAGTTGTGTGATTATGACAAAATGAATACATGCTTAAATATAAAAATAAATCCTAACATCTTTTAGGATATATTTTCATGAGATTAATTCTAAGGATTACTTGGGGACAAGTAAAGTTCAAGTGGGGGGATATTTGATGAACTCAAATAAGTACATTTTATTACCATCATTTATCCTATTTATTTGACTTGTTTTATTATATTATCTGTGAGAATTGATACGTTAATGTTTACTTTTGTAATTCTCAGGTAAAAACAAGTATTATGTGAAACTTGGCGATTTTGGACTAATTATGGATCAAAACATGCAAGAAGTTAAGAGTCTACTGAAATGTACAAGATCAAGATCATTCTGCTCCAGATACGCCGCATCTTACTTATTATATACGGCGCATCACTACAAAGATTTCACAAGCTTCGATCCAAGACAGCAAGGATATGCGCCGCATCTAGAAATGGAGTTACGCCGCATCTTCTGGCGGTGTACGAATATTCCTGAATATATTAATCTTGGACCCCACGCGAAGTTAAGTCAATGCGCCGCATCTACTTATTCTATGCGCCGCATCTAGCCCTCAGACAGAAACTATAAATACCCAAAGTCAAACGAATTTCGGAGGGAGACAATTTAGCTAAGTACGAAACAGAAGAAACCCTAGGACGAATTCAGACGAAGTAGCAGCACAAGACACACTTTGAACGAAGATACAAGAGCTGTAAGAAGGTCCTGCATGTATTCAATTCATTAAGTAGTTTTGTTTTATTGTATTAGTACACTTTAATTGGTCAGGATTGATGGGCTTGTGACATTGATTTTATCATGCACTTCAACTCCCCTTAAAATTGCTTTCCCATAAAATTAAAGTTTATATGTTGATGTCTTTGGTGACTTTTATTAGTGCATTTATAACCTCTGTGTCTAGCTGAGCATTGCTTGGGTCGCCATGCCCCTTCCTCGCCTATTTATTAGATCGCCTATGCATTCTATCATTTGTAGAAAAGTAGGAAGAAAGATAAATAGGATAGTCATAAGTAATCATTAAGGGTTTACTCGCCGATAAGATTAGAGCCAACGAGAAAGGAATTAATCTCGGTGCGTTGCATCGAACTATACACTTCATATAAAACTAGCAATAAAACAAGTGACAAGCTACTTAACTATCAGGACAGGTCTTCTTATTGTCTTAAGTATTTATCTGTGTACGTGTGTGCTAATCGCTGATTCGTGCTTATTAGTTTAGTTTATATTTAATCATAACCAAACCGTGCCAGTCTCTCAGGCTGAAACCCCCTTGCGTTAGATTAGGTTGTATAGCTAACTTAAGATATTAAAATACTGATTAGAATAACTAGATAATACGTTCCACTCTTAGTGATCGACACTCTACTTACCATTATATTCATACTGACCGGGTACACTGCTCGTCAAAGTGTGTGTGTTATTGATAAGTCGGCTAAATATAAATTTAAAACTTGAATACTTCTAAAACCACAACGACATACCGTGGGTATAAATTAGAGCATACGCACACGCGCATCAGTTTCGCATACGAATTCCACCATGACATAGCTTCCTCAACGAGTGTACTGGTAGCAAACTTTACTTTGCTGTCATCTGGACAGTTACATAGAAGAAACACATATTCTATCCCTTCATACCAACGGATCATGGCAGTGGCTCCTTCAGTGCCTTTGAATTTTGGGGGATCTCCACTCTTAAAGTCCTTGTAGGTATATTTGCGACCATTGGTACCATTAGTAGCCATTCTGGCAGCTTCTGCGGTTTCTGCCCGAGAAGCGGCTTCAGCAGCGGCTTCGGCAGCCCGTGCAGCTACGGTAGCTCTCTCGGTTACTAGTGCTGCCTCTATGCTGTCGGCAACAAGCTTTCTAATCTCAGCTGGTGTCATAGTAGTAGTAGCTCTCTTAGGTGGCATGACTCTTCAAAACAAGAAAAGAAGAGTGATACGTAAATAAGACGTTTCCGAAAAGTAGGTGTTCTAAGTGGCTTGTCATAGAATGAAAGCTTGAGGTTGAGTTATGATTAGCTGACGTGCTTCTAGGCGGTGGTTCACGAGGTGATGTAGATGTGAATGTTCTTGCAAGGATTGAGTACACACACATGAATGAAACCTTTAGAAATTGGGTAGGGAATCAATCTGGACATAATTCTATTATAACTATTCCCAGTATTGCAAAATTCATCTCTGAGTCGGACATAGGTGGTCAGCCTATGTCCCACTTTCCCGGGTCGAATATAGATGACCAGTCTATATTCCACCGAGGTTCAATGAATTTTGAAATACTCAGCTCAGTTATACTAATACTATGTCCTTCACATTTGAAAAGACGTTCTGAAAGACTAAAGCAAGTGACCAAACTCAAGGTCGAATGATGAAACTACGTAAGGAAAAGGCGTAACGCGGTGACATATACGATATGTGAGCATGCTTATATGGAAGACAATTATAGTAATCACCGAGAATAAGTGAGTATAATCTATATGATAATAAGATATAAATCTCATCAAATATGTCAGCAACGAACCACAAATGAGGCATCAGCTTGGCAGGCAGGCACGTGGCGGTCATAGGGTTAAGTTTTCGTGTAAGTAGTTATAGTCTAGGTTTTAAAATCACCCAGTTCTCTATAGCCAAGGCTCTGATACCTATCTATCACACCCCCAGAATCGGGTCCAGTGGAGGCATACATGTCGCTGGGTTGCAACTCAATTGGTATCACAACACAAGTGCAAAGAACGGTTTTCACCTTAATCATTTAGAATAAAATTGTTTAACAAAAGTGTTGAATTTACATTGTTAAAAGTAGTGCGGAAATAGGCCCTTAAAACAGTTTAAACGGTCCCCAAATGAATATCAGAGTCTTCTATGACCATGCCATGCCCTGCCAAAAGCCTCCAGTAGCGTGCTATTGCTTATACCTGAAAATACATGCTAAAATGTCAACACGAGGTTGGTGAGTTCATAGAGTTTAGTGTAAAATGTAAAGCATTTGAATAATGATTTCCCAGCAAAGGCATTGTAAATCCACTCAGTCCCAAGTCCCGCCCATACAAGACTTGCAACCTGTGTGTTTACAACCCACTGCCAAATAAGATTTGGTTAACAAAAGTAATATGTGGACCATGATTTAAAATACATTTAGTTAGATCAGTACATTCGGTTACGTGACCAATTCATTCGGTTAAGTGACCCGTTCATTCTGTCATGTGACCCGTTCATTCTGTCATGTATGTAGATAGTGTTGGTGTCGGTTCATTCGGTTAAGCAGGCATAAATGTTTAAAGTGCTTGGGTCCATGGGTAAAAAGAATTAAGTGTGATACAAGTGAATATACAATACATTTGAATGAATAACAAATTCATAAGCAGAGCAAATAATGGTTTGACTAAACAAGTGGCATGTTCAAGTAACTCAAGTATACATTTAGATGAAAACGAGCATGTATTCTCCCCCAAAACGTTTATAAAACGAGTATTACAAGAGTAGGGGCTATGACTCACGGTAATCCTTAAAAGATTAAAGTGCTTGTGAAGGTAAATGAAAATAATTGAGCCTGTATTCTCCCCCAAAACGTAATCCAAAACGTATTAAGGTATGGGCTATGGAACTCACCTGGTGCGATAGCTACAATGACAAAAGTGGATATACTTAAATGAGGCACGATCTCTAACCGCAACCTAATATGAATGATAGGATCTAATATAAGCAATGAAATGATGCTACACATGCAAATACGTACGTTAACGATATCACTCGTTAATTTTGAAAATAACGTTCATCGTCGAAAAATACATTTTTGACGTCTCGTTAAGTTAATAAACACTTTTCGTGTAATAATGTTGAAACAATACTCCACGATCCTCGTTTGGTGTTTTATCGGTAAATATAATGTTTTCGTCGTAATTTACTATTTTTCACAACTTGAAAATGTGCCCAAATGGCCTCGCAAAACTAGTCGCGAAATATTGTACGTTGAGTGCTAGGACATAAGCTTGACGTTTTTGAAAACCTTGCAACAATATCTAGAAGACGTGTCATTTAACTTGTGATCATACGGGTCTCGATTGATAAGAAATACGGCTCTCAATATAGTGTATTGCAAAAACTGTTTTTAACTTAGTAATATTTTCTTATTAGAAAGCTGATGGAATTTTAGTGAAATTGTCGGACTTTAAACGCGTATATCTTTGTCGTTATGAGCTCGTTTTCTACGTTCTTTATATCCACGGCTTTGTATTAACATGAACTAACATAATTTCAGTAGGTCGGGTCGTCTAGATCACGTCTAACGCCTCGTTTTGTCCTTTGAATCTCGGCAAACAGCACGCATAATTTTCAGAAATTAGTTTTTCGTCGCCTAACTTAGAAAAATCATAACTTTCTCGTCGTAAGTCGGTTTTTAGTCATACAAGCGGCCACGGTTTCGTTTTTGAAAGTATTTTCTGAATATGAAGTCCAAAATATCCCCTGAGTTACTGAGTTTTCCAGATTTCACGTTTTTGGACAGACCCTTATCTATTGTTTGAAATAATCACTTTTATGGTTCAAGACTTGTTCCAAACACAATCAATCAACACCACAACTACTCTAATCCTACCATACACCTTCTTAGGGTGTCATGGGGTCCTAAACATCTCCAACAATGGTGGGTTTCATGAGGATACGACTAAAAATCCATAGATCTATGTTTATGTTGAAAATGAGTAACAAGTGGTATGATTTTTATTTTTTTTGAACGGCATTTTTTTTTTTTTTTTTTTTATATATATAAAAAACTAGCAAGGAGCTAGGTTAACAACATACAATATATGGGTTTTTAAGCCAATCGTCCCAATTGAACGACTCTTTACATCTATATTTAAACCAGTAAAACGAGCTAGAAACTAAATTATCGAAGATCGAGGCCTTTTCTGGAGTCTTCGTATCAAATAATAACTTATTACGGAAGTTCCACATAATCCACCACAACCCATAATAAATCCCTTCAATAATATCTTTGATCCTTTAGCGAATCCGAATTGAGACGAGCCAAGAACGCCACTCCTCATACGAATTAACCTCCATGTAATCCACATTCCACCATGAAGATATTTTCCTCATAATCTGTCTGACGATATTGCATTGAAAAAACACGTGACTTGTCGTATCCACCCCCATTTTACAGATAGGACAATCAATAGAATCAATATCTATGCCACGACGAGATAAATTGAAACGAGTAGGGAGAGCATTAGACTTAACTTTCCAAGCCAAAATATTAACCTTGATAGGTACGGATTTGACCCATTGAGTTGACAAACTCATATCCTGGAACCGATTACCATCTATCATCTTACGCATAGAAGAAACCGAAAACTTACCGTCATCTTCCAGCAACCAAATATACCTATCGTCACGAGGCACTAGCACAGTTTCTTTCACAATCTCAACCATAGATTTAAACTGCGTCTCTTCAATACCACTTCTCGCATTTCTTCGAAAAGATGTATCTAAACTAGGGGCGTTTAATTTCGAACTCACAGAAATGTTTTTGTTGAGTTCCAGGGCATAAACTCGAGGGAACAAACTCTTTAAAACCCCACCTTCGTACCATTTGTCAATCCAAAACCGCGATCCGTCTCCATTTCCCAGCTTATGTTTGATAAAATCGCGAACATTTATTCCTTGATCCTGCAGCATCTTAACCTCTTGGATAATTGATGTCCAACAGGTCCGACCACCGAATGTACCATCTTTATCTAAACTCCCTTCTTCCCATATAACGCCTTTATCACTTTGGTCCATAACGAATGATTTTGAGAATAGAACCACCATAACCATTTGAACATCAAACCTCTATTGAGAGCATATAAACTTGAGACCCCTAAATCTCCGTTCTCTTTTGAAGTTAAAACTTTACTCCACTTAACCCAAGACGCTTTTTTACACTTCGGCTCTTGACCATTAAAGAAACGGCTACGAATAGCTTCAAGAGAATTAAGGATACTCGAGGGGACTTTAAAAATGGACATATGAAAGATTGGTATAGAACCTAATACGGACTTAAGAAGTGTAAATCTTCCTCCAATTGAAAGTGTTTTCAACTTCCATCTAGATAATCGAGAAATGACCTTTTCTACTACTTCATTCCAAGCATGTTTTCTAGACATATTCTCCCCCACTTTCGTCCCCAAGTAAATGAATGGAGTTTTAAGAAATAGACATCCAAGTTTATTGGCCGCGGATTTAACCTTCACATCTTCCACATTAACACCCATAATCTTACTCTTACACATATTAATACGAAGACCAGAAGCCCTGAAAAAACATTCCAACACTCGGACAAGAGTATCAATATTAAGATCGTTCCATTGACCAATAAAAATAGCGTCGTCCGCATAGAACAAATGAGAAAGATTCACCGTGGAACTAATGTTGATTCCGTTAAACAAACCCGTATTGACCACCCTTTGGAATGAGATGTGCAAGCTTTCCATAACAAGAATGAAAAGAAAAGGAGATAATGGATCACCTTGTTTAAGACCTCTAAAGAATTGAAATTCCTCCGTGGGACTCCCATTGATGAGAATCGACCCCCTAGAAGATTTAAGACAACTTTGGATCCAAGTCCTCCATTTAGCACCAAATCCGAATTTATCTAACACGTCGTCCAAGAAATCCCATCGAACAGAGTCATACGCTTTCTCGAAATCAACCTTAAAAATAAGCGCGTGTTTCTTCTTTTTTCTACACCATTGTAAAACCTCGTTAAGAATAAATGGCCCATCCAATATTTGTCTATCCGCAACAAAAGCAGATTGAACCTCATTAATGAGATCACTTAGAACACCAACTAAGCGATTAGCCAAAACTTTATCAATAATCTTGTAAAGACTTCCAATTAAACTTATCGGACGAAAATCTTTTACCATGTTGGCGTCAATGATTTTAGGAATCAAGGAAATGAAATTCGAATTACAACCTTTCGGCATATCACCATGAATAAAAAATTACTCCACAGCCCCAAACACGTCATCTTCAATCATAGGCCAGAAATGACGATAAAAGCAAAAAGAGTAACAAGTGGTATGATTAACATGTATATACTTGCATGATTAGTTGATAGCACAACAAAATATATCAAATGAGAGTATGAAAAGATTGAAAACTTTACTTGTAACTTACTTGATGATTTGAAGAGTTGTGGAGATGATTATGTAAGAAACCTTGGGATTTTTATTTCAAAATCCTAACAAGGGATGTAAATGGACTAGATTAGCACTCGTTCTTGAAAAATTTATGGACTCCTCTTGTGTTCTTGTGTTTGGCCGATCATATAAGAGGAAAAAGAGATGAGAGAGTTTGAGGTTTTAGCTAGTTTAATTGTGAAGTGTATGTGTTTATGAAATTAAATCATGGAAATATAATCTTGAAGCTTTAATTGTATTTGTTTTACTAATCTAGTGATATGGGAAAATTAGGGACTAGGGGGGGCGGCACTACATGGAGAAAAGAAAGAAATATTTGGCTCATTAAGGATCTTGTCCCCCCATTTAGTAAGTATTAGTGGTTTTATGTATACATTTGGTGTTACCAGGTACCGAGTTAACTAGAAATAAATCGTGATGAGGTAAAATAAAATACGACAAAGTTGTAAAAATGGTAAAATCATATTCCTTGCAAGAATCGGGTGTTAGAATGTTTATCGGGTTGAAATTTCGCAAACCGACGGAGTTATAAGCTCCTAACGGAAAATATAGCAATTGATTTAAAAACACCGGGTAAAGTAATAATATAATCTTTATATCATTATAATTAGTATGAAAATGTATTAGGATCATAGTCGGGAGTGTCAGGTGTAATGTTAGTAGTAATGACTGAGTGGTAACGTTTATTAAATAATTAAACATACGTTAATGAAAATCACACAAACCCGTGCATGACCTAATATGATGATGACGTTACTGATGATACGTGAATACGCAGCTAAACCATACTGGTTGCGCGCATTTGAATACCCGTAAACCTAGTTTACGTAATGATGAATGACAATCATAAATAGTGATTTCCCCCCGGAAATGAATAGTGTTTTGTGAATAGTGAAATATTTGAAAACTTCTCAAAGTCTCAAACTGACTTCAAAAATGATGAATAGTGAAATGATGAATAGTGATTGGTGAATAGTAAATGATGAATAGTAATTTGTGAATAGTAACTTGTCGAGGTTTGGAAAATGACCTGAAATTACGGGTTGTCACAGTCTCCTCCCGTTAAAGGAATTCAGTCCCTGAATTCAGCTCGTGTTAGTCTCTGGGGTGGATTCGGTGAAAGGATGTGGATATTTGAGTCGCATTGCGGTGACAAAAGATAGAACATTCATTAGATCGGAATTCGTAATAGTACATGAAGCTTATATGATAGAACGTAAAGTGAAACACAAAATAAATACAACTCTAGAGAGTTTAGGCTTCGGTTTATTTTTAAGGTAGGAGTTCCCCTCCTAAACGTTGTCATTGTTGTTGTTGTCCTGACGAGCTTCGCGCTTCTACGAGCTCTTCCTCCATTCTGGTTTCTCAGCTCTGGGCATTCACTCTTGAAATGTCCAATTACTCCACACTCATGGCAGGTTACCGTGACTTTCTAATGCATTACGAGAGTGGGAGCCTTGCAATCCTTGGCTTTGTGTCTGACCTTTTGGCAGTTTCCACATTGAGTGGGGCAAGGTCCATTGTGGTGAAACCGACACTTATTGCACTTGGGTAACGTCCCTGCATATCCTTTCTTTACACTTGGCCCCGCAACGTAGGCCCTAACCACTTTATGTTGTTTGTGTGGCGGCTGAACTTGATCGTTTCCTTCGTTGTTATCCCTTTTCCTCTTGTTGTCATTGTTGCTAGGGTTGTTGTTGGAAGTAGTTCCTTTCTTTACTTCCTGAGCCATAAGCTTCTAGGACATCCTGATTGCCTCGTCCAGTGTTTGTGGGTCAAAAGAAATCACATCTCCACGGATGCTGTGAGGTAGTCCACCAACGAAATTTTCTAGCAGCTTCTCATTATCTGGAACCATAGTTGGACATAGCACAGCTAGCTCCTGAAACCTCCTGATATATGCCTCGATATCATTACCTGTTGTTACTAGCTCATAAAACTCTGTTTCCAACTTCTTTATTTCAGTGCGTGGACAGAACTTCTTAGTCAGCAACTTCTTGAATTCATCCCACGTAAGCTTGTGAGCATTTTCCATTCCCATAGGTTTCGCATACGAATTCCACCATGACATAGCTTCCTCAACGAGTGTACTGGTAGCAAACTTTACTTTGCTGTCATCTGGACAGTTACTTAGAAGAAACACAGATTCTATCCCTTCATACCAACAGATCATGGCAGTGGCTCCTTCAGTGCCTTTGAATTTTGGGGGATCTCCACTCTTAAAGTCCTTGAAGGTACATTTGCGACCATTGGTACCATTAGTAGCCATTCCGGCAGCTTCTGCGGTTTCTGCCCGAGAAGCGGCTTCAGCAGCGGCTTCGGCAGCCCGTGCAGCTACGGCAGCTCTCTCGGTTACTAGTGCTGCCTCTATGCTGTCGGCAACAAGCTTTCTAATCTCAGCTGGTGTCATAGTAGCAGTAGCTCTCTTAGGTGGCATGACTCTTCAAAACAAGAAAAGAAGAGTGATACGTAAATAAGACGTTTCCGAAAAGTAGGTGTTCTAAGTGGCTTGTCATAGAATGAAAGCTTGAGGTTGAGTTATGATTAGCTGACGTGCTTCTAGGCGGTGGTTCACGAGGTGATGTAGATGTGAATGTTCTTGCAACGATTGAGTACACACACATGAATGAAACCTTTAGAAATTGGGTAGGGAATCAATCTGGACATAATTCTATTATAACTATTCCCAGTATTGCAAAATTCATCTCTGAGTCGGACATAGGTGGTCAGCCTATGTCCCACTGTCCCGGGTTGAATATAGACGACCAGTCTATATTCCACCGAGGTTCAATGAATTTTGAAATACTCAGCTCAGTTATACTAATACTATGTCCTTCACATTTGAAAAGACGTTCTGAAAGACTAAAGCAAGTGACCAAACTTGATGTCGAATGATGAAACTACGTAAGGAAAAGGCGTAACGCGGTGACATATACGATATGTGAGCATGCTTATATGGAAGACAATTATAGTAATCAACGAGAATAAGTGAGTATAATCTATCTGATAATAAGATATAAATCTCATCAAATATGTCAGCAACGAACCACAAATGAGGCATCAGCTTGGCAGGCAGGCACGTGGCGGTCATAGGGTTAAGTTTTCGTGTAAGTAGTTATAATCTAGGTTTTAAAATCACCCAGTTCTCTATAGCCAAGGCTCTGATACCTATCTGTCACACCCCCAGAATTGGGTCCTGCAGAAGCATACATGTCGCTGGGTTGCAACTCAATTGGTATCACAACACAAGTGCAAAGAACGGTTTTCACCTCAATCATTTAGAATAAAATTGTTTAACAAAAGTGTTGAATTTACATTGTTAAGAGTAGTGCGGAAATAGGCCCTTAAAACAGTTAAAACGGTCACCAAATGAACATCAGAGTCTTCTATGACCATGTCATGCCCTGCCAAAAGCCTCCAGTAGCGTGCTATTGCTTATACCTGAAAATACATGCTAAAATTTCAACACGAGGTTGGTGAGTTCATAGAGTTTAGTTAAAATGTAAAGCATTTGAATAATGATTTCCCAGCAAAGGCCTTGTAAATCCACTCAGTCCCAAGTCCCGCCCATACAAGACTTGCAACCTGTGTGTTTACAACCCACTGCCAAATAAGATTTGGTTTTAGTGAAAAAAAGTAATATGTGGACCATGATTTAAAATACATTTAGTTAGATCAGTACATTCGGTTACGTGACCAATTGATTGCGTGGGTTTTGCAACCTTACAACAGGTTTTACCTCTCGAGGGATCTCAAGAGGCTTACAACCCCACCAGGCAGTGTACCTGACCGATGTAGTATAGTGTAGTGGTAAGTACGGGGGATTGATCGTTCTCCACAGGGAATAGTGTTCGTTAGGGTGAAAGGCTACTCTAATTAGGTCTAAGGGTTGAGGAAGATTCTTTTTATGTTTTTATAATTTTATGAAAGCAAGTAAAATCTCGGGTTTTGAAGGAGTGGGCGGAATTAGTTGCTAGTCAACTAACCCAAATTACTACAAATGCAAATAAAATAAAATAACAAAAATGAAAAGTGGTGAGAAACTTATGTGTGGAGAAATGTGTTTACTTAGATTTCCTTACTCCCTAACTATCTTTTACCGGTTAATTAGTGTGTATTAGTCGCGTGGATGACGGGTGTATTCCTTAATACCATTCGTGGGGTGGCGTACTTACTTCCCCAAACTCTACAAGCTCCTACTTCACTCCTATGTCGAGCCGGCTAGGAAGCTCCTAACATGGGATCACTAGAATTCGCTTGTGCATTAAATACAACCATAAAAACCTTTAGTACGCATTTGGTTCATGTTTCTTAAGACGTTCAAGCAAGTTACCGAATAGGAAGTTAGCCAGTTTTCTTAAGCCTAACATAGATAAACAGTCATCCAATACAACTAACAACACACTAACAACCAATAATCAATAGCTAGGTTTCATTAGATCTAAGCAAACACAAGATAAAATTAGCCTAACATGTTAAACAAAAGACAAGCATAAGATAGAATCAAACAACACATAGACATATTGAATGATTAATTGATAACTTATCTTTCAGTGAAACATGGAAGATCTCAAGGAAAAAAGCCCTGAAAAAGTAGCTAAAATCGTCTTAGGGTTTTATCCCAAAATTCCACACACTAAGCTCTCTCTTTATGACAAAAAATTAGAAAACTATATATAGACTTTGACATCTGACGGCGTCACCTTATGCATTGTGACGCCGTCACCTCGCCGCTTTTAGGGTTCCCGGATGACCATCTTGACGCCGTCCCTCTTTAGCTCTTCAAAAATCCATTCTGGCTTATCAAGGCTTGACGCCGTCGGATCCTAAACGTGACGCCGTCCCCTTATGATTTAAGCCGTGACGCCCTTGATTTAGTTAAAGCGTGACGCCGTCAGAATTCTCATGCAAACTCACTGGCCCGTCATGAGTAAATTTCACATCCAACTTTTCTTGCCAAGGCATGACGCCGTCTGGAGTTAATGTTGACGCCGTCAAAGGTGACTTTCAGCACAATTTTGAGACTTTGCCGTTTTCTTCACTTTTATGCTCCAAAAACGTCCAAAATGCCTCCTTTTCCAGATTTCTCCTCAAAAGTACCTAAAATGACAAAAGGAATGATTTAGGGCAATATTTGATCAAATAAATACGATTTCGGGCTTAAATGACCCCTTAAAAGCGGTACACTTTTCGCCTCATCAAATACCCTTACACTTGAGATTTGCTTGTCCTCAAGCAAATGCGCTTTTATTCTAATCAAAATACAAGTTAGGGGTCATTTAATGCAAACATAAAAGTAATTACAACAAATAATCGTTCCACTTCAATCATAATAAGCACGGAGATTATATACTAGCACCTCACAAGTAGTGTTTAGATACTCACATCTCTCAAGTGTCATCAAAATAAATCTCATAAATGAAAACGGAAAATATCTCTCACTACCTGTCATAGCAAATAGATTACCATAGGCTTGGGAAAGGATCGAAAACCTCCTCCACTAGGCGTAAGCACCTAAGATAAACTATCAAAGAGGGCTTTTAAATGGGTTATAACGTTAGGTGTAGGGAAAAGGAAAACACGGTTTTGTTGGATACGGGATATTTTACTGGTGGCGAGTTAAAGATCTTGATCAATTACATGTACTATACAATGTTGCTAAGCCAAGACTAGACTCGATCTTAAGCTAGAAACAAAATAACATAAACATAAAATAAACATAAAATAAAACGGGATGGTAGTCCGTATGTTTTTTCTATTTTTCTTTTTCTCATTTTTTTTGTATTTTTCTTGATTTTTTCGATTTTTTTTTTTTTTTTTTTTTTTTTTTTTTTTTTTTTTTTTTTTTTTTTTTTTTGCATACACTTTTACCCTACCATCCAAAATAATACATCATAGGGGCGTTGCATCCCCTTACACTTGAACTTTTACATAACTTTACAAATACTAATCTAATGACTCGAATTAAGATAATTGAAAAACTTGGAGTACTTTTAAAACATTTAGCACATATGGGGTAATAAATGATGTTCTTCCCCATTACTCCATTACACTAGTACTTTACCCATGAGTCCCAATCGTCCCAAAACAATATGTACAAGGATATGACTCGACTTAGCAACCATGTAATCGACTAGATAATTAACTTGGGTTTAAACAAATGTTGTAACAATAATGCACTAAAAATGAGTGCATACAAGGTAGGCTAAGGCGATTTGGGTGTACATTTTAGTGGGGTGTAAACAAATTCTTCCTTTAAGTAAAATGCTTAAAGGTCGAAACGAAAAGATAGGCTCTGAGGGGTGTACTAGGGGTATCGTGTACTAAAAATGAGTACAACGCAAAGGGTGTGGGAGAATTACTTGACCAATGTAGCCAAAGTAATTATAACAAAAACACAGGTGTAAAACAATGGGTTAATCCTAATGCCTCTTATCATGTAGTAAATCTAACTACACGAATGTAGTCTCACTTGTGGCCTTGGAATGGTCCTAACGCAAGTTCTAGAATCTAAGTGCTACCGGTACACACATCATAGCATAAATGCTTTTCCTACCAATTCTAGGGGCGAACCTCACATATTTGGGGGTGGAAAATTTTTTTAGTGGTACGGTTTTTGTGCTAGTCATATAATTCCTATCCATGAGACGCTTATTAAGATCAAAGTTTCACTCCTATATGTTGTAAAAAATTTTAAATTTGGCACTAAAATTACCTTAACAAGTATTTCTCTCAGTTTTATTACACATCTACTATCAAACAAACAAAAATCAAGCGCAATAGTATTCTCTTAAAATCGTACTTTTACCCTCCCCTTACACTTAAGATGAACATTGTCCCCAATGTTCAAATGACAAATGTAAAAGCATAAAGTAAAAGAATGAAATCAAATACTCCCCTGATTCGCTCGTTGGATAATGAAATTACACGGTTAAATCTTCCTCCAAAAGAGAATGTTGAAGCTCCATTACTAATGCATCGCCATAAGCTTGATTCAAAACATTTCCTTGTCCAAAATAACCTGTTGAACCTGAGAAAACAAACACGAAAACCTGCATAACATCGGCGGGATAAAATCTATATATAAGGATATAATGCTTGTGGAATGATAATTTTGCAGATTCCTGGAGATTATAAGTTGGAGATTTTAATAAAAACTTTTTATGAAAACAAAATTTTCAAAAATTTCTGGAAATTAAATCTGACGCCGTCAGGTTATAACCCCTGACGCCGTCAGAAATGACCTGACAAAAATTCTCGTTTTAAGTTTCCGGAAAATTTCTGGAAAAACCTTTACCTTACTTCCTGGAAATCCTGCAAAACATCATTATGACTCGATACAAGCATTTGACTCAAACAAATACGGATATGTATGTTAATTTATTATTATTACGATTCATGTTCATTTGTGTTCTAATAAACCGATTTAGATTTCCCTTACACTTATCTTTTGCAAAATACCTTTATATGTAGTTAAGACGAAGTTAAAAACAAAATAAAGCATTTTCACAAATTAGTTTTGAACATGAATCAATAAGAATAAAAATTAAACACACATACGGAAACAAATAAAATCAAACAAACAAATAAATAAACACACAAAGCAAATAAAACAAATAAAGCATGGGCTGCCTCCCAAGAGCGCTTGTTTTTGTTCGAGTCACGAGCCTGACTCTACCCTTATTTAACGGAAATAGGGGAGGTTTTCCCTACACTTAGGATTAAGTGTGGGTGAAAGTAGCGATACACACCCTTAGGGTGGAAATATACCACGTGAGGAAAGAGTGACGGGTGAATTATATGCTCAAAGGTACGGGATCCTATCATCATAACCTTACCTAATTCAATTGGGTTAGTGGGCGGATTAAGATTTTCTCCTAGAAAGGGATCATCTTCTATCAACTTCGAGAGACTCAAAGTTGAGAATCCACTTTGACCTAATAAACCCGGTTTAAACCCATAATGTTTCTTGTGATCAATCATAAATGGGTGATGTAAGTATGTAAGGTCATGGTTCACTCCTGTGTTTGCTTCCTCACTACAAGGCTTAATGTCTACTACCTTAATCTTAACATTACCCGGACTACATGGTTTGATGGGTGGATCAGGACCTTTTTCAATTCCTAAATTCACATCTAAGGATGGAAGATTAGGTAACGGTTTTGGCTGAGGCTCCGGTTCATCAAAACTAGGAACTTCCATATAACTAAAAGAAAGGTTATGACTACAAGTATTCAAACCTATATGCTCTAGTGGTGCTTGGTCCAAGGGTTCTACCTCAATTGGGGTTCCTAAAGTCTCTTCTACTTCTTCTGAATAAGTCACGGGCGGTGTGTATGCCTCAAATGATGGTAGGACTTGTGGGGTATTTGGCGGGCTTGGATTTTCTACTTTATCATCCATCTTATCAAGATCACCTATATCCTCAACATGTGTTTCATTATAATCCAACCCTAACATTTTCCCAAGTATCTCAAGTGCTTCTCTAGGCATCTTAACTTCTATATCCGAATCATAAGGATCATCCTCAATATTATGACTGCTATATTCAAATTGCCCAAAAGATTCATCATGTGTTTCTTGAGATTCATCATCATCGATCATAAAACCTAGGTCTTTTTGATCAATGTGATCATGTTTGGCTAAATCCTCCATCACATCAAGGTCACCTATGTGTTTGTTTTGTACTATGGCATTACATGACAACCACTTAGGTATCTCAACACTAACATATTCATCCCCAAACAAACTTGTTTCATGATCCTCGAATTTTGTGGTCAATTGACTTGTACTAACTTTTGTTGGGTTGTCTACTATATAATAATATTGGGCACACTCTTCAATAGCTTCCCATGCTTTCTCAGCACTTAATTCCCTAATATCCCTGCCGGCAATATGGTAAATGTACCTTTGGGCTTGTCGGTCGACATGATTGTAAAAGAATTGAGTTAGGGACCAAAAATCGAAGTTATGATGAGGGACTTTTTGGAGTAAATATTTAAAACGAGTCCATGCATCATAGAGAGGTTCATCTTTATGTTGTTTAAACATCAAGATGTCATATGGAGTGGGTGAATTACGTGGTTGGTGGTATGGTGGATTCGCATTCTCCATAATGGCAAACTGAATAGTCAATGAAAATCTGTTACGAACAAAAGCACAAAGAAAATAGATAGACTAAAGAATATCTAGAAAAAGAAAATAAAAATCTCACTAGAAAGGAATCTAGTGAGTAGACCTAATAGAAATAAAAATTCAACCTAAACAATAACTATTCCCCGGCAGCGGCGCCAAAAACTTGATTGCGTGGGTTTTGCAACCTTACAACAGGTTTTACCTCTCGAGGGATCTCAAGAGGCTTACAACCCCACCAGGCAGTGTACCTGACCGATGTAGTATAGTGTAGTGGTAAGTACGGGGGATTGATCGTTCTCCACAGGGAATAGTGTTCGTTAGGTGTGAAAGGCTACTCTAATTAGGTCTAAGGGTTGAGGAAGATTCTTTTTATGTTTTTATAATTTTATGAAAGCAAGTAAAATCTCGGGTTTTGAAGGAGTGGGCGGAATTAGTTGCTAGTCAACTAACCCAAATTACTACAAATGCAAATAAAATAAAATAACAAAAATGAAAAGTGGTGAGAAACTTATGTGTGGAGAAATGTGTTTACTTAGATTTCCTTACTCCCTAACTATCTTTTACCGGTTAATTAGTGTGTATTAGTCGCGTGGATGACGGGTGTATTCCTTAATACCATTCGTGGGGTGGCGTACTTACTTCCCCAAACTCTACAAGCTCCTACTTCACTCCTATGTCGAGCCGGCTAGGAAGCTCCTAACATGGGATCACTAGAATTCGCTTGTGCATTAAATACAACCATAAAAACCTTTAGTACGCATTTGGTTCATGTTTCTTAAGACGTTCAAGCAAGTTACCGAATAGGAAGTTAGCCAGTTTTCTTAAGCCTAACATAGATAAACAGTCATCCAATACAACTAACAACACACTAACAACCAATAATCAATAGCTAGGTTTCATTAGATCTAAGCAAACACAAGATAAAATTAGCCTAACATGTTAAACAAAAGACAAGCATAAGATAGAATCAAACAACACATAGACATATTGAATGATTAATTGATAACTTATCTTTCAGTGAAACATGGAAGATCTCAAGGCAAAAAGCCCTGAAAAAGTAGCTAAAATCGTCTTAGGGTTTTATCCCAAAATTCCACACACTAAGCTCTCTCTTTATGACAAAAAATTAGAAAACTATATATAGACTTTGACATCTGACGGCGTCACCTTATGCATTGTGACGCCGTCACCTCGCCGCTTTTAGGGTTCCCGGATGACCATCTTGACGCCGTCCCTCTTTAGCTCTTCAAAAATCCATTCTGGCTTATCAAGGCTTGACGCCGTCGGATCCTAAACGTGACGCCGTCCCCTTATGATTTAAGCCGTGACGCCCTTGATTTAGTTAAAGCGTGACGCCGTCAGAATTCTCATGCAAACTCACTGGCCCGTCATGAGTAAATTTCACATCCAACTTTTCTTGCCAAGGCATGACGCCGTCTGGAGTTAATGTTGACGCCGTCAAAGGTGACTTTCAGCACAATTTTGAGACTTTGCCGTTTTCTTCACTTTTATGCTCCAAAAACGTCCAAAATGCCTCCTTTTCCAGATTTCTCCTCAAAAGTACCTAAAATGACAAAAGGAACGATTTAGGGCAATATTTGATCAAATAAATACGATTTCGGGCTTAAATGACCCCTTAAAAGCGGTACACTTTTCGCCTCATCACCAATTCATTCGGTTAAGTGACCAGTTCATTCTGTCATGTGACCCGTTCATTATGTCATGTATGTACATAGTGTTGGTGCCGGTTCATTCGGTTAAGCAGGCATAAATGTTTAAAGTGCTTGGATCCATGGGTAAAAAAAGAATTAAGTGTGATACAAGTGAATATACAATACATTTGAATGAATAACAAATTCATAAGCAGAGCAAATAATGGTTTGACTAAACAAGTGGCATGTTCAAGTAACTCAAGTATACATTTAGATGAAAACGAGCATGTATTCTCCCTCAAAACAGTTATAAAATGAGTATTACAAGAGTAGGGGCTATGACTCACGGTAATCCTTAAAAGATTAAAGTGCTTGTGAAGGTAAATGAAAATAATTGAGCATGTATTCTCCCCCAAAACGTAATCCAAAACGTATAAAGGTAGGGGCTATGGAACTCACCTGGTGCGATAGCTACAATGACAAAAGTGGATATATTGAAATGAGGCACGATCTCTAACCGCAACCTAATATGAATGATAGGATTTAATGTAAGCAATGAAATGATGCTACACATGCAAATACGTATGTTAACGATACCACTCGTTAATTTTGAAAATAACGTTCATCGTCGAAAAATACATTTTTGACATCTCGTTAAGTTAATAAACACTTTTCGTGTAATAATGTTGAAACAATACTCCACGATCCTCGATTGGTGTTTTATCGGTAAATATAATGTTTTCGTCGTAATTTACTATTTTTCACAACTTGAAAATGTGCCCAAATGGCCTCGCAAAACTAGTCGCGAAATATTGTACGTTGAGTGTTAGGACATAAGCTTGACGTTTTTGAAAACCTTTCAACAATGTCTAGAAGACGTGTCATTTAACTTGTGATCATACGGGTCTCGATTGATAAGAAATACGGCTCTCAATATAGTGTATTGCAAAAACTGTTTTTAACTTAGTAATATTTTCTTATTAGAAAGCTGATGGAATTTTAGTGAAATTGTCGGATTTTAAACGCGTATATCTTTGTCGTTATGAGCTCGTTTTCTACGTTCTTTATATCCACGGCTTTGTATTAACATGAACTAACATAATTTCAGTAGGTCGGGTCGTCTAGATCACGTCTAACGCCTCGTTTTGTCCTTTGAATCTCGGCAAACAGCACGCATAATTTTCAGAAATTAGTTTTTCGTCGCCTAACTTAGAAAAATCATAACTTTCTCGTCGTAAGTCGGTTTTTAGTCATACAAGCGGCCACGGTTTCGTTTTTGAAAGTATTTTCTGAATATGAAGTCCAAAATATCCCCTGAGTTACTGAGTTTTCCAGATTTCACGTTTTTGGACAGACCCTTATCTATTGTTTGAAATAATCACTTTTATGGTTCAAGACTTGTTCCAAACACAAGCAATCAACACCACAACTACTCTAATCCTACCATACACCTTCTTAGGGTGTCATGGGGTCCTAAACATCTCCAAAAATGGTGGGTTTCATGAGGATACGACTAAAAATCTATAGATCTATGTTTATGTTGAAAATGAGTAACAAGTGGTATGATTTTTTTTATTTTATTTTTTTGAACGGCAATTTTTTTTTTTTTTTTTTTTTTTTTTTTTTTTTTTTTTTTTATATATAAAAAACTAGCAAGGAGCTAGGTTAACAACATACAATATATGGGTTTTTAAGCCAATCGTCCCAATTGAACGACGCTTTACATCTATATTTAAACCAGTAAAACGAGCTAGAAACTAAATTATCGAAGATCGAGGCCTTTTCTGGTTTCTTCGTATCAAATAATAACTTATTACGGAAGTTCCACATAATCCACCACAACCCATAATAAATCCCTTCAATAATATCTTTGATCCCGGAGCGAATCCGAATTGAGACGAGCCAAGAACGCCACTCCTCATACGAATTAACCTCCATGTAATCCACATTCCACCATGAAGATATTTTCCTCATAATCTGTCTGACGATATTGCATTGAAAAAACACGTGACTTGTCGTATCCACCCCCATTTTACAGATAGGACAATCAATAGAATCAATATCTATGCCACGACGAGATAAATTGAAACGAGTAGGGAGAGCATTAGATTTAACTTTCCAAGCCAAAATATTAACCTTGATAGGCACGGATTTGACCCATCGAGTTGACAAACTCACATCCTGGAACCGATTACCATCTATCATCTTACGCAAAGAAGAATCTGAAAACTTACCGTCATCTTCCAGCAACCAAATATACCTATCGTCACGAGGCACTAGCACAGTTTCTTTCACAATCTCAGCCATAGATTTAAACTGCGTCTCTTCAATACCACTTCTCGCATTTCTTCGAAAAGATGTATCTAAACTAGGGGCGTTTAATTTCGAACTCACAGAAACGTTTTTGTTGAGTTCCAGGGCATAAACTTGAGGGAAAAAACTCTTTAAAACTCCACCTTCGTACCATTTGTAACACCCCGACCTGACAAGGGTAAAGATGTCACAACGATGGTTCCATATCAGAACAAACACAAGCATTTGACATTAATAATACAATAGAATTCAATGGTTACAAAGGAAATATGAAACTACAAGGTTACAATACAAAAGTTTCTAAGTCTAACTATAAGTTCTTCTAATACTCTTCCATAGCTAGTCGGGCCTTCTATATCCATGGTACTCTCCGCTCATACCCAGCTTCCAAACTAAAACCTGCCGCGGGAAAAAGAAACGCGGCTGAGCTACGAAAGCTCAGTGAACAGATATAACGATACAAAGCAGTAATAAGGGATGGTGAAATAAAGAAATGGCACAAGGTGTAACAAGATAAGAAAGGACAATGGAAAAGGTTATCAAGAAATGGTTACAATGGCTCAGTGTAAAGGAAACCATAACCCACCACCAGCCCAAGTCGAAACAGGTCAAGTCCAGTATCAAGTCATAGGGTAACATAAACAGTAATCCACCACAAACCCAAGTCGAATCAAGTCAGGTCAAATGTCAGGTCAAGTGTCAGGTCATAAGGTTACAAGGATTCAGGAAAACAGAAATCCACTACGAGCCCAGAAACAGTACATATCCAATCAATCACATATCAGGGTGTATGGAGGGGTGACCTCAGCATACCAGGTACAGGGTGAGGGGATACCTCCAGGGGTTGGAGTCGCGGGCTCCCAGGATTGTGAAAGACGTGTATCGCACACACTCGTCAGTCACCAAATAATACAAGTAATACAAACAAATCAGGTCAGGTCTAGGATGCATCCATACGCCCCCAGTAGGCCACAGGGTCTTCCTCTACGTAACAAGTAAATCAGTAACAGGTCAGGGACGGGACAGGTCATCACTCTCCTGCCCTAGAGTCATGCCACCGGTGCATCAATGACATGGACATGAAACCCTCATGCCTAGTGGGTGGCTCGTAGTCTCAAACTGTGGGTCAAGCTCAGGTATCAAGTCTCAGGTGTCAAGTATCAAGTATCAAGTGTCAGGTTTTATATCAAGTTTCATATCAGATTTCATATCAGGGTTCATATCAGGATTCAAGACAGGAGATCAATTCAGGGGTTCACTATCCAGAGGTCAATATCGGAAAAGTCAAATACCAGAAGGTTCATGTCAATTTATTAAAAAGTAATCATTTTAAAATGGTTTTAAAATAAAGTGGTCTTCAAATAAGTTTCATAATGAAAGTCTTTAAAAGCAATTCTCAAAACCTCTTCATATGTAATTTAGAAAAGTAGTTATAAAATCCTATGAACCTTTAAGTATCCCAGGGTCCTAAATATTCAGGTTACCAGGTTATGAACAGGTCATGTCAAGTATCAAGGAAACATAACAGGGTTCAAAGCAAAGGTTCAAGTCAAGGTTCACAATACAAGGGGAACATAGCAATGGCTTGGGGAATCCTAAACGAATCAAAATCAGAAGTCAAGAGAAACGAAGGCTCCTTACAAGAAGGGCAGAATATCTGTACCTTATTGCAAAGCAAACAAAGACAAAAGATAGCAAATACAGGAATGGATCAGGACCTCTCCTTCTTCACACCTAAAGGAGTAGAAGAGAATTACAAAGGGGTTCAAGTTCAAATTACCATTTTTAGTTATCTTTCCATTTTAAGTAACTTTCCAGATTCAGTAACTTTAGTTATCAACATTCTCGTTATCAACTTATAAGTATTTAGAATGACCATTTTAGTAGTTCAAGGTTCATAAGGTTATTTACACATGATTAAGGTTATTATGGTAGTTTTATACATTTGAGGGTTTATTAAGTAATTATGATAAGTTTAAGGACCAATTATGCAATTATCATCAATTTAGGGTATAAAGTGTAAAGTTACAGGTTCTAACAAGTTAAGTCCTTTAGTTATTAGCAAAATCACAATTTAGACCCTTTAGTATTAGAACATAAACAATTAACACCTTTTAAATGTCATATTACACTTTATCAGGTTTTAGGTATGATCTGGACCTGTTTCAAATAATTCATGAATCATAGTAGAACTTCGAAATAAAATCTACAAAAATTCACAGAGATACCTAAATGTCCCTAGTATTTTAAATACCTAATTTTTCCAGATTTTATTAACTAGTATAGGTACGAATGAAAATTCCATTTCCCTAACCTGTTCCAAAATCGTATCTGCTGAAACACCCAGACAGAAATTAATTCTTTACCCCATCTATAAAATTTATAAAAATCTAGAAAAATTTTAGTAACTAATAGACATCTCAAATATTACCCAGTTCAAAGAAAACCTTCTGATTCGACATGGTTTGAAAATTAAAAATCATAAACACTGACTAATTTTCCAGATACACGAATTTGATTTAACACTTGTTTTTCCAAAAATCAAAAAGTGGACTTCCAGGCCTCTGAAAATTACAAAATAAATTTTCCCAGGTAGATATTTCATTGAATTTAGTTCTAGACTCCAGAAACACCAAAATACACGTTCATATCATTTATTTACAGCCGATTAAAGTTGGACCTTTTTCCAGATCAGTAGCAGTTTTTATCACATCATGTAATTCTTAGGGTTTTTAACATTCTAATCTTTAATTCATGACCCAAGATGATTATAGATGAGTTCATAGCATATTTAGGTCGACTTAATACAGATCTTAACATATTCAAAACAATTAAAATCATCACATACACACATGGGTCGATTTACATATTAGGGTTTTATATTCATTATTTTATGCTACATATTCTTTCATGAACAAGAACGAATTCAACACGAATTGAACAAGGAGAGGTAATACAATACCCTTGAAGATCACACGAAGAACACGAACACAACAAGATCAAACACCACGAATTTCCTTCTTCTCTCTTTTGGTCGATCGCACAGCAGAAACAAATGGACAAGAACATAGGGTCGATTAGGGTTTGGTTCAACAAAATTCGAATGGACTAAACACGAAGAAGATGAGATTACCTTAGAACAAGAACAAGATCGAGCCTTCCTTTGTGATTCCTTGGATCGACAGAAGCAGTAGCAAGGAAAGAGGCAACCGGATTTTTGATTGGAAGGAAGTTAGGGTTTGTTTTTGGTTTTGTTTTGTGAGCCGTATATTGTGATAAGGGGAGTAGGGTTTTTGCAAAAATTTTGAGATGTAGAGAGGGTAGAAAACGTGTGAGGTGATAGGAGCAAATAAGGAGTGTGCCAAATTTGTAAGAGTGAGCAATCTCCCAAATTAATGTGTACATATTCTCTTATTTAATCTTTAGGCCAAATTTTGAAATGTAACATGTATGGGTCGACTAACTTAGCTAGGAGTATGAGATTTATTTTATTTTGTACATATTATTCATAATGTAATGTTTCACATTTAATTTTAATTGGTTAGGTAACTTAGGTTAAGTTCGAATGAGATTAATTATATAAATTCATAAGTTCCCAAAAAAATTTAATTTGAGGGTATTTTTCTCATCTCATATTATATTAAGATTTCGGGTTTTACACCATTTGTCAATCCAAAACCGCGATCCGTCTCCATTTCCCAGCTTAAGTTTGATAAAATCGCGAACATTTATTCCTTGATCCTGCAGCATCTTAACCTCCTGGATAATTGATGTCCAACAGGTTCGACCACCGAAAGTACCATCTTTATCTAAACTCCCTTCTTCCCCATATAACGCCTTTATCACAATTACTTTGGTCCATAACGAATGATTTTGATAATAGAACCACCATAACCATTTCAACATCAAACCTCTATTGAGAGCATATAAACTTGAGACCCTAAATCTCCGTTCTCTTTTGAAGTTAAAACTTTACTCCAGTTAACCCAAGACGCTTTTTTACACTTCGGCTCTTGACCATTAAAGAAACGGCTACGAATAGCTTCAAGAGAATTAAGGATACTCGAGGGGACTTTAAAAATGGACATATGAAAGATTGGTATAGAACCTAATACGGACTTAAGAAGTGTAAATCTTCCTCCAATTGAAAGTGTTTTCAACTTCCATCTAGATAATCGAGAAATGACCTTTTCTACTACTTCATTCCAAGCATGTTTTCTAGACATATTCTCCCCCACTTTCGTCCCCAAGTAAGTGAATGGAGTTTTAAGAACTAGACATCCAAGTTTATTGGCCGCGGATTTAACCTTCACATCTTCCACATTAACACCCATAATCTTACTCTTACACATATTAATACGAAGACCAGAAGCCCTGAAAAAACATTCCAACACTCGGACAAGAGTATCAATATTAAGATCGTTCCATTGACCAATAAAAATAGCGTCGTCCGCATAGAACAAATGAGAAAGATTCACCGTGGAACTAATGTTGATTCCGTTAAACAAACCCGCATTGACCACCCTTTGGAATGAGATGTGCAAGCTTTCCATAACAAGAATGAAAAGAAAAGGAGATAATGGATCACCTTGTTTAAGACCTCTAAAGAATTGAAATTCCTCCGTGGGACTCCCGTTGATGAGAATCGACCCCCTAGAAGATTTAAGACAACTTTGGATCCAAGTCCTCCATTTAGCACCAAATCCGAATTTATCTAACACATCGTCCAAGAAATCCCATCAAACAGAGTCATACGCTTTCTCGAAATAAACCTTAAAAATAAGCGCGTGTTTCTTCTTTTTTCTACACCATTGTAAAACCTCGTTAAGAATAAATGGCCCATCCAATATTTGTCTATCCGCAACAAAAGCAGATGGAACCTCATTAATGAGATCACTTAGAACACCAACTAAGCGATTAGCCAAAACTTTAGCAATAATCTTGTAAAGACTTCCAATTAAACTTATCGGACGAAAATCTTTTACCTTGTTGTCGTCAATGATTTTAGGAATCAAGGCAATGAAATTCGAATTACAACCTTTCGGCATATCACCATGAATAAAGAAGTACTCCACAGCCCCAAACACGTCATCTTCAATCATAGGCCAGAAATGACGATAAAAGCAAAGAGTAACAAATGGTATGATTAACATGTATATACTTGCATGATTAGTTGATAGCACAAAAAAATATATCAAATGAGAGTATGAAAAGATTGATGCACTGTTATGTTTAGAAACATGGTCTAAAACTTTTATTTTTGGTTTCCAAACCCAACATGTTGAGGCCTTAACAGAATAAAAATGATCTCTACAAACAATATTAGTTACTACTTTTGGCTTAGCAGTATTAACTACTACTTTTGGCTTAGCAGCATTAAATGTTGTATTCCTTTGAATGGGTCTTGTTACAGATGAATGTGCCATTTTTGAAAACTGTAACCTTGATTTAGCCCCATTCACTGTTTTCTTAGTGGGAGCAGTATCAACTTGTCTAGCAGTATTAGTTAATACTGTTGTTTTAGAAACATTTCGCTTGGCAGTATTAACTAATACATACCCAGATTTCATTAACACTACTCTTGGAACTATATTTCTCTTAGCATTTGGGTAAGTATTTTTAGAAAAACTTTGGTGATTTACCCTCCTATCATAGTTCCAAACAAGTTTTTGATAGTTATGACAGTCTTGTTGCAAGTGTTAAAAACTACCACAATAACAACAAGCTTTATTGAACATTTGCCAATCATTTCCTAGTCTTTGAGATATCATGTTATTCCAATTCCTCTGATTCCCTCTTGGACTGTGTGTGTTATTCCTAGGTTGCTCAACTTGATCAACAATTTTCCTAGTTAGCTTACTACCTAAGTCAGGTTTGACAAAGTTTATCTTTTCTACACTAGGCTTAACTGTTTTCCTTTCAACCTTAGGTATAGACTCAACCTTATCCTCATCATCTGACTCCCAATCTTCAATAATTGGTGCGTCAGAATACTTCCTATCAACTGTAGATTTTTCCTCATTAGACTTAGCATTACTACTCTCACCTACAGATTGATTAGCAGACTCAACTAAACAAGACAATTCTGATATAGGTGGCATAAATTTCCCTGTAACGGGAGGGGGAACTTCATTATAGCCTATGCCACCACCTTTCCTCATAATTTGGCACTCTATCATCTTGTTTACTCCTTCAGATGCATGTTCAAGCCTATTTACTTTACATTAAAAGTTATCTTTTTTCTGTTGAGCTATATCTTTTTCTTTCTGAGCTACATCTTTCCTTCTTCTAAGTTCTGTGATAAGCTCATCTCTTACATAAATCTCACTCTTTAAAACATTAATCTTTTCAACTAAATCAGTCTCATTTGTTTTAAATATTTCTAGTCTTTTCTCTATAGACTCTTGACCTACTTTATAACCTAAACAAAGCAACTCAGACTTTCTTAAATCTTCTAACAGTTTATTATTCTGAGTTTTAAGTGACTCAACATTATCTAAGCAAAATTTATAAGAACAACCAGATTCATTAGATACCTCAGAGTCAGAGCTTGAAGAGGAAGATGAATAAGCCATAAGTGCAAAGTTTGGTCCTTCTACAGCTTGGTCACTCAAATCATATCCACCAGGCCATTATAAGACACCAAAGCTGTGGAATTAGTTGCTTCCACAGGCACAGTTTTCCTTGAGCTTTCTCCATTCTTGTAGTCTTGGCTCCTTTGTGCCCTTCATTCCCTAGCAAAGTATCCCTTTCTGTGATAGTTGTAGCATTCAACCTTGGATTTATCAAACCCCATGTTGTCTTTCCCATTGACCTTGAGCTTTCTTCCAGTATTATTCAAGAATCTTCTTGCCCTCATTGTTAACATAGCCATCTGCCACTTCAGATCCATCTCTTCAAGATCAACTGGATGAATCTGTTCTAAGTCCTCATGTACAATCTGAGGATTATTGGATTGACTAGACAGAAATGCATAGATAACAGCATCACTCAAGTTCTGAATGTATGTAGAACTAGCAGCATTAACCTGAGTGCTAGCAGAAGTAACCCCATGTGCAGTAGTAACTGCTTCATTGGTACTGCTAGAGTTGTTTGAGGAGGACACAAAAGCCATGTTTTGTGAATTAGTACTTGAGCTAGTCCCTTTGACATCTGGTTCATAAACTTTGAGGTTGTTGTAAAGATCATCCAAGCTCATTGTGTCTAAATCATCCTTGTTTCTTTCTCAAAAACTTTTGATTCATATATTCCTGAGAGATCACTTCACCCAACATCTCTAATTGACTTATAAGTTTTTGAAGTCGATCAAAGGTTTGATCTAGCATCTCAGAACCTTGAGCAGAAAAGTTTTCATATTGCTGTTTCAAAAGATTTTTCTTTGTCTGCTTAGTAGCAGCATTACCTCCAAACCTCTTTTCAATAGCTTCCATTAGAGACTTAGCATCTTTAAAGGAGTTGAACTTCAACTGATGCTCATTAGGAATGGCCATCATCAACATACTTCTTGCCTTAACTTCAAGTCTTCTTTAAGTTTTTTCCTCAGCAATTGTAAGAGGTTTTTTCCTCAGCAATTGTAAGAGGCACAACTGTAGTAACACCTTCTGTAGATTTTGTTGCTTTTGGTTTTTCATTTCCATTCTCAATGATATCTGTAACATCCTGCCTACTCAGACCATAATATTGTCCACTTTGCCTGCAGGCTCACGGCTTTGCTTTGTGGCCCTCATGTGAGACTTCCCGGCAGGTCACCCATACCAATGCTACTCTTACATGAGCACGCTTAACTGCCAGTTCCTAAGAACCCCACTCGCAGTAGACCATAAAACGCGTTGTGTCTAATAAGGCCAAGATATTACTTATATACCCAGCATCACTCCAAGCCACAGCCGATGTAGGATTTGCCTAGGGTGTTACAATATCCCAGAGTTGGAAATCAATCATCTGAATGTATTGCTCAATTCTCATTCTCTAGATCTCATACTCATTAGCTTTGAGCATTGGAACCTTTGATGCAGTAACCATATGTGCAGAGTCTGAATCCATGTCTTTAGTAAGATCTAAACAATCTCGAGCTTAAACAGGTTCTTCTTGATCACAGCTTCTAGATCACAAGCTCTGATACCACTTGTTGATCCCAGTTATATACTTGATCGAATTCCCTTAGCTTGTAAAGGTTTAGTTATGCTAGGTAAACTAATAAAACTAGTATAGAAACTGTGTTGAATTTACTAAGGTTTATGCGAAATCTAAACAATAGTATTAAGAAGAACAGTAACACAAGAATAAACAAACCAACAGATTCAATATTATTAATACGAATACTCTCTTAGTATTAGGGTTTACAACCTTGAAGCTATGAATAATACGTGTCTAAGTGTCTAACTCAATGCCCTAGGACCTTCTTTTATGGACTAAGGAGTCCTAGTCGGCTTACAATTGCTTTCTAAACAAGATAAATCTTTAAAGAATCTTTTCTATGCTTATCTAAACATTCTATATGTATCTAACCGACTCTAATACTCCAGCAGCACTAATAAACACTTAGCAGTACTAACTCTGTACTCTGGCAGCATTAACTCTTCAGCAGTTGTAACTTAGTACTAGCAGCACTAAGTTTTCTTCTAGCAGCATTAACTACTTAGAGTATTTTCCTTGAAGTCTTCCAGCAGTTATAATGTACTCTAGCAGTAGTAACTTTAACCAGCAGTCTTAACATATGAACCAGCATCAGTAATAACTTGGAACATTTTCTTTGTAATACCTGAGCAGTTGTAATCCCTTAGAGCAACCTTAACCATCTTGAGCCGCATTAACACCTTGGAAGCTTTAATTCCCAATAGGTTGAGTAAAGGAACGTGAATCACGAGTGTCCCATGTGTCACAACTACGATTATCACATGAGGTACCATTCTTGGCTAGAAGCATCGTAGGAGCCGAGGGTGAAACATTAGTTAAAGGTTGTTGCTCGGTGTTAAGATGCATCTCTTCGATTGTAACCATCGAGCGAACCGTAGCAAGATCGGGAAAGGGATCCTGATGAGCAATTATTCTGGCCACATGAGCAAATTTATCATTCAAACCATTAATTGTGTACATGACCACATCATCATTATTTAAAGGCAAACAAAGAGTATTAAGAAAAATAACAATGGACTCAATCTTTTGAATATATGCATCAATTGTACGATCATCAAGTTGTATTACATGAAGTTCACCTTTTAAAGAAATGGTACGTGTTCCTTTGTTATCAAGAAAAATACTTTTTAGAAGATCCCAAGCATCCTTAGCAAACTTGGGATTAGCCGTCACAAGCCTACCTTGAAGGGTTTCAGATAGGGTTAGAAAAATCCAAGATTTAACTATGGAGTCCGCTTTTATACATTCTGCAGTTAGAGGAGCCGAACTAGTAGCATTAGAAGAGGCAAAGGGAAGCGTCATTGACAAGTTCAGAATTTTTTTAATGAGGATGCGTTGGCTAGGTTGATGGTCAACAAATATACAACTGCCAACGAGCCGTACAACACCAAAAAGACACAAAACGTTGAAGGATTTTTGGAGATCAAAAGACAAAAACTGGAACTAAAGTAACAAGAGTCGAGAATAGTTTACGTTTTTAATTATCTATGTAATGTTATTTTTTATTTCGTACCTTTACACTTTTAATTATCTATGTAACGTTTTTATTCATTTAATTAATAAAAGTTTTACTTTTTAATAATAATAATAATAATAAACAAATAGTAAATTACACCGTTGGTCCCTAAACTTATGCCGGATTTCATACGACATCCAAAAACGCTAATTGTTGCCTTTTTTAACGATCGTTAGTTTTGCTAGTTATCTTGGTCATATGCCGAGCACATAAGGATGCATATGAGGGTAGGTTGGTCTTTTTCTATTTTTGTCCTTTAATTTAATTTTTTTTAAACTTTTTTGTCTTTTTATTACAGTAATTTGTTTTTAATTTTTTTGTTTGTCCTTTTTATAAGTGGGTCCCACCATCACCACTAACACACAATATCTAACCAAACCTTCTTCACCACTCTTCTTCAACCTTCATCCCTCCTCACCATTGTCTATGTTCCAGAACACGAAAAAACTATCGTCCAAAAACAATATTTGCAAAAGTCAAATATACCACCAAATAATATTAATTTTTCAATGATAGAGTATTTTTTAACCAACTAAATTGACTTTGTAAGATGTTTCATCATCTATATAAGCCTCTGATATCATTATCATCACCATTTTGAATCTTACTCTTCCCTCATTTTAATAGCACTTCACTAAAAATCAGATCAAGCATGACTTCATTTTCTCAAATGGGTCATCAAGAAAACTCACAACTAGTCCCTAATAAGGCTATTTCTAGTTTCAGACTCTGCAATGTTTCTGGGTATATGCTTCATTTTATTATATAACCTACTAATTCTCAAAATATGTCAAAAACTTAACTTTTTTCAAAAAAAGGTACAAAAATAATACACATTCCCTAAATGGTCATGTGCGAATGTGCGACTCCACTAATTTGTTGACACGTGTCCAGACAAGAAGTATAATTCCAATCATTTGTTGGCACAAACAGATGTGCGAACGACGGTGTGCGAATTTCGGCTAATATGCGAACTGTACTATTGATATAAGTGTACTTTTTATTTTTTCCATTTTTAAAATACAATGTATTATTAAGTTTATACACAAAATACACAATTACTTTCCCCCTCACTTCATAATCACCATTTTATTATGAATACATTCCTTGACACCACCATCCAAACACCACCATCGACACCACCATCCACCACACCATCCAAACATCACCATCGACATCACCATATTCTTGATAAACTAAAGACCTTACACCTTCAACACCCAATAAACAAAACCTAGATTCACACCCCACAAACTCTCGATCTACATCTAAAAATCATCATCAAAAATGATAAACCCAAATCCGATCAACACACATCACCGAAAAAATCAAACTCCAACAAAATAGACACCAAAATCCGGATCTCGATCTATCAAAACCGACACCAAAAATCAAAAATCATCACTCTCAAATCAAAACATGAATCACAGATTCAAACCCAGATCGAGTCACAAACAAAAATTAATCACCATCATCTCTCACACAAAACTCTCGATCTAAAATCAAACCCAGATCCATCAATGAAATCCAACACTCGAAAAAAGAGTGATAGTGTAGTTTCGGGCTAAGTCTGAAACATGGCCTTGATTCTGGTGCATTTGAAGGAAGAACCAAGGAGTAGAAGAACGCCCTTCTTGTTATATTTTAGTACGGCATATACTACAAGTGACTTTTTGTGTATATCCACTTCAAATGAATAAGAATCATGCCAATAATTTTATGTTATACCAAGGAATGTATTCATAATAAAATGGTGATGATGAAGTGAGGTGGAAAGTAATTGTGTATTTTTTGTATAAACTTAATAATATACTGTATTTTAGAAATGGAAAAAATAAAATGTACACTTATATCAATAGTACAGTTCGCACATTAGCCGGAATTCGCACACCATCGTTTGCACATCTGTTTGGGCCAACAAATGATTGCGATTGTACTTCTTGTCTGGACACATGTCAATAAATTAGTGGGACCGCACGTTCGCACATGACCATTTAGGGAATGGGTGTTATTTTTTTTACCTTTTTTTGAAAAATGTTAAATTTTTGTCCTATTTTGAGAATTAGCACTTTTTATTAATTAGTTTGAAAATTTGATTTTATGATGATTTGGTTAGGACAATAGGAAGACTGAAGTAGTGGAGATTCATGCTACTAATCCCAGATTTCATCTTTTATTTATTCTTGGTAATTCAAGTAAGGAGTATTATTATTTTTTATATTCAAAATTGTTATGAAAGATTGGATTTTTGTGTAAAATATAAATTTTCATATAGAGAAAAAAGGAACAGTGTCGCCATTTGGGCATTGGATAACCATACACCTTAGAGCAATGGGTGTGGAGCTCGCCATATCTCACCGAGGGTAACATGGCAGCTCGTCGTCCTTCGCCATGACACTGTCCAATTTTGCGGTCGTTCGCCTTGGGAGGCCTCCTCGTCTGCACGGCGAGGTGAATTTCGTCCTTGTTTGTCAGATGTAGATGTTACCAAATGTTTAAAAATGAATTTCGACCATTTTTTTAAAACATACATTGACACACTATAAATACTACCATATTTTTACAAACTCTACACAACCTTTCACAATAAACTCTATAAAATAATAACCAATAAACATGAGTGCATCATCTTATTCCGACAAAAGTGATCTTGAAGAGATTTCGGAGCTCGAGATGATTCTTCAAGAATATAAGTATGAGCAATTGTTGCAGCAATAAGAATCCGGAAGTTCAAAACGACGTAAATACATTCCCCGTGAATGTCAAATTGCTGAAGAACGTCTAATGGCTGACTATTTTGGTGACAACCCAAAATATACGGATGAAAATTTTAGGCGTCGTTATCGTATGAGCCGTAAATTATTTTTAGAAATATTATAAGGTATTGAAACTTATATTGAAACTCATCATCCTCTTGCTAAGCATTTTGATTTCTTTAGAGTCCAACCCGATGCTAGGGGTGTAATGAGTTTTAGTGTGATTATGAAATGCACATGCGCCCTACGCCAATTGGCATACGACATAGCAGCTGATGCATTAGATGAGTATTTACAAATGGGAGAACATTGTGCACGCGATTGTCTAGATAATGCTGCTAGTCCAACGAGTCGCGGAGGCTATCGAGACAGGAATCCGCATGGCTTTGATGGGCCGTGAAACACATCAGGAAACTAAGAGCACTAACCACAAAAGAAGGTTTGATGATGGCTCAAAATCCAACCACCTGCCAAACAAACGACAGGAAGTAGCTAAGGTTTACTCTGCTGGACCCAGTGACCAGAAGGTCTATGCTGGCAAATCACCATTTTGCAATCATTGTAAGCTTTACCACAATGGGCCATGCTCTGTAAGATGCGGAAATTGTCAAAGGGTCGGCCATATGGCAAGGAATTGCAGACCACTAGTTCTTGCTACTGCTCAGAGGGCACCAGGGCCTAATCAAAGAACTCCTAACTTCAAGGACAAATATTCCATTACCGGCTTTGGTTGTAGGGAAAAAGGACACTACAAGAATGAGTTCCGACAGAAGAAAAGCTCGCCAAGACTCGGACGTTAAGGGCAGAGGTTAAGCGTTTACGTCAAGGACGTAACTAAGCTTAGATTCATATGTTTCGTTTCTGTACCCACTAAACCAAGTAGCATTCAGTTAGTGTCAAATGTATTTTCCAATAAGCTTGAAATTTTCAGAACTTGTAACCGACTTTTAATCTATAACAAGCTCATTTTGTCATAACTCTCTGTCGTGATTTAATCTTTCCTTTCATGCTTTACTGAAATACTACTCCCTCATGTGATGACTTCTCATACTCTTGTGCAAAATCTCATCATTTGTTACTTTCTTTTGTAAACAAATGGCTACACGCAAATCAACCCGTACTCGTAACGCAACTAATGCCACTCCCCCTCCAAACGAAGTCAACCATCCAACTATGGCACAACATGTGGCACAACAGGTAGCAGAAGCCGTGGCAGCTGCTGCCAACGTGGGATCAAGCACTAACACCGGTGACAGAGCTGCGAGACCTGCAAATGTCAGTCGGGCCTGTACATACAAAAAATTTTGTGCTTGTGATCCAGAGAGTTTTAGAGGAACTGAGGGAGCTATCATCCTAGCAAGATGGCTAGAAAAGTTGGAAACTGTGTTTCGCATCTGCAATTGCGAAGAAGAATCAAAATTTAAGTATGCCTCGTATACTTTGGCAGGCAGTGCTTTAACTTGGTGGAACTCTTACATGAAGTCATCAGGAATGGATATTGCTTATGCTATAGCGTGGGAGCAATTCAAGGCTTTAATGCTCCAGAAATATTGCCCTCGCACTGAGGTAAAAAATATGGAGGCAGAATTTTGGAACTTAAAGGTTCAAGGCACCAACATTTTAGTGTACACACAACGCTTCCAAGAGTTAGCATTACTATGTCCCGAATTGGTTGCTACTAAATCACGAATGATAGAACGTTATATCGGAGGATTACCCATGAACATCAGAGGGAATATATTGGCTGCTAATCCAAATAACTTGCATAACACAATCTCCATCTCTCACAACTTAATGGATCAAGTGATCCAAGACATGGCAGAAAAAGGAGGAGATAACAAAAGGAAATGGGAAGACAACTCAAGAGCCAACCATCAGCCAAACAAAAACCCCAATAACAACAACATCCAGAACAAGCGACAAGAGGTCGCCAAAGTCTATACTATTGAGTCGGGAGAAAAGAAGGTTTACGCAGGAAAGTTGCCTTTGTGTGACCATTGTAACCTCCACCACAATGGACAGTGTGCTGAAAGGTGTCACAATTGTCAGAAGATAGGACACATGGCCAAAGACTGCATATCCAAAGCCCTCGCAGGAGCACAAACAGCACTAGAGAATAATTGAAATGCAGAGGTAACCTTCTATGGGTGCGGAAAGAAGGGGCACTACAGGAGCGGGTGCCAGGAAAACGTGGACAACAAGACTTGAATGTAATATCGGAAGGTCGACTTCCCTATATGTCGAGACCTAAGATTTGATTCTCTAAAAATGTATCCCTGTGAGGTTACATTAGTATTTCCCTACGAACCTTGTCGTATTGTATGAATCCAGTGTACGTTTATCTTGAGTTAAAAGCTTATTTAACTCACAACTACCTGAAAACTCATGTGACTTTACGATTACTTTGAAAAATTAATTAGGTTTCCATTTTACAAAACAACATGTTGAACACCATCTAAAACTCTCAAGAAACATAATACTACTTTGACTGAGTCAAGCATCACATCATTTGTCCTCAATTATACATAGCCTGATCACCTATGTCTAATTTGGGAAAAATCATGTCATGAATGAAACAGTTATCATTTCAAAACTCCTGAAACAATCTTCATTCAAAAGCCTAGCTTTGCGACAAGACGAACTGTTCGTAAACATCCCTCTTGAAAACACTCTATAGATGTCTACACCTATCACCCAGCATCCCAATGAAAGAAATCCGACATGAGTAGGAACTCGAATTCACGAGAGAACGTGAAGATGAATTCAAGACCAAATATCCTCATCTTTTTGTATCTCCATCTGATAACCTGGGTTGAATGTCGGGAAGACATTCAGATAAGGTTGGGAGACTGTAACAAATGGTAATTTTCCATTTGTTTAATAATGATTAATTATCAGAAAATGGGCATTTATTATTTTCTGACACTTGTTAATGAGGGATTATCTCATTTAATTACGTTATCACGCTATGATAACTTAAACATTGATACATGATTACGAAACCATGGAACGAGCTCACACACGGACCACGAATATCATTTAAACCAATATTTAACCAAACGGATCCCTTATTCCATAATTGGGCCAAGATAAGCCTGCTACTGTTCATAATCCCAAACCAAATTCACAACTATTTTATATAAAACATCGACTGAACACGATTCACTTTACCTCGATATCTTGCAAATTCGACACATGACATATGGAGCTTTTTACACAACTCGATTCTCTATACATCAAGGAATCAGGATCAACAAATTTCATGTTCTATCTCGAACATTTGGTCACCAAACGAAGGGCAAAGTAAATTAGGTTCGAAACATACACAACTTCGACCCATAAATTTCCAACTTAACAAAAATTGACCAAACCAAGTATTAACCTATGTTTTTCGTTTTTACTAATCCAATATAAGTTCACAGCACCATTTCTAACCATTTCTAAACTCTTGGTCATGTTAGAAACGTTTTGGACCCATTAAAATGTCATGCGATATATATGTATATGTAAACTTGAATCATAACCGAACCCAAGAGCAAACCCCCCTTGATCTCATTTAATGCTCATCTTATCTTCTAATATCTCACAAAATATGCTAGGAGAATATATTCCCTCAACTTGACCAATATAAAACAATATAACTTCTTATGCGTATGCATATATATCGATCAACATATATACATTTTCTCCTTCACTCTTAAACACACTCAATGAATTCTCCCTAGCTCCATTTACTCCCTTTGCTGAGTCCACAAGAAAGCCAGAAGCAATCCCCAGGCCATTCGAACCATTTTCAAGTCCTTTGAACCATGTTGTGATCGATTAAGAAGAGAAAGCACCATCTCCTAGTTCTTGATCATTTTAATCGTATACAAACCATTCCAAGGTGTTGTAAGTCTCTTTTATTCATATCCTACTCGTACATATCATTTAACATATAGCATGCATCGTTTTTCATTATTGTTCGATCGCATATACTTCTATTTCTTTTATACGCTCGTTATTTATTTATTTTTCGTACGTAATCTTTGACCTCCTTCATGGATGGCTAGAATCATAGTATACACACTTATATTACGTTTACATATTCATTTCAATCCATTTTAAGCTTCAACTTAATCTTACATCATATCGCATATAACATATCACAAATAAATGTCATTTACTCTTTTAGTACCACGCATTGATCGACCTATAAATGACCTCAATATAATCGAAATTAAACATACAACATGTTGATTTTATTTTTCGACCTGTTTCCTTACATGACCACCTAACAAATTGATGTTTTGAGTTTCCCCTAATAAGCTCTTATAAGCTCTTTTTAAGACCTAATCTTATCGCTACTCGAACGTTTCTTTATATATATACTTATCGGATTGGGCTTAATCCGAATAAAAAGCTAAATAAGCTTTTGCGAATGAGCCATGAAATAAGCAGTTTGATTGTGTTTTTGTGATGATTAAATAAGCCCAACAAGAAGCCCAAAACTCTTTTAGACCCAACGAATCGTGAAATGATATTGGGCCTTGGTTTATCTCTCGTTAAGGCCCAATATACGGAAAATTAAGCACTTTTGATAATAAGCTATTCAATAAGACTTTATTAAGCTTTATAAACTTATTACAACTTTCTGAAATCAATTCCAACTCTTTTTGTGATTTTTGGACTAAACTTGCAAAGTATTTCAACCATAAGGGCTAAAACTGCCAACTTCGCAAACTTGCGTTCTAAACTGTCATTTCAGTGAACTAAGACTGGAAATTGTTAAAACAATAAACTTAAGGCTTAAAATGTAATACTTGAACTTTATTGGACTTAAATTGTAATATTTGACTAACGGAGGACTAAGGGTGCAAAACCTACACCGTTAGGGTATAAAGTGTAAATTCTGGGAAAATACAAGGGTTGAAAAGTAACAATTTCTTATATTCATTTCTATTTATGTTTTGCATACTTCATTTGCACATATGCATTTACGTATCGTTTCAGTATAATTATTCTCGTTACGTTTATAATTATATAACGAACTTTTAATGAATTGCTTAATATGTTATACAACGACATTTGAGGAAACGATAATTGTGGAATCAAAAACATAAAAACGTGATAATATTATATATAATATTATTTTTGAACTTTAAGCATTTTAAGCATATCAAACTCACACATCACAAACCAAATGGTTATCCGTTACTTGTTTTCACACTCATCATTCGTACTGAGCCAAAACTGAAAAAACACAGACTTCATTATTAATTCAGGTAGTATGTTGAAGTCGTTCCCATAACTTGCTTAATTTCATATTTTACCTTACTGGGTATATTCAAGGTGAGATTCATAGCCCCTACTTTTATACGTTTTGATTTACTTTTAAGGGAGAGACATGCTCAACTATATTCATTTACTTTTACAAGTACACTAAACTTTCACGGTTCACCATGAGTCATAGCCCCACTTTTACTCGTTTAATAACTTTATACTCCTTGGGGGAGATACATACTCATTTTACTTAAACTCATTACTCACTTTACATGGTTGATTACTCAAGATGTTTCTTGTCTATTTAAATACTTGCTTTATTTTTCAAGTACAATAACTATTCACTTGTTACCTACACATTAGGGTGCATAATTACTTACATCATTTGGGTACTAGATGCCTACGCTACTTGGGTACGTAACTACCTACATATCGGTGTGCGTAACCACCTACATTACATGGGTACGTAACTACCTACATTTCTGGGTGCGTAACCACCTACACTACTTAGGTACTAGATATCTACATTACTTGGGTACGTAACTACCTACATTTCGGGGTGCGTAACCACCTACTATACTTGGGTATTTTGATACCTACAGGGAGAGTAACCTCCTACATATAGCTAGAAAACCTTTTCGGTTAAATGAACTTAGTGCTAGACATTTTATATTGATGTGTCATCAGGGTGATGGCCACGTGTTGCACATATGATACAACTTTACTACTTTATATAAACTCTATGAACTCACCAATCATTGTGTTGACACTTTTTAGCATGTTTTCTCAGGTGTATAATTGATTGACACATGATGATGCAAGGCAGTGCGTGGCAGGGGCATGGCACACTTTTGGAGTGTACACATAACACTCATGACCAGGATTTTTGTACAATGGGACAACTAATAACAATAATGGGCCTTGTTTTCCGCATTTAAATTTTGTAAAACTGATGTTTTATTTAATAAAGCTTTTAAAACGAATTTAATAAATTCGTTTTCTATTACTTATGTTTTGATCAAGTTAAGTAGCATCCCAGATGTTAATTCCGCTGCAATATGATTTTGGGGGTGTTACATGCACATACCCAAAAAAATGTCTTAATTAAAGTGAAACAAGAAGGTTCTCGAAAAGATATCGAAAGAGCTTTTGGTGTCCTCCAAGGACGTTGGCATATTATTGCCCAACCGGCGCGCCAATTTACTGTGGGCAAGCTACGGAGAATCATGTACGCCTGCATCATATTGCATAATATGATTTTGAAAGATCAAGAATATGCGATATCCGAAATGAACGAGATGTATATTTGTCCGCGGATAAATTTACAACGGGAATGGGTCGAACGATGTGATGTGCAATGAAAGAAGGGGAGGGAACTACGCGATAAACGCGCACACGCAGTGCTTCAACGAAATCTTATCGAACATGTTTGGCAAGGACATCAATGGGAACAATTTCAACAATAGCAACAACAACATCATAATTAGTTTCTTTATAATTTGATGTATTTCTTAAGTTGCGTATGTTTTTTTACCTTTTTTTCGTATCGTTAGTTTATGTTTCGTATGTGTTATAATATGATGTATTGTATTTTTAATTTAATGGAATAAATTTAGTTTATTTGAAAATTTGAGCAAAAAAAATAAAATAAAAAGTGGTGGGACCAAAATGAGTAAGTTGTGATTTTTTATGATAAGGGGGTTGCAAAGGGAGGTATGTCATCGTGACGTGGCACCCCGTGGGACCCAAATGAATAGTTTTTGGATGTCATGACACCCATTGCTCTTATATTGTTCACGGTCTTGTTTGTAATGTAGCAAGTCATTTGCCACTTGCAGATATTTGGTAAATTCCTATGTTTCAATAACTAAGAATAAAAAGTACAGTTCTTTTCTTGAAAGTGGTGACAGAGATGGTGGTGGTGGGTGACGTTGTTGACAGTGGTGAGGAGGGATGGAGGTTGAAGAAGAACGGTGAGGAAAGTTGTGTTAGATATTGTGTGTTAGTTGTAGTGGTGGGACCCACTTATAAAATGGACAAAAAAAAACTAAAAACAAATTAATAAAAAGACAAAAAAGTAAGAATAAAAAAAATCAATTAAAGGACAAAAACAGGAAAAAGACCAACCTACCCTCATGTGCATTATCATGTGCTCGGCATGTGGCCAAGATAACTAGCAAAACTAACGATCGTTAAAAAATTGGACCAGCAGCGTAATATTTTCGAGATCGTGGATCAAAAAGGCAACGATTAACATTTTTGGACGTCGTATGAAATCCGGCATAAGTTTAGGGACCAACAGTGTAATTTACTCTAAAAAAAAGAGTTTGAAAAGATGTGGTGTGACTATTGGGGGTGAAAAGTTAGAGAGAATGAATGGATAGAGAAAGCTGATGTGGCGCTGTGGTAGAATTTTAAGTGGAGTGACCATTAGGAGTAGTCTTATATAATGCATTTACAATGTAGGTCCCACTAAAATTAAGATAAGGAGGTGTGATATTGATCATGCATCTTATTTTTTCACAAATTGTAAGGAACCACTTCATAAAGTGACATGCTCGCAATTAAAATCATATTTATTTTCAAATTGAAATGAATTCTAAATTAGTATTTTTTTATGATCTAATTTCACCATATTTTTTTAATTTTTCTTACTTTTTAATTCAATTTCTATTTAGAAATACTTTTTTGAATTTTAACTTTTTACATTCTTAATGTGTTTATTTTATTTGATTCAAAAATTTTACGACTTTAACCTTAATATGAAACAATAAAAACTTGATTAGTCAAACTTATATACTTATGGTGAGAATGTTTGACGTTTAAGAGTGTGCGAGGGTCTTTGTATATTTGAGAATGGTGATATTAATATAGCGTTACAGGAAAGTTACGGGAAACCCATATAGACACGTACAACGAACATTTTATGCGGGTAGGGAACTGTGGTCATAGTTAGGTTGACAATGGTTTTCTCGTGCGCGGACACTTGATTTATAATATAACTATATTTCGTCGCCGCTATGCGCGAATACTCAACTAGTATATACTAACGATTAAACCTAATACTTGGACTTGAACCAATACTAATACAAATACAAATATAATTCTAATTCAAAAACAAGTCTACTAACAAAATCAACACATGTTTTACTAAGCATACTATTAAATCGTAAAATTTAAATCGAGATCTAACGAGTATGGCAAAGAGAGCAATACTTGTGATATTTAAAATTATATAGTACTATGATAACGTAATTTTAATTTTAGTTTTAACTTTAGTTTTTATTTTAATTAAATTTATGTATTTAAATTTAACATACAAACATTTTTACAATGTTTGCTATTCATTTAATAGTACACAATTTGTCATTTTCTGAAAAAAAAATTAGAATATTTAACATAAATCTTTGGGTGGTCCGTTGGCTTGCTTCACCATTGTTAATCTTCAAGCATGATGTTAGTACAAAATTCAAGAGGGTATCAAAATGTGATATGGACTTACATGGAACGGGGTTTCGTGAAAGTCTACTGAATCTTAGACTAAATAAAAATACTTGTGATATTTTGCTAAGAAAGACACCGTTAGTTTTACCGCGAGAGAAGATTCTCACAGTCAACCTCGGGTGTGAGAGTAAGTATCTAAAACGAGAAAATATGTTTATATTTAATGTTGGGCTATGAAATATCAAAGTATGGGCTATGAAATATCAAAGTACTGCTACTCAAGTCAAAGTACTGCTAATTAGTCAAAGTACTGCTGCTCGTTAAAGGACTGCTATGCAAATAGTTTAAGGACTAATGTGTAATTCTAGAATGTTCGTATTAGATTAGAGTTATAATTAGAATTACTTGTTATTCAAGTTTGTAAACCGACTAGGGTTTTCCTTGTGCCTATAAAAGGATCCCTAGGTTGGCATTAGAGATATGCGATTAGAGATATACGATTATTAGAAGTATTAGAGTTTAGAGTTTGTTAGTGAATCTGTGTAAGAAAGCAGGTTCAAGGTTTTAATAATATTCAAAGTCGTTTATTAATTCTTCTTAGCTTTGTTGAAGTAGATTCCGCATACTTAGCAAAGTATATCAGTGTTTCATTATTAATAGTTTTGAATTCATTCAAAGTTGTTAAACCGTAGACAAGCTACAAGTTAGTTTGGTCAGAGTATATCGATCCAACAAGTGGTATCAGAGCTTGTGTGGAGACTCTGATTAAGAAGAAACCCTTAAAACCGATTTATCAACAAACCCTCAACAATGTCGACTGAAGCTGCACCTATCCCATCCATCACCTCACTCAGAATTCCTATCATCAAGAAGGGAGAATATGATCTCTGGAGCATGAAGATGAGGCAGTACCTTGCTATTACTGACCATGCTCTATGGGATGTAATTGTCAATGGTAATGTTGTTCTTGATGAACCTCTACAAGTTGAAGGACAACCCAAACCACCTCAACCAACCTTACCAGCAGCTACAAAGAGAAATCAAGATAAGGCTCTCAACATACTGCTGTCTGCTATTCCTGATGGTCACCTACTGAAGTTCCATGATGCTAAGGATGCAAAACAATTATGGGCTGCGATCAAGACAAGATTTGGAGGTAATGATGCTTCAAAGAAGATGCATAGAAACTTATTGAAGTAGCAGTTTGAAACCTTCACTGTTGGTGAAAGAGAAAGTCTTGATGCTGCCTATGACAGATTCCAAAATCTACTTAGTATGCTAGAACTGTATGGAGCAGAGGTATCTGTTGAAGATGCAAATTTGAAGTTCTTAAGGAGTTTGCCATCTGTCTGGCATGTGGTTGCTACCATGATTAGAGGACAACCTGGATTGGAGTCTATGGACTTTGATGATCTCTATAACAATTTGAAAGTGTACGAGCAAGAGATGAATGGTCACAGTTCTCAGAAAACTCACAACATAGCTTTTGTGTCTTCTGAAAACAGAAGCAGTACTTCCACTAAAAGTACTGCTTATCCTTCTCAAAGTACTGTTGGTGATTCACAGCATGTTTGCACAACCACAACTACTCCCAACCCATCACCAACAAACAAAACCAATTCTGATGAAGTTGTATGTTCCTTCTTTGCACAACAAGCCACTTTACCTGTTACCTATCAAGAAGACTTGTTGCAGATTGAAGAAGATGCTTTAGAAGAGATTGACATAAGATGGCAAGTAGCTATGATCACTGCTAGGATCAAGAAGTTCATGAACAAGACAGGAAGGGGAATTGATTTCAAAGCCAAACAAGGTATAACTTTTGACAAATCCAAGATTGAATGTTTCAATTGTCAAAAGCTTGGACACTTTGCAAGGGAATGCAAGTTTGCAAAATATCAGGCAAACAGGATGATTGAACAACCCAAGGTTGAAAGAAAGGAGGTTCCTACTACTGAATCGCAACCAAAAGGCTTTGGTGGCTCAAGAAAATTTAGCAGAAATTGACTGGAGTGCTGAATTTGATGATGAACCTGTAACCTATTCTATGGTTGCAATGGAAGAGTTTGATTGGGGCACAGCTTTTGATGAGGAACCTGGATATGCTGCTTTGGAATCAAGAGATGGTCTTGGAAGCTTTGACTGGAGCATGGAGGATGAAGATGAACCTGTTCAAATTGCTATGGTAGCCACTTCACCAAGTTCATCCAATGTCTCTGAGGTATGCTCTAAGTGTAATGATGTTTATCAAAAGTTGCTTAAAGACTATGTGACTGAAAGAGATAATTGTAGAACAGCTAGGTCTGAGGTAAACTGGTTATCAATTAACTTTAGAGTCAATGGAAGCCAAAATATTAACACATGAAAATAATGAAATGGCTTGGGCAGAAAAATATGAGCAACAAGATTACCAATTGAAATTAAGTGAATGGAAGTTAGGATGTAAGGTATCTGAATTAGAAAAGATTACTAAGGAAAGAGATACTTTGTTAGAAAAACTTGGTAGTATTAAACAGGCTGGTCTCTCACATGTTCAATTTGTTGAAAAACAAAGAGTCATAAACAGTAGAGCTGGACTAGGTTATGGTGAAGATAGTAGTTCAGATGAGACCACACCTAGTGATAAGGAAGAGACCCCACCTAGTGCTAAGGAAGAGATTCCACCTAGTGATGATGACCTTACAAGCTCAGAAGAAAACACATCTAGGAATAAGGAACCACTTAGTGAATCACCTCCTGAGTTTAAGAAAGATAAAGAGTACCACTCAGTTCCTCCACCCACTGGTCAGTTTCAACCTCTTAGGACAGATGTTTCTCGTTATGGTGTAGACAACCTAGAGTTTAGGAAGAAGCTTAATGGTCAATTTAGTTCTGAGAAACCTAAGAATGATTTTCAAAGGGGTAATGATCAAAAGTTTCCTACAGTTTTTCAAAAACAAGCAGTACCTCCAAAAACTTTTCAAAGTACTGCTGGACATTCAGCAGTACCTCCAAGAGAAACTTTTCAAAATACTGCTTACTATAGGAAATCTTTTAATCATAGAAGAGGGTTTGGGAATATGGAGAGAAAGTTATGTTATGTATGCTATAGTCCTGATCACTTGATTAAGCACTGTGACTTACACTCAGAATACTTAAGTCAGTTTCCAAAGAATAGATCTACCACCCATAAGCCAAGAGAGACTAGACCAGTTTGGAATCACTCAAATAGGGTCAACCATAGTAACTTCTCAAAAGACTATAGGTACCCTCACCAGAAAAGAATGTTTTCCAAATCACCAGTACCTTTACACTCTGATAAGTCTCAAGAAGTACCTTCTCAAAGGACTGATAAGTTTTCACCCACTTATGGTACTGCTAACACTTTTTCACATAGAGGACCTAAGAGATTCAATTCATATAAAAGGTCTTACACCTCAAGCAGAGTACCTAGATCAGAGAAACCTAAGGTCAAACGAAATTGGGTTAAGAAAGAAAGTACTGATGGGGAAGAAGAAGTACTTTCATCAGATAAGGGTGAAACAGGGAGTGTTGTTGATATTACAACACAGGACATGGGACCAACTCAAATAATCATTGACCATGCCTTTAAAACCAGTGGAGATTACATACTGAAGGAATTCAAGTATGTCACTCCACAAGGGGAACACAAGTCAGTAATGGCTTGGGTTCCTAAAAGAAACTAACCCTTTTCTTTAATGTGCAGGGCAACCCAGAGGAGGAGCTTAAAGATCATATTATTGTTGATAGTGGTTTCTCTGGCAGCATGACAGGGGACAAGGAGATCCTGTCAGATTTTAAGGCATATTATGGAGGAAGAGTTGCATTTGGTAATGATCCTGATGGAGGAAGAATCACTGGCAAAGGAACAATCAAGGCTGGATGTATTGATTTTGAGAATGTTAGATATGTGAAGGAGCTCAAGTTCAATCTTTTGTCAGTATCTCAAATTTGTGACAAGAAGTACCCAATTCTGTTCACTGATACAGAATGTCTCATTCTCTCCCCTGAGTTCAAATTTGTTGATGATCACTTGGTAACATTGAGAGTACCAAGAACCAATGATGTATACAGTTTAGACTTAAAGAGTCTCAATTCTGCTGGAAGAGCAACATGTTTAGTAGCAAAGGCATCATTGGAAGAAGCACATCTGTGGCACAGAAGACTAGGTCATGTTAATTTTAAGAACATCAACAAGCTGGTCAAAGGAAATTTAGTTAGAGGTTTACCTTCCAAAACATTCAAGACTGATCATTCATGTTTGGCTTGCAAGAAGGGTAAACAACATAAAGCTTCATGTAAGAAGCTTGGGGAAAGAGATATTAGAGAACCTTTGGAGTTGCTACACATGGATCTGTTTGGACCAGTTTCAGTAGAAAGTTTAAACAAGAAGAAGTACTGCTTGGTAGTGACAGATGATTGTAGCAGATTTAGTTGGGTCTTTTTCTTGGGATTCAAAGATGAAACCTTTGATGCTATCCATGACCTGATAGTAGCCCTTGAAAATCAATTAAGACTCAAAGTAAGAGGTATTAGATGTGACAATGGAACAGAATTCAAGAACAAGCATATGGATGAATTATGTGCCAAGAAAGGGATCAAGAGAGAGTTTAGCATTGCTAGAACACCACAGCAGAATGGTGTTGCAGAAAGAAAGAACAGGACTTTGATAGAAGCAGCTAGAACAATGCTTGCAGATTCCCAATTACCTATTCTCTTTTGGGCTGAAGCCATAAGTACTGCTTGCTATGTGTTGAATAGAGTTTCAGTAACTAAACCTCAGATGAAGACACCTTATGAGTTACTCATGGGAAAGAAACCAAACATTCGTTTTCTAAAACCTTTTGGCTGCTCTCTGACTATTCTAAATACCATTGACTCTCTGGGAAAATTTGATGGTAAGTCAGATGAAGGATATTTATTGGGTTATTGTACAAATAGCAAAGGATTTAGAGTTTATAACAGGAATACCAAAAAGGTACAAGATTGTCTTCATGTTGAATTTTTGGAAGATAAGGAAACTCAGAAAGGTAAAGGTCCTGATTGGATGTTTGATCTTGATCTCAAGTTCACACCATCTATGAATTATGTTCCTGTTAGAGAAGAGAATCAGGCTAATTACAAAGAAGATGATTCACAGTACATTGTTCATGGAGTCAATGTTACACCAGAAGATGTTCCTGACAAAGAACCTGAAGTTCCTGATGAGGAACAAAGTACTGCTCAGCCAACTAATACAGTATCTGATGAAGATCAAGCCATACAAGATGAACTTAATAGGATGCTTTTTCAAGAAACTATAGCACAATCCTATGAAGATGAACAAAGGAAGGCTTATGAAGCTGCAAAGAAACAGGGTAAATTTCAAGATACTGACCACAGTACTTTAGATCAAAGTACTGCTGATCCTTTTGGCAGTACTTCTAGTGTATTAGAGCAATCAAATTGGAACAATGCTGATGATTCCAATGTTGATGATGATGATTTAGTTAATGCTAACATTCCTGGATTAGAGGAAGTTGATGATGAGCTTAATCCAGAAGGTATTTTCTCCAATGAAGGCATTGATTTTACTAACTTAGAGTCTGATCTTCCAGTTCCACCAACTCCTACATTGAGAGTTCATAAAGCTCATCCTCAAAGTAACATTATTGGATCACCCTCTTCAGGAGTGGTTACAAGAAACAAAGTTAAAGGACTTTCTAAGCAACATACTGCTTTACTTAGCTTTGTTTACAAACAAAACAGGATGAATCACAAGGATCAACAAACATGCCTGTTTGCTTGCTTTTTATCTCAAGAAGAACCCAAGAAGGTAGCTCAAGCTTTAGCTGATGAAAGTTGGGTTGAAGCCATGCAAGAGGAGCTTCTACAATTCAAGCTTCAAGAAGTCTGGGTATTATGTGATTTACCAGATGGCAAAAGAGTCATTGGTACAAGATGGGTTTTCAGAATCAAAAGAGATGAAAGAGGGAATGTTATCAAAAATAAAGCTAGATTGGTTGCACAAGGATATCGCCAAGAAGAAGGAGTGGATTATGATGAAGTGTTTGCTCCTGTTGCAAGGATAGAGGCAATAAGGTTATTTCTTGCCTTTGCATCATACATGGGATTTCCTGTCTACCAAATGGATGTGAAAAGTGCTTTCCTTTATGGCACAATTTCTGAGGAAGTTTATGTTAAACAACCTCCTGGTTTTGAAGATCCTGCACATCCAAACAAAGTCTACAAGGTGATCAAGGCACTGTATGGCCTTCATCAAGCTCCCAGAGCTTGGTATGAGAGACTCTCAAATTTTCTATTACAACATGGTTATAGGAGAGGAGCAATTGATAAGACTTTGTTCATCAAGAGAGATAAGAAAGACATTATGTTAGTCCAAGTATATGTGGATGATATTATATTTGGAGCTACAAAGAAGTCTATGGTGAAAGAATTTGAAGATCTTATGCAGAAGGAGTTTCAAATGAGTTCTATGGGAGAATTAACTTTCTTTTTAGGTCTTCAAGTTAGACAAACAAGAGATGGAATCTTCATTAATCAAGAAAAGTATGTTGCAGACATACTTAAAAGATTTGACCTTCCAAATCTCAGGCCTGCCACCACACCCATTGATAAAAATAAACCCTTAGGCAAGGATGAAGATGGACAAGCTGTGGATGTCAAGCTTTACAGATCTATGATTGGTTGTCTTATGTACTTAACTGCATCCAGACCTGACATCATGTTTGCTGTTTGCTTGTGTGCAAGATTTCAGGTTACACCCAAGGTTTCCCATATGTATGCAGTCAAGAGGATTTTTAGATATTCTCAAGCATCAACCAAAGTTAGGATTATGGTATCCTAAGGAGTCACCTTTTCACTTGGAAGCCTTTTCAGATAGTGACTATGCAGGGGATAACTATGATAGAAGATCAACCTCAGGAGGATGTCAATATCTTGGTAGAAGATTAGTCTCCTGGCAATGTAAGAAGCAAACCATTGCTGCAACCTCCTCTACTGAAGCAGAATATGTTGTTTGCTGCTAGCTGTTGTGGACAAGTTTTGTGGATGCAAAATCAACTCTTGGATTATGGATTCAACTTCAAAAATACTCCTATCAATATTGATAATGAGAGTACCATCTGCATTGTGAAGAATCCAGTTTATCACTCCAAGACCAAGCATATTCAGATTAGGCATCACTTCATTCGGGATTGTTATGAGCACAGGCTTATAAATGTGGTTAAGGTTCACACAGATGATAATGTAGCTGATCTACTTACTAAGGGATTTGATGTTTCAAGATTCAACCACTTAGTTATGAGCATTGGGATGATTAACTACTAGGCTACATTTGAGGGGAGGCTTTAGTATTAGTTAGTATACTTTCTTTTAGCTCTTAATGAAAGTATTGGTTTTTAGTAGTTTAGTTTAGCCTATATGTTGTATTTGAGGGGAGGCAACATAAGCTATTAGTTAGAACTTAAGCATGAACCATTTACAAGTTCTTGGTTTTAGTTTGGAGTATTGATTATGGATAAGAAGATGGAACGTACTGCTTTATTGCTTAAAGTACTGCCTCAGCAACGTACTGCTTCAACGTACTGCTTACGTGGACGTACTGTTCCAACGGTCAAAAATTGTGGGGCTACGGTTAATTAATTCCTTACGGCGGAGATAATAAGTTAATCCAAACGGTAACTTTATTATTATGAGTTTGATTTATTTCCATCCTATTTAAAGAAACTCACACCTATTTCCCCGCCTTTTATCGTATTTGAGATCCCTCATTCGCTTTTACACCACAATCTTTTTATCGAAACACACACTCAAAGCGAATTCTTCTCTACCACTCATCATGGCTAATCGACTCACTGTTAGCAAACACAATATGATCGCTAATTTGGACAAGACAAGGGATAATGTTGATTTTCATGCGATCATTGATTTCTTAACTGGGTCTTCCATCAACTACTCTATTTTAGTTGACCCTGATGTTATTGGTCCTTGGATGCAAGAATTTTGGGATACTGCAACGATTGAAGATGATTCGTTGATTAGGGCTACGGTTGCTGGACGAATTATTCGGATTTCTGAAGCCACGATTAGGGATGTGTTGATGTTTAATGATGAAGGGGGGGGCTGTTCGTTTTGAAAAACAAGTGCTTTGGGACACTTTAAGTGATATAGGTTATGAAGGCGATCTGACGAAACTTACTTTTCAAAAGCCTTTGTTTTGTTCTCATTGGAAGTACCTCATTCACGTTCTACTTCATTGTTTGAGTCCCAAGAGTACTTCTTTTGATCAATTTGGTCAAAATATTGCATCTGCATTAGTGGGTTTGGCTACAGATCAGAGATTCAACTTTTCAAGACTAATTCTGGATGGTATGCTTACACATATTGCTAATGGTTCACCATTCTTGATGTATCCAAGGTTTGTTCAGTTATTCTTGAACAATCAACTTGAGGATCTCCCTAAACCTCAAAGTTTTTTTACCCACTGTCAAACTTCCATCAAAGGTGTTTACTTTTCTATCTAAACAAAGTGTTAAGTTTTCTGGAACCAATACACCTTTGACTGCTCATATATTGGGAGTTGCACAAGTTGTTAGAGATGCAGAGCAAGAGCAAGAGCAAGACGCAAATTCTGAATCAGCAAGCCAAGAGTCTCCAGTTTCTAGAGAAGTTAGTATTCCTCAACCTACTGCTTCTCAACATACTGCTTCTCCACATTCTGCTACTAGAGAAGATACTGCTCCTATGGACATTCCTACTCATGAGGAGTCAGACCAAGGTATGAATCAACCACCATCTCCTAATGATTATTCTTCCACAAATATGTCTAAGCAATTTGAAGAAGAAGAGGCAGAATTGGACAATTATGCTTTAACAAGGGAGTTAAAGAGGCTGAAGAAGGAGAGTGAGGCTCAAGCTGCTAAGATAGTCAAATTAAAGACTAAGTTTCAAAGATTGAAGAGGTATGTTTGGCCACTAGTTCAACACCATAGATTATGGGTAAAGTCTCAAAGCAGAGTGGTAGGATACCTACGAAGATTTCTAAGTCAAAGAAGAAAAAGTCTAAGAAGCAGTCTTCATTCCAATTGGGGAGGAATTTAGAAAATTTGAATGAAGATGCTGGTTTTAAACATGGTTTTGAACAAGATGCTGGATTTATGGATGATACTCAGAGGACACCACCTGAAAATATTCCTCAAGATACTGTTGAGAGGAAGAGTGATGAAACAGAGCAAATAAATTTGGAAGAAGCTGCTGTTGAAGTAAGAAGTGGTGATACTGAGGAAATAAACTTGGAAGGAGCTGAAGCTGAAAGTACTGCTCAACAAGGTACTGAGAGGCAATTCACTATTACACCTAGAACCTTAGATTTTGAAGAAGATATTGGTCCTTCAATTCAAGTTCAAGAGGAAGTTGGCCCTTCTAAACTAGCTCAGGAAGAAGATGTTATAGCTCATACTAACAGTGATGATGAAACAATTGCTGACATTATGCTTAATATGTCAAGTCAAAGAGGCATCAGTATTCATGAGGTTGAACAACAACATCATACTTCTTCTCAACCTGCACAAGAGATAGATCCAAAAGATAAAGGCAAAGGGATCTTGGTAGAAAAGAAGAAGAAGAAGATGACATTGGCACAGTTAAGACAAATTCAGATTGCCAAAAATGAGGAAGCAGCTAGAATATTGCAAGCAGAGATAGATGCTGAAGAATCAAGGAAGAGTGTTCAATCAAAAAGGCCAATTAGTAAAGCTAGAGAAAGGAATGATATGATGGCTTATCTGAAAGGTCAAGGATATAAAGGTTTAGTTAGATTGACATATACAGAGATGAAGGATCTGTATGATGCTGTTAGAGAAGCTATTCAAAAAGATCTTGCAAGCATTATTTCTTTTGAAGATAAGGAGCTTGAAGATAAAAGAAAGGAAAGAGCTGTTACAAGAAGCTCAAAGAGGAAAAGAATCACTGATGAACAACCATCAAAGAAGTTCAAGGAAGCTGTTGAATTAAGAACAGACACAGTTGATGAGCTCAGAAATTATCTTAGAGTTGTTGACTTTGAGAATCCAAAATTGAAAGAAGATACTGATAAGAAGTCCAAGATATCTACTTTTTCAGTTGTAGAATCTAAAGAAGGAGATTATCTGATCTTTCATAGACAAGATGGAAGTTTTAGAGTGTTCAATTCATTATGGGATATACTACATCTGATTGATAGAGATGATATGCTTCAGTTATATCTCCAAGTGCAAACTTATTTTGAGCATATTCCACCACAAGGAGTAGGTTTGATATTGTTAGGAAATCTCACAACAATCTGGGAGACAGAGGAAACAAAGGACAGTACTTTGTGGGAAGATCAAGACAACTGGGAGATTAACAGATGGAGATTCTTTGAGTCAGTTGGGATACATGTTTTGGAGTTAGAAGATGGCACTATGATTCATATGCTAGCAGAACAGAGATATCCACTCACAAGAGATCTGATGATCAGGATGCTAGAGCATGGAATGGAAGTGGAACAAGAAGATGAAGTAGCATTGATGGTCATAAAATTATTCATCAAGTGGACAACAGAATCTGAAGATTAATGCATAACTACTGGTATGGTTTAATTATTATATAAATCTTTTGAAAAATAAGTACTTTCTTCAAAGTACTGCTGGTCAGACAGTACTTTCTCAAAGTACTGCTTGCAGCATAAAACCAGTAAAGTCTTTTGATAAAATCAGTAATTTTTGATAAGTGCAAAAACATTTTGAAGCACAAAGATTAAACAGCAACAAATGGTTTTGAAAGCAACAGCATGGTGTTAGTACTTGTACTACACAACAAATGGTAATCAACTCACCATGTTTAATAAACAATAAAGAGTTTGACTCATCATGAGGGTACGGCTCTGATGTGATTATCAAATCCGTTTTTAGTTGGCAATTTACTAAAAATTGTATGGTTTTCAACTCACCATATCTATATTAGTGAAGAGTTAGCTAGCCCACAAGATAATGGCTTTGTTGTAAAGGCTGTGGAAAACCATTATATGGTAATTAGTTCACCATGGTAGTGATTGTACTAAAAGAACTAGCTAGTCCAAAAGCAAATGGCTATTTGGTAAAGACTACTCAAATCCGTTGATAGCTGATGATTTGCTAAAAATCATATGGTTATCAATGTACCATGGTTTTTCCTAAATCTAAACATTGGCTACTCCAGAGTTAATGGCTTTGGTAAAGAGACATCAAAATCCATTAAGTTTTCAATGATTCACCTCTCACAGGAGTTAACACACCTGGAAGTGATGAGAATAGTATGAAACTTTTAAAGATCTGATGTACATATTGCCAATATGATGCTGAGTTGCTGAAAAGATATGATGCTGAAAAGAATTGTTGCTGATGAAGATTGAAGATACTGATTGCATTGATGATGACAAAATAACAACGAGTCAGATTTCAAAGAAACAACCTTTCCTTGAAGATAAAGTGTTGAAGTTAAAGACATACAAAGGAACTTGAAATCAAGCAAGTAGAATTCAAGTTAGGGGAGGATTGTTGGGCTATGAAATATCAAAGTACTGCTACTCAAGTCAAAGTACTGCTAATTAGTCAAAGTACTGCTGCTCGTTAAAGGACTGCTATGCAAATAGTTTAAGGACTAATGTGTAATTCTAGAATGTTCGTATTAGATTAGAGTTATAATTAGAATTACTTGTTATTCAAGTTTGTAAACCGACTATGGTTTTCCTTGTGCCTATAAAAGGATCCCTAGGTTGGCATTAGAGATATGCGATTAGAGATATACGATTATTAGAAGTATTAGAGTTTAGAGTTTGTTAGTGAATCTGTGTAAGAAAGCAGGTTCAAGGTTTTAATAATATTCAAAGTCGTTTATTAATTCTTCTTAGCTTTGTTGAAGTAGATTCCGCATACTTAGCAAAGTATATCAGTGTTTCATTATTAATAGTTTTGAATTCATTCAAAGTTGTTAAACCGTAGACAAGCTACAAGTTAGTTTGGTCAGAGTATATCGATCCAACATTTAAAGTGAGACAAGTTGTACCGTTGGGATTGTTTAATACACTCCTATTTATAGGTGAACAACTTTGTCGTCTTCTGGGGCTCACGAGGTGCAGTACATCTTATAGACCTATAGGTTATAGAAGGTTTGCCTTGAAGTTATACCAGTTGACTACTTTATGCTTTGGGAACGCTGCACTTGACTGGCAAGTCGCCGCTTCTTTCACCTTCTGGCACGCCCATGTTTATTTCGTGACCCTACGTTGTATTCCTTACTCTTTTTGGGTTAGGCAATGATCCAGATCCCAAAGTCGTTTCGGACTTGCTAACCTTCCGCGGCTCATCATTACTGTGTGGAGCTGTGAATCTGCTGCAATCGAACTTGTGCCATGCGTGGTCCGGACTTCCATTAGATATGGAGATTTTGGGTTTTAGCGACATTCTTCATGCCCATACGTATCCGATCAGGACTCTTTGAGTTTGGGGATATTATGCGTGATCACATGAAGTGTGTGCCCATGTTCAAGTCTCTCAAGCATAAACTGCGTCGCTTAAGTTTAAGGGTGTGTTTGTTAAAAGTAGCAGTGAACAGTAGCTACAGCTCACCGCTTTTTAAAAAAGAATTGAAAAAATAAGCATTCTTTAAAAAATAGCAAAACTCACTGCTCCTTTGCCAAATGACTACTAAAAACCAAAATGCACATTGTTCACCGCTTCAAAAAGCTCCACACCTCTCCGTTTCAAATATACCCTAAGTCTTATGATGAATATCTTTTTCTTCCATTTTCAAACTTTAAAAGTATCCTTAATATCATTCTTTTATCCAAAAGTTGAATGAATAGCAAAATTAGACACTTTAGTCTATTCACCTATTCTACCATTTTAATTTAGATTTTATTCCAAAATTAATTTGCTTACTAATGAAAGTGTGTACCTTCTAGCGGTCAAAGATGGTGAAGTGAAAACCTCGGGCGAAATGTAAACAATAAATTAACCCCACACGCTCGTACCATGACCCCAGCCGTCCTCTTTGCTGGTCAGTCCACCTGGCCACACCAAAAGTCAAACTATACTTCGCCTCTATCTTACGTTACCACATATTTTTCAAATACTAGTTTGAAAAACTAACATACGGAGTAAAATATAAACAAAATGTTCTTTAACAAATAATTTATACATTGATGTGTAACATACTAACATTCTACACCTATTTTGAGTGAAATAGCATTATATAGTTTGGAAAGTTTTAACATGTATACAAAACAAGTTTGACATTTCGAAACTTGAAAGAGATGATTACTAGTATAGCTGTCAAACTCGCGAGTTTACACGTAAGATCGTACGATCTTACGTGCACACCAGCCAAAATCGTGTAAACTCGTCATAGGATCGCACTTTAGGTAGGATCGTACGATCTTACGTAAAATCGTTCGTAAACTCGCGAGTTTACACGTAAGATCGTACGATCTTACGTGCTCACCAGCTCTTGTTTCTGGAAAATGGGAAACGAAAAACGCCTGGAAACGCCTAGAAACGTGGCGGAAACGTTTCTGGAAAATGGGAAACGTTTCAAATCTTTTGGAAACGCCTGAAAACGTTTTTGGGACATTTATCTGCGTTTCAGGGCCATTTAAAAGCCCAGTTGACGGCGGTGAAACAGATTTTTTGGTTAAATTCTCGCTGGAGATGGCTCCGGTCCGGTGGAGGATTGTTGTTGGAGCTCTAAGAAATTGTTTTTGTTAGTTGAAATGTGAATAACAGTGTTTTGAGTGATGAGTATGAAGTAAAAAGATAATGGTGATAAATTAGTGTGGATTTGTAGCCGTTGAATGGTGTGACACGTGGAGTATTGACCTTTGAGTCTATCATTTTGTCTATTGTGTTTAGGTGAGTTTTGGCACTGTATCTTTTTGACATGTTGAGTATTGAACTTTCATAGGCTGTTGTAATTGAATAAGGATGAATAGTAGGTAGAGAACATCTCATGAAGAGTAGAAATATAAAAAATTTGACTCGTTTATCATTTGCTTATAAAATATGATAAATTGGTAGGATCGTAGGATCTCGATCCGATCCTACGATCTCGATCTTGCAAAGACAAAAACGATCTTGCACAGGATCGCGATTTCGAAACTTGAAAGAGATGATTACTAGTATATAATAAATGTCTTGCATTTTGTGTCTTGTCTTGAAGAGGAAAGTAAAACACTAAGAAAACATGAACGTAATTCCCAAAGACATGAACATTCCATGTGCTTGGTGGTCCATTCATCAAGAAACAATCGACCGTTTGTTGATTGATTGTACGTTGGTTATTAATTCTATACTCCTTGGACCAATATATTCGATATTGATATGAATGTTGCAATTGGGAGACACTTAAATTTTAGGCTCTTATACGACCATGTGCTTTTTATGGGAACTTCGGATAGCAAATGAAGAAGCAATTTTCAGTGAGTCGACATCTTGTAGGCCGTGGGCAGTTGACAACGAACTCTGTCAAACTCACCATTATTACATTTAGTAGTATTAGTGTTCTTCACATTATAATTATAATAAGGGATAATTACCAAAATAGATCAAACACCAAATGGTCTATTTCATACCCCGGTTGCCTAAAAAATGTCCTCAGTTGCCCAAAAAATACACTGAAAATCTTTCAGTTGTTCAAAAAATTGCCGGTTGCCCTGGGTAACAAAATTATTTTCGAATTTCAGAGTAGATAGGGAACCGCCCTTTTGTGTTTGGTCAATTTTTAGAATTATCCCTTATAATAAGTCGTATTAAGTTGCAAAGTTGAGACATTTTTTAGCAGTTGACACTTTAATCTTTGAAAGATCCATCCTCTAACAAGTAACAATATACTACGTACTATTTTATGCTTCATTATCAACTTTATGTATGCTACGTGTTATTTTTCAACACTGTAGAATACTTGAACGTATACAAATCATATGCTCTGATACATTGATCAAATCGACAATTAGGTATAACGTTTACAAACAAATGGGACAACCACAATTTTGATGGAAACATAGAGCAAGATAAAAAATAAAAAATAAAAAATAAAAACTTAAGAATAATTTGGAGACAAACAGAAACACGTATAACTTATTATAACACCGAAAAGAATAATCATAAGAATGATTATTTGGACACAAAAAATACTTATAAATAAAACTAAAACACCTACATGCTACCAACCATTTATGTTGTTTTTTCTTTAAAGTATTTTCGTTGTTGGTTTATTTGGCATATTATTTGTTGCCTGATGCTTATTAATATACTGATCAACTACACTTACCAAATACATAAAACATAAATAAAACCACGTCTAACATATATACATGATACCCATTATGCATAAGAAAAAGGGACTAAGAACATAGCATAAGAGAATTAATCAATTAAATAACCTGGAAAACCAGCCAAAATATTTATTTCACAATATTAAAGTTCTAATTAAATGCAAATAAATAAAGATACAATAAGAGTTAACAAAAAAAAAATGGAATATTAAGCAATGCCTGGCTTTCCCATGTACGCCGGTGAAGATAAAAACTTATGACCCCAGCGAACTCTTCTTGGCCGGAGTGATGTTAACTTGGTAAATAATGCATTCCATGATCTTCTTATGATAAAGTTTCTTCTTTTTCTTCATGGGTTTGTGACCAAAATACAAATGAAAATGGACGTGTCTATTCATATACACGCACTATGTGTGTTTTTGTGAGAGAGGGTTCCCAAGAAAGATGGTGAGTGTTTCATGTGAATATGGGAGTATTTAGAGCAATATATAGCAAAAAGTGCTATCATAACTTATCCTCTATATCAGAACCTATATAGTGTTAATGGTTTACCACAAATAATAAATTAAACAATAAGATATTAAGGTCCACATTTAATGAATATATATAACAAATTATCGGTCATCTGGTCATGTTGTGTTTCTTTAGGTAACCATGGTTTTTGATCTATTTGCCGATTAATCTACTGGTTTTGAACTTACAATCACATAAACTCAAACCGGACACAAAGCTTCTTTTTCAGGAGGTTGACGTAGTCACTTCAGGTTGTTTCATCTAGTAATAATTGAACATGAGACATCACATATTTTAGTGTGATATTAACAAGCCTTTTTATGATATTTTTGAGTAGTTAAACAAGAAAGAAACCTAAATCGTCCATATGTTAGACGAGAGTGTTAGAAATGTAAAATTCATACTCAAACATATTGAGTTTTAGACTTTTGGACAAATTTAGCAAAATACACGTTTTGTGATCAAGATAGGAAAAAAAAAAAATAAAAAAAAAAAAAATAAAAAAAATTGAACATGTGTTTTTTCAAAAACAAAATTGTGTTTTTTAAACATATATGATATATCCATAATATATTACTCGTAATAGCTGTACAAGGTACTAACCAAGGTTTTCAAGATCGAGATCCTACTTAGCATCGATTTCGTCTTTGCAAGATCGATATCGTAAGATCGGATCGGGATCTTAAGATCCTACCATAATGTAATTTTGTTAATAATCTTTGTAATATTATACAAATCTATAAATTATTATATATTATAAACACAAAATTACATAAATATTCATAAAAATGTTGTCCTAAATTATGATTATGGAATGTTTAAGAAGGTTAACATGTTATTTTTTAAATTCTACAAAACACAATCCATAAATTTGTAGTTTTTTAGTTTAAGGTTCGAGAAAAGTAAGATCGGATCGGACTAGATCTTAAGATACTATGGTCAAGATCGGGATCCTATAAGGTTTTAAGCTTTCAAAGATCCTATTTAAGATCTGGATCGTTTTTGCGTTGCAGTATCGTAAAATTGTAAGATCCTAAGATCAGGATCGGGATCCTGACAACCATGGTACTAACTACTCCTACCAAGTACTGACTCGCTTGGGATCCCACCAACCTGTACTATATAAAGAGAAATTTTTCTAAAAATTTTAAAACTTAAAAAATGAGTAAAGTTCAATTACTAATATATCATTCATTAAAAATAGAGTTAACTACATTTTTGGTCCTTGTGGTTTGGTACATATTTCATTTTCGGTCCATTTTTTCAAAAAGTTTTGGTTTTAGTCCAAGACCGTTAGTTTCGTTCCACTTTTAGTCCATTTTGATAACGAAGTTAGTTCAGTTAGTTAAGTCTAATTGTAAAGTGGCAACATCAGTCCTTCATACTAACGATAGTTTGCAACGTTAGTCCTTTATACCATATATCGTTTAGAACTTTGCCACGTTAGTCCTTTATACAAATAACCGTTTGTAACATTAGTCCTTTCTACCAACGATCGTTTGCAACATTTGCAACGTTAATCCTTTTATATACGTCGTTATTTATTTTTTTATATATATTTTTAGACACGTTTTTATACACATTTTCACACTCGTTTTACACGAGTTTTTATACACGTTTTTACACGTATTTTTACACACGTTTTCACACACATTTTAACACACGTTTTTACACACTTTTTTATACACTTTTTTATATACGTTTTTTTTTTCAGAAATTTCTTTTAGAATTATTTTCAAAAATTTATTTTTCCGAATTTTTTTTTCAATTTAAAAAAAAAAAATTCGAAAAACTTTTTTTTCCGAATTTTTTTTTTCAATTTTTTTTTCCGAAAATATTTTTTTCGATTTACACATGTTTTTTTCTCAAAAAAAATGTTTTTGGAAAAAATTTCGAAAAAAAAAATTGAAAAAGAATTTTCTAAAAAAAATTCGCAAAAAAAAAAATTGGAAAACGTGTGTAAAAACGCGTGTAAAAACGTTTATAAAAACCTATATAAAAACGTTTGTGAAAACGCGTGTAAAAACGCGTGTAAAAATGTGTCTAAAAATGTATATATAAACTTAAATAAATACGTATATAAAAGGACTAACGTTGCAAACGATCGTTGGTAGAAATGACTAATGTTGCTAACGATTATTGGTATAAAGGACTAACGTTGCAAAGTTGCAAATCATCTATGGTATAAAGGACTAACGTTTTAAACGATCGTTAGTATGAAGGACTGATGTTGCCACTTTACGATTAAACTTAACTAACTGAACTAACTTCGTTATCAAAATGGACTGAAAGTGGAACGAAATTCTCAGTTTTGGACTAAACCAATTTTTTTTTTTTTTTTTTTTTTTTTAAATGGACCAAAAGGGAAATACGCACTAAACCACAAGGACAAAAAAAGTAGTTAACTCTTAAAAACTAGTAACAATATTCATTATCAAATTAATAGTTTAAGTATTTTTTTTTTATTATTTTTTATTATTTTTTTATTTTTTATTTTCAAAGATTTATCATTTTTCGTTTTAAAACTGTATATTTTTTTTCTCACAACGACTACAAATTCAATCATTAAGTGTTATGTCAAAGGTTGCACCAAAACCACAAGTGACAAATTCGCAATTATAACTATTTGCCGTTATACACTATCGTTATACGAAGGTGTTCATCTGGTATTATTTTTGTTAGCCGTGTAAATAGATAAAGACCTAATCAAATCAATTAGTTTGATGAGTTGTAGTGATATCCCTCAATTAAATGTCATTGGTGTATCCCTTAATTTATGGGATTTACCCATATTAGTTTTGTAACATCATGTATATATTGTAGCCCATATTCGGCATTTATCAATGAACAATTCAGTCAATTATTATCACATGTACATCATCTATCATGGTATCAAGAGCCTTTGTCAACCGATCCTAACAAACCTAAACTCTTCCGGCACCGCCTCCGGCCGCCGACTATACGCTGGAGGTTCGGAGGGCTCCCTTTAAACCTTAACCTATGTAAGTGCTATAATAAACCCCACTCATGTTTTAATGTTTATTTGTGAGGTGGATCTTTATGTTTTTCTAGGGAAAAACACGACCCGTTTGTTTGGAAGGTTCTTTGGGGGTTGAAGTTTTAGAACCAACTTTCGTTTTCTTTTAGTTGTAATTTTCTTTGTTTTAGTGTAGGGGATACTTTGGGTTATCCCGTTTGTTTTAGTTGTAGGAGATACTTTGGGTTATCCCGTTTGGTCAGGATACTTTAGTTTATCCTGTTTGGTAAGGGATACTTTGGTTTATCCCATTTGTTCAGGATACTTTGGTTTATCCTGTTTGGTTCGGATACTTTGGTTTATCCGGTTTGTTGCGTGTTTACATCTGCTCTGTTTGAAGAATTTCGCTCCGGTCTCAGCGTTCGGTATCCTCCCGCTTCGACTGCGGGGGAGTGTTAGCCGTGTAAATAGATAAGACCAAATCAAATCAATTAGTTTGATGAGTTTTAGTGATATCCCTCAATTAAATGTCATTGGTGTATCCCTTAATTTATAGGATTTACCCGTATTAGTTTTGTAACATCATGAATATATTGTAGCCCATATTCAGCATTTATCAATGAACAATTCAGTCAATTATTAGCACATATACATAATCTATCAATTTTATGCATATATAGTCAATATTAATGGCTTTATATGATCGTGAACACAAGCAAACCTCTATTATTATCAATTATTACAAATAAGAAGAATGAATAGTAAATTTTTAAAGTTATAATAAAAGTAAAATAAAAAGAATTGTTTACAGTATTCTGTTGTTGGTGTAGTGGTAAGTCGAGCTCCTTTTAAAACGAAACAAAAACCATTTTTAGGTTAGAATTTTATCCCAGCGCATCGCCTCAAAAACCTTGTTAAACTTATTTGATACTAACCAAGCGTGGGGTTATTTATTTGACCAACTTATTCTTACATCTTTTTTGTTGCATCAACTGTTTTTATCCCCGAAAGTGATTGGTTATTAAAGTCAATCAATATAGCTATTAACAAGTAGCAACAAGCAAAATGATGAGACATTGGAACAAAAATATATCTATTAATTTGTAATAAGGTTTTCAAAACTTGATTTTAGAATTAGCATCTTTCTATTGTAATAAGTGTAATTTACGCAAGAGACATTTTATGCCACACCAAAAAGCTACTGGTGTAACGAGGTCTAATAAAGTTGAGGCCAAATACGATATTGTATGTGTCACTAGCAACATCGTTTTAGAGTTCCAAACGATAGGCGACATGGTTGTCATTGTATTTAACGTTCTCGACAAGCAATATTCACAAACTGCCTACTTTCAAATTTTGTAAGTAAAAGAACCATTCAACACGATTAACACTATATGTATGGGAATTACGTAAACATCATATATATAAACATAGTAAACGACACGCAATCTATCAAATGGTATCTAAATATGTGAATAGATTTCCACTCCAAAAGACCTATCTTCCATTTATTTGTAAAGAAAAAATATAAATATAAATAAATAAAATTGCATTTTTATTTTTAGGAAAATAAAGTCCCAAGTTAAACACTAACATATATATTAGCAAGTTTGTTACATATAATAAGAAGATTAACAAGTTAGTTACATACAATCAGAGAACTAAAAGTTAAATACATACTATAAAATTTTGTGACAAGTTGGATGATTGTCCCTATATATTACTCCAAAAACAAATGGTTGATAAGCCAACTCAATTCTAAACTTGTGCCTTAACCTGATTGATTGTAATAAACACAATGTTAGACCTAAATTTATACTCCTCAATTACTACACTCGCTATCTAAACCAAAAAAAATTACTACACTTGCTATTTCAAGATATTACTCCATTGGAAACATTTAATATATTATAATAGTACATGGAGCCGTAAGATTTGTTTTATTGATCATAATCAGACATGATTCTTGCTGTGACAAGGTAGCTCAAAGAATCAAGGGACTCGGCCGGTCAATGTGGGCCGGTCATAGAAAAAACATAAAGACAAAATAATCCTGGCTTCTCATACTGAATTACCTAATACATTAAAATTTTGTCGGAAGGAGAGGGATTTGTTGTTTAAAAATAACCGGGATTTTGATGGATTCTAGATAGAGGAGTTGTTGCAACACAAAACCCGTAGATTTTTTCGGGTCCGAGATTACTGGCTTTCTTTCATTCACATGAATGGTAATATTCATGTGAATATCTTAAAATGATGTCCTGTAATGTTTATGGGAAACTAATAATTTTAACAGTACTGTATTATCCAGTGAAAACTTTGTTACTGTAGTCAATGTTATGATAGTAAATATGAAAAGGAAAAACAATACACTGATTTGGATATCCATTAATCTGGTGTCTGAAATCCATGTAAAACATCTAGTGAAGTTTACGTGCCGATATATACAATAGGTGTGTGAATGCATAAATAAATGACATGTCAACTAGTATTTTCTAGCATTTTCCTACTTTTGAACTATATAGATTGGCTTTTTCTTAAACAATATCTATTTAGAAGTCTTTTTAGATTTTTTTTACTAGTGATCTGATATGTATAAAACAAATTGTAATATGAAAACCACAAATCACATTGCAAATACATTAACCCAACAATATATATATATATATATATATATATCACCCTTTTGTCGTGTGCGCATATCAATTCTCTTCTAAATAAATTTTGGTCTTAAACTTAAGAAGAATTATCGTATTATGAATATGTTAAAAGTTCAACACCAATATTGAATAATGATTTTTCCCATAAAACTTTCATTCATCCTAAATTATATATAAATACACGAATATTAGTCAGGTGCCAAACTGGGCTACAAGCCCATACATAGAAAATAATAAAGTTGCCATGGGCCTAACATGCTACGCTAATAGTCCCCCGCAGTTTGAGCGGGAGGTCTTCAAACGTTCAAGCTGGACCGAAATTCAAGAAACAAAGCAGCGGGAAGGCCTTTAATAAAAATATCCACATACTGAAATCGCGAAGACACATGAAGAACACGAACCTGTCCTGAAGCATCAAAGTCACGGACAAAGTGTATATCAATCTCAATATGTTTCGTACGCTGATGTTGAACCGGATTTGCCGACATATACACAGCACTCACATTATCACAATAAACCAAAGTAGCTGTAAATAAAGGAGCATGCAACTCACGCAACAGATTACGAATTCATGCTTTCTCAGCAACTACATTGACAACGCCACGATATTCCGCCTCCGCACTAGAGCGCGACAACGTAACCTGTCGCTTAGCAGACCATGACAAAAGATTATCACCAAGAAAAACACAATAACCTGATGTAGAGCGACGAGTAACAGGGCAACCAGCCCAATCAACATCAGTATATGCAGTCAGCTGAGCAGTAGAAGAGACATGAAGATGAAGACCATGATCAACAGTACCACGAACATAGCGCATAATGCGCTTAAAAGTAGTAAATTACGGCTCACGAGGATCATGCATATAAAGACAAACTTGTTGAACAGTATAAGATAAATCTAGACGCGTAAAAGTAAGATACTGAAGAGCACCGATGAGACTGCGATATAAATTAGAATCACTAACAGGATCACCATCAAGGCCAAGCTTAGACTCAGTATCAAAAGAGGTCCGACATGGATTACAATTCTGCATACGAGCCCGCTCAAGAATTTCCTCAGCAAATTTGGATTGCGACAAGAACATGCCAGAAGCAGTCCGCTGAGCAGACTCACTGGGATATAGTTGAGAGACCCAAGATCTGTCATAGCAAACTCACTGTGAAGCATGACAATAATACGCTGTAATAGAACTGCAGAAGAAGCTGTGAGAATAATATCATCCACATATAACAAGAGATAAGCAATATCAGACCCGCGATGGAATATAAATAAGGACGTGTCGGTTTTACTATGCTGAAAACCGATCCGTGTAGCAAAGCAAGAAAAGCGCTGAAAACCATGCACGAGGAGCCTGCTTAAGTCCATATAGTGATTTCTGAAAGTGGCATACATAATCAGGTCTGGCTGAATCAACAAACCCGGGAGGCTGGTGCATATCAACTGTATCAGATAAATGACCATGAAGAAAAGAATTCTTCACATCAAGCTGATGAATAGGCCAGTCACGAGAAACTGTGAGACTCAAAATAGTACGAATGGTAGCCGGTTTAACCACCGAACTAAATGTCTCATCACAATCAATACCCTGTTGATGACTACGTCCGTTGGCAACAAGACGAGCCTTATGCCTGCTTAATGAGCCATCTGCATGAAACTTATGTTTGAAAACCCAGATAGAACGAACAACATTAACGTTAGCTGGACGGGGCACAAGAACCCATGTTCCGTTAGTACTTAAAGCATTATAGTCATCTAACATAGCTTCTTTCCAGTTAGAGTCCCGAAGAGCATGAACATGAGAGTGAGGAAGCGGTGAAGTAGTGGTAACATGACAATTCATACGTTCAAGCGGTTTAAAAATGTCGGCTTTAGCACGAGTGACCATGGGATGCGAAGAAACGATTTGAGGTTGGTTATCGGTTGGAATGGTAGTTTGGGTGACTATTTGCTCGACTGTGGTGTGGAAAACTAAAAGGGGGGGTTGAATAGTTTTACCGGTTTTTAAAACTTTATAAAACTTTATTTGTGAAAAACTTTGATTTGATTCTTTTGTGAAATCAATCAACACTAATATGAACACTAAACTATACTATCTAATATAAACAATAAATATAAAGAAATGAGATGGAAAGATCAAACCAGGACAAAGAGAATTATAGTGGTTCGGTCACGAAGCTCTTCTTCGCCCTACTCTACTCCCCGAGTGTTGGTCCACGATTTGTATGGATCTCTAAGTAGCCTTTGATTACTTAGTGGATGACTTGAATAAATCCAAATCAATCCAAGTGAGAAACTCTTACACAATTGTTAGTGTTAACGCGGAAAATTAATAAGAACAATGAAGAACACAGAGTTATCACTAACTTCATATATTTCACTAACTCACACAATTCGTACGTACATAATAATGATCTTTAGGGTTCCTTTTATACTTGAAGAAAACCCTAATTACAAAACCGTGTGAAAAGATATTTACGTATCTTCTATAAAGATACCTAACTCATACATATCTTTTCCTAACTTAATACTAACAAACTTTCCTAACTTTACTGACCCGACTTAACTATTAAGTCAACAAGACTTAACATAACTACCAGACTTAACTATTACAAACAGACTTAACTAACAACCAGACTTAACATCATAGCTACCAGACTTAACTTAAGTCTGTTCTTCACTAAGTCTTCTTCGAACCTTGTGATAATTCCCAACAATCCTCCCCTAACTTTATCTTCATGTTCCATGAACTTCAAGTTCCTTCTATGTAAGCTCTTGAGGATTAAACTTTAAACACTTAGAATTATCTTGATCTTCAAATCACTTTAAATCTGCAAATTTGATTCTTTATGCAGCAACTTGATCTTTTCACCATCTGATGTGCCATCCACTTGATCTTTCCAGCAACCATGACATTTTGTACATCAATTCCTGTTAAGTTTCATATCTATTCTCATCACTTCCAGGTGTGTAAGCTCCTGTGAGAGGTGAATCATTGAAAATTAATGGATTTGATGTCTCTTTACCAATAGCCATCACTACTGGAGTAGCCAAATGTTTTGGTGTGTAAGACCATGGTACATTGATAACCATATGATTTTTAGTAAATCATCAACTATCAACAGATTTGTGATGTCTTTACCAAAAGCTGTACCCTTTTGGACTAGCCAATTCTTTGATGGAATGCACCTCATCATGGTGAATTGATTACCATTTATGGTTTTCCACAGCCTTTACCACAAGCCATAATCTTGTGGGCTAGTCAACTTTTCACAAATTCAGATATGGTGAGCTGAATTCCATACAATGTTTGGCAAATTGTCAGCCATAAACGAATTTGAGCTATCTTTACCTGTAGCCGTTTGCTCAGGATTAGCCAGTCCTTGTGTGGGTCAGACAAGGTGGACTGATAACCTTTTGTTGTGTTAGTGCTATGCACCTCCACTAAGTGAGAAGTTCCAATAGTCTCACTTGTCATCTTAAAAATTCTTTCAAACACCCTTAAGCTACATCCTTCAAAGACTGCCTCTTTATCAAATCCAATAACATCTCATATCCTTCATCCTTCTTACTAGCATACAACTTTTTGCTCATTATTACCTTGCAAACACTTGATGATAAAGGATATTCCACTTCTGCAAGCATATAAATATCAGCATTCTTTAATGAAACACAATGTACCTTGCAGGTATGAAAGTATCTCCAGCTGACTATATTTTGTTCTTCAGGAAGTTTCCACACTATATCTGACTCAGTTGGTGGCTCAAACATCACCTTCAAATTACCCCAAAAGACTCTTTCAAATTCATCTTCAGGAGGATGATCTCCATATTTAATGTTCACCAACTGATAAAGTTCTTGAAGATCCTCCCTATTCACATCATTTAGAATTCCAGCAAAATTCATATAAACAATGTCAGAATTATCCTCCCTTATAATCTGATATGCAACTCTTTCACCAGTCATGATAAATTGATACTTGACTACCTTAGTTGGTTCCTTTGTGCTTTCAATAGTCCCCATGGTGGCTCCTTCAGATGAAGGTTCTTCCTCTAATTCCTCTTCTTCAATCACCTTTTTGTGTTTACCTTTTCTTGCCATACTTTTCCTTCTTGTAAACACGGTGACAGACTTCTTCACCTCTTCTTTTTTTCTTACTTCAGTTGAAGCCATTTCAACCTCAACCTCTGTTACTTTCTCAATCATCTTATCTGCTTTAATAACATGATCACTTTCTTTCACCTTTTTACTCTGAAAACAAAATCTTTGTACATCCTCATAATCAACAGCTTTGTAACCTTGATCTCTTTCAAATGCATTGAGATATGCAATTTGAATCTCCTCATATGACTTTCCTTTCATCTTTTCCCAAGATAGATGCATTTGATTCTTTAGATACATTTTCATGTCATGCCTCTTTTCTGCCATAGTCATTTTCTTAGGAACTTTTGTTTTCTTCTGAGTTTGTCTGATCTTTTCCAAAAATCCACCTAAAGTATCATCAGAAGCTCTTGAATTTATAAACTCTGCTAACTGTTTGGATTTTTCATCAGCAGTCAATCCTTCAACAGCTTTGATCTCCTCATACTTAGCTCTTACTTCATCATCAACATTTATCAGGTGTGTAAATGGATCATCAGATTCTTCAGCCAATCTTCTTGCATAAAGTGCATCTTGCCTCTTTTGTTCTTCCTCACTTTCTTTCTCAGCAAGATCTTGTGCTTTAATCCTCTCAATTGTAGCCAAGCTAGCTTGTTCTTCCCTTTCTTGACTTTTCTTTTTCTTAGGTTGAGGATTTTCAAAAACAATCTCCTTCCCTTTTCTCTTATTACCAGTAACAGCCTCAGAACTTTCTTCACCAGACTTATCCTGACCAGACTTAATTTCATTACCGGACCCAAAAGAACCAGACTTTTCACCAGACTTTGCATCAGACTTATTAACTCCTTCCTTAGAAGAATCCTTGTCAGTTAGAATTAGTTTTCTCCCCTTTTTCTTCTCTTTGATCTTGCCTAAGGATTGAGCCAATGTCTCTGCCACTTCCATTGCTTCTGGACTAAAATTTCTGCCTTTCTCTTGAACTGGTGTTTGAAATATGTGCTTTGCTTCTAAATTCCTCCCCTGTTTGGAAGAATTTTCAGCTTTGTAATACCCAAAATTTCAAAACATACAAAATTACCAAAATACCCTTTTAACTTAAAATTTCACTTAATAATTAAATAAAACACCAAATAAATCCCAAACTCTTGGAAATTTGCAATATATGAAGTATGATAATTTTTGCATGAACATTTTAATATTCCCAATGTCCTAAAAATATATCTGTCACACATAAAAAGAATACATAGGGCCGAATATACATACATATATATTTTATTTCTTTGTTAAATATTTAAAATCAAATAAATAAAAGATAAGTATCACAATTATGAGGAGATCTTTACAAATCAGTGTTTTGATCTTATCACATCATTCCTTGGCCAAATTCCTTGCCCTCCCCTCTTCCATACACGGTTTCTTATTTATTTCCCATATTATACATTCTTTAAACCCTAAAAACAAACCAAAAACTCTCTCTACTCCATACGAATTTCTGGAAGCTGTTTCATATTTTTCCTGGGTTCTCTCAAGTCTAAAGAAGGTGCGAAAAATGGTGCCAAAGTTGCTAGGTCGTTCCTATGATCAAGGGAGTTTTGTTGGTGTCGATATATCCTAGCCGAAAGGATTAATTTGCTCACACCACATTCGATCAATCTAAAAATCATCTGGTATTTTTGTGACTCTCTTTATATAATATATGATCTATATAAAATGGTTATGATGATCCATGCATGCTACTAAGGTCGTTTGGAATTAAACGAACCAAAAACCCTAAAAGATCACATGAATTAATGAACCAGTTTTCTGATCAGGAAATTAGACCGACTTTAATTAATTGAATCTTGATGATAACCAAGTGTTTTTGGGAGTTTTTTTTAGTCTAGAATTAACTTCAATGAAATATATTTCTGTAGAAATTAACCTTGTGATTTTTAGAGGCCTGGAAGACCACTTTTTGATTTTTAGAAAATTAAGTGTCAAATCGAATTCGTATGTCTGGAAAAATAGTCCGTGTTTTTCATTTATCATTTTCAAACCATGTCTAATTAGAAGGTTTCCTTTGAACTGGATAATATTTGTTATGTCTACTAGTTACTGAAATTTTTGTAGAATTTTATAAATTTTCTAGATGGAGTAGTGAATTAATTACTTTTCGGGTGTTTCATCAGATCCGATTATGGAATATGTTAGGGAAATGGATATTTCAGTCATACCTATACTAGTTAATAAAATCTGGAAAAATTAGGTAAATTACTAGTGACATATAGGGTTCTCTGGGAATTTTTGGGAATTTTATTTCGGAGTTCTATTATGATTCATAAATTATTTAAAACAGGTCCAGTGCATACGAAAAATCTGTTAAAGTGTAAAGATATTAAAAAGGGTGTTATTTGTTTATTTTCCAAAACTAAAGGGTTTAAATTGTTATTTTATAATACTAAAGGACTTAACTTGTAAAAAACCTGTAACTTTATAATAATTACATCTTATACCCTAATTTTATGATAATTGCATAATAGTCCTTAAACTTATCATAATTACATAATAAACCCTAAAAATTTGTAAACCTACCATAATAACCTTAACTTTATATAAATACTATTATGAACCCTAAGCTATTAATATTGTCACTTTAAACTTATTAAATGATAACTTTGAATGCTTCTTAAAAATGGAAACTTACTAATTGAGGAAACCTGCTATAAATGGAAAGCTGACTAAAATGAGAAATCTGATTTAAATAAGGTATTAATAATAAGACGACCATGTATTCGTGTAGATTCGCTGAAGATGGAGTTTGTTTCCGATCTTTATATTTCTAGATGTGTTTTCACTTGCGATATAAGGTACAGATATTCTACCCTTTCTCAGTAAGGGTGTCCTTCTCATGACTTTTGATCCTGATTTACTATAGGATTCCCTAAGCCATTGCTATGTTCCCTTATACTTTGATTCGTTCTTCATGTTTCACTTACATCTGTCTATATTGGTTTGATTATGATCTAAGCCTTTTATTTGGGGCTTTCTTACTTGATCTATGCCCTTGCTATGCTTCCCTTGGTTTGTGAACCTTGATAATTGAGCCTTGCCATGTTCCTTTGATACTTGATGTGACTCGTTCGTCACCCTGTAACATGAATATTTGAACTACTTGATACTTTGAAGGATTATTTGATTTTGGTAACTAGATGTGAAAACCTTTCGGAATTATATATGAAAATGTGTGAGAAAAGCTATTTTAAAAGATGCGATACTACTTTTAAATGAAAGTTACTAAAAGTTTTTAAGAAAACTATTTACCATCTTTATGAAAACCGTTTTGGAAAGACCATTTTTATGAAAACTATTTTGTAAGATCATTTATTATGAAAACCATTTTTGAAAGATTGCTTTAAATGGACTTTTAAATAGAAACCTTTTTAAATAAACTGTTGCTATGAAACTTTGATTATGAACCTTCAGATATTGACCTTCTGATATTGAACCTTCTGATACTGACCTATCTGATATTGACCTTTCTGATATTGAACCATCTGATATTGAACCATCTAATACCGAACTATTGATATGAACCCACTGATATGAACCCCTGATATGGACTTTCTGATATACCTGAAATGGAAATTGGACTCGAACCACTTAATATGAAACTGAACTGGATACTTGGACATTTGATACTTGACTCTTGACCTACAGTTGAGACTACGAGCCACTATCTGTTTTCACTAGGCATGAGGGTTTCATGTCCATGTCATTGATGCACCGATGGCATGACTCTAGGGTAGGAGAGTGATGTCCTATCCCGTCCCTGATTTGATTTGACTTGTGGTGTGTAGAGGAGGTATTCGGCCACCTAGGGCATATGGATGCATCCTAGATCTGTTATCTGTTATCTGTTATCTGTTATCTGTATCTGTTATATTATCTGGTGACTGATGGTGTGTGCGATACACTTCTTTCACATCCTAGGAGCTAGCTACTCCACCCCTTGGAGGTATCCCCTCACCCTGTACTTGGTACCGAGGTCTCCCCTCCGGACACCCTGATTACTTGATTTGATATTTGATCTGTTCTGGGCTCGTAGTGGATTACTGTTTCTGTTACCTTTTAACCTTGTACTTAGTATTCCGAGGTCACCCCTCCGAATACATGACTTGACTTAATACTTGACTTGATACATGACTTGACTTGATATGACTTGGGCTCGGGTTTGAGATTACTGTTCCCTTTACTCTTATCTATTGTAACTGTTTCTTAATTCCTGATATATCTGCATAACCTTTATTTTTCTTTCCTGACTCTTGTTATACCTTGCATTGTTTCACTTACTTCACTATCCCATCATTACTGCCTTGTTATCGTTATATCTGTTCACTGAGCTTTCGTAGCTCAGCCACATTTCTTTTCCTGCGGCAGGTTTTAGTTTGGAAGCTGGGTATGAGTGGAGAGTACCTTGGACTTAGAAGACCTTACTAGCTATTGAAGATGACTAGAAGAATTTATAGTTAGATTTGGAAATTATTGTATTATAACCTTGTAGTTTCAGATTTTCCATTGTAAACATTGAAATTCAATTGTATTATTTATGTTATATGCTTGTGTTTGTTCTGATATGAAACCATTGTTGTGACATCTCAATCCTTGTCGGGTCGGGGTGTTACAAGCTTCTCCTTCTTGATCATCAAATTGAATACCCTTATCCTCCATAGCCTTTTCCAGTTTCTTCACTTTCCTCACCAAAGTGATGACAGCTTCACTGAGTTCTTTGTTGGACTTCTCCAAAGTAGTCACCTTCTTAAGCAAAGTTGGAACTAAGGTTTGAAGCTCTTCCACAGACACTGAGGCACGTTCCTCCTCCTGTGCAGGACTTGGAACATGTGATGGAGGGGACTGTGGGATAGGAGTAGATTGTCTCTCAGCAGATGAAGGATTGGGTTGTGGTGAAGGTGTTGGTGTAGGTGTGAGTGTGGGAGTTGGGGATATTGGTTGTTCCTGAGATTTCTCCTCATCAGATGATTCTTGTATATCCTCAGATGTACCTGCATTGTTAGTACCAACAAGCATAGCAGGAAGTAAAGGCCTATGGGCCCCTTTGAAATTTCTCTTCATGTTAGCAAATAATTTTGATGTGAAAACCACACACTCATATGTTTGCACTTTGTTTGAAGTTTCAAAGTTTAAAACCATTTGCAGAAACCTAGGATACATAAAAAACTTTGGCTTTTTAGCATTGGACTCCATGCCTTCAAAAATAAGTTTTGAAAAGTTAAATTTCCTTCCAAGTGATAGGCAAACCAATGCAGAAGCAATTTTGCTTCCAAATTGATCCCATCCACCACTCTTGGGACTTAAGCATTGGAGCAGGTGATGAACTAAAAACCTCCACTGTGGTGTAAAATAGTTTTTCCAAAAAGTTAAAGTACCATCAGTGGGATAACCTATGCTTTTCAGTCCTTCTAAAATTTCCTCACGTGACAAATTAAATTCCCCTGAAGCATCATCCAATTGAAGACTACTCCTAATGGAAGCTTCAGTAACAGTAAAAGCACGAGTATCTATTGTTGCCCTTAAACATGGTGTCCCATCATCAAGAGTCTCAGAGGTAACCGACCTCCAGAACTGCTTGACAAGGGACACATAAATAGTGGGATTATGAAGTAAGGCATACCGAATATGTGAGCCACGCATAAAATCCACAATTTGTTCGAAACCCTCACTTTGAGTTGGTTTCTTCAAGAAGCCAACCTGATTGTGCTTGTCAACAAACTTTAGAGAATCCATCGATAAGTAAATGATTTGAGTCTGGTTGAGAACTTGTTAGGGTTTGGCGTATATGAAATATAAAAGCAGAGTAGTTAGCCGAAAATAACGATGTTCAAATTTGGAAGTAAATAAAGATAAAAGTGAAAAAGTTTTGTCAATTTTATCCTTATATACCTCTTATTCTCGAAAATTCTTAACGGTAAGATTTTTATATAAAAATATGTTATTTTGACTGACCAGACCCAACGGTAATATTTTAATTACCAGATACACTACCAGACTTAAAGTTGGTCAACCCGACTTAATCATCCACTTACCAGACTTAACCAAGGAAGTTGACTTACACATTGATTTAGCAATCGCCAGACTTCACATCATCACCAATCCAAGTTTTTCTACAAATGTTAGTTCCAACTGCCAGAAAAAGAGACAAAGCAAGCAAAATCACAAGAGAATGCAATTATAAAATCTACCAGATTTAAAAATTAAAGCTACCTGACTTTAATAAACTGTACATTTAACCTCCCCTTAATTGCACAATTTTTTTTTTGACAAACTAACAACGATACTTAACTTAAAAAAAAAAAAAAAAAAAAAAAAAAAAAAAAACTTTGGTCAACTTTCCAAAAGTACCATAATTAACTCAATGGCCTGCAAGGAGTTAATTCATACACCAACCGAACATTAAATAGCCTAAAACCTTGATTTTCTCTATAAAAAACCCCTTTTCAACACACAATCATCTCATACTAAAAAGAAAACTTTTCAGCACAATGAATCCTTCCTAATCAGCCATTGTTGAGATTTCATCCAATTCATCTTCGTATTCATCTGATGGAGGATGGGAAGGCTATTTTCCACCTGGCTACACCTCACGCCTAAGGAACAGGATATCAAAGAAGACAATTCTTAAACGTTGGCTAGATTCTTATGATCTTACTGCAAAAGAACTAGAGGATGAAGCAGCAGAGGCTTCAAAAAATGTGTCTTCAAAGAATAGCATTGTGTTGCCTCATCCAAAACCAAACAAGCAGGTTCTAGGACTCTTAAGCCCAAAAGTGAGAGATCTACTTGGGGAGAAAGGGACCAAGAAAACCATGCCTGACTTGAAGGACAAGGGAAAAAGGAAGATGTAGGTGATGGCGTTTGGCTTGTTTATGTTTAGGCTTTTTATCTTGTTTTGTGTTGTAGGTTGCATCCTTGAATGCAACCAGTTGGATATAAATAAAAACTCCATGGTCCTTTTGTTTCATTTTGCCATATATTAATTATTAGCAACAATAAAGAGTTGACAACTGCATAACAAAGTTAAGCACAAAATACAAAGAAACAATCGTACTAGAAAAGTTGAAAATCCATTAACAACCAAAAAATTACTAAAAGCTGGATAGTATACAAACTTTACATTAAAGAAAGAGAAATTAGTTTCTCTTAGGAACCCATGCCTGAGTAGGCTTGGGTCCGCCTTGTGGATCAACATATTTAAAAGTCTTATATGAAACTGATCCACTGTTGCCATGGGATTTATAGGTGTATTCATACCTGAATGGATCCCAAGACCAACATGCTGAGGTCTTAACAGCAGAACCCCCATTACCCTTTACAGCATTTGAAGTTGAAGGTCTTGCTGTATTCTTAGCAATTGGTCTCCTCACAGGTGAGTAAGGTTTATAAAATTGGTTTCTTTGATTCACCTGTGGTTTTTGGAAAGGCTGTCTGGGTCTCACTTGATTAACATAACCAGAATTTACATTAGGCCTCACAGAATTAAAGTTTTGCCTACCCAAATTAAGGTTCCTCAAACCAGATTTAATATTTGGTCTACCAGTATTAACATTGAAGTTTGGTCTACCAGAATTAACTTGTTGTCTACCAGAATTAATGTTTGGTCGGGTAGAGTTAACATGTTGGGCTGGCCTGGGAGCAAATTGGTTGGCATGATTTATTCTGTTAGCATTATTCCACACTGGTTTATTATTAACATGACCCTTATTCACATTCCTTTTAAGCTCAGCTTCCCTTTTCATTCTCTTCTCATGGAAGTTACGATCTCTAATCAAATGACTTAAACTTCCACAAACAAAACATCTCTTAGGAGTGTAAGTGTAGCTACTCCTAACCTCTCTGTGAACACTATTACTTTTAGGTGACTCATTCAGATTAACAGATTCCCTAGGAGATTTTATGTGGTTGACACAACTAGGTTTAACTGTTTGGGGTTTTGGTTCAGTCACAACAGGTTCACTTTCCTTAACAATCTTAGGTTCAGGACTCTCTTTTACTTCACTTTTTGACTCAGACTTAGAGTGGTCAGAGACATCACCAATGGATCCTTCAGTGTCATTAGATTGACAAGTAGAATACTCACTAGTTTTGTCCTCTGAGGTGGTTGACTCAGGTATTTGAGGACCTCTTTTTCCATACACAAATAGAGAGTCATCTAACTCCTCTTTTTCAAGAGGAGTGTAGTCTCCACTCAATGGATGTGGAACTCCCTTGAAATCATCAGCCTTAACAAACCGATTATATAAAGGTTTACCTTCATAGTCATCCTCTCTATGCTTAAATATAGCCTTTTTCTCATCCTCCTCATATCCTAAGCCATGTTTCTTACTTGACTTTATTTGTGCATTCCAGCATTTAAACAGATTGTTATTTGAATTATTCCACTGGTCTACACATTTTTGCAAATCATCCCTTTCCTTTTGTATTCTTAGGCCAATTCTTCTATATTTTTTAAGTTTTTCATCTTGCTCATATATTTTATTAGCCTGAAAGAATAGTTTTTCATTTAAATCAGCATGTTGTTTCTGAAGGGTGCCTTTTTGTGCTTCTAATGTTTTTAGAGCATTTTTATAAGCTAAAATTTGTGCTTCTTGGTCACCTATTAGTGTTAACTGTTCATCACACAAAGCCTTAACATGATTATAGGAATCAGTACATAATTTGGAACATAATGATACCTCATTACTAGAACCAATGGCCATGAGTGCATGACTGGACTCTTCAGTCTCCTTTGTGTGCTCATTCCAGTTAATAGCTCCAGCTTCCAATGTCACCATACTCATCTGGTTTCTTTCCAGCTTGTCATCCTCTGCATCACTCTTCCTATACCCATCAGTAGACTTCTTCTCCGGGCAGTCTCTAGAAAAGTGTCCATGCTTATGACAATTGAAGCATTCAACTGTCCTCCTAGTGTACCCAACTGGAGACTTGTTGTTGAACTTAATGGACCTCCCATACTGCTTTTGAAACCTCTTTACCCTCAGAGCAATCATGGCAATGTGCCATTTGATGTCCATCTCTTCTACCTCAGCATCATTTATCTGCTCCAAATCTTCACTGATAAAGCTCTCATCTTCTTGTTGATTGGAAAAGAATGAGTGAATCACCTCATCAGCAAAGCCTGCAGAAATAGATCTGGGGTCATTGATGTCCCGTTCAAACACCAGACTTAACACTGCCAGACTTAACCTTGTAAGTGCTGCCTTTGCTTTGAGACACAAAAGCAACATTTGAAGAACTAGGAGATGTCTGAGTGGTTTCATTGATGTCCCGTTCAAATATCCTAAGATTGTTGTACAGGTCATCTGGGGTCATTGAGTCAACTTCATCCTTCATCCTCATAGTCATAGACACATTTACCCATTCTGGTGGTAGAGACCTAAGAAACTTGTGATTGGCATCCTCATTAGATACAGCAGCACCATGTACTTCTAGTTGTGACAGAAGATGTTGAAATATGTCATAACCCTTTTCCAATCCTTCAGCCTTTGACACACTGAATGTTTCAAATTGCTGTTTGAGAACAGCTTTCTGCATCTTTTTAGAGTTTGCATTCCAACCAAAACGTTTCTTAATTGCTTCCCAAATTTCCTTGGCATCTATCATCCCATGAAACCTTTGTAGATGCTCCTTTGGAATAGCCATAAATAGCAAGGTTCTAGCCTTCTTCTCCTTTTCCACAGCCCGTATCTCCTCAGCAGTCAATGGTGGTAATATTCTAATCTACCCATCAGTACCAACTGAAACCCTTTTCTTAGAATTTCCCTTCTGAATAACCTTCCAAACATCACTGTCAATGTATTCCAAGTAATGTTCCATCTCCATGGCCCATATGTCGTATTCTTCTCTTTTCAGTATTGGAAGCTTAATGTTGGATATGGTGGTGGTTGTAGGGATGGTTGGTTGTGATTTAGAGGTGCTGGTTTCAGGGTTTTCTTCTTCATGGTTTGATCTCTCATCCTCACTGTTATGGTTTGAAAAAGTTTCAGTATTGATTGGTTGCTCAAGGCCAGACATTGTGTAGGGTGAATTGATTGAGAATTTTTTTGTGGTGTTGTATTCTTCGAATTCAGAGTCTCTCTGAAGAGAATGCGTAGCTCGATAGCACGAGAGAGGAGTGAAGCTCAGTCATATACCCTCGGATATAGTCGTATTCTACTCTTCGATCTATCTTTGATTACTTAGTGGATGACTTGAATAAATCCAAATCAATCCAAGTGAGAAACTCTTACACAATTGTTAGTGTTAACGCGGAAAATTAACAAGAACAATGAAGAACACAGAGTTATCACTAACTTCGTATATTTCAATAACTCACACAATTCGTATGTACATAATAATGATCTTTATGGTTCCTTTTATACTTGAAGGAAACCCTAATTACAAAACCGTGTGAAAAGATATTTACGTATCTTCTATAAAGATACCTAACTCATACATATTCTTTCCTAACTTAATACTAACAAACTTTCCTAACTTTACTGACCCGACTTAACTATTAAGTCAACAAGACTTAACATAACTACCAGACTTAACTATTACAAACAGACTTAACTAACAACCAGACTTAACATCATAGCTACCAGACTTAACTTAAGTCTGTTCTTCACTAAGTCTTCTTCGAACCTTGTGATAATTCCCAACACCGAGTACCAAACTCGAGAGTTCTAAGCACTATGTCAACAAAGCTCCCTTCAGGTGGAAAAACCATACAACATCGCTTATCCTTATTTCTGACACTGTGCTAAATGTCGAGTACTAATCATAGCTAGTACCAATCTACCACGATCCACAAGATCCTTACTAATTCACACAATCAACACACTTGACTCGATCTACCTGATTTGCCCTTGATCCACTTGATCAACACACAAGCCCACAAGCTACAAGAGATCTCCAAGATCACAATGATCTACTCTCACAAACTACATAAATGAAAATCAACTTGGTGTATGCTAGGATACAACAAGTATGTAACAAGTGTTACAGGTGCACTAACTATAACTACAACACTTTGTATCTTCTTTGATACTTTGTGTTCTTCTCTTGCACTAGTAGAGGAATGAAGGTGATCACTTGGTTTGATGATTGGATCACTCTTTAAACAAAAGAAAACTAAACTAAATGATCAAACTAAACTAAAGTTTGCAGCATTGGATGAGACTGTGCTTTAAAGTTTGGGAGTTTGATGAGTTTGGCCAACAGGCTTTCCAAAGGGTCAGTGATATACACCTGGTGGAAACAACAACTCTTCTGGCATACAAGTTGATGACACTTCACACGAAGGGCCCTGAGAATGAAGAGTTTATAAGGCTGATGGACAAGATGATGAATGAAAGACCCGACAAGGAGAAGTTGGTGTTTAATAAGGCTAAATTGGAACTCATGGGAATTATGGAAGCCTGAGTACATATCCCTGAGTATTATGTTTAGATGATAGGACTGATGTAATGAAATGAATAAAATGATGGCCCATGTTTTGTTATATCAATGTTCTACCTCTTACTGAAAGGCAGCTGGTAAAGTTCCTCAGAAAATCCAAAACTGCCCTCTTTCATGAGATTACAAAAGAACAATGGGATCAGCACACTGACGCAGCAGCCTCATATGCTGACTTTAGGGCTACTGTTGAAGGCTCTCATGGTAAACTTCATCAGGTCACTGCTTCCACTGAAAAACATATCAGTGACCTGAGGACCTCTATTGAGCAACTGGGCTTTGAACAAGACACACAATTTCACAATGTGCTGCAGAATCTCAGTGCAATTCAAGAAGAATTCAAAGATGACCCAGTTCTCCTTACCAAGCTGACTGAGTTCATGGATACTCAGAAGGCCACCTCCTCCAACATTACTGAGCTTCTCAAGCTCCTCATAGAGGTGGATCTTACACATCTCAGGTCTTAGCAAGGCGTCATTCAAAATTCAGTGTCTGATACCTAGGAATGTCTGAAGCAAATTTCATCAGCCTTTGACCAGCTCTCCACTAAACATAATGAGCTGGTCAGTCACTACACCACCAAGGTTACTGAACTCTCCGAAGCTCAAGTCACCATGGCCGCTGACATATCCAACCTGAAGAACGAGACCACTGATATCAAGAACATGGTTTCTACCATACTGACAGTTCTTCAGACTTCTCAAGTTCCCCCAGCTCCTCAGTCAACATATGCTTACCCTGAAGCTCCAGAATTTGTTGAGGGGAAGAAACCTGAAGATTCAGTACCTGAACCCAGTATTACTAAAGTTGTTCCTCTACAAAGTTTCATGCCAGGAACCTCAACTTCCTCAGCCCTTGTTGTTACTACCACTCCCATTCCAACCGAAGCAACAACAACAACAGAGTTTCCTGAAGCCTCCTTCAGTACACCCCCTCCCACTAACAAAGGGGAGGGAATTATGACTGAAGATTCTCCCCAAAAATTGGTAAACGCACCAAGAGATGTGCGTCCTGACCCAGATGCACTCTTGAAAATCACTTTAAATGATGGGAGAAGATTCAAGGGAACCACTGAAGAAGTGGCAGCTATTTTGGATGAAGAAGAAAGGCTCAAGACTAAAAGACTCAGTAGGCCAGTGATAGCTGAAGTAGCGAAAGAAGTCATCAGGGAAACTGAACAGAATATCAGGGGGGAACAATTCCTCAAACTTCAGGCTGACTAAATTAAAGAACACAACCTCAATGTCAAGCTGAACACTGAAAGAAAGAGGAAGAATTATGAGAAGTATGTCTGGTACATGACGAAGACAAAGGGTGAAGGTCCCATTACTGACATGACCATTCATGCCAACACTGATCCCATCGCCATAACAGTTTATAAAGGGCCAAGGAAGTCTGAGAAGAACAAACCTTTCAAGTTGTCAGAATATGTGATCAAGGAATGGGACAAGATGGGGCCCATCCTGAGGAAGAAGTAGAACAGGTGTGTTCCTGATCTTCTGGCTGCCCTGAGCAATAAATATGAGGAACTGGAAAGGGTGGCCAAGAGCTTGGGAATCGATCATTAGAAAGCACTTCCTTCTCAGGGACTAACAATCCCTGATCCAACTCAGAAGACTCGGAAGAAGAGGAAAGCTATAGGCCAAGAACCCGAACAATTTATAGCTGCTCTTCACTGCAACAGGATTCCTTCTGAAGGGGTCAAGTTTGTTCCCAACAAAGTAATCAAGCTTCCTGAGTATGGTATCTTCTTCATCGATGAGTTTGGCCAACAGGCTTTTCAAAGGGTCAGTGATATACACCTAGTGGAAACAACAACTCTTCTGGCATACAAGCTGATGGAACTTTACGTGAAGAGCCTTGAGAATGAAGATGTTATAAGGCTGATGGACAAGATGATGAATAAAAGACCCGACAAGGAGAAGTTGGTGTCTAAGAAGGCTAAATTGGAAATCATGGGAATTATGGAAGCCTTAGTACATATCCCTGAGTATTATGTTTAGATGATAGGACTGATGTAATGAAATGAATATTATGATGGCCCATGTTTTGTTATATCAATGTTCTTTAATAGCTTTCTAGTATATTCAGTGTGAGAAGAAGCCCATTTGCTCACTTACACTGATCAAAACACTTAGGCATAATTTATATCCAAGTAGGGGGAGATTGTTGGGTCCATTCAATACCTAAGCGTCCTGAAACAAGGATTTGAATACAAATTAGCCGAAGTGTCTTAACCATGAACGCTCTCAGGTCACTGAGTGAACAGTCACTCAGTGAGTTATCTTCAGGATGCTTAGGACAAGTCTACGAAAAAGGATTCACCATTTAGTAAGGCGGAACTCCCTGAGTGTCACCTAAGCCAAAGAAGAAGATAATGGGTTCAGTGAGTGATGACAATAACTCACTGAACCCCAGTCTCCTCAACAACTATAAGAATATAGATTGAAGACTGAAGACCAAGACTGAAGAACCTGAAGTCTGAAAGAAAGGCGGGACAAGGTGGGAAGAGTTTGAAAAGATAAGGAGAAGTCCTTATCAGGCCAAATTCAAACATTCCCTGAAAGGCTTGAGAACAAGAGCAGTGTCATCACTGTTACTTAGAAATCATATTTGTCTTATACCCATAATAAGTTCTTGTAACAGGGATAAAATACATCAGTATTTTGTCCTGATTAGTTAGGTCATTCTTTTTGTATTTTTAGTCACGTGTGCTCTTTTATACTTGTATATAAATTGGATCATAAGAGAGAAAAGTGGATAAGTTTTGTGCACTTAATGCTTAAACATTCACAAAATCACTTTTCTCCCCCAAAGAGAAACCTAGTCCCTAAGATAGCTCAGTGGTTCATTCATAGTTGCCACCTAAGCATAACTTAAGTTTAGTGAGGAGACCATACCATACTTTGTCATTTCAATCCCAAGTGTTTTTTCTGCGAACACTTGGGTATAGATTCTTTTGATTAACTTCTAATAAGAATTTAAACATTGAAAAACTCTTGTTTTTATCTTTTACGTTTTACTTATTTTGCTTTGTTAATCAATACATTACTTAGTCATGGAACATGATTAGCTTAACTTTGTAGTTAATTCTAATTGTGTAACGGGAACAACAGTTTTAAACTCAGAAAGTTATGTGTGCAAAAGGATGCTCAAAAACTGTGAAGAGGGCTGGTATTTATAGGCAGAAGAAATTTGCCCGTTATAGGGTCACGATACCACTAAATACCACACGGTACCACTAAATTTAGTGGTACTGTGCCAGACAAGAACGCTCCAATTTTTGTTTTTTAAGGTGAAAGTTTATTTGGGGAAGTTTGGAGCTGATTTTTTTTGGGGGGGGGGGGGAAGTAGCTGTTATAATTTTTAAACTTATTTTTCCAATAAAACATTTCTTTATAATTCAAAAATAACTTGTAAGGTATATTTTTGAAAAAAATGTTTTGTCACATTAAAAATATGAAGCTTGAAAAACAAATTCACTTCTTTGATCATTTGTCAAGTTGTAAATTTGTTTGTTCATACCTAGAGTGATATACGTAGAAACGGGATATTTCGACTAAAAACTTGTTTACGTTAATTTTGACGTAAAGTGTTTTCACATTTTGTTATCATCAAAACATGGAGTTATCAAAAGATATAAATAACGTTTTTAGAACATTATTTGCATCAACAATCTCCCCCTTTTTGATGATGACAAAACATAAACTCATTTTAAGTTAAAAATTAATTTTATCAAGCTTTTAGCATGAGTTTATATCCTATTTCTCCCCTTTTTTGTCGAAGCAAAAAGATCGCTAAAGTTCCCCCTTGATGTATACTTCCCCTCGTTTGGAGGACACCAAGGAATCGAATAAGGGTTCTTGCTACAAAACCAAGTTAGATGACACACATACAATATTTAACATGTAGCAACCAAGACAAATATTCAACCATAAACTAAGAAAAGGGCTAAGAAGGCAAAAACTATAAAAGATAAAACAACCACACAATAAGCCCATAATTTCATAGTGAGAAATGTCATACATAAAGTATGACTACAAGATAAACATATAAATAAACTACAAGAAGCACATATAAATCTTTAGTGACAAGAGGCCCTAAGATTTGCTTTATTTCCAAAAGGGATCCTAGATGTTTATTTTTGGAAACTAAACATAAATATGTTTAGTTAAATGGGCTAGTGGGAGGTAGAGAGGGTGACATGATTGGAGGTGATGGTGGTGTCAAGAGATGTTCAACATAGGAGAACGTGAAGTATAGCTCATCTCTTAAAGAGAAGATGAGGTTGTGGTTGTGAAGGCAACATAGGCAATTTGCACTATGTATATCAACCGGATGAGGTTGGATAGGTTGGCCCATGATTAAATAATGAGGTGGTGGTGAGTATGTTGGTGATGGGGTTGGCATGGCATATTCCAATGGGGTGATAGGTGAGAGTTGTAGTCCATGGATGATGGCATGGTGTTAAAAGAGGGAGATGATGAAGATGTTGTTCTAGTAGATGATGTTTTGCTATGAGCATTTGGTGGAGATGGTGAGTTATTAGTGCTTTGGGAAAGTGGTGTTGTGACTTCATCATCTTTGGTGAGATCAACAAAGAGAGGTTTGGATGGTGGTCTAACGGTGATCCTAGGTTTCTTGGAGATATGGGTTGTTGATCCTTGTGTGGAAGACATGGTGAGTGAGTAGTGGGAGATTGAAGATGAGATGCAAGATAAGCTTGCAATGGTGAGGCTTTATATAGGAAAGAGTTGTGGGATTTGAATTAAAGTTGGTGGTAGTGTCCTATGGTGTAGTGAGGGAATCTTAGGGTGTATGAGAGTTTGCAAAATATTGCAGGTTTGAGGTTAGGGATGCAAGAATCTAGAGAAAACAGTGAAAATTTGTCAAACAAGGGCACGGTACCACTAAATACCACACGATACCGTTAAATTTAACGGTACCGTGGCCTATTTAACGGTACCTTGACCTGGAAGTCACGAATTTTCCGGTGCTGCCTAGTTCTGGGCAGCTAAAGGGAAGTTTTCTAGGGGGACTATTTGCAGGAAATGTTAGTGCCTCAAACCACTAAAGATGTATTTGCCAAATATATCCCATATTAAGCTACTCCTAGCAATTAAAGATTATCATGCAACTATCTAAGATAATCTATAAACATGCAATCAAAAAGGACAAAATAAGCTATCATCCAAGAATCACATAGTTTAAAATCATGCAAGGTGATAGAATAAAGGTCAAGCATGCAAGATAGTTACGAGTATTAAATCATAATATAATTTATCATAGATAAATCCTAATATAAGATAGAATATCCTATTCTAAGATGATAAGAATAGTTTCATTGGCTTGAGCACACCCTCATTCATCATCGCTAGATGAGACATCATAGCAAGATACCGAGCTATCATCATGGTTCCCTTGAGATGATGTACATTCCCAATAGAGAGAGGTGTAGGTGTTTTGAGTTAGAGGAGCCATGGTGGGATTGACAAGGAGATATTGAGTTTGAGAAACTTATGCATGACAAGTTTCAGATGAGTTCCATGGGGGAACTTAATTTCTTCATGGGTCTGCAAGTTAAGCAGTCAAATGAAGGCATATTTATCAGCCAGGATAAATATGTTGTGGAGATTCTAAGGAAATTTCAGTTTGCTGATTTAGAAGTGGCAAGCACACCAATAGATCCTGAGAAGCCTCTTCTTAAAGATGTAGATGGAGAGAATGTGGATGTTCACACATACAGATCTATGATAGGATCCTTGATGTATCTTACATCATCAAGACCAGATATCATGTTTTCTATTTGTGCCTGTGCAAGATTCCAAGTGACTCCTAAAGTTTCTCACTTAACTGCAGTCAAAAGAATCTTTAGATATCTCAAGGGTCAATCTAGGTTGGGTCTATGGTATTCTAGGGAATCATCTTTTGACCTGGCAGCATATTCAGACAGTGATTATGCTGGTGCAAGTTTGGACAGAAAGTCAACAACTGGAGGATGTCAATTCTTTGGATGCAGACTCATATCATGGTAGTGTAAAAAGCAAACAATTGTGGCAACTTCAACAATTGAAGCTGAATATGTAGCTGCTGCAAGTTGCTGTGGTCAAGTACTTTGGATTCAAAATCAACTTTTTGACTATGGGTATAATTTCATGAACACTGTCATATATATTGATAATAGTAGTACAATTTGTATAATTAAAAATCCAGTGCAACACTCTAAAACAAAACACATAGAAATTAGACATCATTTTATTAGAGACTGCAATGAGAAAAAGTTGATTCAAGTGGTTAAAATTGATTCTGATCACAACTTTGCAGATCTTCTCACAAAAGCTTTTGATGTAGGAAGGTTTCAATACTTGGTAGCAAGTATTGGGATGCTTAATCCTTAATATTTTCAAACTGTGTGGTTTTGTATATAAAATAAATTTGTACTGCTAGCATTGTCAATTGGTACTGGTATTGTAAAGTTTGTACTGTTAGTACAAATTTGGACTTTTTGGTTCATACTGTTAGTCAAATGTTCATACTGTTATAAGGCAAATGCTTTGCACTTTGTTTTCTTGGTTTGGACTAACAATTGCAGATATGGAGATTAAGCACAAAGGAAATTACAAGTGCAATGTGTGAGCAAACAGAAGTTGGCGGTTCAAGTTGCTGACATAATAGGTTCATGATGGACAGAGTTTGGGAATTCATTAACAAAGGCTTAAACCTAAGTTAATCAATTCTTTAAAACTTCTCTCTTGAAACTTATTATGAAGTTTCCTATTGAATTAATGGCTTAGTTGATCAGATAGTAACTAATTCAACTCACTTTCTATCATTTTATACTTTCATTAGTATAATTAGTTAGTCTAAGGACATCTGATAGAAAGAACAGTGAACCAACGTGAATCTAACACTTGTGTTAGAGACAACAATTGTTGCGAGCTAGAAACCCTGTCAAGAAAGCCCTTTGAATGGGTTTATCTGTACACAGGTAGTTATTTATAACTGAATACATTGGTTCTCACAAAACTAGAGGTTAATTTAAACTGAACTCTTGATTAAGTGTCTATCATTACACTTAATCCCTTCAAAATGGTTGTTAGCAGTATGATTTTTCATTAAAATCAAGTTCATACTGCTAAGTCAAAAGTTTCTTAAAAAGTTTGTACTGCCAGGCTTATAGTTAGTAATGGTAAGCTAAAATGGTACTGCGGGATAGACGTTAGTACTGTGCGAAATAACCGCTTTTTGAAACTAGCCGTTGAAAGTCAATTGGGATTTTTACTGACAATTTCCTTGTTTTAAGGGTTTGCTTTTTGGATATTTTTACCTTTAATATATTTTATTAACCTTATCTTCGATTAAAAGTTATATTTTAATCCAAGTCTGTCCAATCAGAAACCCTAACAAGCAAATCATCATACTTTATCTCATTTCACTTTCTTCTTCTACTTTCTACCCTAATTTTTCACTATTCACAACAGTCAAATCACCTTTTTACTGAAATTAACATGGCTTCTTTATCCTTTGTTGAAAGACACAATCAAGTTGCTTATTTGGAAAAAGCAGAGGATGACCCAACTTTTCATGAGATAGTGGATTTTCTGAACAACACTTACATAAGGTATTCTTTACTTTTAAATCCCACTATCTATGTCACTCAAATCAAACAGTTTTGGCACACTACTAGTGTCAAAACCTTTGAAAATGGTGACAAAGAAATTAAAGCTAAAGTGGATGGCTATTCAATCACTATTACTGAATCCTCACTCTGGAGGCATCTCCATCTGAGTGATGAAGATGGTATTAGTGCTATGCCAAACACATAAATTTTTGAAAATTTGTCCAGAATGGGGTACAATACTAAATCTCAAAATTTGACTTTTCAAAAGTGTCATTTTGCCCCACAATGGAGATTCTTCATTCACACCATTCTTCATTGTCTTTAGCCACAAGAAAACCACATGGGAACAGTTCAGTAGTAATATTACTATTGCTCTCATTTGTTTGGCTACAGACAAAATCTTTAACTTTTCAAAACTAATTTTTGAAGATATGGTGAAGAATGTTGATAGTAAATCAAAATTTTTGATGTATCCAAGATTTATTCAATCTATTTTGAACAAACATGGATTGCCTCAGCACAAAACAATTTATCCAACCCTCAAGCTTACTCAAAAACTTTTTAGCAATATGAAAATTGCTTCAAAGGGTTATAGTGGTGAGGCAGTAACTCTTTTTGATTTAATGCTACAACATCAGGGTGAAGGAGCAACAACCCCAGTTGGCTCCCATCACACACCCACACAATCTGACAGTTCTTCATCACAACCATCTTCATCAACACATAGGTCTGATTCAGATGAGGACTCTGATGTTCCTCAGCATAGAGTTCTTCTCCAACAAATGATGCAGATGAGGCTGACAATGTCAGAATGGAAGGGGCTACTTCTACTATCTCTGGCTTAGTATCTGAGCAGGACAGAAGCAACATCAATAAGACCCCAACCATGGCAACACCAGTAGTACCTAGTACTTCTGGTAGAATCCCTTGCCACATGGATACACAGGGTGGCTCAGAAACCCATCTTAGGATGGATTATGAGTCAATGCCCCTTGATTCACCTCTCACAGGAGTTAACACACCTGGAAGTGATGAGGGCAGCAATAAACTCAAAGAATTGACGGATCTTTGTAACAAATTATCTGAAAAGGTGTCTAAATTGGAAGATGATCTCAGGAGTCATAAAGATGAACTCAGAAGCCACAAGAAGAATTTTGTAGTTGGCTATACCAAAATGGTTATGAAAGTGAAGAAGTTGGAGACAACTGTCAAGAAACTTAAAGGGAAAAGAGCAGCAAAGATGGTAATTTCAACAACTTCTTCTAGTTCATCAAAAGGTTCAAGTTCAGATCATGGTGAGGGATCTTCCAAACAGGGGAGGAAGATTGCCCAAATTGATAAGGACCCAGATGTTTCTTTGGTTCAAGAAGAACATGAGACTCAGGGGAGGCATGAAGATTTTGAAGAACAAGAAACTGGTGGTAATGGTAATGATGTTGATATGGATGATGATCAAGCTACAGAGCCTGTGAATATTGAAGAGGGTACAGAATTGGTTGATCTTGAAGAATTGGAGGAAGTTCATGATACTGCTTCAAGTTTTCAAGAAGGTACTACTAGAACAGAGCAAGGTACTGCCAGCATAGAAGGTTCTGCTACTCTTTAAAGTTTGATGGAAGCTGGTTATCAAGGTACTGCTAGTGCTACTTATACTAGAAAACCAAAGATATCAAGGGCTGACAAGGGTAAAGGGATAATGACTGAGGTAGAACCTTCTCCTAAAAAGTTGACAAAGAAGGAGATAGCTCAGTTAGCACTTGATGAACTCATGGCTCAGGAAATGGCTAAGAAATTTCATGAGGAAGAACTTGATAGGGTTGTTGAGGAAGAGAGGTTGATGGAAGAGGCAAGATTAGTTGCCTATATGATGGAAAAAAAGGAGCAAACTGAAGAAGAAGAAAGACCAGCTCAGATTTTGGTAGACAAAGAGTATGCTGAAGAAGTACAAGCAAGAGAGAGAGCAAAATATACTCCAGAACAACAAAAAGATGCTATTACTAGTTTATTGGAGGAATTCAGAAATAGGCAGAGTAAAAAGAAAGTTTACAAGAAAAAGATGCCTTCAAGAAGTGAGCAGTTGAGTTACATGAGAAGCTATTTGAAGCATCAAGCATAGTGGAAGCAGAGCTACTTCAAAGGTATGTCAAATGAAGCAATAGAGAAGGCTTACTTTGAAGCCTATGCAAGAATTAATAGACCTGTTCCAAAAGAGTTCATAATTGAGACTCTGTCAAGTCAAGGTGTGAAGAGAGGAGCAGAGTTAATGGAGTCTGAGGAGGCTAAGAAATAAAGGACTGATGAGGAATTAGTTCAAGAAGAGCCTATAGAGGAAGAAGCAGAAAAGGAAACATTGACTAATGAACAGGTTCATAGCATGATTGTGGTAGTTCCTGAATATCTCAACATTAAACCACTCCAAGCCAAGCATCCAATTATAGATTGGGAAGTGTTCTCTGATGGGAGAATGAAGGGGTGGAAGATCATCAGGGTAGGAGGAAAGACTGAGGTGCACAATGTAATACCCAAAGATTCTAAAACATGTTAAAAGACCAAAATGCCCTTACAATCTTAAACTTTGAATAATAAGCTTATAAAGTACCAAACGAATTCCAAACTTCGGGAGATGATTAAGATATGAAGTAAAATAAATTCCACGACCACATTTGACATTTTGTGAAGTACCAAATTATTTATATACACAAGTGTGCACCGAAAATATATGTAGAATATTAATAATATTATTAATACATTATAATTAATCCAAAATTCAATTAAATGCTAAAGAAATTATGGAAATTATGTAAATTGATTTGGGTCATAAAAATCTGTGATTTGCCAGCCCATTTCCCCCCCCCCCTATCTCGGTGCTATCTATTTTATAAATAACAAACTCTTTCAAAACCCTAATAGCATACCGATAGAAACAAATCACACACAAAAACTCTTTGCGCCTCCATCAAAATTTCTGGAGCTCGTGGGACATTTTTCTGGTGATCCTCATCATTCAAGTGAGCTGGGAAAAATAGCTAGAGGTCGTGGGATTCGTTGGTTTGTTCGCTAAGCATTTGTTGTGTCGTATAATCCATCCGAGAGGTATAAATCGCCCATAATTGTTCCGATCATTCTAAAATTTGTTTAGCATTTTTCTTACGTTCCTTATGTTGTATATGGTCTGCAAAAAATATCTACAAGGTTCCTGGGTCGCTCGTTGGATCGTGGTAATTGTTGGTGTCGAAAAGCCTTGAACCGTGTAACATAAAATCACAACGCTTCGTCCTTTCATTCTAAAATCTTCCTGGTATTTTTTCTGGCACTATACACATCATATATAACGTATATAAAATGATAGATCCGAACCATCCATAATATATGGAGCGTATGATAATTTATGTGTTATGAAACCCTAAATACGTAAATACATTATATATAATTCATGCGATTTTTTTGAGTCTTTTATATATTTTTCGTGGGCTCTATATATATCATATAACATCACAAAAATGGTCTTTCAAATTGTTGAAGCTTAAAACATTTTTTTCGAATTATTTAGGTTATCGGATATTATGGAAAATAAAGGGAAAATATGAAGAACCTTAAAAACCGATTTGAATTAGGGTTTGTATGTTGAGATCTGATCTTTTAATGCTTTTTAATAATGGTGTAATGATTACATGATGATGGGGATAATTAGGGTTTAGTTTTGTTAATAAAAACTATTTACCGATTTAAAATAAAAAGGTTAAGGGTGTGTTTTGTAATTATTCAAACTTATGGGATATTTTTGTAAGGTGGTCAAGATCAGGGGAAAAATGTATAAAATATGCTAGAGGGGTATTTTGTGTTAAATTGGTAATTAGAAGGTTTATTTGGTAAATATGTAATAATATGTAATTCGAATGAAATTAATTAAAATAAGGGGACTAAAAATGTAAATTCTGGAAAATCAAGGTTGGTTCTAATAATTAATTATAATAAGGGCGTAATGTGTAAATTTGGGGATTTAATGGCCTAATGTGTAATTATTAATAATTAAGGATTGGAATTGTAAATTAAAGGGTTTAATTTGTAAACTAAGTAACTTAAGGGACTTGTTGTGTAATTCATGTAAAATTAAGGGTGTGTTCGTACTAAGTATTAAATGAAGGGTATATGATGTAAAATTGGAAAACTAGGGGTTTGATGTGTAATTATGAATGACATAAGGCTTAAAGTGTAATTTATGTAATTAAAGGGGTATATATTGTAAATTGTGAAATCTAAAGGGCTAATTGTGTAATTATGGATAATTTAAGAATAAAATTGAGCTACTTATGATATTTTCATTTTAAACCTTCATCTTTGGTATAATTACATTTAAAACCCTAAAATATGGAAAGTTGTTATAATTAACCATAGACTTTTATAACTTGCTAAAATGTACCCTATCTCAATAATATTATTAAATAATGTCTTAACCTAATTTTTAATGCCTTAATCTTTCTAAATTGGAAACTTACTAAATTTGGAAACCTGCTAAAAATAGAAAGTTACTTAAAATGGAAAGGCAGTTAAAACCTATTGTAATTCTCTTCTACTCCTTTAGGTGTGAAGAAGGGGAGGTCATGATCCATTCCTGTATTTTCTATCTTTTGTCTTTGTTTGCTTTGCAATAAGGTACAGATATTCTTCCCTTCTTGTTAAGGTGCCTTCGTTTACTTTTGATTTGATTCGCATTAGGGTTTCCTAAGCCATTGCTATGCTCCCTACACTTTGATTTGTTCATTTGATTCATTTTGACCTTGAACCTTTGATATGAACCTTTGGCATTTGAACCTCTGATATGAACCTTTGGCATTTGAACCTTTGATTCTGAACCTTTGATATATAGACTTTGATATTGATTTGATGACTTAGACTATTTGAACCTTTGTAATGATTTGGACCCTTGACCCTTCAGTTTGATACCCGAGCCAAAATTTGTTTCCTAGCCATGAAGGTAACATGGCCATGTCATTGATGCACCAATGGCATGACTCTAGTGTGTATTTGAGTGATGTTACACACCGTCCCCATTTGCTACTACATGCGCGCTTTATTATTTATATTGGCCAGGATTATTTGTTTGGGGGTGTATGGATGCATCCTAGATTTGATTTGTTTCGAGGGATATATCATGATTATTATTTGATTTGATTTGGTGGTTGATGCTGTGTGCAATACACGTCCTTCACATATATTTGAGAGGACTCCCCTCTATGGTTACTATTTGATTTGTTTGGGCTCGTGGTGGATTTCTGACCTACACTTTCATTTCTTACCTTGTATCCTTTGCTTATACCTTATGTCTTTCCCCAATGCATCATATTATATCATGTTCGTTTCATTTGCTTTCGTTTCCGTTTATTATATATCTGTTCACTGGGCTTTTTAAGCTCAGCCGCATTTCGTTTTCCTGCGGCAGGTATCTAAGCTAGGAGCTGGGATTTGCTATGGGATGAGAGTAGAGCTTAGATGGAGTTTACCTTAGTTATCACCCTTATGTTTCATGACATTTGTTTATACTTGGTTTCGTTTCATTATTGGTCTTCCTTTGAATTATTTATCATCATTTGGAACTTATGTATTTGGCTTAAGCCGTGTTGGCTTGACTTCTTTAATGCATTTGTTTAAGACTTCCGCTGTGTATTATGTATGTATGCTTTGATTTGTCACCATAATGTGATGCTTCTACCATTGCCGGGTTGGGGTGTTACAAATATGGTATCAGAGCCCAGGCTGCGACCTGTAGTACATAAGCCATGGCCTGTGAATCATATGGACCCTAGGATTTGACCCTTAGGACTTAAGTTTTGACTGGTGAGGATTTGGGTAGACATAGGTTTCTGTTTCGTCTTTCCTTTCGTGCCTATTCTTCCTATATTTTGCTAATCGTTTTAATGATCGTTCAGATGGTGAATACGCGTAATAACGAATACCGAAATGGAGAGGATGGCCCTGATTTCGAGGCCATGATATCCGCTGCGTTGGCTACTGCTCTTCCTCAGTTGGTGACCCAAATCACCAATGAAATAAAAAATGGTGCGAGTTCATCAGGTGGTGATGGCGGTGCTCCTGGCGGTGCTCCACCTGCTGGTATTCATGTTTGGATCGAAAGGTTCAATAAGCTCAAGCCTCTATCTTTCAGGTCTGCTGCCACTCCAACTGAGGCAGAGGACTGGATCACTCATGTTGAGAAGTTGTTTATGGTTTTGGGTTGCGCGGATGAATTCAAGACGCGCTTGGCTACGTTTAAACTGGAGGGTGATGGACTGAGTTGGTGGACAGCGTATGTTCAGTCACAGGAAGGGGATTTCGCTGATACTTGTTCTTGGGAGGATTTTTGTGGCATATTCTATAAGCAGTATATTCCGGTGGCTGAGCAGCAGAGGTACGAACGTGAGTATGGGTCTATTCGTCAGTTGGATCGAGAGTCGTCGGGGGAATTCATGCAGAGGTTCATGAGGCTGGCTAGTTTTGTTGGACCAGATGTTACGGGTAATGCTTTTCGTCAGGCTAAACATTTAAATGGGCATTGAAGAAGTGGGTGTTGGATCGTATTATGAACACCGAGTATGAGGATGTTGCTGCAGTTGCGAACGATGCCCGCAACATTGAGATGTTGCATGCTGATGGAGGATCGAATAAGAGAGACAGGGATGGAAATCGGGTGAACTACAGGGGGCAGGGTCATCAGGGCCAGAGTCAGGATTATAGGGGTCGTCAGGACCAGGGATATGATCAGAGGGGTCGTCAGGATCGGGATTCTTATCAGAGGCGTCAGGATTTCAGGAGCCATGATCAGCGGGGTTCTGGTAGGAGTGGGAATAGCAACCCACGTCAGTTTCGTGATCAGCAGACTCGGGGTTCTCAGCCGAGTCATCAGTCGGGTTCTTCAGGTCAGAAAAGGCCTGTTGAGGCTTTACCTCCTCCTCCTCTTTGTTCCACTTGTGGAAAACCTCATCCGGGGGTTTGTCATAAGGCTACCGGTGGTTGTTTTACGTGCGGGTCTCTCTCTCATAAGGTGAAGGACTGTCCTCGGGGGAGGCATATTACACCGGCAGACCCGGCTAGGCCGGCTCCCATTACGGGTCGGGTTTATACTACTACTCGTGATAAGGCGGCGAGCACATCAGGTACCATTACCGGTTTTCTTTACATTGGTGATCATGCTGTATTTGTATTATTTGATACCGGTGCCACGCATTCCATAATATATACTTCATTTGAAAAGAAACTTAATGTAACCCCAACACCATTAATTAACCGTATATCCATCTCTACACCAATGAAAACCCAAGTAATCATTGATCATGAATTTGTGAACTGTCCCATACGTTTTGATGATTGTATTCGTCCCGCAAATTTGCTCCCCATTGATATGATTGATTTTGACGTAATCTTGGGCATGGATTGGTTGGCTACTCATATGGCTACCATCGACTGTCATGCCAAGAATGTGATCTTTGGAAATATTCATCATCCCGAATTTGTTTATCATGGTTCGCAACCTCTTAAGTCAGTTAAGATCATCTCGGCTATGAAAGCCAGAACTTTGATTTCGCATGGTTGCCTTGGTTTTCTGGCATCCATTAAAGATACCTCTTTGGATACTCCGAGCATTGATAGCCTCCCTATTGTGCGTGATTTTGCCGATGTGTTTCCCGATGAGCTTCCTGGCATTCCTCCTTCTAGGGAAGTCGAGTTTGGCATTGATCTTATTCCAGGTGCCGAACTTATCTCCAAAGCTCCTTATCGTATGGCGCCCATTGAATTAAAAGAGTTGAAAGAGCAGTTACAGGAACTATTGGAGAACGGTTTTATTCGACCTAGTGTTTCTCCATGGGGTGCGCCTGTTTTGTTCGTAAAGAAGAAGGATGGAAGCATGCGTCTATGTATTGATTATCGTGAGCTTAACCGCATCACGATCCGAAATCGTTATCCTCTTCCGCGCATTGATGATTTGTTTGACCAGTTGCAAGGGGCAAAGCATTTTTCGAAAATTGATTTGAGGTTAGGTTATCACCAGCTTTGGGTGAGGGAGCAGGATGTTCCCAAAACCGCTTTTCGCACTCGTTATGGTCACTATGAATTTCTAGTTATGCCTTTCGGTTTGACTAACGCTCCTGCTGTTTTTATGGACCTTATGAACCGAGTATTCCGCGAGTATCTCGATAAGTTCGTTATAGTTTTCATTGACGACATCCTTGTGTATTCGAAATCTGAAGAGGAGCATGAGCAGCATCTTCGGATTGTTTTGGAGATTCTTAGGCAACAGAAATTGTATGCTAAATTTTCTAAGTGCGAGTTTTGGTTGAGCCAAGTTGCTTTCCTTGGTCATATTGTATCTGCTGATGGTATCACCATGGATCCATCAAAGGTTGAGGCTATCACCAAGTGGCCGAGACCTACCACTGTGACCGAAGTGAGGAGTTTTCTGGGGCTTGCTGGCTATTATAGACGGTTTGTTGAGGGATTCTCGCGTTTGGCTTTGCCATTAACTCAACTGATGAGGAAAGGGGAGAAGTTTGTTTGGACTGAGGAACGGGAAAATAGTTTTGAGGAGATGAAGAAGCGTTTGGTATCCGCGCCTATTTTGACTCTTCCATCTGGTTCGGGTGGTTATCAGATCTATAGCGACGCGTCAAAGAAGGGTTTGGGTTGTGTCCTTATGCAGCATGGAAAAGTTATTGCCTATGCTTCGAGGCAATTGAAACCTTATGAGGAGAACTATCTGACTCATGATTTAGAGTTGGCTGCTGTTGTTTTCGCGTTAAAAATCTGGCGGCATTATTTGTATGGTGAGTCGTGTGATATCTTCACTGACCACAAAAGCCTCAAGTATATCTTCACTCAGAAAGAGCTTAATATGAGGCAGAGACGGTGGTTAGAACTTCTGAAGGATTACGACACTAACATTCAGTATCATCCGGGTAAAGCCAATGTAGTGGCTGATGCTCTTAGTCGGAAGTCCGGCATGATAGAGAGTCTTAATTTTGAGCCTCGGATTCTTAATGACTTGGAGATTCTTGATGTTGAGTTTTGTATTCAGGGTTGTGACGGATATTGGGCTAGCCTTAAGGTTGAGTCCAATCTCATCCTACGGATTAAGGAAGCTCAGAAAGAGGATGGCGAACTTTGGTCTGTGGTTCAGAATGTTGAGGAGGGTAAGCAGACAGAGTTCACGGTAGATGATTTTGGTGTGGTATGGTTTGAAGATCGGCTTTGTGTTCCTAATGATTCCGAGCTTCGCGAGGCTATTCTATCGGAGGCTCATAGTTCCCCGTTCACTATTCATCCTGGTTCCACCAAGATGTACAGGGACCTTAAGCAGCATTTCTGGTGGAGTGGAATGAAGCATGATGTGGCTTCTTTCGTGTCTAAGTGTATGACTTGTCAGCAAGTCAAGATCGAGCATCAGAGGGCTAATGGTTTGTTGCAGCCGTTAGAGATTCCGACATGGAAGTGGGAGGAGATTTCTATGGATTTCGTATCGGGGTTGCCTTTGACTCGTAGAAGACATGATGCGATATGGGTAGTCGTTGATCGGCTAACTAAATCTGCTCATTTCTTACCGATCCGTATGTCCTATGGTATTAGTAAATTGGCGGAGATCTTTCAGCAGGAGATCATTAGACTTCATGGTATGCCGTCAGCTATTGTCTCAGATAGAGATCCATGGTTTACTTCTCGTTTTTGGAAAGGGTTGCATAATGCTTGGGGTGCACGTCTTAAGTTTAGCACGGCTTTTCATCCGCAGACAGATGGTCAGTCAGAGAAGACCATCCAGACTTTGGAGGACATGTTGAGGGCGTGTGCTTTAGAGTGGACTGGGAGTTGGGACGAGTATTTATGTTTAGTGGAGTTTGCGTATAACAACAGTTGGCACGCGAGTATTCGTATGGCTCCTTTTGAGATGTTGTATGGTAGGAAGTGCAGAGCTCCGGTTTGTTGGAACGAGGTAGGTGAGCGTGTTATTGAGGGTCCCGAGTTGGTTCAGATCACTAATGAGAAAGTGGATGTTGCTAGGGAAAAGTTGAAGGAGGCACGTGCTCGTCAGAAGAGTTATGCTGATAAGCATCGTCGCGACTTGGAGTTTCGTGTTGGTGACCGTGTGTTCCTTAAAGTTTCGCCGTTTCGTGGGGTTAAACGTTTTGGGATCAAGGGCAAGCTTAGTCCTCGATTCATCGGACCTTTTGAGATTCTCGATCGTATTGGAGAGGTTTCCTACCGTTTGGCTCTTCCGCCTCAGTTATCGCATGTTCATAATGTTTTCCATGTATCTCTTCTGAGGGGATACAATTATCATCCTTTGCATGTGGTATCTTACCCACTTGATCAGATTCAGCCGGACATGTCTTTGTCCGAAGAGCCAGAGGCTATTTTGGACCGGCAAGAGCGGGTCATGAGAAATAAAGTCATTCCGTTCGTAAAGGTTCTTTGGAAGAATCACCCAGAGCGCGAGGCTACCTGGGAAACCGAGGAATCGATACGAGCTAGTTATCCTCATTTTGTATTCTGATCTGGTATGTCTTTGTTTTGCTTTCCGTTTCATCTTATTTCTACTTCTTTGCAAATTTCGGGGACGAAAATTTTCTTTTAGAGGGGAAGAAGTTGTAATACCCAAAGATTCTAAAACATGTTAAAAGACCAAAATGCCCTTACAATCTTAAACTTTGAATAATAAGGTTATAAAGTACCAAACGAATTCCAAACTTCGGGAGATGATTAAGATACGAAGTAAAATAAATTCCACGACCACATTTGACATTTTGTGAAGTACCAAATTATTTATATACACAAGTGTGCACCGAAAATATATGTAGAATATTAATAATATTATTAATACATTATAATTAATCCAAAATTCATTTAAATGCTAAGGAAATTATGGAAATTATGTAAATTGATTTGGGTCATAAAAATCTGTGATTTGCCAGCCCATTTCCCCCCCCTATCTCGGTGCTATCTATTTTATTAATAACAAACTCTTTCAAAACCCTAATAGCATACCGATAGAAACAAATCACACACAAAAACTCTTTGCGCCTCCATCAAAATTTCTGGAGCTCATGGGACATTTTTCTGGTGATCCTCATCATTCAAGTGAGCTGGGAAAAATAGCTAGAGGTCGTGGGATTCGTTGGTTTGTTCGCTAAGCATTTGTTGTGTCGTATAATCCATCCGAGAGGTATAAATCGCCCATAATTGTTCCGATCATTCTAAAATTCGTTTAGCATTTTTCTTACGTTCCTTATGTTGTATATGGTCTGCAAAAAATATCTACAAGGTTCCTGGGTCGCTCGTTGGATCGTGGTAATTATTGGTGTCGAAAAGCCTTGAACCGTGTAACATAAAATCACAACGCTTCGTCCTTTCATTCTAAAATCTTCCTGGTATTTTTTTGGCACTATACACATCATATATAACATATATAAAATGATAGATCCGAACCATGCATAATATATGGAGCGTATGATAATTTATGTGTTATGAAACCCTAAATACGTAAATACATTATATATAATTCATGCAATTTTTTTGAGTCTTTTATATATTTTTCGTGGGCTCTATATATATCATATAACATCAAAAAATGGTCTTTCAAATTGTTGAAGCTTAAAACATTTTTTTCGAATTATTTAGGTTATCGGATATTATGGAAAATAAAGGGAAAATATGAAGAACCTTAAAAACCGATTTGAATTAGGGTTTGTATGTTGAGATCTGATCTTTTAATGCTTTTTAATAATGGTGTAATGATTACATGATGATGGGGATAATTAGGGTTTAGTTTTGTTAATAAAAACTATTTACCGATTTAAAATAAAAAGGTTAAGGGTGTGTTTTGTAATTATTCAAACTTATGGGATATTTTTGTAAGGTGGTCAAGATCTGGGGAAAAATGTATAAAATATGCTAGAGGGGTATTTTGTGTTAAATTGGTAATTAGAAGGTTTATTTGGTAAATATGTAATTATATGTAATTCGAATGAAATTAATTAAAATAAGGGGACTAAAAATGTAAATTCTGGAAAATCAAGGTTGGTTCGAATAATTAATTATAATAAGGGCGTAATGTGTAAATTTGGGGATTTAATGGCCTAATGTGTAATTATTAATAATTAAGGATTGGAATTGTAAATTAAAGGGTTTAATTTGTAAACTAAGTAACTTAAGGGACTTGTTGTGTAATTCATGTAAAATTAAGGGTGTGTTCGTACTAAGTATTAAATGAAGGGTATATGATGTAAAATTGGAAAACTAGGGGTTTGATGTGTAATTATGAATGACATAAGGCTTAAAGTGTAATTTATGTAATTAAAGGGGTATATATTGTAAATTGTGAAATCTAAAGGGCTAATTGTGTAATTATGGATAACTTAAGAATTAAAATGAGCTACTTATGATATTTTCATTTTAAACCTTCATCTTTGGTATAATTACATTTAAAACCCTAAAATATGGAAAGTTGTTATAATTAACCCTAGACTTTTATAACTTGCTAAAATTTACCCTATCTCCATAATATTATTAAATAATGTCTTAACCAAATTTTTAATGCCTTAATCCTTCTAAATTGGAAACTTACTAAATGTGGAAACCTGCTAAAAATAAAAAGTTACTTAAAATGGAAAGGCAGTTAAAACCTATTGTAATTCTCTTCTACTCCTTTAGGTGTGAAGAAGGGGAGGTCCTGATCCATTCCTGTATTTGCTATCTTTTGTCTTTGTTTGCTTTGCAATAAGGTACAGATATTCTGCCCTTCTTGTTAAGGTGCCTTCGTTTACTTTTGATTTGATTCGCATTAGGGTTTCCTAAGCCATTGCTATGCTCCCTACACTTTGATTTGTTCATTTGATTCATTTTGACCTTGAACCTTTGGCATTTGAACCTCTGATATGAACCTTTGGATTATTGAAACCTTTGATATATAGACTTTGATATTGATTTGATGACTTAGACTATTTGAACCTTTGTAATGATTTGGACCCTTGACCCTTCAGTTTTATACCCGAGCCAAAATTTGTTTCCTAGCCATGAAGGTAACATGGCCATGTCATTGATGCACCAATGGCATGACTCTAGTGTGTATTTGAGTGATGTTACACACCGTCCCCATTTGCTACTACATGCGCGCTTTATTATTTATATTGGCCAGGATTATTTGTTTGGGGGGCGTATGGATGCATCCTAGATTTGATTTGTTTCGAGGGATATATCATGATTATTATTTGATTTGATTTGGTGATTGATGCTGTGTGCAATACACTCCTTCACATATATTTGAGAGGACTCCCTCTATGGTTACTATTTGATTTGTTTGGGCTCGTGGTGGATTTCTGACCTACACTTTCATTTCTTACCTTGTATCCTTTGCTTATACCTTATGTCTTTCCCCAATGTATCATATTATATCTTGTTCGTTTCATTTGCTTTCGTTTCTGTTTATTATATATCTGTTCACTGGGCTTTTTAAGCTCAGCCGCATTTCCTTTTCCTGCGGCAGGTATCTAAGCTAGGAGCTGGGATTTGCTATGGGATGAGAGTAGAGCTTAGATGGAGTTTACCTTAGTTATCACCCTTATGTTTCATGACATTTGTTTAGACTTGGTTTCGTTTCATTATTGGTCTTCCTTTGAATTATTTATCAACATTTGGAACTTATGTATTTGGCTTAAGCCGTGTTGGCTTGACTTCTTTAATGCATTTGTTTAAGACTTCCGCCGTGTATTATGTATGTATGCTTTGATTTGTCACCATAATGTGATGCTTCTACCTTTGCCGGGTTGGGGTGTTACATACAAACTCTTTGAAGATATGCTGAGATCGTTTGACAGAGATGACTTGGACAAGTTATGGAGTTTAGTACAGGAAAGGTTTAGAACCTCAGATCCAACTAATGACAAATATAAGGAATTATGGGTACAATTGAAGAGAATATATGAACTTGATGGAGGAGAAGCTATTTGGAGGTTTCAAGCTCCAATTAAAGAGATTACATGGAGATTGTTTGATTCTTGTGGTGTACACATGATCTCTACTAAGGACGGATTAGAAATTTATATGTTGATAAAAAAAAGACTATCCTCTCAGAGCAGCAGTTTTATTGACTTTAGTATGTTCAGCACTTCAAGTCGAAAGTGATTCAGAAATGGCAGATGAGTTGGTCAGAAAGATATCCAATCTTGCACAACAAAGGAGAGCTCAGATCAAGAGACTGACTATGTAGTGTTTGGAAGATCCTCACAATCCTCATTTAATTCAGAAGAAACTTGTTGATTTGGGGTAAATCACAAGTTTAGGGGAGGATTGTTGGGAATTAAATGTTCTGAAGATTAGTACTGCTAAGGGAAATACACTAACAGTACTAACTGCAAGTGTATAGTTGAAGTTTGCTCAAGATATAACTAACAGTACTAACTGTTTAAGTTAGTACTGCTAGTGCAAAGAAGGAACTGCTTAATGGATAACAGTCTCATACGACTTTGTAGAGGATAAGTATTAAAAAGATCTTTTATGTATAATAAGTCAAATATATACGGTAGATACTTATCTTGTAAAGATCTCCTTTTGTCTATAAAAAGGAGATCTTAGGTTAGATATTAGAACAAGTTGAATGCATGTGATAAGTAAGATACTGACACACACAACAATCAAAGTGATACAAGTGGGAAAAACACATCAGTCATAGTTTTTCTTTGTAATAGAGATTCAAAGTTTTGTAACCCTAGTGATAGTGAAGATCACTCGTATTATTCTAAATATTGTTGAATCATTTGGTGTTAACATTGTGTGTTCACAATCCAATGCAAAGCATTACTGTTCCAATACACAGACCAATATTCTTCTAAGTGTGGTTAAGTAGATTCCGCATACTTAATCATATTCACTCAAAGTATCATATAAACATTACAAATGAGTAACATCCTTAGAGTGTATTACATCCTCACATTATGTTTATTACATAATTATGCATAACTACAAACGGTTACGGTATTCATAAAGCCAAATCAATTCAATCACCAAATTCACATTAAACTCAACATAATAAAACAACATAACTCCAATAAGAGAGAGCTCTACTAGGTTATAAACTAGGTAACTAATTTCTCTGATCTCCGAAGCACCTAAATATTAAGCTTATTACATCGATAACTCAACAACGCATCACGTAATTCCTAATTCCAAATCAGCTAAACTAATCAACAACACAACTATACTTCACCAGATTTAAAAAAACATTAAAACAAATAAATATCATTAAATTGTTACATTATTCCTATAACCTAACCAACTCAACAAATCCACAACACAACTACAGTACACCAGATTCACATACAATCCTGACATTTTTTTTTCTTCTAATTTTAGAGTACCTAAAAGCTTAAGTTTGTCACATAGTTATACAAAATAGCAATTAATCAATAACATGAACAATAAATTGAATTATATTAAAAAAGAATTTACCAATATCATGCTCATTTTGATCAACGAGTTGAAACGAAGATGATTCAGGCAACGGTACAACTTGAAATAGTGTTACTTCATGTCGTATGTCCATTATTTACAATCGATTTGGTTGATTTTGCATTCGATTTGATAGAAAGTTATTTGGGTTTGATTTGGGGGAATGGGGAAAGAGGTTGGTGAGAGAGAGAATTAATGAAATGAATGTGTGTTTTGAAATGAAGAAATGAAAAAATGAAAGAGATCTAACTGACTCCTACGGGGTGTATAATTTTTAAGTGTGTAATTACAAATGTGGCCTTTATTAATTAACTATTTTAAATGACAATTAATCTAAACCATTGGATTGAAGTTGGATGGGTGGTTGAGATCAAGCGGTTTAATCTTTAGATAAAATATGTTCTGCATTGAACTTTTGTCATTGTTTCTAGGGGTGTTCACGGATCGGGTAATATCCACAGTAACAGAAAACCGAAACCGAACCAAACCGAAAAAAACTAAACCGAATTCGTAACCGAACCGAATTGGTCATAACCGAGCCGAACCAAACTAAATATTCAGTTATCGGTTTGGATATGGTTTTGGCAATGAAAACCGAAAACCGAACTGAAAACTGAATTCTTATAAATATATATTTTTTTCTATGTATTTATATGAAGAAAAAAAATTACTAAAACAATTTTTTAGTATAAATATAACATTTTTCCATATTTTTTTTACTAAAACTCTTTTTTAGTATAAATATGTCATTATTTAAGCTTGAAAAAAAATTTTGTGCTAAACATATATATAATTAAATGAAATAATAATTAAAATTATGTAATTTGGGTTGTTCGGTTCGGTTTTCGGTTAAAGGAGTTCGGTTTTAGCTTCGGTTGAATCAAATTTGAATTCGGTTCGGTTCGGTTTCGGTTTGAACCTGAAATTTTTTTTTACCGAACTAAACGAACCGAATAACCCGATAACCGAACCGATGAACACCCCTGATTGTTACCTTAACAAGATATTGGATATATGAGAATGTGGATTCTCAAAAGCATAGAGTTGAAAGCAGCCGATTGTCCTGAGCAAGGTGGGAGCGCCAATAAACCATTACGTTGGGCCAAAATTGTAACCACAAATTAAAAAGGCCCAAAAATACAAACCATTATGATCAATACAGCATAATAGACAGTAAAGAGTGAAAGCAAATACAGTTATACAGTAAGCTTGGCATCATCACTAGATTCGATTAAGTTGTTTATGATCTAATGTTGAATAATGCATCATCACATAATGATTCAATGCAGAAATACGAAACTTATAAACTAAAATACTTATGCCTATTTACCACTTGCCCAATCTTTTCGGATATCAAAGGTATAGCTAATCTCCAAGTAGCATTTGTTGTCATCATCAACAAACTGAAAAAAAAAAAAAACAAAGAAAAAAAAAATCATATAAAACAAGAAGTGTACGTATGTACATGTAGTAACTAGTAAGTGTGAATCACCAAGTAACAAGGTAAAATTGAAACCGTAGTGATATTCTTTGCATGTTGTGTGCTACCAAACAATATCATTATCCCCTCAACTCATGGACCAACAAAATGATGGCTTCCCTTGAAAAGCAAAAAATAAAGCCATTTATGGCATTTGGTGCATTCAATAAAGATGGACATATGTGATGATTTATGTATGGATGGGCCACAAGTACTAACGAGAGAGTGACTTTACCTTGTTAAAAAATATTGCATTTATCTTGTGATAGACACGGTACAAATCTTTCAACTTCTAGACACTATTTCTAAGCCACAACAAGCTTTCTAATAAATTTTGTAATGACGATTTTATAAAACTCAAGTAAAAATATTCATTACTAATTACCTTCGTCTTAGCAGAGTAAGATCCTCTTGCAAAGTAACCAGAAGGTGTAGTCTCCTCAGGAATATCATAAGTGTATGCTTCTTGCTGTGGACTAAAAGTACCAAGCATCTGTTTCACGTTATCCACTGCGAAAAAAAAAAGATAAAACTCACTATTAGACCTTCCTAACTTTATCTTACAGAAGTTTCCAATTTTTTGTCACCAAATTCGAGTAACAAACTTATTTGTAGCGAAATTAAGGCTTACCCTTGACACCAGTTTTCCATACATTGTTGGTGTACTTTAAACCGGAAACAATGTTATGTTTAACTTGAAAGGAGAACCTGAGGCTGTAACGAGAACCTTCTTTCAGTGTAAACCATGAGCCTTTAGGTTTTCCATCTGTGGGTATTGCAAGAACAATGTCGGATCTTCCTGGGGACAGTATTGAAAGACTGAGGATCTTCACTTCTGGTTCTAATGATTCTGTCACAAAAACAAAGCTGTTTTTATAATCACAATTAACAAACATTCCTGTATTAGATTATGCAAATTTTATCAGTTTTTTTTTGGTTGAAATAATGCTAAGATTCATCTACTTGTTTGGATTCAAATTATCCCCATCATCATACATTAAATGTTGCCATTTGTAACTTTAATAGCAAAATTTGAAAAATAAACATTACCTCCAACATCATTAATATCAACATTCCCAAGTAGTTGTTCTTTCCACTTTCTCAGACTCTCATCATCCTATAAACAATAAAGTAAATAAAAACACAATCAATTTTACAAATTATAGTTTTTGATTTATTTTAAGTCGCGATTATCACATAATCATCCGTTCGTGTTTTGCTAGTTAAAAAGATAAAATGATCATGGATAATCATATAATTAAATTCATCATTATTATTATTATTATTTTTGTTATCAATAACGATTATTTTGTTTAACTACTAAATAATTAAACACTAATAATAATTGCGCAATCGGTTTATAACACTAGAAACTGATTATATGCGACTTGAAAACGTTATCCCAATTAACACTAAAAACCAAATAATAATCGACTTACTCAAACGCTAAAAACTTATAATCTGTTACTTGAAAAACTTGCACAAATACTATAAACCTACTATGTGAGTAGATGCTACTTGAAAACGCGATAATCAGATAATGCAAAAGAAATGTACCTTATCCTTCTCAAGTTGATCTTTAAGGGTGCATTGCGGACCCAATTCAATTTTAGTATCTTCAACTTCATCTCCTTCATTTTCACTTTCACAAAATGAAGATTCACTCTCACTTCTTTTAATACTTTCTTTGCCTTGTTCCTTGTTTTCTTCGAACCCCATGTCCTTGGAACAACCAGAAACAGCTTCTACGGTCAACGACATCAAGAAAGTTAGAGTTGTTTATGAAAAAACCAAGACCAAATTAATGTTTTATTCGAAGCTAGAAATAGGAAGGGAAAAAAAAAAAAAAGTAAAATTGAGGAACACAATTATGAGGCGAAATGGTTTGCTTTTTCTTGGAGTGAGTGAAAGTCAGTAAAAGGTAACGGTTTTGTAACGCCAAGAAGATCCAAGAAGATGTTGGATAGATAGAGGGGCCACCAAGAAATATGGGTAATTGTATTGTGATTTAGTAACAGTCAATCTTTTTAGCGATTAATTATTTATATGGGGAAATTTTGAAGTCAAGTGTTTCATATTTTATGATAAAATATGTTCTGATAGCTTAACTTCGAAGTGGTTTTTATTTTGTTTGAAGCATTAATCAAGTTGTACGTGTAGGTAGCCCCAATTCATGAGATGAGCGTGACTCATTGCGGCTTTGCACATGAAGTTTGATTGAACCATAAATATGGGATGTCAAATACTAACGTGTACTATCTGATGCACGGGTCTTGTTTTTCAAGAGATGATGCTCGAACATGCAATAATTTTGATCCAAGTTGAACGGTTTTAGATAACGGATCACACCTGGTTAAAAAAAAATCATTATTCGAGTCGTTCGGACAATATGGTTGCGCCAGACCGGCATAATTGTTGTCAATAATCCATTGTACAAATCTCAACGTTGCATAAAAGGGGCAAATCACTTGGTGGCATTGGGTTAACGGGTCCTAAACTCTTCGTGATTTAAGATTTAACTTTGCTAAATAGCATAATAAAGTTTCACATGAAACAAACGCAACATTGTAATTGACGACACAACTTAATTTTTTGTAACATACACTTCATAAATTTATCAACAGAACATATTATTACTTGGTACAACACTAATAATACACATGTATCTTTAAAATTATTGTTGACATCTCACCTGCATCATATAATACAAATTTGTGGATACAAATAAGTAATCTTCTACTAAACTCTTCACTGATATAGCTAAAACTTACTTTTTGGCTTTCATATGAAATAACCAATTAGGTGCCTATCTATCTTCTAATAATATGTTACATGTATCAGACAGTACATGTTAGTATTTGACATAATCTTATACGCAAAAACTTGCAATTACCGGTTGCGTTAGACATCAAATCCTAATTATTTTATACTTCTAAAAAAATTCATGAACCAAACGACATAAATTATTATAATATCCAGAAATTTTATCTTCAGAAAATAGTAAATAGTGTGCATGCATAATTCGGGAAGTTTGAACTTTGAGCTAAATACAAATTAAACTCAATTAAAAAATCTGTGTCCTCCCATTTTTATTTAAGTCCAAGAGTGAGTCATTACAAATTGTTAGTTAATATTTTGTAATTGGCTCAAACCCATATTCTAGATTAATCCTTCTACCCTTTATACATTATGGCTTTGATTAATGAGATACGAACATTCACACATTGGCATGGTATCAGTCCTGTCGATCCACCCAATCCGCAAAAGATACCGATCTTCCAAAACATCTTCCTAATCTTAGAGCCCGTTTGGTTTGTAGATGAGTTTATGATTAGAATTTGAATTCGGATCGGAGGTATGAGAGAGAAAATAATAATTAAAAATAAATTATATATTAAAATATAAATTAAAATTTATTTATATAAATGTTGAAGTATAAAAAGAAAAAAGATTGGGAGGAGAATAAATCCGGACCCACTTTGTCATAAACCCCTTCACCACCCCTCCTTTTACCCATCCCCTAATATTTGACATGAGTCTAAACCCAAAAATTAAAAATGCAACCAAACAAAGTATTTGCAACTTTTAATCATAAACCCATGAAAAATCCCAACAACCAAACGGGCCCTTAGTCGATCGTTGGAGGTAATTCTAGTCGACTTTTACGTAAATTTTTTTCGTTGTATGTTGATTACCAGTCGGCACGTACATTCTTGTCGATCGTTGGTATTTTTTGTTTGGTTACCAGTCAACATTTGTTCGTGTTGGGAACTCGTCTTAGATTATGAAGTATTGATCATATTATGTAATAGGTTGTTTAGGCCTTTATGTTAGTTATTAAGGTACGGCCTGTGTAGAAGGCCCATGGGCCGTGGCCTGTTACTTATTAGTTATTTAGGGCAAAGCCCAACTTGATGTGGAACTCTATAAATACCCTTTCCATTGGAGGTAAGGGGTGTTGGTTAATGTTATTCATTTTGTCATTACTATTAATCTTAACCTACCTCTCTTTCTCTATCTAATATTCTCTCTTTAGAATCAAGTAACCTTGTGTGATAAACTTGAGACCTATCAAGTGGTATCAATCGCCAAGGGGTACATTTGGTTGTTTTTGATTAGATTTGTAAGAATTGTCAAGAAATCGGGTACTGTTCATCGCTATTCTCCGAGTTAGGAGACATTTCTCCGAGTTAGGAGAATCAGATTTCACATAACTCTTCGAGTTAGAAGAGTTCTCTGACTTACTCATCGAACAAGGGTCTTCGAGTTAGAAGACTTCGAGTAAGCCTTCGAGTAACCTGTCATTCTCCGAGTTAGGAGTTAAGGTTATTAGTACGTTTGATCCTTTGAATTACTCTTCGAGTTAGAAGAATAATTCTCCGAGCAACATTTCTTCGAGTAAGAAGAATAACTCTCCGAGCAACAAACTCTTCGAGTAAGTACTTTTCGAGTTATTAAAAGTATTCCTTCGAGAAATCTGAAGTTTCCGAGTAAACATTTTCTGAGTAACAATCTTCGAGTTAGAAGATTTACCCTAAATTCTGTGTTTAAATTCCGAGTTAGGAAATCAGAACTTCTTTTAAAATCCTTCTACTAAGGGGTTATATACTTGGTGAATTCTTATGCTGCGAGCAAGAATTCTTCGAGCAAGGAAGCTTCAAGTTAGATAGTTTCTTCTAGCAACATTTTTTTCGAGTAAGGAATTGTTCTAGGTTTCTCCGAGTAAGGGTAACCTTCGGGCAAGGATTATTTTTTCCAGTTCTTCTACTTACAAACCTAATCTTCGTCAACAACCTTCGTTATCCTAAACGATCCAACATTCACAAGTTACAACAAGATGTCTCAACCTCCAAACTACAACTACTTCCACAATCAACAACAACAGTATCGACAGCAAGAACCGTATCCTCAACCACAGTATCCTCTACAAAAAGCCTTCGTTCAACAACATCAGTTTTTCCCTTAACAACAAGCCCCTCAACAACAACAATATCCAGAACAACCAATGTAGACTTACCAACTTCCTCCAAAAAAACCTCACTGGTTTGACCAAATATGCGAAGCAATCAGTAGTCAACAATCCAGACACGAGGCAGGATCTTTAGATACACCACCAATGCTTACTCCGGGTAATTACGTGCAGGGGTCAAGTCTTTTTCTTCTGTTTATTGAACTCAAGAAACCCCATGGAAAGTACTTGAAAAAGGTAATTATAGAAGGACCATATCCTGTACCTACCACAACGGTTCCTAGCGATCCTAATGCCATTCCTCCAAGAGAGGCAACTACAACTCCTATTTCTGTTGCTCAGCTTACAACAGAACAAGTACATCAGCAAGAAGCAAATGAATTAGCAATGTCTTACATACCTCAAGGAATTCCAAATCCTATCTTTCGAAGTATCGATGCACAAAAGACTGCAAAAGACATGTAGGAACATGTACATCTTCTTATGGAAGGAACAGAGTTAAACAAAGAGGATATGGAATCTAAGCTTTATCTAGAATACACTATGTTTATGATTGAAGCTGGGGAATCTCTAGAGTCATACTACCATAGATTTACAAATATCATCAATGACTTTGACCGTCACAACATCGCACTACCAGGGATTGCAGTGAATACTAAATTCCTAAGTTGTCTCGGACCTGATTGGTAGAAGTATGTAACTTTTGTTCGACAAGCCAAGAATCTACACAACGCCACTTATGGGTTGTTGTATGACTATTTGAAGCATCACCAATCAGAGGTTGACAAAGACAAAGCAGCTTGTGGAGGTTACTCACCATCATCAACTCCAAATTCACTTGCTTTGATGGCTCAGTCTCACTTTGCTCCAAAACCAGATCAGAGTTTTGTCCAACCACAACATCCTATAATTTATCCCTCACAAACTTCATTAAGCCAACTTGTTCCATACGAAGCATCACAACAACAAGCTCATAATCAACTGGTTTCATATGACAAAACCGATTCTATGATGTACTCCAATGTTAACAGTGATGAAGACAACGCTTACAACTCGTTGAACGAAGGCTTTGCTTTGATTGCTAAAGCTTTCAGCAAATTTTCAAATAAATCTAATAACCGTCTGAGGTCTTCTTCTAATACTCGAAATCAGGCAGTTGTTAATGATGGCAGAGTTGAGATTCAAAACAGAGCTTCTGGGAGATATGGTTCGGGTAGCTATAAGGGAAATTCCGGTGGACAGTGGTTTACTACAGCTAGAAGTAGTAAGAACAACGTTGGTAATACACAAAGGAGGGCATAAATTGTTGATACAGGGAATACTGGGATTGGAAACACCATGGTCAAATGCTACAACTGTGGAGGGAAAGGTCACTAAGCCAATGCATGCCCCAATCCAAGGACCAGAGGAAGTGCATATCAAAAGGAAGCTCTTCTTCTTGCTCTCAAATATGAAGCTGGAGGCACTCTTACAGAGAAGGAGCACAACTTCATGGCTAATGCTTATTCGGATGATGATATGGAGGATCTTGAAGCCAATGCAACCGTGATGTTGATGGCTAATATGCAAGAGTTGAACATGGGTGACACAGGTCCAGTTTATGATACCGACGGCTTGTCTCAAGTACCCGACTCTAAATACGTCGTTCATGAAATTGTATCACCCTCTGCATCTGCATCAGCTGAAGAAAATGTTGGTCAAAATGACTCATTCTTATTATCTCAAGTCGATGACCAAATAAACACCGTAGTTATATTTGATGAAGAACAAATTAACCCCGTTGTTACATTTGATGATCCTCTTGATGATGATAATAATGATCAACTTGAACAAGATAATCTTTTTCCTGATCCAGATTCAGAGCTCATGACCTTGCTTTTGACCACCCAATACACAGAAATCCCAAATTGATAAGTGCAACGAAATAAATAGGAATCTAAAAGCAAAATTTGCATTCTTAACAAAGGATCTTGAGTGCTACAAACTTCAACTTTCAAACTATGAAACTAAAAAAAAATGGGAGAAAAGCTTTGAGGCTGCATTCCAACAATCTTATGTGAAAGCACAAGATTTAGAACATCAAGTACGTGAATTAACCATTTCCAAAAATGAATTAATTTTACAAATGGAACAAGAAAAATTGGATTTTCTAAAGCAAGTTGACATTCTACACTCTGAACTTACCAAAACTAAAACAGAGTTGTCCTCTTATCAAGATAATTTTTCTGAACACCAAAAAATTTCAAGGAAACGAGTTGATTCATATCTTGAGGAAATCGTTGCGTTGGAATGCAAATTTAAAGAATTTCAAAACGTAGTGTATAAAACTGGTGAACTATTACAACCATTCAAACGTTAATTGTAAAACCAAATCCCCAAGGATATGGCTTTGCTATTGGAGATGACAAACCAAGTTTTTTTTTTTACATAAAGCACTTAAGGAAAATCCGAAGTTATATAGTGCAGAACATGTTTGATGATTCTTTCATGCGTGTTGTTGTTTATAATCGTGAAGAGGAAATGGAGCAAGAGGATGAGAGTCGATCTAAAATGAGTAATGTCCACTTTCATAAACCATATGACTACTCACGAGTATCTCATATTAGCGACACCTTCATCCAACAACAAGATAAATCAGAACAAACATGGTCTTTAATTGCAATGAATGGATCTTTTGAGTTAGGCCCTGTGACCAAAGTAGCATAAGTTAATGGCCTTTTCCAAATCTAGGTGTAATTGCCTCATTGCCAAAACAATTTCGTGTCCTTTGATATTTTAATACATTTATGGAAGACATAAATTTTTTGAAAGATGCAATCGAACGGAATTCAGAGATAAAAGTCTCTACTTTTCTTTCTCCCTATGAAAAAGAAAAGAGAGAAGTTTTTCAAAAGCAATTTTTACCACACGTCCAACACCTGATACTTTGTGCTACACATTGGGAACAGGAACTTCAATCAAAAGTTGCATCCATGATGAACATTTTCGAAGCAACTGAAAACAAGATTTCAAAACAAACATGTAAAAATAAAGCTTTGAAAAAAAGAAGCAGATCAAATCTTGGAGAATGTTCTATGTTCAGATGTTATATGTAGGTCCACGGTTTAGGGATCTAAGTAGCCTTTGTAAGACAATAGATAACTTGAATAAATCCAAATTAATCTATATGAGAAACTCTTAACAGTATATTGATTGTTAATGCGAAATCTTAACAAACAACAAGTATGAAAAACACAACTATTAATACTAACTTCGTATTACTATTAAACTTTCAATAAACACAATGTCACTAATGTCACTCTAAACATAATGCCGTAGGGTTCCTTTTATACTCTAAGGAAACCCTAATGTTACAAAACGTGTGAAAGGATAAACATATCTTCTAATAAGATAACTAATACGTATATATCCTTTCCTAATATATAGCTAACAAACTATTCTGATAATATAAACAGACTTAACTATGTTTGCAGAATTAACTAAGTACTGGCAGACTTAACTAAGCTAACAGACTTAACGAATACATCAAAAGACTTAAGTCTGTTCTTCAATAATTCCCAACAATCCTCCCTTAACTTGATCTTCATACACCATGAACTTCAAGTTTCTTTCTTGATAAGCTTCCTTTTGGAATTATTTTGAACTTCAACTCTTTGAATCATCATATCTGAACTTTGTAGCATCTTTTATCATCAATCTTTACACCATCTGATCTTTTCAGCAACATTGACTATTTGTACATCAATTCATAAAGTTTCATACTATTCTCATCACTTCCAGGTGTGTTAACTCCTATGAGAGGTGAATCATTGAAAATTTAATGGATTTGATGTCTCTTTACCAGTTAGCCATTAACTCTAGAGTAGCCAATGTTTGGTGTAAAACCATGGTACATTGATAACCATTTCAACTCTTTGTACATGAAACATGGTGAGTTGAAATACCATATGATTTTTAGCAAATCATCAGCTATCAACGGATTTGATTTGACTTTACCAAAAGCTATTTTCTTTTGGACTAGCCAATTCTTTGGTGGAATGCAGTCATCACCTCGGTGAATTGATAACCAGTTATGGATTTCCACAGCCATTAACACAAGCCATACTCTTGTAGGCTAGTCAACTCTTCACTATTACAGATATGGTGAGTTGATTACCATACAATTTTTGGCAAATTGTCAGCCATAAATGGATTTGAGGTATCTTTACCAGAGCCATTTGCTCTTGGATTAGCCAGTCCTTATGTGGATTAGACATGGTGGACTGATAACCATTTGTTGTGTTAGTGCAAAACACCTTCACTAAGTGAGAAATTCCATTAATCCCACTTATGAGCTTAGAAAATTCTTTCAAACACCCCAAACAACTTCCTTGTGGGACTGCATTTCAATTAACTCCAACAGTTGATAATATACCTCATCCTTCTTATCACCCAAAAGCTTCTTTTTAAGCATCTACTTGCATACCCTAGGATGTAGAGGATACTCAACTTCTGCCAACATATAGATGTGTGCACTCTGCAAAGTCAAACAATGAACTTGGCAGCTGTCAAAGTATCTCCATCTTACTATCTCTTGTTGAAAGGGCAGCTTCCAAATCTTATCAGTCCTAGATGGTGGATCAAACATGGTTTTTAAATCTCCCCAAAGAACTCTTTCAAATTCTTCTTCTGGTCTGTTATCTCCATGCTTGATCATCATCAGCTTATACAACTCCTTGAGATCATCTCTGCTCAAATCATTTAGTAAACCTGGAAAATTCACATACATAACATCTGTGTTACCTTCCTTGATTATCTGATAAGCCCCTCTCTTACCAGTTTTGATGATTTGCCATCTAACAATCTTGGTAGGTTGTACTGAGCTTTTAGGAATTGAACCCATTGTGAATTCCTCAGAAGAGGGTTCTTCTTCCTCTTGTACATCCTCCTTAGAAACTGATTTACCCTTCTTAGCTGCTCTATTTCTTCTAGTCCACCTTATAATAGGCTTCTTAATTTCTACTTCTTCCTTCACAAGTTCACCTTTTGAACTCTCAGGTACCTTTTCAACCTCAGATACCTTCTTTATTTTAAAGCTTCTTCTAATTGAATCTTCATAGTCAATAGGCTTATAGTTCTGATCCCTTCATAAGCCTTGAGATACATATCTTCAATCTCTTCATATGTTTTTCCTTTCATTCTTTCAAAAGTAGAATGCTCCATATTCTTCAAATAATTCTTCATATAAGCCATTTTCTCCTGCTTTGATTGTTTCTTGGTAGTGCTGGTAGTACTCTTCCTCTTTTGTGTCTGCTTGATCTTCTCCATCATATCTCCAAGTGTTTCTGTATCCCTTCTGGCATTAATGAATTCTGCAAGCTGTTTTGCTCTTTCCTCAGTTGTCAGACTTGCATTAGCCTTTAGCTCTTCCACCTTTGCCCTTAGTTCAACATCACCCTCAATCATAGACATGAGTGGATCATCATTAAACTCCTCTTGTATCTTCTTTGCAAGTAATTCATCTTGTTTCTTTAACTCTTCAAGTCTTGCCTCTTCAGCTGCTTCTTCAGCTTGAATTCTTGCAATCTCAGCCATACTTGCTTCTTCCTCTCTTTGTTGCCTCTTTGTTTTCTTAGGCTGAGGAGTTTCTTCAAGTGTTTGCTTGCCATCTCTTTGAGTACCAGCAGACTTATCTTCTTTACCAGTACTAACTTCTTCACCAGACTTATCTTTAATAGACTTATCACCAGAACTAACCTTCTCAGCAGACTTAATCGGATCATCACCAGAATTAACCTCTTCTATCACCAATTTCCTTCTTAGCCTTCTCTTCTTCTTCTTTTGAATTTGACTAAGAGTCTTGGCTAAAGTCTCTGCTGCTTCCAATCTCTCAGGACTAATATCAGTACCACTTGTTGATTTTGCTTGAGCAAGAGTCTGAAAGATTTCTTCTTCACCCAAATTCCTCCCCTGTTTGGAAGAATTTTCATCTGCAGCACCCTCCTGATCACTAAAGTCAACCCCTTTTTCTTTCATAACCTTCTCCATCTTCTTGACTTTTCTGACCAAAGTCGCTATTGCATTTCCCATGGTGTGGTTTGCCTTCTCCAATACAGATATCCTGTTAACTAATTGAGGAACCAGCTATAAAAGAGCTTCCACAGACATTGGAGCTGATTCCTCCTCATGAGTTGGAGTTTCAACCTGGGTTTGCTACTGAGGTGAAGGTAGTGTGGGTGTAGGTGACGGTGGTTGTGGTGCAGGTGGGCTAGGTGAATTTGTAGGCCCCTCAGCTGTAGGTGAAGGTGAGTATGTTTCTCTTCCAGGTGATGACAATGATGTACTTGCAGTGTTAGTAATAACAGGCAACATAGGAGCTAACAATGGCTTATGTGTCCCCTGAAATCCTCTTTTCATGTTACTAAATTTTTTATCTTTGAAGGGTACACACAAGTAAGGCACTTTGTTTTATGTTTCAATATGCAAAACCATTTGCAAAAAATGAGGGTACATCAAAAATTTATGTTTACTTTTCACATTTGCCATCATGCCATCAAATATTAATTTGGAAAAATTAAAAGTTTTGCCAAGTGAAAGACAAACCAATGCAGAAGCAATATTACTTCCAAATTGATCCCATCCTCCACTCTTAGAACTTAGAAAGTGTAGCAAATGATGGATTAAGAATCTCCACTGAGGTGAAAAATGGCTTTTCCAAAATGTGAATGTACCATCGGTGGGATATCCTATATTACCCATACCCTCTAAAATCATGTTATTCGGTAACATAATTTCCCCTGAAGCATCATCCAATTGAAGACTACTTCTAATGGATGCTTCAGTGATTGAATATTCATTGTTATCAATAGTCGCCCTTAAATTTAGAGTCCCATCAACAAGAGTTTCGGAAGTAGCAGTCCCCCAAAATTATTTGACTAGGGAATCATAGATAGTGGGATTGTGAGTTAAGGCATACCTGATGTGTGAGCCTTTGAAAAAATCCACTATCTGTTCAAAACCTTCGCCTTTGGTTGGTTTCTTCAAGAAACCCACTTGATTATGATTATCACAGTATTTGAGTTGAGCCATAGATGATTGGTAAGTACTGGTTGACTGACGAATTAGGGTTTTTATGCTGGTAGTTGAAAAACAGAGTAAATCTTGGCCGAGAATAAAAATTTGAAAAATAGAAGTAAATAATGGATAAAGATGAAAAATCCATAAAATATTATCCATATATACCTCTTTTTCCCGAAAAAATAGTAACAGTATTATTTAAACAGGAAAAATCATTAAGTGTACGACCAGACCTAACGGTAAAAAATTAATTACAGTTTAAGACTACCAGAATTAACATTGGTCAACCAGACTTACTTAGCAATCCACCAGATTTAACAAAAACATCATGCAAACACAAATAAAAATCATTAGCAAAGCTTCCAATCACCATCCATCCATGCTTTTCCTGGAAAAATTAGTCTAAAACCAAGAAAATATACAACCATATGTTGTTGCAACCAGAATTAAAACCTATTCACTACCAGAATTAACTCTAAAGCTACCAGATTTAACTTCTACTAGAATTAAATCTACTTAATACTTGTACTATTTTACAAACTATACATTTAACCTCCCATTAAATGTAGCTATGGGTTTACCATTCCAATATTAACCACTAAGAAATTGAACCTAGGTCCATCAAAAGCTTTGGTAAATAGATCAGCCACATTAAAGTCTGTGTGTATCTTTTCCACCCTAATCAATTTCTTTTCAAAGCAATCCCTTATAAAGTGATGCCTTATTTCTATGTGTTTAGTCTTAGAGTGATACACTGGGTTCTTTACTATACAGATAGTACTTTCATTATCAATGTGAATTATAGTATTCATGAAATTCAAACCATAATCCAGCATCTGATTTTGAATCCACAAGACTCGTCCATAGCAATTAGAAGCAGCTACATACTCAGCTTCAGTTGTAGATGTAGCCACAATGGTTTGCTTCTTGCATTGCCATGAAATCAATCTTCTGCCAAGAAATTGACAACCTCTAGTTATGGATTTCCTATCAAGACTTTCTCCAGCATAGTCACTATCTGAATAGGCTTCCAGGTCAAATGATGACTCTCTAGGATACCAAAGACCCAAATTGGGTTTGCCCTTTAGATATCTAAAGATCCTCTTCATAGCATGAAGATGTAAAGTCTTGGGAGTAACCTGAAAACGAGAACAAGCATAAACTGCAAACATAATATCAGGCCTAGAGGCAGTTAGATACATAAGAGAACCTATCATAGATCTGTATAGGTGCACATCCACATCATCAGCATCCTCATCTTTGGTTAATGGCACCTTGTTCTCCATTGGAGTCACTGCTGTCTTCACACTTGCAAGATCAAACTTCTTCAGCATCTCAGCAACATACTTGTCTTGAGAAATGAAAAGTCCATCTTTCTTTTGTTTCACTTACAGTCCAAGAAAGAATGTAGGCTCACCCATTGAGCTCATCTGAAATCTGCCTTTCATCAATGCCTCAAATTCTTCACACCAAGACCTTTTGTGGATCCAAAGATGATATCATCTACATACACTTGCACTAGAATGATATCCTTCTTATTCCTTTTAATGAACAAGGTCTTGTCAATGACACCCCTCTTGTATCCATGTTCCTCAAGAAATTTGGAAAGTGTAGCATACCAAGCTCTGGGTGCTTGATGTAATCCATACAAAGCTTTGATTACTTTGTAAACCTTGTTGGAATGAGCAGGATCAATAAAACCAGGAGGTTGGTAAACATACACTTCTTTTTCTATAGTGCCATACAGGAAAGCACTCTTGACATCCATTTGATAAACTATGAATCCCATGTAGGATGCAAAGGCCAAAAATAACATGATAGCTTCAATTCTAGCCACAGGTGCAATAGATAACTTGAATAAATCCAAATTAATCTATATGAGAAACTCTTAACAGTATATTGATTGTTAATGCGGAATCTTAACAAACAACAAGTATGAAGAACATAACTATTAATACTAACATCGTATTACTATTAAACTTTCAATAAACACAATGTCACTAATGTCACTCTAAACATAATGCCGTAGGGTTCCTTTTATACTCTAAGGAAACCCTAATGTTACAAAACGTGTGAAAGGATAAACATATCTTCTAATAAGATAACTAATACATATATATCCTTTCCTAATATATAGCTAACAAACTATTTTGATAATATAAACAGACTTAACTATTACTAACTACCATACTTAACTATGTTTGCCAGACTTAACTAAGTACTGGTAGACTTAACTAAGCTAACAGACTTAACGAATACATCAACAGACTTAAGTCTGTTCTTCAATAATTTCCAACATTATATCTGTGATTATGAATTCCATTTTTGTGGCTTCTAATGCAATGACTGTTGATGCTCATTCTAGTGATATTGAGATGTTGAGATTTGAGATTGATAATTTGAAAATAGAAAATAAGAGACTTCGAAAGGTCAATGATGATGTGAAAAACAATTTTTCAAAGGAAATTTGCCAACTCAACCAAAGGTTGCAATGGTGTCCAACTCAAAGTCTTGACTTTGAGTTAAAACTACAAAACCAACAGGCATCTTTGTCCTTTCAAAACAGTCATGCTTCTGAAAATCTGATTGAAAAAGAAAATGTTGTTTTAAAACATCAAATTTCTGGATACGAAAAGGACATTGATAAAGTTTGCCAAAACAGAAATGACACTGTTCGATTAAACCGAGAATTGGATTCAAAAATTCAACTACAAAAACACATCATCATTGAGCTGAAAGAGAAAATCAATGTACTTGAAAAAGGGAAATTTGTAAACAAGAATGTGATTAAATCAGGCATGCATAAGGTAAATGAGATATCTAAGAAAGCATCATCCCAGACAACTAATGTGCATGCTTCGACTTCTACAGGACTAGGCACCTCTCCTAAGGTTAGCAGATCCAAGACTAACAAGAAGACTAGTATTTGGAAACCTAAGAGCAGCCCCCTAAAGATCAAGAAGTAGAAGTTCACACTAGGAATCTGAATAAAAAACATGTTATGTCTAAAGTAGAATAAAGCCTTAAAATGTGTAATTCTAATTGTGATGTAACGAATGCTAAAACTTTGAATGTTCTTAATGATGTTATTGATGCTTATTGTGTGTTTTGTCGTACAAGTATTTTGTCTGGTAATCATCAAAAATGCGTTGCGAAAACCCTTTTGTCTCGTAAGCAGAAACATACACCTGGCATTTCCTCTAGGCTCACTACCGATGCTAAGTCAATTTTGGGAAAATCGCCAAATGTAGTTTCTAAGACTACCGTAGACAAGACCATAGCTGCTACTAGACCAATCCAACCACCTAGTGCATTTACTAGGAAGAAAGCGGAATCTAGTTGGACTTGGCAACGTTGGCTACAACATAAACCTAGTTTTACTTGGTTACCAAAGATGCTTAAAAACTGTGCTACTAACCCAACGGGTTCCTCCATTACTGTCTCTCCATCTGCATTGTCTTCTTTTGATGTAGGTGATTCAAGTTGTACTATGGATTGTTGATAGCGGGTGTTCCCGACACATGACAGGCAACCTAAAACTTCTCGTAAACTTTATCGCAAAGTTCACAGGAACTGTCAGATTCGGGAATGACCATTTTGCCGCTATCATGGGCTATGGGGACTATGTCAACGGAAACATCGAAATAAGCCGTGTATACTACTTTGAAGGCCTTGGACATAACCTCTTCTCCGTTGGACAGTTTTGTGATGGTGAATTGGAGGCTTTATTTAGGGAGAAAACCTGCTTTGTTCGAGATCTACACGGGAACGATCTTATGACAGGAAAATGCGGAATGAATCTGTACACCATTTCCTTATCAGATATGACCGCCTCTTCTCCGATTTGCTTACTCTCTAAGGCACAATCTACAAAAGCATGGTTATGGCATAAACATTTGTCTCACTTGAATTTCTAAACAATGACCGATCTTGCACGTCATAAGTCAGTCGACGGTCTTCCTAGATTTTAGTATACCAAAGATCACCTTTTTCTAGCATGTGAACAAGGGAAGTGTAGTCGTGCTCGTTTTCCTCCAAAAACCAAGCACAATACGGATCATGTTTTGCAACTTCTACGTATGGATTTGTGTGGTCCGATGCGAGTGCAAACAATCAACGGGAAGCGTTACATTCTGGTAATCATCAATGACTTCTCAAGATGGACTTGGGTCTACTTTCTTCGCACCAAAGATCAAGCTCCTTCGATGATGATCGCCTTTCTCACCAAAATTCAGATTCAGCTCCGCAACACCATTCGAAAAGTAAGAACAGACAACGGAACCGAATTTAAGAACTACACTCTTCGTGAGTATTTTGAGAAACTAGGGATTGAACAACAAACATCCATTCCACGCAGCCCAGAACATAATGGAGTGGTTGAAAGACGAAACATAACGTTAGTCGAAGCTGCAAGGTCGATGTTGATTAATGCTCAATTACCGAATTACCTCTGGGCTGAAGCTTTCTCAACCGCTTGCTACACCCAAAACCGTTGTATGATCACCAAAAGGCACATCAAAACCCCATATGAAATTATTCACAGAAGAAAACCGAGCATAAATTACTTTCATGCATTTGGGGCTCTCTGTTACCAAAATAATGATCGTACTGACCTAGGAAAGTTGAAAGCCAAAGCCGATATAGGAATCTTTTTTGGATACTGTGAGAATTCCAAAGGATTTCGTATCCGGAACCGTCGAACCTACGAAATTCAAGAGACAATACACGCTCATTTTGATGAACTTACGGACTTGGCTTCTGAGTAAAACAGCTTAGGACCCAATTCTAACCGTCTGAACTTCCCTGATCAGTCAGCTGCACCACTATCTCTCAACCGCAAGGACTTGGAAGATTTGTTTGCTCCGCTGTTCGATGATTCGATCGTTATTCGTGCTTTTGATGTATCCACCAGTTCCGTTGCACACCCTGTCCAACTACAAGTACCTGATACACAAGGAACTATATCTACGATAGTTGCTACAGACGCACCTCCAAAAGAACCATCATCATCAGTAGATCAAACAGCTTCTAACACTCAGACTGCAGCTGAAGATCCCCTCTCACCTTCTGAAGTACCTACACCGGCAAATTATGACGGAAATGCACTTTTCAATCCATTTGCTCCAGCTCCCACCATTCCAGATACTGTCGAGTCTTCATCGAGCAATTTGGATCCGTCAAATATGCCCCAAAATTTTCAACACTACCCTTCAACCCAAAAGTGGACTAAGGATCACCCTTTAGTGAAGGTGATTGGTAATCCAAACTATCTAGTTATGACACGCAAGAGACTCTAAACCGACGGTGAAACTTGCATTTATGCTAATGAACTCAAATAAGTACATTTTATTATCATCATTTATCCTATTTATTTGACTTGTTTTATTATATTATCTATGAGAATCGATACATTAATATTTACTTTAGTGATTCTCAGGTAAAAACAAGCTATATGTGAAACTTGGTGATTTTGGTATAATTATGGAGCAAAACAAGCAAGATGTCAAAAGCCTACTGAAATCCAGAAGATCAAGCTCGTTCTACTCCAGATACGCCGCAATATACTTCTAACATACGGCGTATCACTATCAAGATTTCACAAGTTACAATCCAAGTACATGCGCCGCATACAAAGATCAAGATACGCCGCATCTGAAGACGGTGTACGAATATTCCTGAATATATTAATCTTGGACCCCACGCGAAGTTAATGCGCTGCACATCTATCCCTCAGACAGAAACTATAAATACCCCAAGGACAGACGAATTTGAAGAGCTAGATTTTAGAGAGATATAACCCTAGAGCCGAATTCAGACGACCAAGCAGCACAAGACACACCTAAACGAAGATACAAGAGCTGTAAGAAGGTCCTGCATGTATTCAATTCATTAAGTAGTTTTGTTTTATTGTATTAGTACGCTTTAATTCATCAGGATTGATGGGCTTGTGTCATGTGACTACGGAAAATCATGCACTCCCCTTAATATTGCTTTCCCATTAATTAAAGTTTATATGTTGATGTCTTTGGTGACTTTTATTAGTGCATTGATAACCTCTGTGTCTAGCTGAGTCTTGCTTGGGTCGCCATGCCCCTTCCTCGCCTATTTGTTGTAGCGTCTCTTGAATAAATAGGATAGACATAAGTAATCATTAAGGGTTTACTCGCCGATAAGATTAGAGCCAACGAGAAAGGTTTAATTATATACACTTCATGTAAAACTAGCAATAAAACAAGTGACAAGCTACTTAATTATCAGGACAGGTCTTCTTATGTTCGAGTAATTATCTGTGACGTGTGGCTAATCGTGATTCGGCTCATTAGTTAGTTTTCTACTTAATAAACAACGTGCCAGTCTTCAGCTGAACCCCCATTGCGTTAGATTAGGTTGTATAGCTAACTTAGGAATAAAACCTGATTAGAATAACAGATAATAGTTCACTCTAGTGATCGACACTCTATTACCATTATATTCATATGACGGTTACACTCTCTTAAGTGTGTTGTATGATAGTCGGCTAATATAAATTTAAAACTTGGTAGGCATTAATACTGCAAACGCAACGACACAGTCGGCACAATTTTGCGCCGCTGCCGGATGAATTGTTATTATCGTTAATTTGATTATATTTTAAATAGGTTTATCTTTTTAGTTTTTTTTAGATTTATAAACCACTAACCCGTTGATATAATAGATAATTGCATTCATTGTATGATTGCATATTTTCTTTTTTGTTTATTTTCTGTAATTTTTGTTTCTTTTTGTTTGTTTTTATTTTTGTTTTTCTTTTTCTGTATTTTTCTGCATTCTGTTGTCGTTGTATTGTGCTGATACAAACGATACGGCGTATTGCGTTTAATTCTTATAAAATACAACGCGTTTAATAAATTCGAGTACGACGCATCTTTCCCCAAGATACGGCGTATTCTGTTTTTAATAAGAAATTTTTCTAAACCCTAACGCCATACGACGCATCTGTTTTCACAAATACGGCGGATTTTCTATTTAAATTAAAAACAGTTTTTCGAATTATTAAACAGAAGCGACGCATCGATTTTTATCGATACGACGCATCTACTAAATCAAAAATCTTGTATTTTGAAACGTAACGAAAATACGGCGCATTAGCTTTTGTTAATACGACGCATTTAATTTAATTTAATAAATATAGTTGATTTTTGATATTCACTTTGATCGTTTCACTACTCTCGTGCACAAGTTGGTTTACTTTCAGAATAAATGATGGCTTAAGCATCAATATGGAAGATTACATTCTGAACCTAACTAAGAGATGCTAGCTGGAGAGATCAACCTTCGATGACTGGAAGGCTATAATAAGACGACAAGAGTGGAGGAGAACTCAGTACTGGTAACATTGAGCATCTTAAATTCTTGAAATAGAATTCCAGGTACCCTCTACAATTATTCACCTAGCCTTAAGGAGAGTTCTCTACGAAACCTCTCCCGAATATAATCTCAATTTTGTAAGCTTAAAACGATATTTCCTCCTAACCTTGGAGTAAATCATTATCCACTAAACAATAAGATTATAATCATTAATAAAACGGATATGCTTATTGTTCTTATCTTGAATTTATTTATATCATATGGTATACCGTTTTACCCCAAATTTGATGTATAAGGAAACGCGTTGCGGAGGCCAAGGTACGTTCCTTATTTAAATTTTGTTCACTGGCACAACAATACGGCGGATCTTAGTATTCTAAGCGCCGTATCTCTGACTAATTAAAACTTATTGACCAGTCAACGAATTTAGATAAATACGCGCATGACAATTATGCGATACGGCGCATCGTATTTGCCCTATAAATATGAAAGAGATGCGCCGGATTTCCACGTTTTACCCAATTTACACACGTTAAAACGCACACCACTTGACCAAATTAAACCCTTCAATCTAAGTTCTTTTCTCAAATCAAACCTTCTAATCTGAATTCTCGACCGAATCCTAATCGCGACATAAGGTAATAATCTTATTTAATTTTGTTTAAATTTAAAAATTAGGGTTTATGCTATATATCGAATATGATGGAAAATTTAGGGGATTTGATTAGAACTTGGACTAGGTGATTTCCCCTATATTAATTTTGGATAGATCATTGAATTTCAAACCGATTTGATTTGAATAAAAATTAGGGTTCGGGGAGATTATTTTTGAACTTTGGAGGGAAAATGAAATGTTGTGGTAATTGGAACTTTTAGATGTTGATATATGGGTAAATGGAACCGTGATGTTAAGTGGGAGTTTACGTCACGGGGCCGGATTCTTGGAAAACGTGCCTGACCCCCTTTCTTTTATACTAATACATTGCTAGATGCGGGCACATCTAAGTTACTTGATACGGCGTAACAACCTATTTTTAATTTAAATATTTCCACCATTGTTGCGACGTATTACTTAATTTAGATACGACGCATCCTCCATACGCCGTATTATATTGCATACTCCGCATCTCTTTTATGCAACTTAGATACGCCGCATTGATTCCTCAAGGATGCGCCGTATCGACCATATTTCAGAACTGTTCTCTAACCTTAAAATTTATTTCAGATGGCATTACCAGACGTTGAACACAGGCATATGTGGCTCCATTTCGAGACCATGGGACTTACACCTGATACTGAGGCTGATTATGTACGGAGACTTAGGGCAATTTTCTTTAGGAAAATCTTTAGGGCTCCGGTTTTGGACTTTGAGGGTGTTGGTTTGATTGACGGAGGGAATGCAGCTGGTGGTCTTCATGATAGGTTGGAGATGGTAGTGAGGGATGATGATGATGATGTTGTGTTTAGGTCACATATGCATGGGAGAGGTTGTTCGGTATTGATGAGCCTCTGATTAGGGAGCTCATGCTAGAGTTCTTTAGTACAGTTCATTACAGGGAGACCGATATGTTGATTGATACGGCTGACACTCTGGTATTCAGGTTAGGTGGGGTGCACAGGCAGATGTCGATGCGGCATTTCATTTTGGCCATGGGATTACACACTGAGGCGGAGATTGGATCCGCTGGGTTTGCCAGGTACTGGGCTGAGAGCTTACGGGCAGTTCCAGATAGGATGTTGCTCGGTGATTACTGGGAGAGGATATCCTCTGGGGGTGATTCCACCACTGCCACCCCATCCTACACACTCATCAGGGAGCCTATGAGGAGATTGTGCCACCGGATGATTGCATTGACTATTGCTGGGAGAGGTCAGTCACCTGAAAAGGTGACCACTCTTGATCTCTTCCTTCTCAGGAGCATGGATGAGGGATTGGTGGTGAACATCCCTAACTTTTTGGCACATTTCCTTCATAGAGGAGCCTTAGGGAGAGACAGGAGGAGCCAGATGACCGGGGGGCATTTTGAGTCTAGATTGGCCCGACATTTTGGTGTGATTGGTGATGAGATCCCTGCTGGTTTAGAGATTGAGGTGACCAGTTTTCCGGTTATTGGGCAGGATTATTTGGTCAGGTTGGGGATTTGCGAGATGATCATGGGGGGATGCTATTGGGTGGCATTGGGCCCCGTGAGGCCAGCAGAGGATGAGCCAGAGCAGGGAGATCCCCAGGGAGCTCCAAGCTGCTGCTCCAGCTCAAGAGGAGCCACAGGTACCCCCACCACCAGTTGCACGTTCTGTGGGTCAGAGAGTAGAGAGAGTTGAGGGGGAGGTGAGAGCTTTGAGGGGCGTAGTTGATGGTATGAGGGCTGACCTCACTGTAGTCAGGAGGGATTTAGGTTGGCTAGTTGGGAGTTTGAGTCAGATTTTGGAGCATCAGGGCACGAGCCATACTCGCCCTGATGGCACTTACGTTAGAGGCATGATCTCATACTCCCGGCTCCCCTCACGCAGAGTCCGACCTAGGACCGATGATGCTAGCACCTCAGGAACTCACTCGGCTGCAGGAGACGATTCCCCACATCCTTGATCTAATATGTTTGAGTTTATTGACATTGTTCCTCATACATTTTTATTCTTCTTGGGATTGTACTGAATTCTATTATCGTGTATTTATTTAATGTTTCAGTTTATGCTTCTTATTATGTTTGATGAAGACTGGCATTAAGTTCAGCATGAGTGAACGAGAGAACCCGAGAGGTAAACCGTGAAACGTACGCATTTTACAACAGACTGTTAACAGTCTGTTTGCTAAATACATGCGCCGCATCTAGTAAAACAGATGCGACGCATCCTATCCTTTATTTTATTTTAATTCGTATTTATTCCAGGCTCGATACGGCGTAACTTCTTCCATAAGATACGGCGTATCGACTGACCTGATGATTTACAGTTTAATTTTTTAGGTTTTATTTTTACTAACTACTAATGTATTATGCAAGTTTGAACCTTCTTAACTCAGGTGTGTTAAAGTCTAAATGGTATTATAGATTCCTGCATTTTTTGTGGATACATCATTCATGAAGCTTAAACGTTCTCATCCACAAGAAGTTGATTTTTGCTCTTATACCAATAATAGAGGATCATACCGAGCAAATTTCAGGGGAGTTTTTCTGTTCTAATTCTTTTATTTTCCAGTTTTTAACCTTTGACACAAACAACGAGGACGTTGTTTAAATTAAGTGGGGGGATGGAGAATTAGAACACTTACTTGTCCTAAACTTTTTCAAAATATGCTTAAAATGCGCTTAATATATCAAAATTTAAATTTTTTGAGCATGTTTTTGTTTAAATTCTAAATTACATAACCGCACACATAACTCTATTTTTTCAAAAATATTAAAACTTTAGTGTGCTAGTGACTTGTAAACTTTAGAACTTGGCTTGTATACTATTCGAGACCACCATAATAAGTATTATCTATATAATTGGAATGACTTGTCTAAATTGGTAAATTTCTAGGATTACACCCAAATAGCCTTTATATGTTATGTGATATTAACTAACTACACTGGTTAGTTAACCCCCGTATAAACCCTTTGTTTACTCTCACTTTTAGAGTAAAGATACCCCTAGAAAAACCCTTATAGCCATTCCTTTCGTTTCTTACACCTTTGTTATAATGTTTCGATACACCCTTACACCTTAGCTTACCCTGTAGATTAAAATCCGTGGTTAATTGCTTTAGCCAAAGTGTGTTTCCTTACATTACCTGTGTTCGCGTGCGTAATTCATTATCTTTGGTTAGATCGGGAAATTGCACAATGCAATTGGTATGAAAGTAAATATTGTATAACTTTTAGTTTATTTTTCGTGTGTTTGCTACTTTCGTTATTACAGTTATTTCTGAAAGTATGAAGAGTATGAAAAATTATCCGGAAAAATAGGGATAGAAAAGTTGTGAAAATTTTACACATATATGTTGATATTAAAGTCAAAAAAAAAAAAAAAAAAAAAAAAAAAAAAAAAAAAAAAAAAAAATCGAAAAAATAGAAAAGAAAAAGAAAAAGGAAAAGTTGGAAGTTTGTTTTAACCAACTTATGTAAAGTTTTGTATTAAGTGGGAGATATCACCACTATTTGTTGTATATTATATTTATGGATTGAATGGGAGTTGGCCGTTATGGGAACGCCAACTAAGGTTATTCTTTGATTGAGATCTTATTGAGTATAATTCGTGTCTACCTAAAGCGTGTGTTTCAAGTGTTAAAGCGTGAGTTATTCAATGATATGAGTCTTATTCATGGGATGGTTGGGAAAGTGATTAACCACACTTAGGATTTTAATTTATCTGTTTTGTTTATTTTTCATTTTACACCAATTTGTATCCCAAATATTATCCATACCCTATATCATTCTTCATCCAAACCTTTGATTTATTGAGATTAGGGATTTGAGCAATCTTAAGTATCGTAGTCGTGGATTCGTCTATGTATTTATGATTTTGTCGCCCTTTTTGATATAATGTTATTGGTGAAGATTACTTGGTCCTATCTTTAGCCCATTCGAGTTAAGGATTTGAGCAATTGCAAGTATCGTGGTCGTGGATTCGATCATGTATTTGTGATTTTGTCGCCTTTTCTGGAATATGAGATCGATAGAGATTAAAAAGGATGATCAACCCTTAAGCCTCAAAACCCTTTTTACCGCTTTAGACTTGTTATTCCTTGGCTTTAGTGGGGGAGATGCGTATACTTGCCAAGCCTATGATAGAATATTCGTCACGACTAAGCAACTAAACGATTTAGAATTGTTTTACATTAAAAATTATTTTGGTTTCTACTTCGTTAAGTGTTTGGTTGTGTGATTATGACAAAACGAATACGTGCTTAAATATAAAAATAAATCCTAATATCTTTTAGGATACATTTTCATATGATTAATTCTAAGGTTTACTTGGGGACAAGTAAAGTTCAAGTGGGGGGATATTTGATGAACTCAAACAAGTAGATTTTATTATCATCATTTATCCTATTTATTTGACTTGTTTTATTATATTATCTATGAGAATCGATACATTAATGTTTACTTTAGTGATTCTCAGGTAAAAACAAGCATTATGTGAAACTTGGCGATTTTGGTCTAATTATGGAGCAAAACAAGCAAGATGTCAAAAGCCTACTGAAATCCAGAAGATCAAGCTCGTTCTACTCCAGATACGCCGCAATGAACTTCTAACATACGGCGTATCACTATCAAGATTTCACAAGTTATAATCCAAGTACATGCGCCGCATACAAAGATCAAGATACGCCGCATCTGAAGACGGTGTACGAATATTCCAGAATATATTAATCTTGGACCCCACGCGAAGTTAAGTCAATGCGCCACATCTATCAACTCTATGCGCCGCATCGATCCCTTAGACAGAAACTATAAATACCCCAAGGACAGACGAATTTGAAGAGCTAGATTTTAGAGAGATATAACCCTAGAGCCGAATTCAGACGACCAAGCAGCACAAGACACACCTAAACGAAGATACAAGAGCTGTAAGAAGGTCCTGCATGTATTCAATTCATTAAGTAGTTTTGTTTTATTGTATTAGTACGCTTTAATTCATCAGGATTGATGGGCTTGTGTCATGTGACTACGGAAAATCATGCACTCCCCTTAATATTGCTTTCCCATTAATTAAAGTTTATATGTTGATGTCTTTGGTGACTTTTATTAGTGCATTGATAACCTCTGTGTCTAGCTGAGTCTTGCTTGGGTCGCCATGCCCCTTCCTCGCCTATTTGTTTTAGCGTCTCTTGAATAAATAGGATAGACATAAGTAATCTTTAAGGGTTTACTCGCCGATAAGATTAGAGCCAACGAGAAAGGTTTAATTATATACACTTCATGTAAAACTAGCAATAAAACAAGTGACAAGCTACTTAATTATCAGGATAGGTCTTCTTATTGTCTCAAGTATCTATCTGTGTACGTGTGTGCTAATCGCTGATTCGTGCTCATTAGTTTAGTTTTCTACTTAATTATAACCAAACCATGCCAGTCTCTTAGGCTAAACCCCCTTGCGTTAGATTAGGTTGTATAGCTAACTTAGGATATTAAAATACTGATTAGAATAACTAGATAATACGTTCCACTCTTAGTGATCGACACTCTACTTACCATTATATTCATACTGACCGGGTACACTGCTCGTTAAGTGTGTGTGTTATTGATAAGTCGGCTAAATATAAATTTAAAACTGGAGTAGGCATTAATACTGCTAAACCGCAACAACACATCACGCGCATCATATGCACTCACCGTTTGTCAAACAGAACTAAAAAACATTAAAGAAGCTCTCACTTATGACAATTGGATTGAGTCCATTCAAGAAGAACTTGATCAATTCAAGCGTTTGGAAGTTTGGGAATTGGTAGAAAGACCAGATGGAGTTTACGTTGTCGGACTGAAATGGATCTGGAAGAACAAATTAGATGCTGATGGAACGGTTATTCGTAACAAATCTCGGTTGGTTGCTAAAGGATTCAGTTAAGAAGAAGGTATCGAATTTGAGGAATCTTTCGCACCAGTGGCAAGACTTAAGGTTGTTCGAATGTTTCTGGCATATGCAGCTCACAAGAGTATCATCGTATATCAAATGGATGTGAAGACGGCGTTTCTGATTGGACAACTCCATGAAGAAGTATACGTCTCACAACCACAGGGCTTCGTGGATCCAGAACATCCGAATCACGTGTACTGGCTCAAGAAAGCCCTCTATGGCCTTAAACAAGCCCCAAGGGCATGGTACAATAAGCTATCTGCATTTCTGATTGCTAATAATTTCACAAAAGGATCTATTCACCCAAAACTATTTATACGAAAACATGGGGAGGACATCTTAATAGTTCAAATTTATGTGGATGATATCATTTTTGGTTCAACCCATAAGAAATACTCAAATGCTTTTGCTAAATTGATGAAACAAAACTTTGAGATGTCCATGATGGGTGAACTGAAGTTCTTATTAGGACTGCGAGTTCATCAATCACCCCGTGGTATTTTCTTAAACCAGTCCAAATATGCTCAAGAAATTTTGAAAAAGCATGGCATGACAAGTAGTGACACCTATAATACTCCGATGTCTGCATCATCCCCTAAGCTAGAGGCTGATTTACATGGGACACCAATTGACCCTACAAAATACTATAGTATGATTGGGTCACTCATGTATCTAATAGCCAGTAGACCAGATATAGTATTTGCCACATATCTTTGCTCCCGCTATCAGTCTCGACCAACTGAAAGACACATCTCTGAGGTTAAGAGAATCCTTCGATACATAAAGGGAACCATTAACTTGGGGATATGGTATCCGAAGGATTCTGGCTTTGAACTAATTGCCTTTTTAGACGCTGATCATGCAGGATGTTTAGACACAAGGAAAAGTACATTTGGGGGAGTGCAATTCTTAGGTGACAAGCTTGTATCTTGGCAGTCAAAGAAGCAGGATTATACATCACTGTCATCAAATGAATCAGAATACATAGCTATGTCAGCACGCTGTGCTCAGGTCATCTGGATGAGGTCACAGCTGATGGATTACGGATACGTCTTCAACAAGATTCCGATGTATTACGACTGCAAGAGTGCCATTGCTATCTCGTGCAACACTGTTCAACATTCAAATTCCAAGCATATTGCTCTTCGTTATCACTTTATCAAAGAGCACGTGGAACATGGTACAATAGAACTTTACTTTGTGGGTACAGAATACCAACTGGCAGACTTATTCACCAAAGCCTTGCCTCATACAAGATTTGTAGGATTAGTTCACCAGATTGGTATGCGATGTTTGACTCTAGGCGATTTTGCCAATTTTCTTAAATAAAGTTAAAAGAGTCAAACATCCAAGCTATGTTTGTAAAAATCAAAATATGTTCTCGTCATTTCAAATTTAATCAATTTCAAATCACGAACATATTTTGAGGGGAATAATTTTTTCTAACTTTTGTACATTTCTTATCAAAATCTTCATTTTTCATCAACATTTTCATCCAACCACATTTCCATGATCTCTTGAACCAAAACTTTGTCAAAATTTCAAAAGTATGTGTTAGCTCAAGGGGGTGAAAAGAAAATAACCCAAGTTGTTCAAACATTTGGATCAAGGTTTTAACCATTCCAAACCTTAAGGGGCTGTAAGTGTCAAAAAGTCAAAAGTTTACCACTTTGGGACTTAGTGTGAACTAGAAAATAGGTTAAAGGACTTAATGTGTAAAAACCTCAAACCTTGGCCTATATAAGTCACATATCTCAGATTCTTAAACACATAATACTCAGAATCATAACTTATTGGCGCCAAAATTCGCTCTCAAACTCAAGATTTTTTATTTCTTCTAAAATCTCATTTGTAAGTGTTATACATCTTCAATTATGTGTTGTAATCGTACATTTGAATTCTTGAAACTTTCCTGTGGCTCAAATTGTTCATACGTGATTTAGTGTTTTAAGATTCGAATTGGGATTTTTTTTATGTGTTAATCCTTAGTCTAATTCATGCTGTTCTATAGTTTAACACATTGTTTTAGAATGATTTGCAACTGGTTAATTGTATTACATAACACCAATGAGCGCAGTTCGAAATAATTAGGTTTCATTGGGTCGAATTTTTAGCTGGTGATGATTGCTAATGTGTTTAAGTGTTTTGAGTGGTGGGATATCCTTGTTTATGTCATTTGACTATGTGCCTAAAGTTTTAGAACATGAATCAAACACATGCTCTAAATCGAAAGATTGCATAAGGTCTAATCATCTGTGGTAATTAATATGTTGTTGTTTATAGATTTCTGGCTGTTTGGTATTGATTAGAACATGCTTAAGATGAGATTTGGTCATTACTTGTTGCCTGTGAAAGTCTTAAATGGAATTTGGTAGTTTAGAAGGAATCCGAGTTAGTTTGAATTTTTTCGAGTAAGCCTGAAATTCTCCGAGCAAGGAGAATAAACTTGGTTTCTTAGGAAATTTTTTATGAATTTTTCCGAGTAAGGAGAATAAACTTGGTTACTTAGGATTTTTTTATGATATTTTATGAGTAAGCCATGAAACTTTCCGAGTAAGAAATACAAATGTTTCCGAGTAACCAAATTTCACTAGATTTTCCGAGCAAGTAACTTTCTCCGAGTTAGGAGGGTGTGTAAACGTTTTCGAGTAAGGAAATTTTGCAATCTCCGAGTAAGCACAAGTATTTTCAGTTTGTTTTAAAATCCTCCGAGTAAGGATCAACTTCACAAGTTTTCCGAGTGACCTGTTAATCCTTCGAGTAACCCAATTTTTCCTAGTAACAGGTTAATCCTCCGAGTAACCCAATTTTTACGAGTAACCCATTTTTCCAGACTTAGAAATTTTTAACTTCAGAATTATGTTGAATGGAAAATGTGTTTGCTTTAGTATGGTTCTTTGTTTGATATGTGCAAATTATTCATGATTATGTCTTTCTATGTGATGCATAATGGTAGTTAGGCTAAGATCATGCAATAAGTAACTTACACTAAGATATATATACAATTTCCATAGTGTGTTTTTGTTGGTGTTTGTGTTACACAGGTTAATCATGTCTCAAACATCTGTTGCTTGAAAGGATTTGATCCCAGAAGGAGATGAACGAAAGATCAGTGATTTCAAATCAAGGGTTGACTTGGATACATTACCTTGCCACCCTTCTTGCCAAATAATGGTCGAGATTCTTAAGCGAAATTACTGCAGAAACGTTCTGACCAAGTCTGCTACTATTCCAGAGGTTTACTTGAATCAATTCTGGCATAACTTGATGATCAGCATAGATTCACATACCATGGCAGTCACATTGGATAAAAGACAGATCAAGTTTATTCTCGTCTTCTCCATGCTGTGCTGGATCTTCCTCCACCAGAGTCCGTTCCTAAAGTCACATTTCACAAATATCCCTCCTTTGATCTAATAGTCCAAACATTGAAGAACATTGGCTATGATGACTCAGGAGTAGAACTCACCTCTCACTCAAAGGTTGATAGAAAACATATTCCACAACCCTGGTTAACCTTATTCACCATCCTTAGCCACTGTAACAGGCAAGGAAATAGGACTTGAGTACCCAAGACTCGAACATCTTAAGTTCTTTCACGGGGTTATAAACCTTTATAGCGTGGATTTTGCACAATACATCTGGACGGACATGATTTACCTAGCCAGCCTGTTTGCCCAGAAGAAAGCTTACAAGGTACCCTTCCCTAGCTTCACCAAACTGATCATCTCTCACTTCATGGCAAGACATCCAGAGATAGACAAACGTCCAAATGAGAAAGCTCATACAGTAGACATGGATCACATGCTTACCAGAGTAAGGATTCATGCAACCAACACAACTAAACAAGGCTTAAGAATTCCACCAAAATTCTTATCTAAACCGGTGAAGGCATCTGAGTCCTATGTATGGTATGATGAAGCGGAAAGAGCAGGAACGGTTGGGATTACAGTAAAGGGTACTAGGGCAACAAGAGGCAGAGGTAGAGGAAGAGGTAAAACAGTCATTACAGCCTCTACAAGGACTAAGAAGATCACCCAAGCCTCAAAGAAGAAACTAACACTTAGAGACGAGTCTTCTGAGGAGGAAGAAGAAGAAGAGCAAGTAGATCTGAGGGAAGAAAGAAGGAAAAAGCTTGTAAAGATCAAGACAGAACTGGAAAACATGATAAAGGATTGGGCAAGGGCAACGGAAAATCGATCAAAATGACAAACGAATCATTTAAACCCATTGAACCACCCATGACCAGAGAAGAAGAGATTGAACAACTCAGAGGATAAGTCAGAAACAGATCAATCCGTTCACACATCCTCAGAATCCGAGTCAGATAAAGAAAAGGACAAGGATGAAAAAGATGAAGATGAAGAAGATAATGATAACGAAGATGAAGATGATGATAAAGATGAAAATGATAAAAGTGGTGGAGATGATGATAAAGAAAAAGGTGATGAAAGTGGTGAAGATCAGAATGACATAAATGAAGATAGTGATAAAGATGATGATAACCAAGGTAACGATCGTATACCTACCCCTCCAGTCATTCCATCACCTGTGGTTCAAACCCTACAGACCACACCACCATCACCAGTAGAAAGGTGAAGGATCAGCTTCACAGCCTAGGGATGAAGAGCCATTGTCACAGTCTGAAGAAGATTCTGAAGCTACACACAGTAAATCTGCAAGTAGATCACCAACTGAATCTGAGGATAAGTCAGAATCAGATCAATTCGTTCACACATCCTCAGAATCCGAGTCAGATAAAGAAAAGGACAAGGATGAAAAAGATGAAGATGAAGAAGATAATGATAACGAAGATGAAGATGATGATAAAGATGAAAATGATAAAAGTGGTGGAGATGATGATAAAGAAAAAGGTGATGAAAGTGGTGAAGATCAGAATGACATGAATGAAGATAGTGATAAAGATGATGAGGACCAAGATGATGATAACCAAGGTAACGATCGTATACCTACCCCTCCAGTCATTCCATCACCTGTGGTTCAAACCCTATAGACCACACCACCATCACCAGTACCTGCAACTTAACAACTCGACAGTAATGAACTCAAAGCCGTAAAAGAGCATCTCACAACCTTACAAAATCAAGTGACTGCACAACAGAGTGATATTGACGAGTTCAAAAATTATGGCATTGAGAGAGCAACAGAGCACTACGTCAACAATAGTTTACCACAAGAGATCACTAAGCATTTTCATGAGAACCTCCCAAATCTTATGAAGGAATATGTCAAAAGAAAGCTGGATAGGATAGTGGCTAACCGAATGCAAACCACACCAATTACAATTCAAACGTTACCATCCAAGCCTTCTACTGATGATGTCAAAGAAAAGTTGCTCAAGGCTATCATCGATGATCCTGAAGAGGAAGAGCTTTGTCAAGCCTTGCTTAACTCAATTCCGAAAGCTGAAAAGAAGGGTGGGACATGTAAGAAAGACAAGCCCAAAAAACGTCGTCGCGATGATCCTGACAAGGACGATCAAGCTAAGAAAAAGGGAAAAACGAACAAGAAAGGATGGTCCTTCTACAACACAATCTACCCCCACTATTTAGCAAACTGGTAATGAGGACTTCGTACCTCAAGAGATGGGCACCTTTGATGAAGCCGAACAACATGATGATATCACCAAGGAACAAGCTGAAACTGATACTGATCCCCCAAAGGCTGCAATTGTTCCTGTACCACCAGCTGATGCATCTCTGAGGCCCTCTCTAGAATGGGTCAACCCAGATGCTGCATAGTACACATGCTTTGAAAAGATGGTGGATGCGTACCCTGATGTTCCAGAAGATGCAGCACCTGCTGAAGGCTCTATTATGGACTTTACAAAGCAACTGAAGAAAGTGATGAAGGTTCAGCAATTAAAACTATTTGACATCATCAAAGTTCGCAACGCAGGTTTCTCTGAGTTCAAGACAGCAACAACATCACACTTGGAGTTCGAGTATAATTTGGAACAAGTTGCAAGGGCACTATCAGAGAATGTTGACTAGAATGATGCACGTTCTTCTCATCCGACCGATAATTTTCAACTTCATGACTATTCTCAACCTTTACCCCTCGTAGGTCATGCCCACAATCTAAAGATACCCAAGGCATATTTCTTCAACAAAGATTTGGAGTATCTGATTTACAGCAACACCAATCCAGAGATACGCTACGCTACTTCCCTCACGAAATTTTAGGTAACCTCGTATGCATTAGAAGGATTTGAAGAACAGATCAGCGAATTATTCGTCAACTCAATTGAAGCATAAAACGATGAAGCTGTTCTTGGGATCTATCACTGGCCTGATATGAGGAAATGGTTTTAGAAATGGAAGCTTACTTTCACTTCGAAGACTAAGGTTTATCAGAAGAGTAGGATTCTTTCTATCACAAGTGCCGAAACATAATCAAAGTATGGGTAAAATTTTCTTACAAAGATCACTTTGAGGAGGCAAGATAACAAAGAATACACATTCAACGAAGCTGATTATCCCTACCTGAACATAAATGATATTGGGGACATGTATCTACTCAAAGTTAAAGGGAAACACGAGCACCTTACCGGTCGTCTCCAATACGACATCATCAACTCTGTTCTGATCTACATCCGCAACATTGTGATCCGAGCAAGACTTGAAGACGTACATCTTGGGGTGGAAAGCTATCAGAAGAAGTTGAATTTAATACAGCTAGATATAAGACCTCCAGGGATAACAGAAAAGAGTCCATACACCTTCGGTGACAGACCATTTGGAGTAGTGTACGTCAGAAGAAGTACTTCAAAGTTCATGGGGTATGAGGATATCCACAAGTTCAGTGATGAAAATTTGATCCAAGTCAAGTATGAACTTGCTAATATTCTGGATAACCATAAACACGGGAGGAAGCAGGGGTGGTTGAGGCACATGACGTGGAAGAAGAACGATGTGAAGCAAGCTGTCAAATTCATGGACCGAATTGACCAACGACTTCAGTTTCGGGTGTAGATGAGAAGATTAGAAAGTTACGTGGGTGGACGAGCAAGAATTCCAAACATTCTCACTTTCTGTCATTCAAAGTAAACTATGGTATCATTGGTCAATATTTTTGTCATCATTTCATCGTTTTGTTTAAATATGACTATGGTTTGTGCACACATCATAGTGCACAACCCGTTCTTGTAAAGAAAGGACCCTGTGATACGCTTCAGTGCCACAATCCTCATATAAGGAGTAAAAGCTTCTTACTTTTGAGCATAATTAACCAGAATTTTCTAAGTTTTTCAAAATTTTGCTCAAAAGAACAAGTATGCCCTTGTTAAGGGGGAGTACTTGAAACAAAAATCTTTGTTCTAAAACACAAAAGTTCTTCAAATTCTTCCCGTAAACCTCAAAAAGCATATTTTAATCAAAAGTTTAACAAAAACAACATGAATATGCTATTTTTGAGGGGGGAGAATAAAGATGTGATTAAAATATGGTTAAAAAGTTGTAATCTCATATGAGCTCGACTCGGAATGAACCCTCGAATTGACGATATCACAAGTCAGTAATCGAAAAGACATGTCCTGTACAGGTAATAATTTCATGCCGGTTTATCCGGTGATGTAAACGTGTCTCGCAAAGGACTTGTCTGAGTAGAATGTACCGATTTCAAGAGATTTTCTTTGAATATGATCCGAACGGGTAATAATTTCAAGCTAGTTTTACTAGTGATGTAAACGTGTCTCACAACGATCATGTTCATTAAAAATCAATCAATTCTAAAAGTGCTAACTCTACCCGACATGTGCAAATTTACTTTAAATACTTATGAGCATAAGTTAAGGGGGGAGTATTTCTAAAAATACAAAACTCTCAAAGTGTTAAAAAAATATGCTTTTACAATCATAAACACTTTAGGAGATATTCAAACAATTGGTTTATGGCAACAATAGGATAGTCATGGAGATATAAGGTGACTAAGATTAGGAAACCGTCCTATGATCCGCCAGAGCCGGAGGGATCTACCCAAGGATGAATACCAATAGTTTAGAACTAGAAAGTCCTAGGTATTATGAAAAAAGGATTAAAGAAATGAAAGGAAAAAGAAAGGGTTGAAGAATGAAAAAGAAAAGTAAAGAAAAGGGTGAAAAGAAATAGCCCTCCATTTCTTCAATCTTAGGGCAGAAACCAGGTTCAATACATATGCTACTGGTTGTTACTACGATGAATCCGGTATTGAAGATTAAGCCGTCATGGACCCAGTGATGCACTGCACTAAACCTTCTAGCCACTCAGGTGTCTCTCAAAAGACACTTGTTTCATTTCTTACGGAGAACCCTTTGTTATCTATCGACCTCTCACTCCGAGATGTGTTGATATTGAAAAGGAGGCACTCTGCTCCATGCCTCCGACGACTTAAAATAAGCACTTGATCGACTCTAGAGCCACAAGATATATCAAAGATCTCTTAGGAGCAATTAGCATTGTTACACTGGTTGTTCAACTAAAGGAACATCAGTTGTAAATTTATAAGAGTGTCCTATGCAGGTCTTAGTAATCTCCCGAGAATATTCATGAGAGAATTTACATATTTTGATTCCCAGTGATTGAATGGAAATCCTGCCAGGGTCAACATCAAACAGCCCTGACAGCAGGTCACTTCGGTAATCCCTTGCCGATTACGCTTGGTGGTTCCACAACGGTCTACAGTCGTGGAGTGATACTTCGGTATACTTCAGCGACTCATCTGAATTGTTAATACACTTCGGTGTATCTTCAGGTTCCAGAATGGCTTTGACTAGGATTAGAGAAAGTCTTCACACTATACTGTTGACGATCTCGAAGTCCGAATCTGTAAGTGCCGGGTGATTTATTGCTAACTATTTACCTGCAGAAAATCATGGAGACCAGAAGTTCCACTACCACCATTCCATCATGCTTATATTCTAATGAAAAGTTCTCACAAAAAGCAAAGATAACAAAAGTTAACAAAGTCAAAGAGAAGTCAAAGATCAGGCAGAACAAACTTTCATAAGTCGAAGATTGAAGCTTATGATGTGAAAACTTATTGATACATGAAGTACAAAAGTCAAAAGACATATTTGCATGGAGGAAAAGACGTAAAGAAACCAGAATTAAAGAATGTTGGTGGAAGGCAGATCCTTACTTTACCATATCACTTAAATCAAGAACAAAGAAAAAAGATCCAAATGACGTCAAAGCCAACAAAGCAAAGATGACGTCAAGCAACCTTGATGACCAATACTTAGGGGGAGATTGTTAGGAACTTGTCTTAGATTATCAATTATTGATCATATTATGTAACAAGTTGCTTAGGCCTTTATGTTAGTTATTAAGGTACGGCCTATGTTGAAGGCCCATGCGCCGTGGCCTGTTACTTATTAGTTATTTAGGGCAAAGCCCAACTTGATATGGAACTCTATAAATACCCTTTCCATTGAAGGAAATGGGTGTTGGTTAATGTAATTAATTTTTTCATTACTATTAATCTTAACCTACCTCTCTTTCTCTATCTAATATTCTCTCTCTAGAATCAAGTAACCTTCTGTGATAAACTTGAGACCTAACAGTTCGGTTAATCGTTGGTTGTTTATTTGCTCGTTGCATTGTTTCTTGTTTGGTTATTTGTTCCAAGTGATCGTTGTTTGTTTGATCGATTGGTTTTTTATACAATAGCTTCAAACCCTAACAAAAATAGCCATTGTTCGACTTACACACTTCCGTGCCGTAACCCTAAGTCAATTATCATTTGGATGACCATTACTACACCCTCATCTTAACCGATCCCTAGAACTTTCAACATGACTGGTGATAACACCCATCCACCAGTGATATTGCTTTTCGATAAACTAATGACCATTACCAACCTCACCAATCTTGTTCCTGTTAAGTTGGATGTTGATGAGATTAATTACTCATCTTGGGTTTACTTCTTCAAAAACCTTTGTAAAGGTTATGGTATTTTAGACATATTTTGGGTACCGGTGAAGCAACCACAAGTACCGTATCACCCCTAGATGCAGAATGGTTAAAGATTGATACAATCATTCTTTCATGGATCTTCATCACTTTGTCTAAAACTCTTCAAGAATGACTTGTTGTTGAGGACCCTCAATTGGCTAAGACAGCTTGGGATCTCAATGCCAAAAATTTTCATGACAATAAGCGTACTCGCCCAATTGCATTGAAAGCAGAATTACGTTCCATGAAGCTTGGTGATTCATGAATTGATGCTTATTTTCGTAAGATTGAATTGATTGCCACTGTTTTTAGTTTTGGGTCGCCTATGTATAGTGATGATGTGGTCACTTTTGCTCTAGAAGGCTTACCCGATGAGTATGATAATATATCCACTATTATTGCGCATCGGGAACCCTTCTCGGACTTCAAAACACCGCGTTCCATGATTACTACCGAGGAGATGAGGTTGAAGTCCCAGGCTCAAGCTACTATTATAGATTCTTCTTCATCATCTCCCATTGATTTTTTGGCCAAATCAGGTACTAATCCACGAAGTTCTTCTGTTGCTCCAATTAAGATTGATAAGCCTTATTTTAATTTTATTAAGGGATTTGTCATTTTGGTGACACTTGTAAGTTTTTGCATGGGAATATGTCTACTGGTATCAGTGTTACGAGTTTATTGTGATCGAATAGCATGACTAGGCCTACTGTTTCTTTTCCTAGTCTTAATATGTCACCTACACAAATGATGGAATTGCTACATTCTCAACAAGCTCTTTTAGCAAAGCTTGGCTATAGTAATTTGTCTAGCATGGGGTCGAAAGAATCCACTAATAAAATGACTCCCATTCCCCAACCTGTGGCTCTCCATACTAATGTCACTAGCCCAACAGGCTTTGGCCAGGCCCAGTTTACTAGCCCACCAGGCTTTGGCCCAGCGCCGGTCGCTTGTTCACAGATTAATCAGCCGGCTCACCAAGCTCAGCCCACCAGTGGCCTAATGGGTCAGCATGGTTTTATCGGATAGTTAGGTACTACTTTTGGGTCAGCCGTCGGGTCATATTGGTAACCGGGTCCCACACATGCATTCTTACACCCTGTGCTCGCTTTGACCAAAAACTTTGACTTTTGCCCGGAAACGACCCAACTTTAACCTTCATTCCAATACTCTTTTAACCATTGACAAAAATCCTTAGACATATAGACCTTGAAACAATTTTTAACTGAAACTATACTTTATTACCTTCGAAATGACGGGTGGCACGACCCGTGATGACTTACGAATTAAAAGATACGTAACTTGGAAATTTGACAAAAACTAGAAAATATCTCATGTATACTCTGACAGAAGCATCTGGCCATATGCTAAAATTTGCATATGACCATATGACAATTGCATAAAGTTTTAGATAAAACTATACTTGCTCTAATTCCGGAAAACCAACTTTCGAGAATTGACAATTAACGAAACTTTCAAGAAATCATTAACATAACATAATACATCGTTTTCATAAGCATTCACGGTCTAAATGACCCATGAACACATATTTCACAGGGTTTGCCAAACGCATGTTTTTGACCCATTTTCAAACACAACATAACCATAACACCTTTAATCATAAAACCAATACTTTAACTTGAACCAAACACTCATTTAACATTCAAAATCTTGACAACTTTAATCCACGACCATTGACCCGTTTAAATCACAAAATGGGTATAAATAAGTACTAATTCAAACATCCCTTTTAAACACAACTCATTCACTTTAACCTATTTCTATAACGAACCTTTAGACATACTTTACTAAACAAATCATAACATGACTTTTACTCTTGACCACATACTTACACATTATTTAAAGACTTACGGGGGGCATCAACCATGACTTTGAGCTCGATATCTGTTAGGAATATAAATATTCATGTGAAGACTTGGTCACCCCGAGTATCTGTTTAGCATTCAAGTAGCTCGTAGACATATTAGTACTAGTTTAGTATTATTATTATTAGTTTAGTTATAGTAGTATTTGTGGAGTGGGTCGGGTCTTTACCCACTGTCAGCTCATTCCACAGCCCACTCGGCGCACTAATATCTTGTAACTATAAATACCCCTTCCCACACTTGGGAAGGGTTGGTGATTCTTAATCATTTAATACCAGTTCTCTTCACTTTCTCTCACAACATCTCCCAACTCTCCCATCTTTCTCGCTCTAGAAATTCTTCTAACAATCAAATCCAAGTATGCTTCTCTTACAATTGGTATCAAGAGCCATGGTTAGGTTCGTTTGATTGTGTGTGCATGGATTCACAGTTCCTATTTTCTTGTTTTCATTTTCTTGGTTCGAATTCACAGTTTCTTTGGTTCGAATTTACATATTTTCTTGTTTTTATTTTCAATGGTATTATGAATTTGGTAGTCAAGAAAAGTGGGCCCATTCATAAAGAGGTTTGATATCATTAGAGTCTACTGTTTGCATTTGATCTACTCAAAAAGTCAAGTTGATATCATAAGAAAAGTGGGCCTATTGCATTTGAACTATTCACAAAGTCAAGTTGTTGTTTTTGTCGTTCTTCACATTTGATTTACTCGAAGAAGCAAATGAAAAGTCAGCCGCATGTTTACTATTGTATTATTCGAAGATTCTGCGGTCAAAAGTAATTCGAATTGGTCAAAGGCTGTTTCTTTTGTTTCTTAGTTAATTCAATACGTATTTAAATAAATACGTGTTTAAATCAATTCGAGTTGTTTTTTGTTTGTTTTTCTTTAATGTGACTTGGTTAAAAGTTTATTTCTTGGTTGAGATTTGGTTGTATTGGGAAACTCTTGGAAAGTGAGCTTTGACTGGTCAACTGCAATTTGAGGTCTGGGATTTGGCTCTGCGATTTGCCAAAGTTGAGATTTGAGGTCTGTGATTTGAAGTTGCGATTAGACAAAGGTTGCGATTTGACAAAGGCTGCGATTTGACATGTTGCGATTTGACTTGTTGCGATTTGACATATTGCGATTTGACTAGTTGCGATTTGACTAGTTGCGATTTGACGTTGCGAGTTGATTCTTGCCATTTGATTTATTGCGATTTGGTTAACTGTGATTTGACTTATTGCGATTAGGTTAATTGCGATTTGACGTGTTATGATTTGACAAATTGTAACTTGACTTGTTGCGATTTGATCAGTTGCGGTTTGACCAAAGTTGACTTTTTACGTCAAAACTTCAAACGGCTATAACTTTTGAATTGTAACTCCATTTTCAGCCCACGACCTGTCAAAACGACTGTTTTCATTCAACCCAACTTTCGAAGCCTGAAATCGCTCCAAAATGAAGTTATTGAGGTTTTAAGTTTTCAGACCAATATTTCACCATAACAAATCGCATCAACCATAAACAACAGATCACCAAGTAAACCAAATCATAATCATAACACACTCTAGTAACCATAATCAAATCACGGTTTATTCTTGATTTTTGTAAAATCCCGCGAAAGATTTTATTTCTCGGTTTAAAACATAGAATTGTAAAATCCCATGCACGTTTACATCATGTCTACTACTTCAGATTCCTTCATATCTGTTGGATCGATATATTCTGACCAAACTAACTTGTAGCTTGTCTAAGGGTTTAGCAACCTTGGATAAATCCAAAACTACTAATATTGAAACGCTGCTATACTTTGTTAAGTATGCGGAATCTACTTCAACAAAGCTAAGAAGAATTAACACAAAACTTTAATTATATTAAACCTTGAACCTGTTTACTTTATACAGATTCACTAACAAACTCTAAACACTAATACTCTAATAATCGACTAATACTTTTCTCTAAAACTTCGTATGAACTTATATCTCTAGTCGTATCTCTATCGTATCTCTAATGCCAACCTAGGGGTCCTTTTATAGGCATAAGGAAAACCCTAGACGGTTTACAATACTTGAACAACAAGTAATTCTAATTATAATCTAATAATAACTCTAAGAACATTCTAGAATTATACATTAATCCTTAAACGTATTTGCATATCAGTCCTTTATCTTTAGCAGTACTTTGACTTCTTTAGAACATGAGCAGTACTTTGACTTCTTATCGAGCAGTACTTTGACTTTCTTCTTGTAGCAGTACTTTGTAGCCCAACAATCCTCCCCTAACTTGAATTCCACTTGCTTGATTTCAAGTTCCTTTGTATTTCTTTAACTTCAACATCTTTATCTTCAAGGAAAGACTGCATCATTAACTTCTATCTCATGTTTGTTTTGTCATCATCAAAGTAATCATTAACTGCAATCTTTATCAGCAACAGATCTTTTCAGCAACTCAGCATCATATTGGCAATAGGTACATTAGATCTTAAAAGTTGTATACTATTCTCATCACTTCCAGGTTTGTTAACTCCTGTGAGAGGTGAATCATTGAAAACTTAATGGATTTTGATGTCTCTTTACCAAAGCCATTAACTCTGGAGTAGCCAATGTTTAGGTTTAAGAACCATGGTACATTGATAACCATATGATTTTTAGCAAATCATCAGCTATCAACGGATTTGAGTAGTCTTTACCAATAGCTGTTTGCTTTTGGACTAGCTAGTTCTTTTAGTACAATCACTACCATGGTGAACTAATTACCATACAATGGTTATCCACAGCCTTTACCACAAAGCCATTTCTTGTGGGCTAGCCAACTCTTCACTAACATAGATATGGTGAGTTGAAAACCATATAATTTTTAGTAAATTGTCAACTAAAAACGGATTTGATAATCACATCAGAGCCGTACCCTCATGATGAGTCAAACTCTTTCTTGTTTACTTAAACATGGTGAGTTGAATACCATTTGTTGCTGTTTAAATCTTTGTGCATCAAAATGTTTTTGCACTTTTCAAAAATCTCTGATTTTATCAAAAAAAACTTTACTGGTTTCATGCTGCAAGCAGTACTTTGAGAAAGTACTGTTTGTCAAGCAGTACTTTTAAATAAAGTACTTATGTTTCAAAAGATTTATATTATAAATATCATACCAGTTGTTATGCATCAATCTTCAGCTAGCATGGTCCATTTGATGAACAATCCAATCACCATCAGTGCAGTTTCACTTTCTTCTTCCACTTCGATGCCATAATCTAGCATTCTGATCATCAGATCCCTAGTAAGTGGATATCTTTGCTCTGCTAACATGTGGATCATTGTTCCATCTTCTAGCTCCAAAACATGTATTCCCACTGATTCAAAGAACCTCCATCTGTTAATTTCCCAATCCTCATGATTTTCCCAGAGAGCACTATCACTTGTCTCTTCTGTTTCCCAGATGGTTGTGAGATCTCCTACCAGAACTAAACCCACTCCTTGTGGTGGAATATGTTCAAAGTAAGTCTGCACTTGTAGATATAGCTGAAGCAAATCCTCTCTGTCTATCAGATGTAGTATATCCCATAACGAATTGAATACTCTAAAACTTCCATCTTGTCTATGAAATATCAAGTAGTCCCCTTCTTGTGACTCTACAATTGAGAATGTAGAAATCTTGGACTTCTTGTTTGCAACATCTTCTGATTTTGGATGCTCAAAGTCAACAACTCTCAAATAATTTCTTAGCTCATCAGCTGTGTCTACTCTTAATTCAATAGAATCCTTGAGCTTCTTTGATGACTGTTCATCAGTTGTTGTTCTTTTCCTCTTTGAGCTCCTTGTAACAACTCTTTCTTTTCTGCTATCTTCAAGCTTCTTATCTTCAAAAGAAATAATGCTTGCAAGATCTTTTTCTATAGCATCCCTAACAGCATCATACAAATCCTTCATCTCTGTATGTGTCAATTTCACCAAACCTGTATATCCTCTTCCTTTGAGATAAGCCATCATAGAATTTCTTTCTTGAGCTTTACTTTGTGGCCTTCTAGGTTTGATAACTTTCCTTGACTCTTCAGCATCTAATTCAGCCTGTAATTTCCTTGCAGCTTCCTCATTTTTAGCATCCTGAATAGCTCTTAGTTCTTTCAAGGTAAGCTTCTTCTTCTTAGTTTCTACCATGATCCCTTTACCTTTGTCTTTTGGATCTAATTCCTGTGTAGGTTGAGAAGAAGTATGAGGTTGTTGTTCAACATCAATAATACTTATGCCTCTTGGTCTAGACATATTCAACATGATGTCAGCAATGGTCTCATCATCACTTTCAGTATGTTTTCTAACTTCTTCTTCCTGTTGAACTGGATTGGAAGGGCCAACTTCTTCTTGAACTTGACTTGAAGGTCCAACATCTTCTTCAAAATCCAAAGTCCTTGGTGTAATAGTTCCTTGATGAGCAGTACCTTGAAGAGCAGTACTTTCAACATTAGTACCTTCCAAATCCACTTCCTCAGTATCACCACTTTTTACTTCAACAGTAGTATCTTCAATGTTTATCTGCTCTGTTTCATCACTTTTCCTATCAACAGTATCTTCATGAGGAATATCTTCAAGTGGTGTATCATCATAAAGCCCAGTATCTTGATTGAACTCAGTATCTTCATTTAAATTCTCTAAATTCCTCCCCAATTGGAATGAAGACTGCTTGTGAATCTTGCTTTTCTTTATCTTAGACTTCTTTGAGGATTGACCAGTCTTCTTCTGTGACTGTACCCACAACCTGTGTTGCTTTACTAATGGCCAAAAAAACCTCTTTAATCGTCTGAACTTTCTTGTCAAATCCAATATCTGATCAGTTTGATCATCAGTAACCTTCTTGAGCCTCCTTAATTCCCTTGAAAGTTCATAGTTGGTCAAGACATCCTCAACCACTTCCTCATCTTCTTCAGATGTTAGATGCCTGTCTTGAGGTGAATTCTCCTGAGCAGCACTCCACATAAGCAGTACGTTCTTGTCAAATCCAATATCAGATCAGTTTGATCATCAGTAACCTTCTTGAGCCTCCTCAATCCACATTTTTGACCGTTGGAACAGTACTTCCACGTAAGCAGTACGTCCACCTAACCAGTACTCTTCAAAGCAGTACGTTGAACAGTACTTTGCAGAACCAGTACTTTGTATAGAAAACTAGTACTTTCCATCTTCTTATCCACAACCTTCTAACTAATAACTATGTTGCCTCCCCTCAAATACAACATAGGTACTAAAACTAAAAATCCAATACTTTCATTAAGAACTGAAAGAAAGTATACTAACTAATACTAAAGCCTCCCCTCAAATGTAGCCTAGAAGTTAATCATCCCAATGATCACAACTAAGTGGTTGAATCTTGAAACATCAAATCCCTTAGTGAGTAGATCAGCTACATTATCTTCTGTGTGAACTTTGACCACATTTATAAGCTTGTGCTCATAACAATCTCGAATGAAGTGATGCCTAATCTGAATATGCTTGGTCTTGGAGTGATAAACTGGATTCTTCACAATACAGATGGTACTTTCATTATCAATGTTGATAGGAGTGTTTTTAAAGTTGAATCCATAATCCAAGAGTTGATTCTGCATCCACAAAACTTGTCCACAACAGCTTGCTGCAGCAACATATTCTGCTTCAGTAGAGGAGGTTGCTGCAACTGTTTGCTTCTTACATTGCCATGAGACTAATCTTCTTCCAAGATATTGACATCCACCAGAGGTTGATCTTCTATCATAATTATCTCCTGCATAATCACTATCTAAAAAAGCTTCCAAGTGAAAAGGTGACTCCTTAGGATACCATAATCGTAACTTTGGTTGATGCTTGAGATATCGAAAAATCCTCTTCACTGCATACATATGTGAAACCTTGGGGGTAACCTGATATCTTGCACACAGGCAGACAGCAAACATGATGTCAGGTCTTGATGCAGTTAAGTACATAAGACAACCAATCATAGATCTGTAAAGCTTCACATCCACAGCTTGTCCATCTTCATCCTTGCCTAATGGTTTATTGTTGTCAATGGGTGTGGTGGCAGGCTTGACAGTTGGAAGGTCAAATCTTTTAAGTATGTCTTCAACATACTTTTCTTGATTAATGAAGATTCTATTTCTTGTTTGTCTAACTTGAAGCCCCAAAAAGAAAGTTAATTCTCCCATAGAACTCATTTGAAACTCCTGCTGCATAAGTTCTTCAAATTCTTTCACCATAGTCTTCTTTGTGGCTCCAAAGATAATATCATCCACATAGACTTGGACTAACATAATATCCTTCTTATCTCATTTGATAAACAAAGTCTTATCAATTGCTCCTCTCCTGTAACCATGTTGTAATAGAAAGGTAGAAAGTCTCTCATACCAAGCTCTGGGAGCTTGATAAAGGCCATATAATGCCTTGATCACCTTGTAGACTTTGTTTGGATGTGCAGGATCTTCAAATCCAGGAGGTTGTTTAACATAAACTTCCTCAGCAATTGTGCCATAAAGAAAGGCACTTTTCACATCCATTTGGTAGACAGGAAATCCCATGTATGATGCAAAGGCAAGAAATAACCTTATTGCCTCTATTCTTGCAACAGGAGCAAACACTTCATCATAGTCCACTCCTTCTTCTTGGCGATATCCTTGTGCAACCAATCTAGCTTTATTCTTGATAACATTCCCTCTTTCATCTCTTTTGATTCTGAAAACCCATCTTGTACCAATGACTCTCTTGCCATCTGGTAGGTCACATAATATCCAGACCTCTTGAAGCTTGAATTGTAGAAGCTCCTCTTGCATAGCTTCAACCCAACTTTCATCAGCTAAAGCTTGAGCTACCTTCTTGGGTTCAGTTTGAGATAGAAAACAAGCAAACAGGCATGTTTGTTGATCCTTGTGATTCATCCTGTTTTGTTTGTAAACAAAGCTAAGTAAAGCAGTATGTTGCTTAGAGAGACCTTTAACTTTGTTTCTTGTAACCACTCCTGAAGAGGGTGATCCAATAATATTGCTTTGTGGATGAGCTTTATGAACTCTCAATGTAGGAGTTGGGGGAACTGGAAGATCAGATTCCAAATTAGTAACATCAGGTTCTTCATTGGTAGTTGAGAAAATACCTTCATGATTGAGCTCATCATCAATTTCTTCTAACCCAGGAATGTTAGCATTATCCAAATCTTCATCATCAACATTGGAATCATCATCATTGCTCTAATTTGATGGTTCTAACACACCAGAAGTACTGTCAAAAGGATCATCAGTACTTTGATCAAAAGTACTGTGAGCAGTATTTTTGAATTTACCCTATTTCTTTGCAGCATCATAAGCCCTCCTTTGTTCATCGTCATAGGACTTTGCTATAGTTTCTTGAAAAAGCATCCTATTAAGTTCATCTTGTATGGCTTGATCTTCATCAGATACTGTGATGGATGGTTGAGCAGTACTTTGTTCCTTATTAATAACTTCAGGTTCTTTATCAGGAACATCTTCTGGTCTAACATTGACTCCATGAACAATGTACTGTGAATCATCTTCTTTGTGATTAGCCTGATTTTCTTCTCTAACAGGCACATAATTCATAGATGGAGTGAACTTGAGATCAAGATCAAACATCCAATCAGGACCTTTTCCTCTCTGAGATTCTTTATCTTCCAAAAATTCAACATGAAGACAATCTTGAACCCTTTTGGTACTCCTGTTATATACTCTAAAACCTTTGCTATTTGTGCAATAACCTAATAGATATCCTTCATCTGACTTACCATCAAATTTTCCCAGAGAATCAATGGTATTTAGAATAGTCAGAGAACAGCCAAAAGGTTTTAGAAAACGAATGTTTGGTTTCTTTCCCATGAGCAGCTCATATGGTGTCTTCATCTGAGGTTTAGTAACTGATACTCTATTCAAAACATAGCAAGCAGTACTTATAGCTTCAGCCCAAAAGAGAATAGGTAATTGTGAATCTGCAAGCATTGTTCTAGCTGCTTCTATCAAAGTCCTGTTCTTTCTCTCTGCAACACCATTCTGCTGTGGAGTTCTAGCAATGCTAAACTCTCTCTTGATCCCTTTCTTGGCACAGAATTCATCCATATGCTTGTTCTTGAATTCTGTTCCATTATCACATCTAATACCTCTTACTTTGAGTCTCAATTGATTTTCAAGGGCTACTATCAGGTCATGGATAACATCAAAGGTTTCATCTTTGAATCCCAAGAAAAAGACCCAACAAAATCTGCTACAATTATCTGTCACAACCAAGCAGTACTTCTTCTTGTTTAAACTCTCTACTGAAACTGGTCCAAACAGATCCATGTGTAGTAACTCCAAAGGTTCTCTAATAACTCTGTCCTCAAGCTTCTTACATGAAGCTTTATGTTGTTTACCCTTCTTGCAAGCCAAACATGAATGATCAGGCTTGAAAGTTTTGGAAGGTAAACCTCTAACTAAATTGCCTTTGACCAGATTGTTGATGTTCTTGAGATTGACATGACCTAGTCTTCTATGCCATAGATGTGCTTCTTCCAATGATGCCTTGGCTACTAAACATGTTGCTCTTCCAGCAGAGTTGAGACTCTTTAAGTCTAAACTGTACACATCATTAGGTCTTGGTACTTTCAATGTTACCAAGTGATCATCAACAAACTTAAACTCAGGAGAGAGAATAAGACATTCTATATCAGTGAACAGAATTGGGTACTTCTTGTCACAAATCTGAGAAACTAACAAAAGATTGAACTTGAGCTCCTTCACATATCTAACATTCTCAAAATTAATACATCCAGCCTTGATGGTTCCTTTGCCAGTGATTCTCCCTCTATCAGGATCATTACCAAATGCAACTCTTCCTCCATAATATGCCTTAAAATCTGACAGGATCTCCTTGTCCCCTTCATGCTGCCAGAGCAACCACTATCAACAATAATATGATCTTTAAGCTCCTCCTCTGGGTTGCCCTGCACAGTAAAAGAAAAAGGGTTAGTTTCTTTTAGGAACCCAAGCCATTACTGACTTGTGTTCCCCTTGTGGAGTGACATACTTGAATTCCTTCAGTATGTAATCTCCACTGGTTTTAAAGGCATGGTCAATGATTATTTTCTTTGGTCCCATGTCCTGTGTTGTATTATTAACAACACTCCCTGTTTCACCCTTATTTGATGAAAGTATTGCTTGTTCCCCATCAGTACTTTCTTTCTTAACCCAATTTCGTTTGACTTTAGGTTTCTCTGACCTAGGTACTCTGCTTGAGGTGTAAGACCTTTTATATGAAGTGAATCTCTTAGGTCTTCTATGTGAAAAAGTGTTAGCAGTACCATGATTGGGTGAAAACTAAGAAGTACTTTTAGAGGGTACTGCTTGAGAAACCTTAGATTTATCAGTACTTGAGGGTACTGATGGTTTTGAAAAAGGTCTTTTCTGGTGAGGGTACCTATAGTCTTTTGAGAAATTACTATGGTTAACACTATTTGAGTGATTCCAAACTGGTCTAGTCTCCCTTGGCTTATGGTTGGCAGGTCTATTCTTTGGGAACTGACTTAAATATTCTGAGTGAAAGTCGCAATGCTTAATCAAATGGTCAGGACTATAGCATACATAACATAATTTTCGCTCCATATTCCCAAATCCTCTTCTATGATTAAAAGGTTTCCTACAGTAAGCAGTATTTTGAAAAGTTTCTCTTGGAGGTACTGCTGAATATCTATCAGTACTTTGAAAAGATTTTGGAGGTACTTCTTGTTTTTGAAAGGCTGTAGGAAACTTTTGATCATTACCCCTTTGAAAATCATCCTTGGGTTTCTCAGAATTAGATTGACCAGTAAGCTTCTTCCTAAACTCTAGGTTGTCTACACCATAACAAGAAACATCTGTCCTAGGTGGTTGAAGCCTACCAGTAGGTGGAGGAACTGAGTGGTACTCCTTATCTTTCTTAAACTCAGGAGGTGATTTACTAATTGGTTCCTCATTCCTAGATGTGATTTCTTATGAGCTAGTAAGTTCATCATCACTAGGTGAGATCTCTTCCTTATCACTAGGTGGGGTCTCATCTGAACTACTATTCTTAACATCATAACCTAGTCCAGCTCTACTCTTTATTCTTCTTTGTTTTTCAACAAATTGAACATGTGATAGACCAGCCTGTTTTATACTAGCAAGTTTTTCTAACAAAGCATCTCTTTGCTTAGTAATCTTTTCTAATTCAGACGCCTTACATCCTAACTTCCATTCACTTAATTTTAATTGATAATCTTGTTGCTCATATTTTTCTCCCCAAGCCATTTCATTATTTTCATGTGTTAATATTTTGGCTTCCATTGACTCTAAAGTTAATTGATAACCAGCTACCTCAGACCTAGCTGTTCTATAATTATCTCTTCCGGTCACATAGTCTTTAAGCAACTTTTGATACACATCATTACACTTAGAGCATACCTCAGAGACATTGGATGAACTTGGTGAAGTAGCTACCATAGCAATCTGAACAGGTTCATCTTCATCCTCCATGCTCCAGTCAAAGCTTCCAAGACCATCTCTTGATTCCAAAGCAGCATACCCTGGTTCCTCATCAAAAGCTGTGCTCCAATCAAAATCTTCCATTGCAACCATAGAATAGGTTACAGGTTCATCATCAAATTCACTGCTCCAGTCAATTTCAGCTAGATTTTCTTGAGCCACCAAAGCTTTTGGTTGTGAATCTGAAGTGAAGGGATTGTCAAGTTCATCTTCTACCACAAATAATCTTGCTTTTGTCTCCTCAAACAGCAAGAATATTGGTAGACATCAAGAACAGCACTCTGCTGGTGGTGCTTTTGCTCCTGCTGTTGGTTCACATGTCTCTGCTGCTGACTCTGCTAACACCAACACCATCAGTGATGCTGCTATTTGTGCTTACCTGGCTGAACTCACTACAAGTACTTCAGTCATGCCTCAAGATCTGGATGAACTTGATCCTGATGATGTTGAAGAGATGGATATGCATTGGCAGTATGCAATGCTAACTATGAGGGCAAGGAGGTTTCTTAAGAGAACTGGTAAAGAGATGAAGTTCAGAAGAAATAGGAATGTGGGATTTGACAAGTCAAAGGCTGAATGTTTCAACTGTCATAAGAAGGGACACTTTGCAAGGGAATGCAAAGCACCCAAAAGAAACATTGCAGATACCAAGAAGGTTACTATTGAAGAGTCAAGTCCTGATGCTGCTGCTGCTGCTATGGTGTCATGTGATGGGTTTGGAGAGTTTGATTGGAGTGAGCATGCTGAAGATGGTCCTAACTATGCTTTGGCAGCTGAAGAGGAATCTCAAGTTCAACACTTTGCTCTTATGGCCTATTCTTCTTCTGGATCAGACTCTGAGGTATCCAATGATTCAACTTGTTCTTTTAAATCATGTTCTGATAAAATTGAGATGCTTGAGTCTAGCTGTGGAAACCTTAAAAAGGAAAATGATATAATTAAGCTAGATAATCTTAGTTATGCATATGGTTTAAAGAACTTAGAAGAAAAATTAGAATTTTATAAAAAGGCTGAAATTGAATATCTTGATCAGATCACTGTCTTGAAAAATGCAATTATCTTAAAAGATGATGAGATTAAGGTTCTTATGGAAAAAGTAGAACAGGCTGAACAGGCTAGAGATACAGCTAAGAGTGAGACTGAGAAACATGTTGTTATGATAGAAAAACAACAATTTGCCACTGACATTCTCAGTAAACCATTAGGGAGACACTTTACTGGTTTAGGATATAATGCTGTTTCTCATCCTAATAAGCTTAGTGCTAATGCTCCTCCTACTAGGACTCTATCATTCATCTCTGAGTCTGGAGCTACACATATAGGTGAAATTAGTAAACCTGTTGTTGAAACTAATGAAAAAGAAATAGAGTCACCTAAGGTTGAGGAAAAGAAGTATGATGATGCACCCCTAATTGAAGATTGGGTGTCTGACAGTGATGATGATGAAGTGGAATCTGATTCAACCCCTAAGAACAAAAAGGAAGAAATTCCTACTGTTGTTGAAACAAAAGCACCTAGGACTAAAAAGGTTGATTTTGTTAAGCCTAGGTTTGGTAAACGTATCTCTAGGAAGATGGCTGAGTATGAAAACACACCTAGAGTTTTTCCTAAAAGAACAAATAACTTGTCTAGGGGAAATCAAAGAAATTGGAACAACCTAGTTTCACACAAATTAGGTACTGATTTTCAATTACTAAAGAAGGCATGTTATTGTTGTGGAAGCTTTGAACATTTGCAGGATGAGTGCTATAAGAAACCTGCTTGGAACCAGTACACTAGGGTGAACCATAGAAACTTTGGTAGAAAGACTCACCCACATCCCAAAAGAAATATGGTTCCTAGGGAAGTTCTGATGAGAGATGGTACTTCTAGAGTTATCTCTCCTATTGCCCCAAATGTGCCCATAAAGAAGAAAATAGATGACTCTGCTGTTAAGGCAAACCCTGCTGTTAAAGCAAACTCTGCTGTTCAGGCAGACTCTGCTGTTTTGCCTAAAGTTGTAACTGATACAGTTGTGGGCAATCATTTTTATGCTGTTAAAGCCTCAGCTTGCTGGGTCTGGAAACCAAAAGTTAAAGTTTTAGATCATGTTCTCAGACACAGCAGTGCACCAATGCAGTTGAAGAAATTTGACTACTTTGATGCACAAGGTAGATCCAAGTCAGTAATGGCTTGGGTCCCCAAGAGAAACTAATTCTCTTACTTTTTGTGCAGGGCAATCTACAAAAGGAGCTAAAGGACAAATGCATTTTTGATAGTGGATGCTCTTCACATATGACTGGAGACCAAAGCAACTTGGAGAATTTTGAAGCTTTGGATGGTGGTTATGTGGCTTTTGGGAATGATCCAAAAGGAGGAAAAATAGTTGGTCAAGGCATCATCAGAACTGGAAAGTTGGATTTTGAGAAAGTGTATTTGGTGAATGGTCTCAAGTTTAATCTTTTTAGTGTCTCACAAATGTGTGACAGGAAGAATTTTGTTCTTTTTACCGACACTGAGTGTCTTGTTTTGTCTCCTGACTATAAGATTCCTGATGATAAATTGGTGCTTCTTAAAGTCCCTAGACATGACAATATATACAGTGTGGATATAAAGAATATTATTCCCAAAAGAGACTTAACTTGTCTGTTTGCCAAAGCCACTGTTGTTGAATCCAAACTATGGCACAGAAGGCTTGGACACTTGAACTACAAAGCTATGAACAAGTTGGTGAAAGGGAACTTGGTCAGAGGATTGCCTTCAAAGGTTTTTGAGAATCCTGAAGTTTGTGTTGCTTGCCAGATGGGAAAGCAACATAGAGCTTCCTGTAAGTCCAAATTGGTGAATTCTATAACTGAACCTTTGTTTATGTTACACATGGACTTATTTGGACCTACATATGTGAATAGTTTAAATAAAAAGATGTATGGTTTAGTGGTCACTGATGACTATAGTAGGTTCACTTGGGTATTCTTTTTAGCTACTAAGGATGAGACTGCAGGCATTCTTAAGGCTTTTATTACCAGGATAGAAAACCTATTTAATCATAAGGTCAAAGTCATCAGATGTGATAATGGAACTGAATTTAAGAACAAGGTGATGAATCAGTTCTGTGAGGAAAAGGGTATAACTAGACAATTTAGTGTAGCTAGAACTCCTCAGCAAAATGGTGTTGCTGAGAGAAGGAATAGGACATTAATTGAAGCTGCCAGAACTATGTTGTCAGAGTCTAAGTTACCCACTATCTTTTGGGCTGAAGCAGTCAACACTGCTTGTTATGTGCAGAACAGGACTAAGATAGTTAAGCCTCATAACAAGACCCCCTATGAGTTATTGCATGGTAGAAAACCTATGATAGGTTTCTTAAGACCATTTGGATGTCCTGTTACTATATTGAACACCATTGATCACTTAGGAAAGTTTAGTGAGAAAGCAGACATAGGTTTCTTTGTTGGTTACTCTACTGAAAGTAAGGCTTTTAGAGTTTTTAATCAAAGAACTGGGCATGTAGTTGAAAATTTACATGTGACTATTAGAGAAACCACACCTAATGTTGATGGAAAAGGACCTGACTGGATGTTTGATATTGATTCTTTAACCAAAAGTATGAATTATCAACCAGTTGTTGCAGGTACTACTAACATGTCTGCAGGTACACAAACTAACCCTAATGCAGGTACACAAGCAAAGAAGGATGGATCTGCAGAAGAGTTTGTGTTGATTGAAAAGTGGAAGTATGATCAGTATTTCTCACCAACAGTTAAAGAAGGAAAGAGTTCAGATGGTGATGCTGTACATAAGGAAGCACCAAAGGTTGATGCAGAGGGTGATGATGCAACTGCTCATGATGATAAGGAAAGGAGTGTAGAGTCACAAGTCGATGGAAGTCAAGGGAACAAACCGAGCAGCAGTTCTCTTAACTCTGCTGCCAAGTCTAAACACTCTGCTGTTAAGCCAAAGCACTCTGCTGCTAAGGCAAAACACTCTGCTGTTCAGCTTGGTAACTCTGCTGCTGAACTTATAGACTCTACTGATATAGATGGTGATTCTTATGATGATTCTTCTGATGATGATGCCTGAATTGGAAGAAGTGTATGTGGATACTGATGATGAAGTTGTTGATGTTTTTGGTGCTGAAGCTGATTTATCCAACTTGGAGACTGACATACCTGTTAGTCCCACACCAACAACAAGAGTTCACAAGATTCACCCAAAGGAGCAGATTATTGGTGATGTTCACTCTGCTGTACAGACAAGAAGTAAATCAAAAGGGTTGAGTGATTTGCTTGATCAGGGATTATTTGCTCAGACACTTAAGAGAAGAAATAGCCACAAGGATCTACAAAATTGCATGTTTGCCTGTTTCTTATCTCAGGAAGAACCCAAGACCATTCACAAGGCTATGAAGGATGAAAGTTGGGTTGAAGCTATGCAAGAGGAGTTGCTGCAGTTCAAGCTTCAGGAGGTCTGGACATTGGTTGATTTGCCAAATGGAAAAAGGGCAATTGGTACAAAATGGGTGTTCAGATGCAAGAGAGATGAAAGAGGGATTGTTGTCAGAAACAAGGCTAGATTGGTGGCTCAGGGATACACTCAGGAAGAAGGTATAGACTATGATGAGGTATTTGCTCCAGTTGCAAGATTGGAGGCTATCAGACTTTTCTTAGCATATGCCTCATACAAGAATTTTCCTGTGTATCAAATGGATGTAAAAAGTGCTTTCTTGTATGGAAAGATACCTGAAGAGGTTTATGTGATGCAACCACCTGGGTTTGAGGATCCTAAGTATCCTGACAGGGTCTACAAGGTGAAGAAAGCACTGTATGGATTACATCAAGCTCCTAGAGCTTGGTATGACACCTTATCACAATATTTGTTGCATAATGGTTTTAGCAGAGGAACCATTGATAAAACATTGTTCATTAAGAAAGACAAAAAGGATATCCTACTTGTTCAAGTTTATGTAGATGATATCATTTTTGGGTCTACAAATAAGGTGTTGTGTGAAGGATTTGAGAAGCTGATGCACAATAGGTTTGAGATGAGTTCTATGGGAGAGTTGACTTTTTTTTTGGGGCTACAAGTCAAGCAGATGAAAGATGGAATTTTTATTAGCCAAGACAAGTATGTGGCTGACATGTTGAAGAAATTTGGATTCCAGGATGTGAAGGCAGCCAAGACACCTATGGATAAAAATAAACCTTTGCTCAAGGATGAAGATGGAGTAGAGGTTGATGTACATCTGTATAGATCCATGATTGGCTCCTTAATGTATCTGACTGCTTCAAGGCCAGATATCATGTTTTCTGTGTGTGCCTGTGCTAGATTCCAAGTGACCCCAAAGGTTTCTCACTTGGAAGTAGTCAAAAGAATTTTTAGGTACCTAAAGGGTCAACCAAAACTTGGTCTTTGGTATCCTAATAATTCACCATTTGACTTGATAGCATACTCAGATAGTGACTATGCTGGAGCTACTATGGACAGAAAATCTACTACTGGTGGCTGTCAGTATCTTGGTCATAGGCTTATCTCTTGGCAATGTAAGAAACAAACAGTGGTAGCCAATTCAACAACTGAAGCAGAATATGTTGCTGCTTCTAGCTGCTGTGGACAAGTGCTCTGGATTCAGAACCAATTGCTGGATTATGGGTACAATTTCATGAACACAAAAATTTTCATTGACAACAACAGCACAATGTGTATTATCAAAAATCCTGTTTTTCATTCTAAAACAAAACACATAGAGATAAGACATCATTTTATTAGAGATTGTTATGAGAAAAAGTTAATTCAAGTGGTTAAAATTCATACTGACAACAATGTTGCTGATTTACTTACAAAATGTTTTGACATAAGTAGATTTCAGTTTCTAGTTGCTAGTATTGGCATGATCAATCTTTAAATCATTCAACATCTTATCTTTGTATGTTTTTGTAAAATTTTGTAAAGATTTGTGCTGTTGATTTGTCATTATCTAGTGTTTTGTCAAAAGTCTGCTGTTTAGTTGATTTGTTGCTATGCTACTCTGCTGCTTTTATGGAATATTCTTGTTTGTGGTTGTTGTTTGCTACTAATCTTTTGCAGATAGATAAACATACACAATCAAGTAAAACATTAACAGAGGGAATTCATTGATCATAAAGGCTTCAGTACATAAAGTTTCAAAACATTCAAGCTATTCAAAAGAGAGGTTCAAAAGACATCAAGCTACAAAGTTCACAATCTATATCTTCGCAAAATCAGGCATGACTTTGCTTTGTGGTCCCCTTGTGCCCATGGCCTCAAAAACCTTTGGGCAGGGGAGTGCAATGACTACTGAACAAGGAGGTGGAGTTTGTTGCTGACTGGTGGATGGAGCTGCTTTCTTCGGCTGGGTCTGCTTCTTTGGAATAGAGGGCTTCTTCTCAACAGAGGGTTTCTTCTCCACAGGACTTGGATTGGGCTGAGGAATGTGGACGCTCTTTGCAAACTCGGCTGCGGCTTTTTCAAGTTGCTTCTGAAGTTCAGCTGATATTGGATGTTTTGGAGGGATGATTTCCCAAGCACCTTGGTAGTATGTCATATGTTTTGGCCAACCTTGCTGTTTTCCAGGCCAATCAGCTGTTTCGTCATCGCTTGACTCATCAAAAGACGATGGTGTTGAGGGGAGTGAATCGGAGGATGATTCTTCTTTGATCGCTTTTCCTTTGTTTTGTGAGGTGGATGCGTTCTTTGGAAAGTAATTTGCCCAACCACTTGAGTCATCAGATGATGAATCCGAAGAAATTTCGATGATAGGCATTTTTGAGGAACTCATTTTGGATTGTTGTTGAGTTAGGGTTTGGAATTGGGGATTTGTTTTTGTGATTAAGGATTTATGAAGTTTATTGTGGGGTTGGTATGGTATTTAAGGAGGTGATTTTTCAAGATTTTGGGAATGTTGACTTTCGGTCAACACTTTCATAACTCTGCTGATGAGTTTGAAAGTTGAAGGGTCAAACTGAAATATTTTGGCGCGGTCTTAACCCTAATTGAATCAAAAAGGTAACTTTTACCCAATTGATCTCATTACACTCTAATTGCTCCAAACTTACACTCAATTCTCACTCAAACACCACAATTCATATCATTTCACCCCAAACCCACAAATTAAATGGCTCGAAGAACATTTCCGGAAGAACACAATGAGGTAGCGTTTCTCAGTAAGGTTAGTGCAGCGGATGGATTTTACGAGGTAATGGATTTTCTGAGTTCGTCTAAGTTGAGGTATGCATTAACAGTTGCCCCTACAATTTACAAATCTCATATGCGACAATTTTGGTCAACCGTTAGATTGGATGTCTTAGATGGTGAGGAACGACTAATAGGTAGTGTGGATGGGGAGGACATTATAGTTAGTGAAACCACAATTAAGAGAAGTTTGAAATTGTCAGGTACTCCAACACCCCCTACTATAACCCCAGAAGTTGTGATGGCTGAACTTGAGTCTTTTGGTTATGAGAGACCTGAGAATAGTGGGACATTTTTGAAAGGTCGTATGTGTCCTCATTGGAAGTTTTTACTGCATACTCTCCAACACTGCATGTTTCCTAAGATAGGTGGGTGGAGTGAGTTTAATGCATCTCAGGCAATGGCTTTTGTATGTTTAGCTACAGGGCAACCCTATGATTTTTCTGTCATGATATTTGAAGGGATGAAGAAATTTGTTAAGAAGAAGTTTTACTTATACCCTAGGTTTCTCCAACTTATAATAAACAAACAGCTAAGGGAACCTTTGAGGCATTCACAAATTGAGCCCTGTAGTAGAATGGCCATCAAGATGTTTGCATTTTTGAAGAAGGATGGGAAAGGATTTTCTGGTGTTATTACTCCCCTAACTGAGCATATTTTGAGTGTTGTGGATGAAGTACATGAGGATGAAGAGGCTGGAACACCAACAGCTTCCCATCACACATCCTCATCAACAAGTTTAAGTGAATCATCTTCTACTGAACCACAACCTATCCAATCACCTAGGAATTCACAAAATGAGAACATTGTGCACCCTCAGGCCAATGTTAGTATGGTAGCAGATGAGGCTGGTACAGGTGGTGGTGGTACCATGATGGAAGAGGCTGGCACTACTGTTTCCAACTTAGTAGTTGAACAGGACAGTGCTAACATACTTAAGACCTCAACCATGGCAACATCATTTGTTGAAGGTTCTCAGGAACCTGACACAACTGGTGGTAACCCCAGCCAAATGGATTTTATGGGGGGCTCAGATGTTCATCCTAGGGATGAGACTGAGTTTATGTCCAAAGATTCACCTCTCAGAGAAGGTAACACATCTCGAAGTGATGAGGACAGAGATGAACATATTGAATTGATGGACACTTATGTACATATGGACATTGCAGATGATACACCTCTCGGACCAGGTCACACAGGTCGAAGTGTTGATGCTAGAATTGAACTTGAAACTAATGATTTGACGGCTAACATACCTGTACAAAATGACAATTCCAATGATCAACCTCTCGGGTCAGGTTACACAGACCGAAGTTGTGAGGATATCATGAAACAATTGAAAGAATTGACGGAAAAAGTGTACAAATTTGTCAAAGGAGGTGCTTGATCTGAGAAAAGAGTTAAAGACAGTCAGAGCTACTCAAGGTGCTGAAATTAGGAGGCTTAAACTAAGGGTTACACATCTTGAGGGCAGGCTCAAGAAGAGGTCCAAACCAAGTTTGGAAGAGGATGCTTCCAAACAGGGGAGGAATGATCAAGAGGCTGTTGTGAATGATAAGGATCAAGAGGATGTGGAGGATGTGATAGATACAGGGGAGGTAGAAAAGGAAGTTGTAAAAGAATCAGTGGAGGTTGAAGTTGTTCAAGATTTTGTTGATGGTGAAAAGGATGACTCTGCTGGTGCAGAACACTCTGCTTATGGGTTGAAGGTTTCTGCTGAAAAGACTGAGCAGAGTGCAGGTGTAAAAGACTCTGCTGGAGTAACTGATTCTGCTGATTCAGATGATGATCAGGTGACCTTAGCTCAAGTGTTGCTAAATATGCACAAAGAACCTACAACATCCACACCATCACAAAAACAACAACCTGTTGCTGAATCTGCTGATAAGTCTAAAAGAAAACAAAAGTTGACTAATGAACAAGATCAAATTGCTCAGGATGAAGATTATGCTAGAAGAGTTGCAGCTGAAGAAGCAAGAGATCAGCTTGAACTTATGGAAAGTTTTTCATTTAAAAAGGTTAATCAAGAAGAGTTTGATGCACAACTACAGTATTTTGTTGACTCTGATATGATTGTTAGAGGAGAAGCTTTCTGTATATCACATGATGAGCAGTTGGATAGCAATGAAAAGACAAAAGAGCTTGCTGAGTTTATTCTCAAGAAGAATGGATTAGCTAAATGGGAAGAGCTAATTAAGAGAATAACAGAAGCACAGAAGCATGGTTACAAGGGAAAGTCAACTTCAAGAAGTGCATTGGTGAATGACATGAAATATTATTTGAAGAATGCTAGAGGCTATCAGATGAAGGATTTCAAAGGGAAGTCAGGTCATTTCATTGAAAAGGAATTTTATGAAACATATGCTAGGCTTAATCCTAGAAAGGTTTCTGAAAAGAAGAGTAAGCCAGAAGATGGAGGATCTGACAGTATGAAAGCATCTGGAAGTGAATGTATTTTGGAGAATCAAGATGATAAGCAAACTATGGGGGTTGAAAGGAAAGAAGTTAGGAAGGTTATTGGTTATAAGAGGACAGGTAAGAGAATAAAGCAGATGGCTAGAAAGAAGAGGAAGACTGAGTCATTGGTAAAGAGTGATTCTGAAAAAGAAGAAAGTAATGAGCATCATTTTGAGGAAGTCACTGCTGAGGATATGAAAAGAACAATGGATATCACAGTTCATGTACCACAAGAGGAACCAGAGATAGTCAATGCAGTTCCTTTAGATACAAAATATTCAATCATCTCTTATGCACATACAGTCAGGGATGGAAGTGAAGCTTACTGGGAGTTTAAGAGGTCTAATAATATGTATTATGGATTTGTTAGATTTTCTCAGATGCTACATTTTATGGATAGAGATGATGTGATGCAGACATGGAGATTATATAAAGAAAAGTATGGTGATACTAGACCAGAAGTGATGTATGAAAGAATTCACTATTACTTTTTAAAGAACATGTTTGAACCTGATGAGAGAGATATTGAATGGAGAGATTTGTTGAACTCCAGAGTTGATAGGTGGTATTTGTATCAAGGTCTACATGCTTGTGGAGAAGGATTACCCTTTGAATAACAATACAGCAGTGATTACTCAGATGTTAAAGCCTGGTATGTTGACATTGCAGAATAGTTACTTTTCAGATACTCAAGCTTATAAATTGATAACAAAATATGAGAAGATTCTTGAGTCAAAGACATCAAAACAGTAAGGTGTTTGGAAGCATCCTCCTGGTGGTTATTTGGATTTAAGGAAACTTGATGATTTTTGGAGAAAAATATCAAGTTTAGGGGAGGATTGTTGGGTCTGAAATGCTGCTGATTGGAGAATTACAACTCTGCCGGATAGTTATGTAACTCTGCTGATTAGCACAAGAACTCTGCTGGTTTGATAACTCTGCTGTTTTGGTATAATAGGCATATTGTAACTCTGCTGCTAGCTCACGAGGACTCTGCTGCTAGAAGGATTACTCTATTGCTTGTTATTTATGTAAAGTATGTTAAGATAAGTATAGAAAAGATACGTATGAATATTTTGCTTGTATAGGAAGTCTTGTAAACCGACTAGGACTCCTTACGCTATAAAAGGAGGTTCTAGGGTTAGGGTTAGATGTCGATTGATTAATCATCTTAGCATACGTATTATTGTTTTCACTTCAAGGTTTCTTGTAACCCTATTGCTATTCAGAGCAATCGTATTAATATATTGAAGTGTTGTTTGATAATTCGTTTGTGATTTCTTCTTAAGATCAAATATTAGTTTCCGCATAATATTTGATATACAGTTTCTATACCTATTACTTTAGATTTATCTAAGATAATTAACAAGATCGTGAAGCTCAACTGGGATCAACAAGGGAACTCTTTTCTTTCAACCTTGGGTTGTTCAATCATTCTGTTTGCTTGATATTTTGCAAACTAGCATTCCCTTGCAAAGTGTCCAAGCTTTTGACAATTAAAACATTCAATCTTGGATTTGTCAAAAGTGATACCCTGTTTGGCTTTGAAATCAATTCCCCTTCCTGTCTTGTTCATGAACTTCTTGATCCTTGCAGTGATCATGGCAACTTGCCATCTGATGTCAATCTCCTCTAAAGCATCTTCTTCAATCTGCAACAAGTCTTCTTGATAGGTAACAGGTAGAGTGGCTTGTTGAGCAAAGAAGGAACATACAACATCATCAGAGTTGGTGTTGTTTGTTGGTGATGGGTTGGGGATAGTAGTGGTTGTGCAAACATGCTGTGTATCACCAACAGTACTTTGAGAAGGATAAGCAGTACTTTTAGTAGAAGTACTGCTTCTATTTTCAGAAGACACAAAAGCTATGTTGTGAGTTTTCTGAGAACTATGACCATTCATCTCTTGCTCGTACACCTTCAAATTGTTGTAGAGATCATCAAAGTCCATAGACTCCAATCCAGGTTGTCCTCTAATCATGGTAGCAACCACATGCCAGACAGATGGCAAACTCCTTAAGAACTTCAAATTTGCATCTTCAACGGTTACCTCTGCTCCATACAACTCTAGCATACTAAGTAAATTTTGGAATCTGTCATAGGCAGCATCAAGACCTTCTCTTTCACCAATAGTGAAAGTTTCAAACTGCTGCTTCAATAAGTTTCTATGCATCTTCTTGGAAGCATCATTACCTCCAAATCTTGTCTTGATCGCAGCCCACAATTGCTTTGCATCCTTAGCATCATGGAACTTTAGTAGGTGACCATCAGGAATAGCAGACAACAGTATGTTGAGAGCCTTATCTTGATTTCTCTTTGTAGCTGCTGGCAAGGTTGGTTGAGGTGGTTTAGGTTGTCCTTCAACTGCTACAGGTTCATCAAGAACGACATTACCATTGACAATTACATCCCATAGAGCATGGTCTGTAATAGCAAGGTACTGACGCATCTTCATGCTCTAGAGATCATATTCTCCCTTCTTGATGATAGGAATTCTGAGTGAGGTGATGGATGGGATTGGTGCAACTTCAGTCGTCATCGTTTAGGGTTTGTGGTTAAATCGGTTTTAAGGGTTTCTTCTTAATCAGAGTCTCCACACAACTAATGACCCATGTCCTCTTTATATACTAGAGGGATTAGGGTTTACAATAAATACAATCATAATACAATAAGGAAACTAAATCTTTTAAGTAAATCTTCTAGAATCTTCAAAATTCTCCATCTTTTTTTAGTTTCCCTTCTTGTCACATGAAGTCCTTCAAGTTTCATTCTTCTTGTTTTGTATCATCAAATCAATAAACCCAACAATCTTCCCCTATTTGATGATGACAAAACAAAGACATTCTTGTACGAACTTCCCTAGACGAAGTAGAGAAGTTGAGATAATTAAATCTCACCATGAATGAAACAATCTTTGTCTTCCCCTTAAGTCATGCCATACAACTCCAAATCTCTTCTAACATCTCTTCCCCTTTTTGTTATCAACAAATAGGGAATGTAAGTAGTAAAAACTTCCCCTCGAGTGGTGCATGTAGATGATTAAACTTTCAATCAATAAGCTTCCCCTGAAACCAATATGTTTACATCATCTCTTGACCTTCAATTCTGTAGATTCCTTGTAATGATTACTGATGAAGAAAACCAAATATAACGAACTTGATGAAGAAGTTGAATTTCCCAAACTTGCGTCTTATATCTTGCACTATCCACGTGACTCCAAACTTATCCCTAGAAGTAGGCTACCAGGACCTCTTGATAAATCCTCAACTATCTGAGACACTGAGCACTACAACGTAACTCCTTAAAGTGATAGAAAATGTGTGTATTCAGCACCCTAAGTTTATAGATCACACATCCTTGCTAGATTCATCAAGTCTTTGTCATCGCAAGAACACAAACATAAGAACGCGCACCTGTGAAACTCAACTACAACATCAAATAAATGATATTCAACCTTCTTCGTAATCAATTAATCCAATAAGAACAAATACAAGCCTTTTAAAACCTTTAAGAACATAAACCAACTAACCATCTTGTATGTGTGAAACTAATAACCTGTGTATGTAATCTAACAAACTGCTCATAATTAGCATCTCGACTTCCCCTCACTACTCGTAAATCATGGATTGTCTCCATAAATCATCTAAACACAGCAGTACTTTGAATGAACAGTACCTTGGAGCATAGCAGTACTTTGGACGAACAGCAGTACTTTGGAGTAGTTCCTTGTAGCATCAGTACGTTAAATCATAGCAGTACATTGAAGCATAGCAGCAGCAATACGTAGGAATTAAATAATTATCGCCATAAACCCACGATACGAAACTTCAACCAAATCACAAAAAGATAGCAATACTTTCACCGACCCACAAACTCTGAAAACGACAGATCCATACTTTGCTTTGACCAATCACCAATTTCAACAGCAGCAACATTCATCCCCACATCTTTAAATATTCAAATCACGATTCACTAATAAATCCTCCACCGTACCAATTTACTTTATTGTACGTGTTTCAATATTGAATTACTTTAATCATAACGCAAGACGACATTGATTATCTTGTACTTCTCTAAATAAATATATCAGTTGCCAATTAAATGATGTACAAGAATACCTTAATCACTTTTGTCGCCAAGCAGCTTATCACAGCAGCAAATTTAAACGTCAAAAAGTTCGATACCGTTAAAATCTTTATCGAATCTGCTTCGTCTTCAACAGTAACCTTGTAACATCCCCTAGATATCACGAGCCCCTTGCTCTGATACCACTTGTTGGATCGATATATTCTGACCAAACTAACTTGTAGCTTGTCTAAGGGTTTAGCAACCTTGGATAAATCCAAAACTACTAATATTGAAACGCTGATATACTTTGTTAAGTATGCGGAATCTACTTCAACAAAGCTAAGAAGAATTAACACAAAACTTTAATTATATTAAACCTTGAACCTGTTTACTTTATACAGATTCACTAACAAACTCTAAACACTAATACTCTAATAATCGACTAATACTTTTCTCTAAAACTTCGTATGAACTTATATCTCTAATCGTATCTCTAATCGTATCTCTAATGCCAACCTAGGGGTCCTTTTATAGGCATAAGGAAAACCCTAGTCGGTTTACAATACTTGAACGACAAGTAATTCTAATTATAATCTAATAATAACTCTAAGAACATTCTAGAATTACACAATAATCCTTAAACGTATTTGCATATCAGTCCTTTATCTTTAGCAGTACTTTGACTTCTTTAGAACATGAGCAGTACTTTGACTTCTTATCGAGCAGTACTTTGACTTTCTTCTTGTAGTAGTACTTTGTAGCCCAACAATATCTGAGGTACTCAAGTTGTACGACACATATGATAAACAAAAGACTTCCAATTATGTACAACAAATAAACGTTTGTGACTCTCTTTGTGCTCTAATTCGCAAGAGAGAGAGTTGATTCAGTCACTAATGTTGCCGAATGCAAAGGAAAGTTGCATTGAATGTTTTTGATTACTTCATTCACATTTCAAGGTTCTCTTTGAACAACCCGGATACTTGGGAGGATACAGACGTGCATTCGCATCCCTCTTTGGTCAAGATGTTCAGAATTTCACAGTCAAGATGATTCTGTATTTGGATCAACTTGAACAACAACTTGATAAAGGAGATTTTTCTGAAGATAGATCCATGGCTGCTTTGGGTGTGATTAACAACCAACTCCATGTGTTCATTGATTAGCAATACAGTGAGGATTATAATGATGACAGTCAAATGGCGAAAAAGTGTTTTGCTAATTACACTGGAACTGAGGTTGACGTGTTCAGAAGGACATTACTCCAACTTATGAGTAATGTTAAAGGGTTCATTAATGAAAGGGCTAAAATTATGGGAAATGGGACAGAATCAGACAAGCATTATGATAGTAACAGCTCGGGAGCGGATATCACACTGTGTGTGGATGCAGCCCTCAAACCAGAAAATCATCAAGTACTGTCTGATGTGGTACATCTGTCTGATCAAGATATAGCTCTTTCTAAAGAACAACAACATCTGATCAAATTAAACCTACTTATGACACATATCTGTTGGAAAAGACTGATAGCAATATCACCTCTGATTCAACAAATACGAGTCATAAGGGGGGAGAAATTGATCAGGATGCTGAACATGATGAAGCGTTAAGTTCTTCGCTTACGGCTGAGCTATTCAAATCAAATGATATGATAGAAAAAGAAGTTTATGATGAACTTTCAAAAAGATTTTTACAACTTGAAAAATATTGTATTGATCTTGAAATCTCAATATCACAAAAAGAAGAAAATCGTCAAACTAAACTACCATGTAAACATCCAGAATTTCCTGAATTCCGTGAATTTTTTATGATAAATGATTTGAAAGCTCAACTACAAGCCAAAAACTTAACAATCAACAACCTGAAAAACCGTATTGCTGAGATGCGTGATATGCGTGATGAAGTTAAGGCTAAACTTGACAATGATGTTAATGTAACTAAAAATGCTGAACTAGAACATAAAGTGGATGAATTACTGTATGAAAATGAGACTTTGAAAAATCATTGCAATAAATTGTATAACTCAATCAAAGAAGCAAAAACTAAGACGGTAGAGCAAACAACCTCTTTGATTGCCCAAAATGATGAATTCAAAGCTCAACTTCAGAAAAAGGGTTTTGCAATTGCAGCATTGAAAAACGAGTTGAGAAAATCGACAGGAAATAATGTGAACACTAAGTATGCAAAACCATCAATCTTGGGGAAACCACCACTTAGAAACCAATCAGTTGTTAGACAACCGATTGCGTTTAGATCTGAACGGCCAAAATCTTCAAAACCACGGTTTGCCTCCCAAGTTGATTCAAAACAAGTTTTGTCAAAACTAGTCACTTCACAGTCTAGACCTAGTGAAAAGAAATATGCAGTTGCCAAACCTCATCATATGAGTCCCTCTAGTCCCTCTAGGATTAGTTCAAAGCGTGTGTCATTTGTGACACCAAAGGAACATGTTAGACATAAAAACATTGTTCAGAATCACAACCTAGAGGATGCTAAGAAAAACACACAGGAAAAGACTAGGAACTTGTCTGCTTCTAAGAGTAGTTGCGTATCGATTAAAGCGATTCCCGTAGCTGATAAGTCTAAGAATTCTAAATCTTTTTCTGACTCCAAACACTATGTTTGCTCAACTTGTCAGAAATGTGTTTTAAGGCAAACCATGATGATTGTGTTACAAAATTCCTGAAGGAAGTGAATGCTCGTGATAAGGTTCAAACCTCTAAGACTAGAAACGACAACAAGCCCGTAGAAACAAAGTGGTATATTCAGAAACGTGATAGGCCAATTTCCATAGGAAAAAGGTTTTCTCCAAAAAAATCTGTCACTGTACATGAGAAACCAAACACTCCTAGATCTTGCCTTAGGTGGATATCAACGGGTAGAACTTTTAAGATTCTTGGTCTTAGATGGATACCTATTCGAAAGATGTTCACTAAGTGCGAAACCAAGGTTGACTGTGAAACCCTACATGGTCTAAATGTTGATATCACTAACCCACATATATGCAAACAAACTCTTAATGTCAGTGCAGGTAGTCTTTACTTAAGTGCAGGTACATCGTTCACTCATAGTAAGGAAAGACTCAGTGTTTGGTTGCCGAAAAGAGTGATATCTCATGAAGTAGGGGTTCAAGCAATTCAAGCTTGATGAAAATCAACGACTATGACGTCTGTTCACATCAGTTCAGGCCTCGTTCCTCATCGACAATGACGTCTGTTCATATCAGTTCAGGCCTCGTTCTTCATCGTCAATGACGTTTGAACACTGCAGTTCAAGCCTCGGGCCTCATTGTCAACATAATGGCGTCTGCTGACATCTCTTCAGGCCCCGTTCATCAAAGAAAAGAAAGGCGTACGCTTGAGTGCGCTTTATCTTCGGAAGAAGAGAAATCTTCTTATTTATGACCATTCTCATGAAGCTTCATGCTCTTCTTATGCTCATTCAGTCATCAAGGGGATAAAAGTACATTGGAGTATATTCTTATTCACCTGGTCTATCAAAAATGACAGTTGGTCGTTATATGCAATTTTTGAGGGGGAGAAGGGTGAATAAACTACATGGTGAATGAGATTTGAGAAATGGTCATACGACTCTCCTTGTTTCTGACTATTCTCATCAACAAGCTTCATACTTGCTCCATGCTCGTTCAGTCATCAAGTGGATCTACTTTCATCAGATTAGACGTTTATTTACTCGATTAAAATTGGCAAATTCAAATGCAATTTTTGAGGGGGAGAAGTGTGAACAATTGATCAACCTCATATGCACTTGTTCAATCAAAAATGGCATCCTCATATGCAATTTCTGAGGGGGAGAAGTGTGAACAAGTGGATCGGCATACATTTGATTGGTTGGTCACTCACTTGTCGGGCATCTAATGGTGACTATGGAGTTGATCGAGTATCACTTACTCGAGATTGAAGTTGACTTTCACAAAGGCGTGTTCTTATATTATCTTGAAGTCGGGGTTGGTTGGATGCATGACTTTCAATGATAACTTGCTCGTGCTTAAGATTTAAGTTGAATACTTAGGTTATCTAGTTACCAGCAGCCAGGGAAAATGTTTGACGACCTGGTTAACTCTCACTTAAAGGAGTTACGTTGTAGTACTCAGTGTCACACGCCGATGACGTTGTGGATAATCGCAAGAGGTGTTAATGTCTCATACTTTGGTTGGGTATTGAGTACTTAGAGATTTTCTTGGAGCATTAATTCTCTACACCGTTCTACCAACATTAGTGCAAGTTTAAGTCACGAAAACGGGGAATTCTACTTCAGTGTCAAGTTTGGTATATCTGGTGTGCTCCATCAGTTATCACATCAAATAGCCTACTTAAGGATTGGTAAAGATAGTCAGAAAGTGTTTCGGTAGCGGTTGATTCTCACTTGATACATTTGAGCTAATTTTGTTCTTCTCACAAGATTTCAAGTATTTGTGCGTAAAATATGTTGCTGATTCTGAGGTATCAAAACCAGCAAGGGGGAAGGAGACATACATCTGAATGCACAATGAGTACACATGATGAGCTTTATACTTCTTCTCAATTGAAGATTATTCCGGGAAGACAAATGTCATTACCGCAGAGAAAATCAGTGTTCTAACTCGTTCCTTCTGGTGTATCATTCCAACTACGTAGGGGAAGAGATGTAAGAAACAGTTTCTGATGATAAAAGAGGTTCACAATGGCAATTTCCAGAAGGGAGAAAAGGGGACTTTCGGGTCTTAAGTGATCTTGATGTTATATTTTTGACTTCATTAACAGGATTGAGTGTGTACTTCGGGTTTTTGGGCTTCATACAATGAGACTGATTGCATCACTTCAACTACTTGGGGGAAATGGTCTCTGGATACTTTCGGTATGCATTCCTTCAGTCTTTAGCAGGAAGTAATATGAGAAGAATTATTCAAGTGTGAGATGATTCTCTGCTGATCTATTTGATGATTCCCCGAACGGAGAATCACGATTATTCTTAAAAGGAGCAGCAATATTTGATGTGGTTTGCTTCGGTTTCCGCTGTACTCTTACCTTATGGAAGCTTGAAAGAGAGCTTTGAATCTGCTCAAAATGAAGATTGTCGGTTTGGGGGGAAGCTATCAAAGCTTCACAATTGAGAAGGCTTAAGTTCAGATGATTATTTAGGAGCCTCGAAAGCTTTGGTGGTGAAAGTTTAAGAGATGTTGACTACTCATTTCTACAACATACTGAACGTATCCTTATTTCGGTATTCACGTCAACATTTTCTTAAACTGAATAATATAGTTTTTACATATCTTATACCAAAATGTAAATATAAAAATATAAAACCAACAAATTGTAAATAGAAAATCTTAAACCCAGAAAAACCATAAAACTCAGAAAATTAGAAAATACCAAAAATAGTTTCTCTAGGCATGTCTTCTGTTTATCGATAACATTTACGGTCTTAGAAATGTCATTCAATAATGACACGGGAATTTAAATGAAGCTCGAGCAGAAGTTCAAATGAATTGTTAAAACATGTCTTATGGCTTGCTCTTACTTTAGATAGTAACCCGCGCTTCAAAATGGGGAAAGCACGTCGCCAAAAAGACGGTTGTTCCTCCTAGTGGGTGATATTCACCCAGGATGGATTACTTCATATCCGTGCATCCTTGATTTAATGTACGCTTCAGTGCATCATTTCTTGTAAAAGAAGAGAAATCTTCTTGGTATACAAATAGTTTTCCTTCTATGATTCTTCTGAAAATTATTTGTGAGACACTTGGTGATTACGTGTTGTTTGAAACTCTTTTAGACTTGGATTGTTCATAAAATTTGTCACTCAATCAATGACTTCAACACCTTAACTAGAATATGGGTCATTGATTGAGGGGGAGAGGGATTTCAAATTTTATTTCATCAAACGGGTTTCTTGGTTATCTCATGATTGTTAGAAAAGGTTTTGTAGTTAATGGGGTATTAGTTGAAGAGGAATTTACTATGCTTTATATCTAATGGCCAAATGTGTTAGTTGTTAGAAAGATTAGGGCATTATGTGCAATTTGCGTATAGTTTCCTAGCTTTATGTAACTAGAAGGCCCATTTGTGTCACTTTAGAATCCTCGTTTAATCCCCTAAATACTTTAAAAACCAAAATCTAAAAGGAGTTAGAAAACCCATTGTGTTTGATGTTCTTGAATACTCCACTGGCATTTGTATGATCTGAATGAATGAGTTTCAAATGTTGATTGACTTTTGTTAGTCGATTGCTGCTTAATTGTTGTTGACTTAGTGCATGTGCACTCAAGATTTGCTTAGGTATATAGCTATTGTGTTAGAATCATGTCCCTAAGATCCTGAGTTGAATGCTGAAATATGAGTGAATTGCCATGTTCATGATTGCTGATTGCTTTTCATGCTAGATAGCGGTTTGATGTATTTCCTGACTATGGTTTGATTATGAGATGAATATGGTATTATGAGTTGGCAAGTTGCTATGTGGTAGCTATTAATGAAAAGTGTATCTGTATGTATGTATATCTGTGTTGATATTCTTATGCAGATTCCATGGCCAATATGAATGTGCCAGTTCCCACTCTAACCATTTGATCAGATGTTCGAACTTTATTGACTGGCTCTAAATTCACCACAACAACAACATCAGCAACAACAACAATAACACTGTCAAGTGGGGATCTACAATGCTTGGAAGTTTTGTTGGTGGATGGATAGTTGATGTTGACTAATGACTCCCTCAGAGAAGCGAATGATCACATCATTCGTGCGTAAAGGTCAACATCATTTGTGTCATAAAAGTTATCTCGTACATCATAAGCAGTGAAAAATTTGTGGTTGTTATGTGTCAGTGTATGATTTTTGTTAATATAAATTTTCCAAACTTATCATACCTGACACTAACATTCTCCCTCATTGATTGAGGGGGAGCTGTAGAATGTTCCATTATCAGAGTACATGTTAAACCTGACCACATTGTCTCCCACATTTTCTAACTTATTTAAATCAATTGGGATCACAAATCTCAAATGGTTTGAAATTTTTGATCGGGGGAGAGAATGTGATTTAAATATGAAATCTGATAAAATGTGATGTTTTGGACGTAAATGTAAGCTCTCCCGTATGTGCTAAACTCTTTCGTATATCAATGCACATATTGAGGGGGAGCAAATGGTTTGTGATTACAAAAAGGATGTGGCAACTTATGTGAGCACGCATCAGACTTCACCAATGAATTGACGAAACAAATACTGTCATTAATCGAAAGGACATGTCCTGGCTGGGTAATAATTTCAAGCTGGTCTAACCAGTGATGTAAGCGTGTCTCGAAGAGGACGTGGCTGAGTAGAGTGTACCGTTTCGAGAAACTTTCTATGGACATGACCAGGCCGAGTAATAATTTCAAGCTAGTATAACTAGTGATGTAAGCGTATCTCGAATCGGTCATGTTCACTGAAAGTAGATCAATTCAAAAATTACGAACTCTACCCAACATGTGAAAATTTATAATAAAATCATCTGAGTACATGTTAAGGGGGAGAATTTGAAAAAATATAAAACTCTCAAAGTGTTAGCAAAATGTGTTTCATAATCATGAACACTTTGAGAGATTTTTCAAGGATTTTGGTTTACAGCAACATAGGATAGTCATGGTGTTATGAGGTGGCTAAGGTTAGGAAAACCGTCCTATGATCCGCCAGAGCCGGAGGGATCTACCCAAGGACAATACCAATTAGATGGTATTAGAAAGTCCTTAGGTATGATTATGAAAAAAGGAGTAATGTGAGAAAAGAGTAAGAAGGGGTTGAAGAATTAAAAAGAAATGAAATGAGAAAGGGTAAAAAGAAATAGCCCTCCAATTATTCAACCTTAGGGCAGAAACCGTGTTCAATTCATATGCTACTGGTGGATACTAAAGTAACACCGGTATTGAAGACAAGACGTCATGGACCCGGTGACGTACTGCACTAAACCTTCTAACCACTCAAGTTCTCTTAAAAGGACTTGTTTCATTCTCACGGGGAACCCTGCATAATCTATCGACCGCTCATTACAAGTTATGTTGATATTGAAACAGGAGACACCGCTCCAGTCTCCGACTACCTAAATTGCACTTATCGAGTCTAGAGCCACGAGATGCATCTATCATAAGATCTCATAGGAACACGTGTTACTTCTACACTGGTTGTTCAAAATTAAAGACACCAGTTGTAAACTTATGAGTCCTACGCAGATCTTAGCAATCTACCAGAACATTTATGAGGGAATTTACAAATGTAATTCTCAATGATTGAATGGAAATTCCTGCCAAGGTCAACATCAAACAGCCCTGAAAGCAGGTCACTTCAGTAATTCCTTGTGGATTACGCTTATTGGTCACGGCAGTTTCAAACGGTCTATAGTCGTGGAGTGATCTCTAGCGACTCACCTAATTGTTGATTTACTATGGTAGATCTTTAAAGCCCTCTGTGGGTTTCCGATTTAGGAACGGCCTTGGTAAGGATTAGAGAGAGTTTTCACACTATGCTGTTAACAATCTCGAAGTCTGAACCTGTAAGTACCAGACATTTTATTGCTAACTGTCGTATGCAGGAACACCTGGCGGTTGTAGCTGATTGCTGTTGCAGCTGATTGCGGTTGTAGCTGATTGCCAAACAAGATGCCAATTCTTCACCCCATGCTTACACTACACCATCATCATATTCAAAGAAGTCATGATAACCTAAAAGACCTTTAACACTGCTTCTGCAAACTCTGATCATGAAATTCGTGACCCAGAATAGTGTGAGCATGTCGGTTCAAAGTGTACCACATCACATGGAGACATACTGCTAAAAGATAACCTGGAGACACACGTTGGATGATGACATCAAAGAATCACCAAAGATCATCCAAGATAAAAGAACGATCATCAAAAGATCACTGTTGAATGTACAAAGAGTAATGAATTTGAAGAATCAATGACTACGAGCTATGAAGTCATGATCGGTGGATAGAATGCTAGAATTCAATATATTATTTCCGGGGTGACCTCCCTTAGGGTGAGATTGTTAGGAATATAAATATTCATGTGAAGACTCGATCACCCCGAGTATCTGTTTAGCATTCACGTAGCTCGTAGACATATTAGTACTAGTTTAGTATTATTATTATTAGTTTAGTTATAGTAGTATTTGTGTAGTGGGTCGGGTCTTTACCCACTGTCAGCTCACTCCACAGCCCACTCGGCGCACTAATATCTTGTAACTATAAATACCCCTTCCCACACTTGGGAAGGGTTAGAGATTCTTAATCATTCAATACTAGTTCTCTTCACTTTCTCTCAGTACATCTCCCAACTCGCTCATCTTTCTCTCTCTAGAAATTCTTCTAACAATCAAATCCAAGTATGCTTCTCTTACAGTATCTATACTAAGCTCTAACATAACTGTTGTTCCCGTTACACAAGTAGAAGTAACTACAAAGTTAATCTAATTGTGTTCCATGACTGAGATAATGTATTGATTAATTATAACAGATAAGTAAAACGTAAAGATAAAAACACAAGTTTTTCAACGTTTAAATTCTTATTAAAAATTAATCAAAAGAATCTATTACCCAAGTGTTTGCGGAATAAACACTTGGGATTGAATAGACAAGGTATGGTATGTTCTCCTCTCTAAACTCAAGTTAATCTTGAGTGACAACAATAATGAACCACTGAGCTATCTCAAGGACTTGGTTGCTCTTTGGAGGAGAAAAGTGGTTTTGTGAAAGTTTAAGCTTTTAATGCACAAAAGGTATTCCACTTTTCTCCCATCTGTTCCTATTTATAGACAAGTATAAAAGAGCAGCTATGATTAGAAGTACAAAAAGAATAACCTAGCTAGTTTGACAAAATACAATAGTATTTGTCATTTCCAAGAATCTTTATTGTGAATAAGCTAAAAATGCTTTCCGAGTGTCAGCTATGATACTTCTTGACTTTAAGCCATTTTAGGGAAAGTTTGCTTTTGGCCCGATAAGACTTCTCCTTATCTTTTCAAACTCTTCCCGCCTAATCCTGCCTTTCTTTCAGACTTTAGATTCTCCAGTCTTCAGTCTTCAATCATTTATAGTTGTTGAGGTGACTAGGGTTCAGTGAGTTCTTGTCATTACTCACTGAGCCCATTACCTTCTTCTTTGGCTTAAGTGACACACAGGGAGTTCCGCCTCACTGAATGGTGAATCTTTCTTCTTAGATTCATCCTAAGCATCTTGAAGGTAACTCACTGAGTGACTGTTCACTCAGTGACCTGAGAGTGTTTAAGGTTGATTAACACTTGGCTAATTTGTGTCCAGATCCTGTTTTCAGGACGCTTGGGTACTGACGGACCCAACAATCTCCCCCTATTTGGATATAAATTATGCCTAAGTGTTTGATCCATTGTGAGTAAGCAAAATGGGCTTCTTCTCATATTGAATATACTAGAACGCTATTAAGGACACTAATATAACAAAACATGGGCCATCATTTTATTAATATCATTACATTTGTCCTAACATCTAAACATAATTCTTAGGGTTCTTGTGCTCAGGCTTCCAAGATACCTATGAGCTCCAACTTTCCTTTCTTGGACACTAACACTTCTTTGTCAGGTCTCTCATTCATCATCTTATCCATCAGCTTGAAAAACTCTTCATTTCCAGGGCTCTTCACGTGAAGTGCCATTAGCTTGTATGCCAGAAGAGTTGTCGTTTCCACAAGGCTTATATAACTAACTCATTGAAAGGCCTCTTGTCTAAACTCATCAACAAAGAAGATACCATACTCTGGCTACTTGATGACTAGGTTGGAAACAAACTTAACTCCTTGTGGAGGAATCCTGTTGCAATGAAGAGCTGCTATGAACTGTTCAGGCTCCTGTCCCACAGCTTTTCTCTTCCTCCCAGTCTTTTGAGTAGGTTCAGGAATTGCAAGTCCATGAGAAGCTGGTGCCTTCTCATGATCTATCCCCAGGCTCTTAGCCACCCTTTCTATCTCCTCATATTTGCTGTTCAGGGTAGCTAGGAGATGAGGAACAAACTTGTTTTTCCTTCTTCCTTAGGATGGGCCCCATCATGTCCTATCCTTTTAGCCCGTAATCTGAGAACTTAAAGGGTTGGTTCATCTCAGTCCTCTATGAACCGTAACGCTTACTGGCTTGGTGTTGTGAATGGTCATGTCTGTTATGGTGCCCTCACCCTTGGTCTTTGTCAGATACCATAGATACTTCTCATAAGTTTTCTTCCTCTTTTCTTCCTTAAGCTTGACCTCCTGATTATGTTCCTTGATGCAGTTAGCCTAAAGCTTGAGGAATTCATCCCTCTTGATAACCTGATCGATTTCCTTGATTACCGCCTTGGCCACTTTAACAATTTCAGGCCTACTGTGTTTCTCAGCCTCTTTTTTAGCCCTTCTTTTGCCCTGTTCATGTAGGACTTCGGCCACTTCCAGAGGAGTACTAAAGAATTTACTTCCATCATCCAAGGTGACTTCAAAAGGCGAATCTAGATTAGGACGCACTTCGGTTAAAGCCTTCACCGGTTGTATTTGAGGAGGATCTTCAGTCATCATGATTTCATTCCCTTTGTCAGTGGGAAGGGGTTGACTGGAGGAAGATTTAGGGACTTCCGTTGTTGTTGCTTTAGGTTGGACAAGAATTGGAGCAACAACAAGGGCAGCGGAAGTATGTTTATCAAGTTTCTCCCCCTCAACAGATGCTGAAGCTTCAGTGTAGGCATCTGTTGACTAAGGAGGTGGGGTTACCGGAGAAGCCTGAAGAATGGACAGGATGCTGGAGACCATCTTCTTGATGTCAGTTGTCTCATTCTTTAGTGCGGAGATGTCATCCGCCATGGTATCCTGAGTTGTTTTGAGTTCAGTGACCCTCGTTGTGTAATGGTTGATCAGCTCATTATGCTTGTTGGAGAGCTGATTAAATGCTGAGGATATCTTTGTCAGACACTCTTGGGTGTTAGCGACTGACTGTTGAATTGCATTCTGCTGAGACCTTAATGGTTTGAGATCCACCCCCTTAAGAAGCTTGAGGAGCTCAGTAATGTTGGTGGAGGTGGTCGTCTGAGTATCCATGAACTCAGTCAGTTTGTGATCAGGGTGGGATCGTCTCTGAATTCTTCCTGAATAGAATCAAGAGTCTGCAAGATGTTGCCCAATTGTTTATCTTGTGTAGAACCCATACTGTCAAGAGATGCTTCAACAGTAGCCCTAAAGTCAGCATAGGAGACTGCTACTTCAGTGTGCTATTCCTAATATTCTTCAGAAATCTCACGAAAAAGAGCAGTGTTGGCTTTGCGAAGGAACTTGACCAGCTGCCTTTTAGTGTGTGGAAGAATATTATCATAATTCTGCAAGTAAGGAGGAGTAGCAAGAGCAGATGGAGTGCCTGATGATGATGATATTGTTGGTTGTGGTTGCGGTTCTGGTTGATCCTCAGGAGGAGGAGATGATTGTGGTTGTTCAGTGTACTGAGGAGAGTTGTATGTGTCAGTCTCCATTTCCTCCCGAGCACCAAAAAGATCTTCATCTACAAAATTGACCATTTCCTCCTCTGGCTCGCCATCTAGCAGCCTTTCAAGATCTGCCAGAGTAGGAACCTTGGATGAATCCGGCTCGCCCTCAAAAGAGGGCTCACCTTTGTTGTGGCCAGGTTCTGACCCCTCTAGGAGAACAGAGTGGGTTTTCTCTGCCTGGTCCATGGAGTCAGTTCGTAAGAGATAGGATCTGCCGTGAGGGATTTTTGGTTCCGTATCAGCGGGTGTTTGTATGCCCCCTGAGACTTTCTCCCCATGAGTGCCTTCAAGGACTGGCGGGTGTTTTCCAGTAGTATCACTAGGCAATGAGATGTTGAGGTCCCCCTTCTCAGCAGGATTGTACCATCCTAATGAGGATATAGGGACCATATCTCCCTGAGATCCCGAGTGTGATTGCTCAGGATCGTAAACGGAAAGTTGTATGTTTAGGCCCCCCTTTCTACCAAGGTTGTGCTGCCTTAATGATGATTTAGGGGTCGGTCCTCCCTGAGACTCTGGTTGTGATATACCAGAGCCATAAGCGGGATGTGAAAGAGTGTGGGTCCCCTTCTCAGCAGAGTGGTGCTACTCTACTGAGGGTATAGGACCTTGTACTCCCTCAGGAAAAGGTGATTATTTACGAGTGCCTTCATGGGGATGTGAAAGGTGGAAGGTTCCTGACCCCACTGACTTGTGTGTGTCAGCAGAGCCATGAGGAAGGGGTTTACCCGAGGACACTGAGGTTAATTTCTCAGTACCCTCCGTTGGCGTTTGTTTTACGGTAAAGAAGGTCTCAGTTATGGGTGTCTCAGAGGTCTTGGCCGTTGTTTGCCTTTCTTGAGGCTTTGAGGCAGAAGTCTCAGTGGCGAGTGGTTTGGGTTGAACCACCTTCCTGGACCCTGCCTTCTTTTTCTTCTTCTCCTTCTTTGTAGGAGAAGGCATAGGAGATATCGCGTCTTGTCCCTGAATGACCATCAACATATATGTGGTCTGGGGGACTGGTGTGACCTCAGTAAGGTCTCTCGAATAGTTGGCCTTGTGTAAGATGTCAGGGTTGGATCCCTGGACATTGGGCCTAACATATTTGGAGCCTAGTAAGTCCTGAAGCACACAGGAAATGAACCTAGGGTAAGACATGTGTCTTTGCCTAGATTTCCCTAATAGCTTGGCTATGAGGTCTCTGAAGATTATCTCCCCAATATCAATTTTTCTTCCCTCTAAGAGGCTGAATACAATCATTTTTTGTGATGCATTCAATTGCTCCGTGGAAGACTTATTTCCGACAAGGACCTGAATGACAAAGGTCATCAGGATCCTCCAGACAGCAAGAAACCAGGTCTTTATTATTGGTGCTTTGGCTATTAAGGTTCATGGGGCCACTTTAGGATGTTTTTCATTATGTGGCCCTAGTAGCCTTTACTTTTGCATCAGTGGGTTGAGGGTCAAAGTTCTCAGCGAAATCAAGACCTGTGGCCTTGATAAAGGTTTGGTAATTTAGGGAGAGGGTCTTTCACCCGTTCATCACTGAGAACGTTATAAGGGTGTCCTTGATGTTATCAGGGCTAGTTGCCACTGCGGTACATCAGAACTCCCTAAGATAGTCATAATATATGACTGAGGGTATTTTTTAAATGCCGTAGAAAGAAAGCAGTTTTGTAGATACTTAACTACATTCTTATACGCCTACAAATTTTTGGGGTAGGCAAAATACCCTACGACGTTGTTTTTGGTCATATCCACGCCCTCCATTGTGAATTCCACATTTGGGGTGCTGGTTATAGCTTTAGAAGTAGCCATTTAAAAAATCTTGGTTTTGCAAGAAAGATGGTCTGGGTCTTAAGCAGAAGAACATACACACTAGTTTTTGAGAGAAAAGGGCAAGAGTTTGCTTAAAATTTTCTAAAATGTGTATGTGTTAATTTGTTTGGGGGTAATTATAGGGAAGTGGAGAGGAGGGGTGGTTTAGGCAATAAGCGGATTTTTCATAAAAAATTTTGAAAACCGTTTTGTATAAAACGTTTGGTATCCGCATTAAATGCCACCACTCCACTTTCCCGGGTTTTGCGCAACAGCCGAGGTGAACAGTTGTGCCGTCTGCAAAAAGTGTAATATGCAGAGTTTACATCAAAAAGTGGGTAAGTGGGGGACCAAGATGTGCATGCCAGAAGGCAAAAGAACATATATTCCTATATTAAATAGGTATTCAGTTACCAACCTCGGACAATTACTAACTAAATACTTAGAGCATTTAAGTTAGCATTGAATGTCATCTTGAGGCCCCTGAATGACTTTTCATTCAGTTTGAGGGGTTCAGGGAAGGTAATTCAGTGATCGTTTTCACTGAGGGGCACATTGAGTCAGGGACATGAGGTTTTTAGAATATACCCTTAGTTGGATGGATTCAATCAGTGGACTGATATTCTATATCAAACATTCCCAATTCAGCTTTCAGTCTTGTGAAAGTTGGTTCATCCAAGGGTTTGGTGAAGATATCAGCTAGCTGATATTCAGTGGGGATGAAGTGTAATTCAATGTCACCATTCATGACATGGTCCCTGATGAAATGTTATCTAATATCAATGTGTTTGGTTCTCTGATGAAGAACCGTGTTGTTTGAGATTGCAATTGCACTTGTGTTATCACAAAAGATGGGAACCATCTTTTAATGGATTCCATAGTCACTGAGTTGACTTTTCATCCATAGTACATTTACACAACAACTGGCTGCTGCAACATATTTAGCTTCTGCTAAGGACATGGCAACTGATTGTTGCTTCTTAGCACTCCAGCAGACTAATTTTCCACAAAGGATTTGGTAGGAGCCTGAGGTGCTTTTTCTTTCCGTGTTGCATCTAGCATAGTCAGAGTCTGAGTATCCTTTGAGATCAAATCCTGAGCATTTTGGATAGTATAATCCAAGGTTTGGAGTACCTTTCAGGTACCTGAGTATCCTTTTAATAGTTGTGAGATGTGATTCTCTTAGGTCAGATTGATATCTAGCACACAGACAGACTGAGAATTGGATGTCAGGCCTTGATACAAGTAGATACATCCGTGACCCAATCATTCCTCTAAAGAGAGTTTGATTCACTGTGTTGACATAAATAATACCTAAAAACATTATCAATATTTATTCATATCTCTATGTTTTGATGATCACAAAATGTAAACTCATTAAAACATAAACTTATAAAATAAACAAGTACTTAGTTGTAAATATTCACTTCTACAACTAAAATCACTTAAGGTATGAATGAACTAATGCTTAATGCATTATATGATCAAAGGAACATTTTCTTAAACACTAGATTTTTTATAAAATGTCAAAAACATTTTATATCTTTTAGAAAAACATTTTTGGTAATAAATAAAAAGGTTTAATTCATTATAAATTTTTGAATTCAAATTTTTAACCAAAATCAGTAAAAATGTTCCAGAAAAACCTTCCCCACAAAAAGACAAAACTGGGCAACGGCTAGGGAGGGCGGCCCCCTTAAAATTAAGGGGACCGCCCCCCTATTTAAGGGGGCCGGCCACGCTCCAGTAGCTTCCAGCTGTCCAGTTTTTCTGCCTATAAATACCAGCCTTCTCCTGGATTTTTAGTTACCTTTTGCACACTAAAACTTTCTGTTGTAAATCTCATTTCATATCTTCAAAAACCCTTTGATCATATAATCTTAAGCTTTGGTTTCCAAGTGATCCAAGCTTCCTTCATTCAAGTGCAAGAGAAGAATACTCCTTCAACAACTAGAGAAGAAGTATTGCAACTTAGATACCTAAGTTGTTTGTGTCATCATACATTTGTATATAAGTTGTGTATTGTTGTTAGATAGTTGTGTGAATAATGGTTTGGGATAGGTTAGAGTGTTAATAGTGAAGTTGTGAAGTTAAGGTGTGTTAGAAGTAAAGGTGTGAAGAATTAGAATTGTACATAGGTTGTGTTAGGTTGTGAAGAAGGTGTGAAGTCATAGTAAATAAGTTGTGAAGAAGTCATGAAGAAGTCGTGAAGAATTCATGGAGAAGTCATGAAGAAGAAGGTGTGATTAAGTCGTGTATAAGTTGTGAGATTGGTTCTAGCTACGATTAGAACTCGACATTTAGCTTTGTGTCGTTAAGCCGGTGTAAGCTAAAGTTGTGTAAGGTTTTCTCTGCCATAAGGGAGCTTGTTAACATAGTGAAGAAAACTCTCGAGTTAGGTGCTCGGGGAGTGGAGTAGGGCAAGGATGGTGTCCTGGTAGCCGAACCACTATAAATCTCTTGTCTCTCGGTTAGATCTTTCTATCTCTATCTTTCAGTTCATTTTATTACCTTACTTGCATTGTTTATTTATATTTATTTATATATATATATTGTTCATATTGTTCAAGAGTTGAGATCACATAAGTTCGAATCTAAGTTTTAAAAAGTAAAAAAGTTTTCACAATAAAATTTTAAAAGGACATAAAACTATTCAACCCCCCCTTCTAGTTTTCCACAATTGGTATCAGGAGCTACGTCAAACAAGATTTTTAAAATAAACTGTATTTTAAAACTTGAAACGATCTATGGAATCTGAAAAATATTTAGAAGGGCAACTATGCAAAGACCGCCACTATTTGAAAGTGATGGATTTTTATATTGGAAAAATAGATTTGAAACTTATGTGAAATCAAAAGATCTTGATCTTTGGCATGTTATTACCTATGGTAATTTTCCCCTCATTCAACATAATCCTTTAACTAAAATAGATGAAGTTTTACCTTTTGAAAAACAAAATGATGATTTAAAAAAGAAACTAGCAAAAAATAATGAAGCTAAAATGGTAATTTATAATGCGTTACCACGCAAAGAATATGAAAGAATTTTTATGTGTCAAACCGCAAAAGAGATTTTGGATTCTTTACTAATCACTCATCAAGGTAATAGTCAACTCAAAGATAATAAAATAGTTCTTCTTGTTCAACAATATGAACAATTTACAATTCCTGAAGAGGAATCTATTGATAATGCATTTGCTAAATTTAACACAATCATCACAAGTTTAAAAGCACTTGATGAGACTTTTTCTAGCAAAAATTGTGTAAGGAAATTTCTTAGGGCATTACATCCGAAATGGCGCGCGAAGGTCACGGCGATTGAAGAGTCAAAGAACTTGATGACGTTATCACTTGATGAACTTGTTGGCAACTTGAAGGTTCATGAAGAAATTATAAAGAGGGACTCGGAAACGGTCAAGAGCAAGAAAGATCAAATCAAGTCTATCGCGCTAAAAGCCAAAAAGGATCTTAGTGATGATGATGATTCAAGTGACGATAGCGAAGATGAAGAATATGCAATGGTCATAAGAGAATTCAAGAAATTCTTGAAGGGACAAGGAAGATTCACGAGACAACCGCGAGATGAAAGAAGATCGCTTCAAAGAAATAGAAATGATAACTACGGGAAAAGAAAGTGCTTTAGATGTGGAAGCCAAAACCATCTCATTGGCGAATGTCCAAAGCCACCGGGTTATGATTACGAAAGCGCATTTGTTAGTGGAACATGGAGCGATAGCGACAAAGATGAAGCGGACAAAGCAAAAGACGAAAAGTGCTTTGTAGCTCAAGCCACCGATGAAATATGTCTAGGGATAAATTTGGAGCCTGACGAATGGATTAAGGATAATGGATGCTTGAAGCACATGACGGGAAACCGGAAGCTATTCTCCTCATACCAGGCATACAACGGAGGTAATGTTATTTTCGGTAGTGATTTTCATGGAAAAATCATTGGCAAAGGTACGATCTCTCAAGACTCCCTAACTATTGAAAATGTTGAGCATGTAGATAATTTAACATATAACTTGCTTAGTATAGGACAAATATGTGATAATAAATGTAGGGTTACTTTTACAAGTAAAGAAAGCGAAATATTTAAGGACGGAAAGGTCATAGGTAGAGGAATTAGGAAAGGTGGCGTATATGTTATGAAACTAGGAAATAAACCGGAAGATAAAATATGTCTAGCAACCTTAGATGAAAACTCTACATTGTGGCATAGAAGATTAGGTCACGCAAATATGCAACAAATACAATCCCTAGCCTCTAAAGAATTAGTTAGAAACTTGCCTAACCTAAGATATGACCAACACTTTTGCGATGCATGTAAAATAGGAAAACAAGCACATGCTAGTCACAAAGCTAAGAATATAGTCTCCACTACTAGATGCCTAGAATTATTACACATGGACCTTTTTGGTCCATCCGCTGTGCGGAGTTACGGAGGTAATCGTTTTACCTTAGTAATTGTAGATGACTATTCACGATACACGTGGACTAGATTTTTAAGTGATAAAACCGAAGCCTTTAATAAGTTTGAAATATTTAGTAAAATGATTCAAAATAAATTAGGATGTTCTATAGTATCAATTAGGACGGACCATGGTCGGGAATTTGATAACGAAGTGCAATTCAGAAAATATTGTTATTTAAATGGGATATCTCACAATTTCTCCGCTCCTCGCACTCCACAATCAAATGGGGTAGTAGAAAGAAAGAATCGAACATTACAAGAAATGAGTAGAACAATGCTAAATGAACAATCTATCCCACAAAAATTTTGGTGCCATGCCGTAGATACATCAACATATATAATAAATAGAGTCTCAATTAGGCGAATTTTAGGAAAAACCCCATATGAGTTATTAAGAGGTAGAAAACCTAATCTAAATTACTTTAGGGTATTCGGGAGCAAATGTTTTGTTCTCAATACAAAAGATTACCTTACTAAGTTTGATCCTAAGTCGTACGAAGGAATCTTTCTAGGGTATTCGCAAAATAGTAAAGCATACATAATACTTAATAAACACACTATGAAAGTAGAAGAGTCCTTAAATGTAACTTTTGATGAAACTCCACCACCACCTAAGACATTGCCCCTAGAAGATGATGACCTAGGTGAAGAAGAAGTTATTGAGGTTAGTAAAACTAAGCCCCTAGGTGATGATAATGAAGATTTAACACTAGGAGAAAATGAAATGGTAAATATTAAGGAATCTAAATCACACCCATTAGATAATATAATAGGAAACCTAAATCAAAGAACCCTTAGATCACAAGCTCAAGACAAAAATAACTTCTTTTGTTTCCTATCAACTATAGAACCTAAAAATATAAATGACGCATTAAAAGATGAAAGTTGGGTTATGGCTATGCAAGAAGAACTAAATCAATTTAAGACTAATGACGTTTGGGAACTAGTCCCAAATCCCATGAACATGACAATCATAGGAACTAAGTGGGTTTATAGAAATAAGTTAGATGAAAATGGAATAGTTACTAGGAACAAAGCTAGGTTAGTTGCCCAAGGATATAATCAACAAGAAGGAATAGATTATGACGAAACTTATGCCCCCGTAGCTAGATTAGAATCTATAAGAATACTACTTGCCTATGCATGTGCCCTAGATTTTAAGTTATTTCAAATGGACGTGAAAAGTGCATTCCTTTACGGTTTTATCAATGAGGACGTATACGTGGCACAACCTCCAGGATTCATTGACTTTGCAAAACCTGATTATGTTTATAAACTCAAGAAAGCTTTCTATGGACTCAAACAAGCTTCCAAGGCTTGGTATGATCGATTAAAAGCATTTCTTATTAAACATGTTTATTCCATGGGAATGGTAGATAACACTCTTTTCACGAAAAAGAAAAGCCCAAATCTCATCATTGTCCAAATATATGTCGACGACATTATATTCGGATCGACTTGTCAGGATATGTGTGATGAATTCGCCAAAATCATGCATGATGAGTTTGAGATAAGTATGATGGGTGAACTTAATTTCTTCCTAGGATTACAAATAAAACAATTAGAAGATGAAATATTTTTTAATCAATCTAAGTACATTAAGGAAATGCTTAAGAAATTTGGATTAGAATACGCCAAGCCCATGAAAACACCGATGTCTACGGAAGTCAAACTCACAAGAGACGAAGAGGGTGAGTCCGTAGAAAATACTAAGTATAGAGGAATGATAGGTAGTTTACTATACTTAACGGCAAGTAGACCGGATATCATGTTTAGTGTCTGCCTTTGTGCCCGTATTCAAGATGATCCCAAAACCTCTCACCTAGAAGCGGTTAAGTGTATCTTCCGATACATTAAAGGCACTATACACTTAGGATTATGGTATCCTAAGGGATCCGGCATAGAAACCATCGTATATGCGGATTCGGATCATGCGGGAGACTACGTGGATAGAAAAAGCACTAGTGGAATTTGCACATTCATGGGATGTTGTCTAACATCTTGGTTCTCAAAGAAGTAAACCGCTCTTGCTATTTCTACTACAGAAGCCGAATATGTAAGCGCTGGAAAGGCATGTCAAAAAGCACTATGGATGAAACAAGCTCTCGTAGATTATGGCATTAAGTTAGATAATTTCCCAATTATGTGTGATAATAAAGGTGCTATAGATTTAAGTAAGAATCCCGTTCAACACTCTAGGACTAAACACATAGAAATACGCCGCCATTTCATCCGCGATAACGTTCAAGAAGGAAACATATCTATAGAAAAGGTTGCATCGGAAGATAACTTAGCAGACATATTCACTAAGCCCCTTAAGCGTGAACTCTTTAACCACTTACGTTTAGGCCTAGGGATGATGGAACAAATTGACTAAATTTTCTGCATTTTTGGTACAATTTTTCCAGATGGGCGGACCCCTTAATGTTATAAAGGCGGTCCCCTTAATTATTAAGGGGGCCGGCTTGTCATTAAGGGGACCGGCCATCTGTCTGTAAAATTATTTTTATTTTTTCTCATCTGAGTCTAGGAATCTGTTTTGCACAAAACAAAAGATTGGGAAATATTTTTCTTGCATAAACATATTTATAAACAAATCCCAATCTATTTTCTACAATTCATTCTCACATCTAGGAAAACACATGAAAACCATTTTTCTTACATTGTTGAATAATGCTAAAAGCACTTTTTTCATGCATAAGATCACACATGAATTGTCAAAATATATAATCTAATATATATCTTTGATATTCATATATTGAGCAAAATCAAATCAAGGAGACCTTGGATTGTTTCTTAGGAAATTTTTGCATTTAGAAGTCGAAACAATCACATCTCCACATTTGTTGCATATAGGTACACACTAGAACAAGCTTATTAATCACATCCTTACAATTGTTCCATCACCTATTCCCCATTAGTTTCTAGTGACTTTGCTCCATTACCCTTGCCTTAGATGATTAATTGCGTTAATTCTCTAAATTGCTAGATATAACTCATTGCTTGTTATTTGTTTAACTTATATGCCATGCATGCTTAATATGTTTCTCTATTGCCTCAAAGAGTGGGATGTGCCTAAAACCAGAAAGCTCAAAACATAGCCATCCTCACCTATTTCTGCAGAAAAACCCATTTCTGGAACCAATAAAGGTACCAGATGGGCGACCCCCTTAATTATTAAGGGGACCGCCCATAATTAAGGGGACCGGCCATCTGCTGGACGGATTTACAGAATCTTTTTCTGCTTTTTAGCCCATTTGATCCTATACTTTCCTAAAATTCACAAACACATTCTGTCCTAATCACCCAACAAGCCTATCCATTCCTAAACCACACAAATCCTCCACTATAAATAACCCCATATATCACCACATTCAATCATCCCATCATGTCTTCTCCTATCAAACCAAAACCAAAAACCTCAAAGCTAGCAAGGATGACCTTAAAACCCGGATGGAAAAGAAAACCTCACCCTCACCACAAGCCCATCACAAATGGTGCGACTAGACAACCAACACCTCCATCATCATTCATCCCCAACTACTCTCCAAGATCACAACCTCATTCCATTGAACCATTTCACAAACCTTATCATTTTGGCCAAACATCCACATTCATTCCAAACTACTCCCCTAAACATACAACCAACTTCAATGGAATCCTTGAAAACCCTCATCACCTTGGTCAAACATCAAACATTTCCTCAAATCATACACCCCAATACCATCCATTTCCACCAAATAACCAAATCCCCATTCATGAAAGGCAAAAGTTTCATGAAGAGATTAACCAAATCCATGATCTTAGTGATCTCCTTGCTATGTACCTCACACAACGCAACAAGGGACAACCTCCATCCTCACCTTACTCAAATTGCCTACCCCATTCTCTTAACTTGGATCAAGTTACAAACCACACCCACTATTGCCCTTGTTGCATCTTCCTTCAAAAACAAATTCTCCACTTAAGTGAAGATATTTCTTGGATCGAATATCTACTCACTCGTCCTCATCCCATTCCTCCCCTACATCGATATAACATCACTGGATCCGCTCCATTTCCCTCACCATCACAAAACTAAAACCCATCCACATGCTTTCCGCCTCAAAATAAAATCCCTCACCCTTTTGTGTCGCACGCAAGTCCAATCGCTCTCTTTGGCAATATGAGGACCATTAGTGTTTCTAATTATGTTGTAATCGTTATGTTTTAAGTATTTTATGTAATGTAATGATGATTCATATGTTATACATGATCATCTTGAATGCATGAATAAATTAGTTGGTTGTTCTAAATATTTTTGCTATGCATATATATGTATCTTGTGTCTCCTAACTTGTTTTTGCAGCCAAGATTTCCATAGCTCGTCTCCTTGGTGCCCTCGAACGAGGGGGAGTAAACATCAAGGGGGAGTTTTCGTCCCGATAAATTTCACGTCTAAATTTGTCGGCTTAACCTTTTTGATTCTACAAAAAGGGGGAGAAGTGAATATAAACTCACCAAATACTTGTCCAAAAATAAACTTTTGGATTTAATGAGTTTAGGTTTTGTAATCATCAAAAAGGGGGAGATTGTTGACATAAATAATGCCTAAAAACATTATCAATATTTATTCATATCTCTATGTTTTGATGATCACAAAATGTAAACTCATTAAAACATAAACTTATAAAATAAACAAGTACTTAGTTGTAAATATTCACTTCTACAACTAAAATCACTTAAGGTATGAATGAACTAATGCTTAATGCATTATATGATCAAAGGAACATTTTCTTAAACACTAGATTTTTTATAAAATGTCAAAAACATTTTATATCTTTTAGAAAAACATTTTTGGTAATAAATAAAAAGGTTTAATTCATTATAAATTTTTGAATTCAAATTTTTAACCAAAATCAGTAAAAATGTTCCAGAAAAACCTTCCCCAAAAAAGACAAAACTGGGCAACGGCTAGGGAGGGTGGCCCCCTTAATTATGCTAGGCGGCCCCCTTAAAATTAAGGGGACCGCCCCCCTATTTAAGGGGGCCGGCCACGCTCCAGTAGCTTCCAGCTGTCCAGTTTTTCTGCCTATAAATACCAGCCTTCTCCTGGATTTTTAGTTACCTTTTGCACACTAAAACTTTCTTTTGTAAATCTCATTTCATATCTTCAAAAACCCTTTGATCATATAATCTTAAGCTTTGGTTTCCAAGTGATACAAGCTTCCTTCATTCAAGTGCAAGAGAAGAATACTCCTTCAACAACTAGAGAAGAAGTATTGCAACTTAGATACCTAAGTTGTTTGTGTCATCATACATTTGTATATAAGTTGTGTATTGGTGTTAGATAGTTGTGTGAATAATTGTTTGGGATAGGTTAGAGTGTTAATAGTGAAGTTGTGAAGTTAAGGTATGTTAGAAGTAAAGGTGTGAAGAAGTAGAATTGTACATAGGTTGTGTTAGGTTGTGAAGAAGGTGTGAAGTCATAGTAAATAAGTTGTGAAGAAGTCGTGAAGAAGTCATGGAGAAGTCGTGAAGAAGTCATGAAGAAGAAGGTGTGATTAAGTCGTGTATAAGTTGTGAGATTGGTTCTAGCTATGATTAGAACTCAACATTTAGCTTTGTGTCGTTAAGCCGGTGTAAGCTAAAGTTGTGTAAGGTTTTCTCCGCCATAAGGGAGCTTGTTGACATAGTGAAGAAAACTCTCGAGATAGGTGCTCGAGGATTGGAGTAGGGCAAGGAAGGTGTCCTTGTAGCCGAACCACTATAAATCTCTTGTCTCTCGGTTAGATCTTTCCATCTCTATCTTTCAGTTCATTTTATTACCTTACTTGCATTGTTTATTTATATATATATATATATATATATATATATATATATATAATATATATATATATATTGTTCATATTGTTCAAAAGTTGAGATCACATAAATTCCAATCTAAGTTTTAAAAAGTAAACAAAGTTTTCACAATAAAAATTTAAAAGGAGATAAAACTATTCAACCCCCCCTTCTAGTTTTCCACACACTGGTTTTCCAGTAGGGTCAGGACCAAGCTTTTTTGGTGGAACCATAGGAGTTTTGACTGAGGCACAGTCACTGAGCTCATACTTTTTTAGTAGGCTTCTGATGTACTTCTCTTTACTGATAGAAGTTCCCCTCTCAGTCTGCTTGATTTGTAGTCCAAGGAAGTAAGTGAGTTCTCCCATCATGCTCATTTCAAATTTCTTTTCCATCAGTTTTTCAAACCGTTTGCAAAGTTTATAACTTGTTGAGCCAAATATGATGTCATCCACATGCACTTGTATAAGTATGACATCATCATTTGTCCTATAGATAAACAATGTGTTGTCTATCTTGCCGCTGACAAATTTGTTTTGGATGAGGAAGGCTGAGAGAGTTTCATACCATGCCCTAGGAGCTTGTTTCAGTCCATAAAGGGCTTTGTCAAGCTTGCAGACATAGTTAGGAAACTCACTGCTTTCAAATCAAAAGGGTTGTTGTACATAAACTTTTTCTTTCAGTGAGCCATTTAAGAATGCTCTTTTTACATTCATTTGGTACACCTTGAATTTCATATAGGTTGCAAATGCAAGGAAGATCCTGATGGCTTCCATCCTTGCCACTGGTGCAAATGTTTCTTCTTAGTCAAAGCCTTCTTGTTGATTATAGCCTTTGGCTACAAGTCTGGCCTTGTTTTTAATGACTATGCCATTTTCATCAGATTTATTTTTGAACACCCATTTCATGCCAATGATTGTAACATCCTGAGGACATTTGACCAAGGTCATTACCTTGTTTCTGTCAAACTATTCCAGTTCATCATGCATGGCCTGAACCCAACTAGGATGTGTAATTGCTTCTTTGACACTTTTGGGTTCAATTATGGAAATGAAGTCCACAAACTGGCATTCATTAGCTGAGGCTACTCTCAGTTTTGTAGCCATGCTTCTAGTGAGCATGCCTTCAGTAGGCTCTCCAATTATATTGACAAGTTCTATATCTTGAGACCTAGTCCAACTATCCTGATATCTTGGATACTGATTAGAACTTGTGGAGGCTTGATTGGGCGGAGGTGTAGGTTCTAGTGCAGACACTTGATGATCTTCAGGATCTTGAGTGTCTAACTGGGTTGGCTAATCACTGAGATTGTTTGGTTCCTGAGCACTTTGTTCAGACTGATTGATTGGATCAATACTTGTTTGTGCTTCAACAAACTCAGTGATGGTTGGATAAGGAAGGTTGTGAGGGATGATGTAGTAGGAGATATGAAGCGAAAAGTGTACCGCTTTTAAGGGGTCATTTAAGCCCTAAATCGTATTTATTTGATCAAATATCGCCCTAAATCGTTCCGTTTGTCATTTTAGGTACTTTTGAGGAGAAATCTGGAAAAGGAGGCATTTTGGACGTTTTTGGAGCATAAAAGTGAAGAAAACGGCAAAGTCTCAAAAATCAGCTGAAAGTTACCTTTGACGGCGTCACATTTAACCCCAGACGGCGTCATGCCTTGGCAAGAAAAAGTGGACGTGAAATTTACTCATGATAAGCCAGTGAAAATAGCATGTGAATTCTGACGGCGTCACGCTTTAACCTGATCAAGGGCGTCACGGCTTAAATCAAAAGGGGACGGCGTCACGTTTAAGGTTCGACGGCGTCAAGCCTTGATAAGCCAGAATGGATTTTGAAGAGCTAAAGAGGGACGGCGTCAAGAAGGTCATCCGGGAACCCTAGAAGCGGCGAGGTGACGGCGTCACACTCCATAAGGTGACGCCGTCAGATCCAAAAATCTATATATAGTTTTCTAATTTTTTGTCATAAAGAGAGAGCTTAGTGTGTGGAATTTTGGGAGAAAACCCTAAGACGAATTTAGCTCCTTTTTCAAGGCTTTTTGCCTTGAGATCTTCCATGTTACATTGAAGATAAGTTATCAATTAATCATTCAATATGTCTATGTGTTGTTTGATTTTATCTTATTCTTGTCTTTTGATTAACATGTTAGGCTAAATTTATCTTGTTTTTGCTTAGATCTAATGAAACCTAGCTATTGATTATTGGTTGTTAGTGTGTTATTAGTTGTATTGGATGATTTTTTATCTATGTTAGGCTTAAGAAAACTGGCTAACTTCCTATTCGGTAACTTGCTTGAACGTCTTAAGAAACATGAACCAAATGCGTACTAAAGGTTTTTATGGTTGTATTTAATGCACAAGCGAATTCTAGTGATCCCATGTTAGGAGCTTCCTAGCCGGCTCGACATAGGAGTGAAGTAGGAGCTTGTAGAGTTGGGGAAGTAAGTACGCCACCCCACGAATGGTATTAAGGAATACACCCGTCATCCACGCGACTAATACACACTAATTAACCGGTAAAAGATAGTTAGGGAGTAAGGAAATCTAAGTAAACACATTTCTCTACACATAAGTTTCTCACAACATTTTATTTTCAGTTATTTATTTTATTTGCATTTGTAGTTATTTGGGTTAGTTGACTAGCAACTAATTCCGCCCACTCTTTCAAAACCCGAGATTTTACTTGCTTTCATAAAAAATTATAAAAACATAAAAAGAATCTTCCTCAACCCTTAGACCTAATTAGAGTAGTCTTTCACACCTAACGAACACTATTCCCTGTGGAGAACGATCAATCCCCCGTACTTACCACTACACTATACTACATCGGTCAGGTACACTGCCTGGTGGGGTTGTAAGCCTCTTGAGATGCCTCGAGAGGTAAAACCTGTTGTAAGGTTGCAAAACCCACGCATCAAGTTTTTGGCGCCGCTGCCGGGGAATAGTTATTGTTTAGGTTGAATTGTTATTTCTATTAGGTCTACTCACTAGATTCCTTTCTAGTGAGATTTTTTATTTTATTTTTCTAGGTATTCTTTAGTCTATCTATTTTCTTTGTGCTTTTGTTCGTAACAGATTTTCATTGACTATTCAGTTTGCCATTATGGAAAACGCGAATCCACCCCTTACACCTGGCGAAGTGGCTTTGTTGCGTAGCCAACTTGAGAATGAGATTAGTGAGCTCAGGGAGCTCAGTGGAATGATTGATATAGAGCTTGATTATGCCTTGAACAACTTAGGGACCGCCATATACTCAGATAATTACTTAGAATGTAATAATCTTACGGTTGATAAGTTGATTGAGAAAATTGAGGAAGTGAAGGTAGATCCTAGGTTGGATGATTGTTTCAATGAATACCCCACTAAGGAGGAGATTGCTTACTATAACAACCTAGTTGATAACCCTCGACCACCTTTTGTTAGAATTGACCCAAAGATTAAGAGAGGTGATCCCGGGAATGTGAAGATACCATGTATGATTGGGTACCAATACGTTGAGCATGCTTACATTGACTGTGAATCCCCAATCAACGTTATGTCCTCAGGCCTTTATAGCCAAATCATAAACACACCACTTGAGCCTAGGATGGACCCCAAGTGTCCAGGCGGAGTTTGCAACTTCGTTGGAAGGATTAAGGATATACATATCCTTGTTGGGAACTTTACCTTTGTCACCAACTTCATGATTTTAGAAGATATGGCAAGTGTTGTTGACTGCCGCCTATCTCGCGTTGTGTTAGGTAAGCCATTTATCGAAGCATCCAATTTAAGGTATGACCGTTTGAAAGGCACGGTTCAGTTTTCTAATCACATAGATAGGATCACATATAGGATGCCTTATCGGGTTAATGAATTTCGTTTTGTGCCTCGATTCGACATGGACAACATTGGTGCGATTGAGGACATCAATGAAGAGGATAAAGAAAAAGGCATGGACCATGTTTGGAATAAGAGAAGCCTTTATTATAAAGATTGCTTAAACCTTGGACCTAAATACAAAATTGATATGGAGGTTGTTAGGATGATTAGAGGGGCAATTGAGAAGCAAAACGGAAAAACGTAGACCCCGTGACTTTGAGTCTAGCTACAAGACTCGTTAATAAAGAAAAGCGCTTCTTGGGAGGCAACCCAAGCTTTATTTGTTTTATTTGCTTTGTGTGCTTATTTATTTGTTTGTTTGATTTTATTTGTTTCCGTATGTGTGTTTAATTTTTATTAGTATTGATTCATGTTCAAAAGTAAATTGTGAAAATGCTTTATGTTGTTTTTAACTTCGTCTTAACTACATATAAAGGTATTTTGCAAAAGATAAGTGTAAGGGAAATCTAAATCGGTTTATTAGAACACAAATGAACATGAATCATAATAATATTAAATTAACATACATATTAGTAATTGTTTGAGTCAAATGCTTGTATCGAGTCATAATGGTGTTTTGCAGGAATTCCAGGAAATAAGGATTGGGTTTTTCCAGAAATTTTCCGGAAACTTAACATGAGAATTCTGTCAGATCATTTCTGACGGCGTCAGGCCTTACAACCTGACGGCGTCAGGTTTTAATTTTCAGAAATTTTTGAAAGTTTTGTTTTTAAAAAAGTTTTTATTAAAATCTCCAACTTATAATCTCCAGGAATCTGCAAAATTATCATTCCACAAGCATTATATCCTTATATATAGATTTATCCCGCCGATGTTATGCAGGTTTTCGTGTTTGTTTTCTCAGGTTTAACAGGTTATTTTGGACAATGAGATGTTTATGGAATCAAGCTTTTGGCGATGCACTAGTCATGAAGCTTTTACATTCTCCTTGGAGGAAGATCTAACCGTGTAATTTCATTATCCACCGAGCGAATCAGGGGAGTATTTGATTTCATTCCTTTACTTTTTTCTTTTACATCTTGTTATTTAAACATTGGGACAATGTTCATCTTAAGTGTAAGGGGGGGTAAAAGTACGATTTTAGAGAATACAATTGCGCTTGACTTTTGTTTGTTTAATGGTAGATGTGTAATAAAACTGAGATAAATACTTGTTAGGGTAATTTTAGTGCCAAATTTAAAATTTTTACAACATATAGGAGTGAAACTTTGATCTTAATAAGCGTCTCACGGATAGGAGTTATATGACTAGCACAAAAAACCGTACCACTAAAAAATTTTCCACCCCAAATATGTGAGGTTCGCCCCTAGAATTGGTAGGAAAAGCATTTATGCTATGATGTGTGTACCGGTAGCACTTAGATTCTAGAACTTGCGTTAGGACCATTCCGAGGCCACAAGTGAGACTACATTCGTGTAGTTAGATTTACTACATGATAAGAGGCATTAGGATTAACCCATTGTTTTACACCTGTTTTTTTGTTATAATTACGTTGGCTACATTGGTCAAGTAATTCTCCCACACCTTTGCGTTGTACTCATTTTTAGTACACGATACCCCTAGTACACCCCTCAGAGCCTATCTTTTCGTTTCAACCTTTAAGAATTTTACTTAAAGGAAGAATTTGTTACACCCCACTAAAATGTACACCCAAATCGCCTTAGCCTACCTTGTATGCACTCATTTTTAGTGCATTATTGTGACAACATTTGTTTAAACCCAAGTTAATTATCTAGTTGATTACATGGTTGCTAAGTCGAGTCATATCCTTGTACATATTTTTTTGGGAAGATTGGGACTCATGGGTAAAGTACTAGTGTAATGGAGTAATGGGGAAGAACATCATTTATTACCCCCATATGTGCTAAATATTTTAAAAGTACTCCAAGTTTTTCAATTATCTTAATTCGAGTCATTAGAATAGTTAATTGTAAAGTTATGTAAAAGTTCAAGTGTAAGGGGAATGCAACGCCCCTGTGATGTATTATTTTGGATGGTAGGGCAAAAGTGTATGCAAAAATAAATAAAAAAAAAAAAAAAAAAAAAAAAAAAAAAAAATAGAAAAAATCAAGAAAAATACAAAAAAATGAGAAAAAGAAAAGTAGAAAAAACATACGGACTACCATCCCGTTTTATTTTATGTTTATGTTTTTGTTATTTTCTTTCATTAGCTTAAGATTGAGTCGAGTCTTGGCTTAGCAACATTGTATAGTACATGTAATTGATCAAGATCTTTAACTCGCCACCAGTAAAATATCCTTTATCCAACCAAACCGTGTTTTCCTTTTCCCTACACCTAACGTTATAACCCATTTAAAAGCCCTCTTTGATAGTTTATCTTTGGTGCTTACGCCTAGTGGAGGAGGTTTTCGATCCTTTCCCAAGCCTATGGTAATCTATTTGCTATGACAGGTAGTGAGAGATATTATCCGTTTTCATTTATGAGATTTATTTTGATGACACTTGAGAGATGTGAGTATCTAAACACTACTTGTGAGGTGCTAGTATGTAATCTCCGTGCTTATTATGATTGAAGTGGAACGAATATTTGTTGTAATTACTTTTATGTTTGCATTAAATGACCCCTAACTTGTATTTTGATTAGAATAAAAGCGCATTTGGTTGAGGACAAGCAAATCTCAAGTGTAAGGGTATTTGATGAAGCGAAAAGTGTACCGCTTTTAAGGGGTCATTTAAGCCCTAAATCGTATTTATTTGATCAAATATCGCCCTAAATCGTTCCTTTTGTCATTTTAGGTACTTTTGAGGAGAAATCTGGAAAAGGAGGCATTTTGGACGTTTTTGGAGCATAAAAGTGAAGAAAACGGCAAAGTCTCAAAAATCGGCTGAAAGTTACCTTTGACGGCGTCACATTTAACCCCAGACGGCGTCATGCCTTGGCAAGAAAAAGTGGACGTGAAATTTACTCATGATAAGCCAGTGAAAATAGCATGTGAATTCTGACGGCGTCACGCTTTAACCTGATCAAGGGCGTCACGGCTTAAATCAAAAGGGGACGGCGTCACGTTTAAGGTTCGACGGCGTCAAGCCTTGATAAGCCAGAATGGATTTTGAAGAGCTAAAGAGGGACGGCGTCAAGAAGGTCATCCGGGAACCCTAGAAACGGCGAGGTGACGGCGTCACACTCCATAAGGTGACGCCGTCAGATCCAAAAATCTATATATAGTTTTTTAATTTTTTGTCATAAAGAGAGAGCTTAGTGTGTGGAATTTTGGGAGAAAACCCTAAGACGAATTTAGCTCCTTTTTCAAGGCTTTTTGCCTTGAGATCTTCCATGTTACATTGAAGATAAGTTATCAATTAATCATTCAATATGTCTATGTGTTGTTTGATTTTATCTTATTCTTGTCTTTTGATTAACATGTTAGGCTAAATTTATCTTGTGTTTGCTTAGATCTAATGAAACCTAGCTATTGATTATTGGTTATTAGTGTGTTATTAGTTGTATTGGATGATTGTTTATCTATGTTAGGCTTAAGAAAACTGGCTAACTTCCTATTCGGTAACTTGCTTGAACGTCTTAAGAAACATGAACCAAATGCGTACTAAAGGTTTTTATGGTTGTATTTAATGCACAAGCAAATTCTAGTGATCCCATGTTAGGAGCTTCCTAGCCGGCTCGACATAGGAGTGAAGTAGGAGTTTGTAGAGTTGGGGAAGTAAGTACGCCACCCCACGAATGGTATTAAGGAATACACCTGTCATCCACGCGACTAATACACACTAATTAACCGGTAAAAGATAGTTAGGGAGTAAGGAAATCTAAGTAAACACATTTCTCTACACATAAGTTTCTCACAACATTTTATTTTCAGTTATTTATTTTATTTGCATTTGTAGTTATTTGGGTTAGTTGACTAGCAACTAATTCCGCCCACTCTTTCAAAACCCGAGATTTTACTTGCTTTCATAAAAAATTATAAAAACATAAAAAGAATCTTCCTCAACCCTTAGACCTAATTAGAGTAGTCCTTCACACCTAACGAACACTATTCCCTGTGGAGAACGATCAATCCCCCGTAATTACCACTACACTATACTACATCGGTCAGGTACACTGCCTGGTGGGGTTGTAAGCCTCTTGAGATCCCTCGAGAGGTAAAACCTGTTGTAAGGTTGCAAAACCCACGCATCAGTAGGAGATATCAGCATTTGCTTGATACTGAGTGGAAGGATCATTGTCAGGATGATATTCATCAGGAGGGTATCTTGAGGAGTCATCAATACCTATCTCTTCCACTGAGGTTTTTGAGAATCTGATTGCTTCAGTACTTGATGTGCGTGTGTATTGCTCTAATTTTATATCCACGGTGTGTCGTTGTAGTTTTAGCAGTATTCAAGTTTTAAATTTATATTTAGCCGACTTATCAATATAACACACACTTTAACGAGCAGTGTACCCGGTCAGTATGAATATAATGGTAAGTAGAGTGTCGATCACTAAGAGTGGAACGTATTATCTAGTATTTCTAATAAGTATTTTAATATCTTAAGTTAGCTATACAACCTAATCTAACGCAAAGGGGTTCAGCCTGAGAGACTGGCAGGGTTTGGTTATAATTAAATATAAACTAAACTAATAGGCACGAATCAGCGATTAGCACACACGTACACAGATAGATACTTGAGACAAATAAGAAGACATGTCCTGATAATTAAGTAGCTTGTCACTTGTTTTATTGCTAGTTTTATATGAAGTGTATGTAATTAACCCTTTCTCGTTGGCTCTAATCTTATCGGCGAGTAAACCCTTAATGATTACTTATGTCTATCCTATTTATTTAGCGTCTCTTAAATAGGCGAGGAAGGGGCATGGCGACCCAAGCAATGCTCAGCTAGACACAGAGGTTATCAATGCACTAATAAAAGTCACCAAAGACATCAACATATAAACTTTAATTAATGGGAAAGCAATTTTAAGGGGTGCCCATGGTTTTCCGTAGTCACATGGAATCGGCCCATCAATCCTGATGAATTAAAGTGTACTAATACAATAAAACAAAACTACTTAATGAATTGAATACATGCAGGACCTTCTTGCAGCTCTTGTATCTTCGTTTAGGGTGTGTCTTGTGCAGCTAACACGCCTGACTTCGTCCTAGGGTTTCTGTCTTTCGCTAAGTCTCGTACTCCGTATATTGCACACAAAATTCGTCTGACTTTGGGGTATTTATAGTTTCTGTCTGAGGGTTAGATGCGGCGCATTGAATAAGTAGATGCGACGCATTGACTTAACTTCGCGTGGGGTCCAAGATTAATATATTTAGGAATATTCGTACACCGCCAGAAGATGCGGCGTAACTTCATTTCTCTATGCGGCGCATGTCCTTTGCCGTCTTGGATTATAACTTATGAAATCTTGATAGTGATGCGCCGTATGTACGAAGTAGGATGCGGCGTATCTGGAGCAGAATGATCTTGATCTTGTACATTTCAGTAGACTCTTAACTTCTTGCTTGTTTTGCTCCATAATTAGTCCAAAATCGCCAAGTTTCACATAATACTTGTTTTTACCTGAGAATTACAAAAGTAAACATTAACGTATCGATTCTCACAGATAATATAATAAAACAAGTCAAATAAATAGGATAAATGATGATAATAAAATGTACTTATTTGAGTTCATCAAATATCCCCCCACTTGAACTTTACTTGTCCCCAAGTAAACCTTAGAATAAATCATATGAAAATGTATCCTGAAAGATGTTAGGATTTATTTTTTTATTTAAGCATGTATTCGTTTTGTCATAATTGCACAACCAAACACTTAACAAATTAGAAATAAAATAAAATATTTTGATAAAAGCAAATCTAATCGTTTAACTGTCCAGTCGTGACGAATATTCTATCATAAGCTTGGCAAGTATACGCATCTCCTCCACTAAAGCCAAGGAATAAAAAGTCTAAACGGTAAAAATGGTTTGTTGGTTAAGGGTTAATCATTCTTCTTAATCTCTATCGATCTCAAATTCCAGAAAAGGCGACAAAATCACAAATACATGATCGAATCCACGACCACGATACTTGCAATTGCTCAAATCCTTAACTCGAATAGGCTAAAGATAGGACCAAGTAATCTTTACCAATAATATTATATCAAAAAGGGCGACAAAATCATAAATACATAGCCGAATCCACGACTACAATACTTAAGATTGCTCAAATACCTAATCTCAATAAATCAAAGGTTTGGATAAAGAATAATATAGGGTATGGATAATATTTGGGATACAAATTGGTGTAAAATGAAAAATAAACAAAACAGATGAATTAAAATCCTAAGTGTGGTAAATTACTATCCCAACCATCCCATGAATAAGACTCATATCATTGATTAACTCACGCTTTAACACTAGAAACACACGCTTTAGGTAGACACGAATTATACTCAACAAGATCTCAATCAAAGAATAAACCTTAGTTGGCGTTCCCATAACGGCCAACTCCCATTCAATCCATAAATATAATATACAACAAATAGTGGTGATATCGACCACTTAATGCAAAACTTTACATAAGTTGGTTAAAACAAACATCCAACTTTTTCTTTCTTTTTCTTTTCTCCATTTTTTTCGATTTTTTTTTTTTTTTTTTTTTTTTTTTTTTTTTTTGACATCAACATATAAATGTGTAAAATTTCACAACTTTTCTATCACCATTTTTCGGGATAATTTTATCCATAATTTTCATACTTTCAGAAATAACTGTAATAGCGAAAGTAGTAAACACACGAAAAATAAACTCAAAGATATACAATATCTACTTTCACTCCAATTGCATTGTGCAATTTCCTGACTCAACCAAAGATAATGAATTACGCACGCGAACACAGGTAATGTAAGGAAACACACTTTGCCTAAAGCAATTAACCACGGATTTTAATCTACAGGGTAGGCTAAGGTGTAAGGGTGTAACGAAACATTATAACAAAGGTGTAAGAAACGAAAGGAATGGCTCTGAGTGTGTTTTCTAGGGGTATCTTACTCTAAAAGTGAGAGTAACAAAAGGTTTATACGGGGGTTAACTAACCAGTGTAGTTAGCTAATATCACATAACATATAAAGGCTATTTGGGTGTAATCCTAGAAATTTACCAATTTAGACAAGTCATTCCAATTATGTAGATAATACTTATTATGGTGGTCTCGAATAGTATACAAGCCAAGTTTTAAAGTTTACAAGTCACCGGCACACTCATAGATTTGTGAATTTTGAAAAGTTCACAATTTTTGAAATAATGTTATGTGTGCAGCTATGTAATTTAGACTTAAACAAAAACATGCTAAAAATTTTAAGTTTTGATATATTAAGCACATTTTAAGCATATTTTGAAAAAGTTTAGGACAAGTAAGTGTTCTAATTCTCCATCCCCCCACTTAAGTTAAACAACGTCCTCGTTGTTTGTATAAAAGATTAAAAACTGGAAAATAAAAGAATTAGAACAGAAAAACTCCCCTGAGATTTGCTCGGTATGATCCTCCATTATTTGTATAAGAGCAAAAATCATCTTTCTTGTGGATTAGAACGTTTAATCGTCATATTTGATGTATCCACAGGAAATGCAGGAATCTATAATACCATTCAGACCTTAACACACATGAGTTAAGAAGGTTCAAACTTGCATAATACATTAGTAGTTAGTAAAAATAAAACTTAAAAAATTAAAATGAAAATCATCAGGTCAGTCGATACGCCGTATCTTATGGAAGAAGATACGCCGTATCGATCCAGGAATAAATACGAATCAGAATAAAAGATGCGTCGCATCCTTAACCAGGGATGCGCCGCATTAAAATACTGACAGAAAGTTTTAAAGTTAAAAATAAAAATGCAGAAAATTAAATAAGATATGACCAGTGCAAGCGATGCGTCGCATCTCAGGATTGAGATGCGCCGTATCTTCTGCGGGCCTGACTGACTCAACACAGAACAGAATAGTAAAAATATTTCTCTCCGGGTTGTCTCCCGGTCAGCACTTGTCTTTATTCCAGAGTCTTCAAGTTAGACTCACGTTCAGCTCCTTATTCCAATACTTCGGGTTCAAACTCTACCACTTCGTTTTCAGTATCTTCAATTTTATTATCAAAGTATTTCTTTACTCGGTGCCCATTTACCTTGAATATATAACCATTTTTATCACGTATTTCAATAGTCCCGTATGGATACACTTTCTTGACAACGAACGGACCTGTCCATCTTGATTTAAGGTTACCTGGATACATCTTCAATCGAGAATTAAACAGCAGCACTTTCTCTCCAATAGTAAACATTTTATCCCCATGTAACCTCGAGTCATGCCATCTTTTAGTTCTTTCTTTGTAGATCTTAGTATTTATGTAGGCCTCATCTCTTAGTTTGTAGAGTTCATTAAGTTCCATGAAAAGGTTCTTCGTCGCAACTTCCATATCCATGTTACATTTTGTCAAAGCCCAATATGCACTTTGTTCTATTTCGACCGGTAGGTGGCATGCTTTTTCGTATACGAGACAAATGGAGTGCATCCCGTTGGTGTCTTATAGGCTGTAGGAAACGCCCATAAAGCATCATTTAACTTTTCAGACCACCCTTTCGGATTATATCCAGTCATTTTTTCTAAAATCCGTTTTATAGCCCTATTGGTTACTTCAGTTTGCCCAGTGGATTGAGGATGGTATGCAGTAGAAACCCTATGATGCACTCTATATTTTTGCAAGGCTCTTCCCAGATGGTGATTACAAAAGTGTGTTCGTCTCTCACAAATCAATGCTTTAGGAACTCCAAACCTAGCGAACAAACTTTGCAAAAATTTAAGTACTACCTTGTTGTCGTTTGTTGGTAATTCTTGCGCTTCAACCCATTTTGATACGTAATCAACAGCAACCAAAATATACTTATTACCTTTAGATTCAGGAAACGGTCCCATGAAGTCCAATCCCCATATGTCGAAAACTTCACATACATGGATATAATTTTGCGGCGTTTCGTTTCTTGATGTTATATTTCCGGATCGTTGACACGCATCACATCCTTTTATATAATCTTTTGCATCATCCAACATAGTAGGCCAATAAAATCCTGCATCAAGGATTTTTCTTCTTGTAATAGCTGCACCGTGATGTCCCCCCGTTGGCCCTGAATGGCAATGTGCCAATATTGCCGGTATATCATCACCATCTACGCATCTTCGTATAATATTGTCAGGACATAATTTAAAGGCATAAGGTTCATCCCAAATATACTCGCTAGCGCGATTTAGAAACCTTCTTTTCTCGTCGGATGTTAGCCCTTTTGGAATTTCATTTGCAACAATAAAGTTTATATAGTCGGCATACCATGGTATATTATTATTGCTCTTAATTCTTACCATCATAAGGTGTTCATCAGGAAAGTCATCAGCGATTTCCCTTTCATCAAGCACCTCCATATCAGGGTTTTCAAGTCTAGATAAGTGGTCAGCAGTTAGATTCTCAGCACCCTTTTTATCTTTAATTTCAATATCGAATCCTTGGAGCAATAAAACCCAGCTAATAAGCCTTGGCTTGGCATCCTACTTATTGAACAAATACTTCAAAGCAGAATGGTCAGCGTAAACCATAGTTTTTGACAATATAAGATATGACCTAAATTTATCGAATGCAAAAACTACTGCTAAAAGTTCTTTTTCCGTGGTGGTGTAATGTTCTTGGGCATTATTTAATGTTTTGCTAGCATAATAAATTGGCTTAAATTTCTTTTCTATATTTTGGCCTAGTATAGCTCCAACAGCATAATCACTAGCATCACACATTAGTTCAAAAGGTAGATTCCAATCCGGCAAAATTATAATAGGTGCAGTAGTTAGTTTTTCTTTAAGTATGTTAAATGCCTTTTTGCAATCTTCATAAAAATCAAACTTCACATCTTTTAGTAATAATTGGGTCATGGGCCTAGATATCATTGAAAAATCCTTTATGAACCTACGATAAAATCCAGCATGCCCTAAAAAATTTCTAACACCTTTTACATTAGTGGGGTAAGGTAGTTTGGCAATTACATCAATTTTAGCTTTGTCGACTTCTATACCTTTCCCAGAAATCTTATGTCCTAACACAATTCCCTCTCTAACCATAAAATGACATTTTTCCCAATTAAGAACAAGGTTAGTTTCTTCACACCTAGCAAGCATTTTATCAAGTTTAAAGAGACAATCACTAAATGAGTTACCGAACACCGAGAAGTCGTCCATGAAGACTTCCATAAAGTCTTCTACCATATCATAGAAGATAGCTGTCATACAACGTTGGAAAGTAGCAGGGGCGTTGCATAGTCCGAACGGCATCCTCCTATAGGCGAAGGTTCCATAAGGGCAGGTGAAAGTCGTCTTCTCTTGATCCTCGGGGGCAATGGGTATTTGGAAGAAACCTGAAAAACCATCTAAAAAACAATAATAATCATGTCCTGATAGTCTTTTTAACATTTGATCAATAAATGGAAGAGGGAAGTGATCTTTTCGCGTAGGATCATTGAGTTTGCGGTAGTCGATGCAAACTCTCCATCCAGTAACAGTTCTTGAAGGGATTAGCTCTTTGTCGTCATTGAGTACTACCGTCATTCCTCCCTTTTTTGGTACAACGTGGATAGGACTGACCCACGAGCTGTCGGAAATTGGGTAGATAAGTCCGGAGTCAAGTAATTTCACAATTTCATTTTTTACCACGTCTTGGACTTTTGGATTCAAACGCCTTTGGGGTTGGATAGTTGGTTTGAATTCGTCTTCCATGAGGATTTTATGTGTACAGAATGACGGGCTAATTCCCTTAATATCAGACATACTCCATGCTAATGCTCCTCTTCGTTTATATAGTACCTGCAAAAGGGATTCTTTTTCTTTTGGCGTTAAGTCAGATGCAATAATAACCGGCGAATTAGTGTTCCCATTTAAATAGGCATATTCCAAAGTAGAAGGGAGATCCTTAAGTACAGTTTTAAAGTCATCAATTTCATTAGCACTAGCGGAATAAACTTGTTCTTTTATTATTTCGTTGCTGTCATCAGATAAATGCGCCGCATCGATATTACCGATGCGCCGTATGGCGTTACAAACAGCGGAATCAACAGTGAAATAATTGTCAATAGTATTTTCATCGACCTGATCTTCTATAGCAATTGTGTTTTCTAAATTTTTAAGCAGAAAAGAATCAAGCAAATTATTTTTTAACAATTTCTGAGTAAATTGATTAATCGTGTCATCAGAAACATCGATATTATAGCATTCATCGTCTTCAGAATTAGTTTTACTCATAGATTGTTCCATATTAAATTCAACCTCATCATTTCCTATGGTAAGAGTTATCTTTTTATTAAAAACATCAATCATGGCCCTAGCAGTGGCTAAAAATGGTCGTCCTAATATTATAGGAGTCCTAGAATTTTCGGGCATATCGAGGATAACAAAGTCAATAGGAAGTTCAAATTTATCAACTTTTATTAATATATTTTCAGCTATCCCTAATGGGTATTGTATGGACCTATCAGCTAGCTCTAAGCACATCCTAGTAGGTTTTGGTTCACCCAAGCCTAATTTTTCATACATAGAAGAGGGCATAAGACTTATACTAGCTCCTAGGTCGGCTAAAGCATTTCCAATATGTAAATTTTTAATTTGACAAGGAATAGTGAAACTCCCTGGATCTTTTTCCTTAGATGGAAGTTTGTTGAGCAATGCTGCTGAGCTTCTTTCCCCCATTGTTACAGTGCAAGCCTCTTCAAGTTTGGACTTGTTTGTAAGTAAGCTCTTCAGATATTTAGCATATTTTGGCATTTGCACTAGGGCTTCCATAAATGGTATGCTTAGCTGCAGCTGCTTGAGATTTTCCAGGAACTTACTTTGATAGGCATCTTCTTTCTCCTTCCTTACCCTATGTGGAAAAGGTAGTGTTGATCGTTTAAGTTTAACAGAAGGTTCTTCTCTAATCACATGTTCCGGATTAGTCTCCTTTGGTTGCTCTTGCTCAGATGATATAGATTCAGGGGAAATCTTATTTGTACTGTTATCTTCGGGTGTCTCTCCGATTTGAAAGGTTGACTTTCCGCCTCTAGTTGTAATTCCTTTCAGATCGTGTCTTACCAAAAGAATCCTGTTAAGTACCGTTGACAATTGTTGCACTTTAATTGCCAATCCAGTAATCATGTTGTTTTGTTCCTTTAGTAACAGCTCATGACTGCCTTTGAATTCATTAATAAGGTTTTTTGCTTCATGATGTTCTTTTTCATTTGCTTGAGCAATTAGTAGTGCAAACTCTTCCATGGTAGGGTTTCTTAGGGGTCTTCCGAACCAGTTGGGGAAAATATCGAACATTGTTCCTGAAAATTAAAGACAGGTAGATTTCAAAGTAAAAACTTCCAAGAGTAAGGGTAAGTGATAATATTTTCCGTTTGGGAATAAGAAAAATAAAAGTTGCCGATTTCTGCAGTCGATACGCCGTATCTTATAATCGTTAAAATTTAATCAAACTTATATTCAGAAAGCAGATACGCCGCTTATAATTTTAGAATGCGCCGTATCAGTTTTATTATAAAAAATCAACGTATCTAATTTTAGCAAATATAACCGATTTTTGATTTAGAAGATGCGCCGTATCGATAAAAATCGATGCGTCGTATCTGTTTAATAATTCGAAAACTGTTTTTAATTTAAATCGATAATACGCCGTATCTGTTAAAACAGATGCGTCGTATGGCGTCAGGGTTTTAGAAAAATTTCTTATTAAAAACACAATACGCCGTATCTTGGGGAAAGATGCGTCGTATCGAATTTATTAAACGCGTTGTATTTTATAAAAATTAAACGCAATACGCCGTATCTATGAAAATAGATGCGCCGTATCGTTTGAATTAGCTCAGTACAACGATAGCAAAATACAGAAAAACAGAAAAAATAAAAACAAAAATAAAATCAAACAAAAAGAAACAAAAATCAAAGAAAACAAATAACACACTAAAACAGAAAATATGCAAATAATACAAAGAATGCAATCTAACAAATATACAACGGAAATAGTGGTTAGAATCAAACAGTTAAAACCTAATTAAAATACTAATCAAATTAACAGATAATAACAATTCACTACCCGGCAGCGGCGCCAAAAACTTGATGTGTCTGTGTATTGCTCTAATTTTATATCCATGGTGTCTCGTTGTGGTTTTAGCAGTATTCAAGTTTTAAATTTATATTTAGCCGACTTATCAATATAACACACACTTTAACGAGCAGTGTACCCGGTCAGTATGAATATAATGGTAAGTAGAGTGTCGATCACTAAGAGTGGAACGTATTATCTTGTATTTCTAATAAGTATTTTAATATCTTAAGTTAGCTATACAACCTAATCTAACACCAAGGGGTTCAGCCTGAGAGACTAGCACGGTTTGGTTATGATTAAATATAAACTAAACTAATAGGCACGAATCAGCGATTAGCACACACGTACACAGATAGATACTTGAGACAAATAAGAAGACATGTCCTGATAATTAAGTAGCTTGTCACTTGTTTTATTGGTAGTTTTATATGAAGTGTATGTAATTAACCCTTTCTCGTTGGCTCTAATCTTATCGGCGAGTAAACCCTTAATGATTACTTATGTCTATCCTATTTATTTAGCGTCTCTTAAATAGGCGAGGAAGGGGCATGGCGACCCAAGCAATGCTCAGCTAGACACAGAGGTTATCAATGCACTAATAAAAGTCACCAAAGATATCAACATATAAACTTTAATTAATGGGAAAGCAATTTTAAGGGGTGCCCATGGTTTTCCGTAGTCACATGGAATCGGCCCATCAATCCTGATGAATTAAAGTGTACTAATACAATAAAACAAAACTACTTAATGAATTGAATACATGCAGGACCTTCTTACAGCTCTTGTATCTTCGTTTAGGGTGTGTCTTGTGCAGCTAACACGACTGACTTCGTCCTAGGGTTTCTGTCTTTCGCTAAGTCTCGTACTCCGTATATTGCACACAAAATTCGTCTGACTTTGGGGTATTTATAGTTTCTGTCTGAGGGTTAGATGCGGCGCATTGAATAAGTAGATGCGGCGCATTGACTTAACTTCGCATGGGGTCCAAGATTAATATATTCAGGAATATTCGTACACCGCCAGAAGATGCGGCGTAACTTCATTTCTCTATGCGGCGCATGTCCTTTGCCGTCTTGGATTATAACTTGTGAAATCTTGATAGTTATGCGCCGTATGTACGAAGTAGGATGCGGCGTATCTGGAGCAGAATGATCTTGATCTTGTACATTTCAGTAGACTCTTAACTTCTTGCTTGTTTTGCTCCATAATTAGTCCAAAATCGCCAATTTTCACATAATACTTGTTTTTACCTGAGAATTACAAAAGTAAACATTAACGTATCGATTCTCACAGATAATATAATAAAACAAGTCAAATAAATAGGATAAATGATGATAATAAAATGTACTTATTTGAGTTCATCAGTACTCTCAACAAAGGTAACATGGAATGTTTCCTCAGTTTGCTGTCTCCTAGTGTTGAATACCCTATAGGCTTTTGAGACAAGAGAGTATCCTAGAAAGTATCCATCATCAGCCTTAGCATCAAATTTCCCTAAGTGATCCTTGTGATTATGAATAAACACAAGACACCCAAAGACATGAAAGTAGCTGATGTCATGGATCCTTCCCTTAAATAACTCATAAGGGGTTTTGCTATGTCTGTTGACAATGATGGATTTGTTTTGTGTGTAACAGGAAATTTTTACTGCTTAAGTCCAGAAGTGTTTGGAAAGGACTGGTCCATTTAGCATTGTCCTAGCAGCTTCAATGAGTGTTCTATTTTTCCTTTCAGCAACACCATTTTGTTCAGGTGTGTAAGGAGAGGAAATTTTTTTGGAAATGCCTTTCTCATCAGAGAAACATTCAAGTTCATGATTTCTGAACTCTGTCCCATTGTCAGTCCTAATCTTTTTGACTTTTATGTCATTCTGATTTTCAATGTTTCTGACAAAGGACATGATTGTTCCTGCTGCCTGACTCTTTTTGGTCAGGAAGTAAACCCAAGTGTATCTTGAGTATTCATCCACAATGACCAGAGTATACTTCTAATGGTTGATGGATCTAGGACTGATTGGTCCAAAGAGATTCATATGGAGAAGATGAAGGCAGTTCTTGATGGAAAAGTTTGTTTTGGTTTTAAAGGATGCTCTATGATGTTTACCTTTTTCACAGGCGGAGCATGGTTTATCCTTTGAAAACACAGGTGATGGTAAGCCAAGGACCTTGTTTTGTTTCTCAAGATTTTTTATGTTTTTGAAGTTCAGATGGGAGACTCTCTTATGCCTAAGCCAGTTGAGAGTTTCAGTGGCCTTAGCAAAGAGAAAAGTTCCATTCTGAGTTAGACTGGACATGTCTAACACATAAACATCTTTTCTTCTTGGTACAATAAGGACAACTTCCTTATTTGCATTGAAGATGTTTCCTTGCTTATCATCAAACTGAACTATGTACTTTGCATCACGTAGTTGACTGACACTGATTAAATTGTACTTAAGACCATTGACATAAGCTATCCTAGTAAAGGCTATACCACTACAGTTTACTGAACCATAACCTTCAGTGAGACATGATGAATTATCAGCAAATACCACCTTGGGTCCTGGTTCTTCTACATATTTGTGCATATACTCTTTCATACCAGTCATGCTCCTTGAACATCCACCATCTAGATGCCAAACTGGCTCCCTGGCATGTCTCTGCATAAATGGTAAACTGAGTTAGTTCCTTCTAGGACCCCTCTTCTTGGAGGGCTTGGCTTTAATGGCCTTCTTAAAAGTAACAATTGATTCATGGTCAGTGGTTGAGTGGACTGAGCTACCACAAATTTTGCATTTGATTACAGATGTGGACTCAGTAGACTGAGAGGATGGCTTGGTCATACCTCTTCTGGTCTGAATGACCTTCTCGTGTCCTGAGGTGTCATGAGTGGGATCACCACATATGTCACAACTTGTGTCCATTAGGCAATCCTCAGGAAGGTGGTCATTGAAGCCACAATGTGGACAAGGTGCAAAAGGCTTGGCCTTTTGTTTCTGTTTCTGCTTAGAATCAGAGGAATACTTAAAAGCATGTGCTTTAAAGTTTTCAATCTTTGATGTGGCTGTGTATGATTGGTGATCAGAGGTCATGTGATCTTCCTTTTTTCATATCATGCAGTAAAGGATCCTAAAACAATCATCTGTGGAATGATTTGTATAGGGACAAAGATCACACCTTTGCAGAGGTTTTGAGGGTTTTGGTTTGGTGGTGCTTGAGGAAGCTGATTTTGGTTCCTTAATCTTTAATTGAGGAGTTTTCTCAGAATATTCAATCTTCTCACTCAGCTTCCTGACAAGCTCAACCAACTGATCAATTTTTGAGTTAGGGCTTTCTGTTTTTACTTCAGAAGGGACTGAAGTTGTTGAGTCATCAGTAGGCACTGAGACTTCAGGTGTTTGCCTTTTCAGGATGGTTTTTCCCACTTTGCAGGTAAACTCCCTAAGAACTTGGAGTTCAGATCTTCTTGAGGTATATCAACACGAAGAACAGCAAGTTGACTAACAATCTTTTGTAGCCTATTAAACACGTGATCCAAAGACTCGTTACTGGTTGCAGTAAAGTTTTCAAAGTTCTGCTTTAACAGAGTCTTCTGGGTATTCTTGGTGGCTTCATTCCCAACATACCTAGCAGTGATTGCCTCAAACAAGGACTTTGCATCCTTGTATTTGCTAAATTTAAGGAGCTGATCATTGGGAATGGTCATCATTTGTAAGCTCCTAGCCTTGACATCGTTTTTCTTTTGTAGGCTCTCTTCTGCAGTCACTGGACAGGTTTGCACAATAGTCTCTTCCTTACCATCAACTGTTGATACAGATGTGGAAGGTTTAAAAGAGTTTCCTTCTTCAATAATCTCCCAGAGTACATAGTCTTGCACCTGGAAGTACTGTTCTATTCGCAGCCTCCAGATCTCGAATTTGTTTTGCTTTAGCATTGGCAATTTGGAATGGTCCTTCAATAATAGCCTTTTTCATGTATTTGCCATGCGGTTTCTTGAGTTCAATGAACCGTAAAAATCCACTTGCCCATTGCACATAGTTACCCGGAGTGAGCATAGGAGGTGTGTATAATGATCCAGCCTCATGTCTTGATTGTTGACTACTTATGGCTTCACACATCTGATCAAACCAGTGTGGTTGTTTAGGTGAAAGTGGGTAGGACTGCATTGGTTGTTGTTGATATGGTTGTTGTTGAGGGAAAAATTGATGTTGTTGCATAAAGAGTTGTTGCTGAGGACACTGTGGTTGTTGAGGATATTATTGTTGCTGATGATACTACTGTTGTTGATTATAAAAGTAGTTGTAGTTCGGTGGTTGAGACATTCTTGTAGAAGTAACTTGTGTTCTTATGGATCTTGTTGACAATTGAGAAGTGTGTTATGAGTTATAAAGTTTGGTTTTGGTTAAGTATGAATTTAGATGTTTTACTATTCACTTTCAATTTCGACAAAAACTGTTCACACTCAATTCTGACAAAACGCTGTTCACAGTTGCCAATTGCGACGAGGTCACTGAATTGCGATGGATTATCTGAATTTCGATGAAATTTCCAATTCCGGTGGATTTATTTAATTTCGACAAAAGTGGCTGAATTCCGATGGACTATTCAATTTCGATGAATCTTTGGAATTGCAATGGACTTTGCAATTTCGACAGAACTTTGCGATTTCGATAACTTATCTGAATTGCAATAGAACTTGGCAATTTCGATAATGTATCTGAATTGCAATTCTGATAATTTTCTCACTAACTTATACAAGATAGGAGATTTTCCTCAAATTCGAAGTATTTTCACAAGCTTGTACAAGAAAGGAATCTACTGAGTAACAATTCCGATAAGCCTTAGGTCGTAAATTCCAATAAACCCTAATTGTTCCAATTCCGATAAACCGTAATCACCAATTTCAATAAACCCTCGTAACGAATTCCGATAATCCCTTTTCTCCAATTCCGATAGAAACACAGTTTAATCAAAAAACTTTTTACCAATAAAAAATGATGTTTAAACTGAATCTCTTTGGATTAAAGCATTTAAAACACTTAAGGAATAAGAAAGTTTTAAGCTTTAATGTTTTAAACGAAATTTGAAGAATTTCGATGAGATGCAACTAATGAAATCAAATGTAAAACTAATGTAATTCGGTAAAGAACTAACTTTTGACTATAAATCAAACTTCTACACACTATAGAGATCTTAACACTTTACAAGTGTGAAGATTAACTGCAAGAAATGAGATTTGTCACAAATAAACTACAAAACCAAACCGTATACTATAATAACCTACGAACTAAGTAATAACACACTACTCAATGATCTTCTAGCGAATGATACCACTTGTTAGGTCCTAGATTAAGCTTAACACAAGTAATATAACATGTACAAGATGAGAAAAAGAGAGAAGAAGAGAAGAGATAGGTCGGATCTTATTTCACACGTATGAATAGCAAAGGTTCAGTACACTAGTGAATAAAACCAACAATGATAAGAGTTGTATACAATGAGTATTTATAGGCAGGTTTTAGGGCAACACTTTGCCTTAATCTTCTAGAAACTTAAGCCTTATCTCACGGCCCATAGGGCTTCTAATAGGGTCGTGAGTTGTATTACTAACATAAAGCCCATAAGCAACCTAATAACATGACCAAGATATTATTACACAAGAAATGTGTCCCCAACAGGTGGTTTCAACGGCGGTGTAGTGGTGGTTTGATCGCCGATGATGAAGGCAGTTATGATCAGAGAGAGGATTGGGGTGATTTCACCTTAATTGAGGGACTTCTATATTTTTTTTGTTTATATACTAAGTGTGTAGATTGTATTTACAAAAATACCCTTATCTAATGTATAGTTAGTGTAAATGGTGGGATTAATCTTAGCCATTATATCTAAAAAATGGGGGATTAGATGGAGGGCTAAGATCACTTCTCGCGTTCTCACCATATTTGGGGTTCTCATTTGAACGCGCCCACACACACACACACACACACATATATATATATATGGTAAAGTTAAAAGAAAAAGACAAATATCCGTACACTACGTAAAAAGATTTTTTTTTTCAAAAAAGTTTGCGAAAAAATCAAAAAAATTTCCACAAGATCGGGTATGTTGGTGTATAAAACTTTTGTGAAAGACTTTTTTCTAATTTTGAGATTTTATACGTTTTTTTCAATGCACAAAAAACGAATTTTGATGCACAAAATTTTCAACTTGTTTTAGTTAGATGCGCAATGTTATTTTAATGAAAAAATCAAAAGAAGTTGGGTGCAAAAATGAAATTTTAATGCACAAAAAACTGATTTAATGTACAAACGTATTTTTTCCTATTATTTTTTTCTGAAAAAGTATCCAGTTTTAGAAAAACTTACTTCACAACTTTTCATGCACCAACATACCCGATCTTGCTGAATTTTTTTGGATTTTTTCGCAAATGTTTAAAAAATATATATATATATCTTTTTACGTAATGTACAGGTACTTGTCTTTTTATTTGATCTTTATCCTATATATATATATATATATATATATATATATATATATATATATAATATATATATATATATATGTGTGTGTGTGTGTGTGTGTGTGTGTGTGTGTGGTGTGTGTGTGTGTGTGTGTATGTATATGTATACATACATTATATATAACAGGATTAATATGACTAAGCAAAGTCAAATCATCGCAATTAAAGCCACCTCAATACCAAATATTCATCTTAATGTCCATGTCATCAAATTTGTGCCATGTAAGCAATTTTATTTTCTTAAACTCGGCTGAATTTTATTTTGCAAAAAAATATCTGCATAGATTCGAACTCAAGACCATGCATATATTATGTTGTATCTTAACCACTAAACCAACACATTTTTTTGATTATATTTTGTAACACCAAATCTATAAAAACACCAAATTTATATATCTCTACGTTATATATAACAGGATAAATATGACTAAGTAAAGCCACAACATCGCAATTAAAGCCACCTCAATACCAAATATTCATCTTAATGTCCATGTCATCAAATTTGTGCCATGTAAGCAAATATATTTTCTTAAACTCAGCTGATTTTTATTTTGCAAAAAAACACCTACATAGATTCGAACTCAAGACCATGCATATATTATGTGATATCTTAACCACTAAACCAACAGATTTTTTTGGATTATATTTTGTAACACCAAATCTATAAACCTGTGTAATTAATTATTTATGCTAAAAACTATGTTTTATATTAATTCACGTAAGAAAAAAAAATACTCCTCCTTTTTATCAAAACCCTAATAATCATGTATGTCGAACACCATTCTCTCTTTTGCTGAAAACCCTAATATGTTAATGTATTGTATCCAATTTGATTTATGCTATATTTTTTTAAATGATTCAAAGATTTATATTATGAATATACTTTTGGTGAAGGGAAATACTCCAGGTATTTATTATATCTTTTTAAATGATTCTCTTATGCAGTTGTCACGTTTTCGATACATGGGATTTCGTTGGAAATTTCTGATACATGGGATTACGACCAAGGTCTATGATGTTAGTTTCTGCTTTCTTTTATCTTTGTTTGTTTCCGTTTTTTATATACAAATACTACTATGCGTCTAGATTATCTTTTTCATAATATTTTTTGCAGCTGCTACTTCAAAGGAAATAACAGAGAATATGAAGGAAGATAATATTACATTGACTGAAATACAAAATCATGTCAAGGTCAGTTATAAAAATTAAACTATGTGATTTTAAAGTGTATACTCTACGTAACATATGCATTGGGAGCCCTCCAGTTATTTCTGATATAGTGAAGTCCCAGCAAGACTTAACTCCACAAAATGCAAGGAAGATTTAATTTACGTGGAGTTGTACATGTGGTAGGTTTTTCACCATATAATACAATCTTCATATCTATATCATGTTACTACAGTTATTTATATTATTAAATTATTCTATTGATCGATATGCTAAATACTCATCAAAGATGTTATTGAATTAATATATGCATGCATGTATCTTAGTCCTCACCTTTTCTCTAATTTTGGTTGATCTCCAGTATGCAGATAAGTCATTTGATGTTGTTCTTAATAAATCAGGTTTAGATGCTTTATTAATGAAGCCTTAGCATGGTCCGGGGAACCAATGCATATCAGAGGTTTCTAACGCTCAATTTTTAATGTAGTTTGTAAATAATACATTCTCTTTTTTTTCTTACTTTTATTTTCCTAAGATTTATTTTAAGATTAGTCTAGCAGCTTTGTTTTGGATCTCTCGTAGGACAAGAATCTTGATGTTCCAGGGGAAAATTGGTACCACAATCTTCGGCTGATACAACATTATTATTAAACAGGTTCTACTATTGTTTTGAACTAAAGTGATAATGTGGCATAATTGTAATGCATCATGATTTAGCTTTATGATCTTATAATATGTAGATAATTGTGCTAACAAGTGGAGTTTTTCCTCTATTTAAATGAAGGATTATGAATGCATGATACGTATTAGACTTTAGTTTTTTAAATGTTACGATTTTTTGTAATAATGTTATGAAATCAATAGAAATAGAAGATCCCATGCATACATTTCTAGATTTTAAAGTAGCTTTTTTTAGTTCCGAATTTCTAACTGTTGCCTCCTCTGATAATCTGATTTTTTATTCTATACTTCAGAGACTGAGTGCAAAAGGAGCTTTTGCGACATCGCTTTATTACAAAGCTAAGAAGAAACCGAGACTCTTAGAGAGAATCAGGTACTTATAACGGGATTTATTTGGGATGTAACTGATCTCAAACGGGTTTTATCAGTCGACTAAAAGTTTTCAGTCAAATGTGCAGCTGGTGCTATCCGTAAGGGTGACCAATGGTCTGCTGCAACAATTTCTGGTGCACCTGTGTTGCATTCCTCAACCACACAGGTAATTAACTCATTATTTGCTTCCAATTCCTTTTTTATATACCAATTCATTACTGTCAAAGTGCTATATTGCACAAACAACCATCGTTGCGTTTCTTCCAGATTTTAAAGTAGTTTTTATTTTTTTATTTTTTTTATTTTAAGTTCTAAATTTCCAACTGTTACCCCCTCTGAAATATGATTTTTTATTCTATACTTCAAAGACCGAGTGCAAAGGAACTTTTGAGACATCTCTTTATTAAAAATGCTAAAGAGAAACCGAGACTCTTGGAGAGAATCAGGTACTTATAACAGGATATATTTGGGATGTAACTGATCTCAAACGGGTTTTATTAGTCCACTAAAAGTTTTTAGTCAAATGTGCAACTAGTGCTATTCGTAAGGGTGACCAATGGTCCGCTGCAATTCCAGATGGCCAGTGGTCTGGCGAGGCAGTTGGTGACTAACAGATGCTTATCTTATCAAGTGTCACACTTTCAATGTCACTATTGAATACCCTAGAAGAGAGACCAGAAAGCAACTTTTCATTCAGATGTATACCAGCCATCCTGAAATGACACTCAAATCAGAGTAGGTAAGAAATATCGATTTAAATTGATGTAGGTACAATTCAATACCATATGATCGTTATTATTTGAAAATAAGGTCGTGGTCTCATTTACATCTTTTTTAGGCAGGCACGTTATGATCCTTGATAAAGATAACATATGCATTCGCGACAAGGCTGATATAGAGGTGCCATTGTTTAGCTTATTAGAAGTTTCTAAGGCCATTGATAACTTTTTGTTCGACAACAAACTAGGAGAAGGCGGGCTTCATCTATTTTACAAGGTATACACCAATAGACATTATGCACACACCCCCTACGACAATTCTACTAATCAGGTGTGTTGTAATGTTTTTTTTTTTTTTTTTTTTTTTTTTTTTTTTTTTTTTTTTTTTTTTTTAACTGTTTATGATTTCATACTTTGTTTTTGTTTCATAGCGAATCTTCTGAGGCCTACGTTATGAATATTCTGATGTTGACAAGATTATGTCGCAAAACTCTTCCCCTCTTTGTCTAAAGGACAGGTAATTACAACTTCTTATTTCGCCCCTTTACTATAAAAAGTATAGATTATTAAGCTAAAAAGTAAATATGGATAGTTTTTTCATAGCAAGACGAGGGTTGTGGTAGATTTATATACAAAGTCTCCAGGTTCGTCTTCGAAGGTAGAATGCTTCCTTGCTAATGAATACTTGGATTTTTTTGAAATACATCATTGTACCCGATGTCAATCTTTCGACACTTAGATAATATGAATATCTTCTTTAGTATTTATTATTCACTTTTAAGATAAACAATAATCAGGTTTATTAGTTATTTAGTTAGTGGCAAGCTGAAGTTTACATGCTGAATGTGTTGCAATTCAACCACTTTAAAGTGACTAACCTCCTCGATCATACAACGTGTTCTTTTTGACAACAATCGTGGTATTCGGTGTATGGTTTCTGTAGCACGCGTTCATCTGGGTTCGATATCAGTAACTCCTGGAACTATGCCTTCCGGTCCTGCTATTCATAACGGTATGCATACCGCTCCTTAGCTACAGCCAAGACATTGCGTATATCTATTTGTTGTTAGATGGTTATGTCGTAAATATTTATTTGTTGTTACATGTCCAACTCAAATGTTCCTATGGTCAAATTATATATAAGCAAGCACTTGGAAGGTTTAAAAATGGGGTCAAACATAGCCGACCTACTCATTTGTTGATCGATGGTGGGAAGGTTTAAAATTTGATCAGCGTTGCCAGTATATCTATTGGCTTGTGTATCCACTATAACACATTTCTAATGATGTGTGTAAAGGGTCCCAACCACATGTCTCATGTAAAAGAAATTCCATAATTTAAGACATCAGATTTCATTTCCATAAGTATATAAAAAACAATTCTAAACATCCACATTCATCGATAATCTCATATGATCTTTGTATTTATAGTGTAGTTTCAGGAGTTTGCGTGGTTCTTAGACTATTTTCACGAAACAACGCTCTTATCTGATGTTGCTTTTGCTGATTGTGTGGGATTGCAATATGAGGTATGTTATTTTTATATTTTTAATTGATTATGTATGTTTATTTCGAAATTAATGTTGTTCGAAACTTTATTAGACATTCTGATTGAGGAAACAGAGTGTGTGTTGGGTTATCTGTAATTGTAAGAGTTCGACGATCAATGCACCCGTGCTTACATAAGTTTCATGTCTAATTTTAGTAGTTTTGATTCAAGGGTTTTTGAGATTGTTTAGAACTCATTCAAAGGTGTTGGTGTCTGTTGCCTGCTTTAATCTGATTAGCAGTCATTTAAACTCATTAGACAAAAGCTTTGATGATAATTACTATTTTATTGTAATGGTAGTAGTTGTGCACATGTACATAAATCGCTAATATGAAATAAATCAGATAATCAGCAGTAAAAGGACCAACTATTTGTTTTACAGGTGGGTGACAATGAATTTGGTTACATGTTAAGCCGATATTTTACAGCAAAACAAAGTCAACAACTCAGGTTTGCGGCTGACCAAAATGCAAGAACAGGACTAGATTTTGTTACTCTAAGTTCTGATGGAGAGAGGGAATTCATGTTAGTGTGTAATGTACAGATATGTTTCTTCATGAATCAGAACTTGACATGGATATTATCAAGCAAGTGGACCATTTATCCTGTTCTTTTAAAGAAACATATCTAATTTATAATCACTGCTAATTCAGTTTTGATTTCAAAGAAATTAGTATTCCATTATGGTTCTATTATTCTAATAGAAGAACCATGCAAGTCAACGCATTTAGCTGCAATGTCCTTTACAAAGAAGTCTCGTAGCATATAGTCTTATGATGTAAATTTGAGACTAGAACTATGGCGATCAGCTGATGCTACTTGTGAAGGCATAATGAGTATATGGGATCAGGCCGATGTCAATAAGGTATGCTGTCGGTTTTCATAGCGTAAAAAGTGAACTTACATACTGATATTTTTTATTATTTATTTATTTATTTATTTATTTATTTATTATTATTTTTGAGACTAATACAAATATTATCAATGCATACGCAAGTAAGCGAGGATTAAATTACCTTTTTGATAGGGGGTGACGATCCGTATGATGACAATGGTGCTTCAGCTTTGGCACGTAAGTGATTGACCAGATGGGTCCAGATATTTTACATGGTATTTTGGTAGCTTTGTTTTTATTCTGTCATGTTTGGGATAAACATAGCCCAAATGAGTGTTGGAAATGTCCAAATCGACTCATTTATAAGAAATTTTCTAAAAGTTTAATCAAACTGGTTATCTAATTCTTCAAGTCACAATAATCTCTCTGGAAAACACACATCCAAACACCCTGTAACTATAATTGTACTATCGATCTCTTTTGAACAGTGTTAGATAGAGTAGATGAGCAATGGTTCATGAGTGAGCCATAGAGGTTAGCCGAATATGAAATTCGACTATGGTCATTTTAGCTATTTCAGTATCATTAACTGTTTATTTATAGCAGCCGGCACGCAGAACAGCTCCAAACATGCTATTGAAAATACTAAAAGGAAAATAGCAATAGTACATGGCAAAGGCATGTTGATGGAATGCACACCTGCAACACCAACTGGTGGACAATAATCGCTAACATGAAATAAATCAGATAATCAGCAGTAAAAGGACCAACTATTTGTTTTTTAGGTGGTTGACAATGAATTTGGGTACATGTTAAGCCGATATTTTACAGCGAAACAAAGTCAACAACTCAGGTTTGCGGCTAACCAAAACGCAAGAATAGGACTAGATTTTGTTACTCTGAGTTCTGATGGAGAGGGGGAATTCAGGTTAGTCCCTGATGTGCAGATATGTTTCTTCATGAATCAGAACTTAACGTGGATATTATCAAGCAGGTGGAACATTTATCTTGTTCTTTTAAAGAAACATATCTAACTTATAATCACTGCTAATTCAGTTATGATTTCATACAGATTAGTATTCCACTATGGTTCTATTAGTCTAATAGACGAACCGTGCAAGTCAACGCATTTAGCTGCAATGTCCTTTGCAAAGAAGTCTGGTAGCATATTGTCTTATGATGTCAATTTGAGACTCGAACTATGGCGATCAGCTGATGCTACTTGTGAAGGCATAATGAGTATATGGGATCAGGCCGATGTCAATAAGGTATACTGTCGGTTTTAATAGCATAAAAAGTGAACTTACATATTTATTTATTTTTATTTATTATTTATTTTTATTATTATTTTGAGACTAATATAGATATTACCAATGCATACGCAGGTAAGCAAGGATGAAATTACTTTTTTGACAGGGGGTGATGACCCGTATGATGATAATGGTGCTTCAGCTTTGGACGTAAGTGATTGACTAGATGGGTCCAGATATTATAAACGGTATTTTGGTAGCTTTGTTTTTATTCTGTCGCGTTTGGGATAAACATAGCCCAAATGAGTGTTAGAAATGTCCAAATCAACTCATTTATAAGAAAATTTTCTGCAAGTTTAATCAAACTGATTATCTAATTCTTCAAGTCACAATAATCTCTCTGGAAAACGCACATCCAAACACCCTATAACTATAATTGTACTATTGATCTCTTTTGAACAGTGTTGGATAGAGTAGATGAGCATCGGTTCATAAGTGAGCTACAGAGGTTAGTCGAATCTGAAATGCGGCTGTGGCCATTTTAACTATTTTAGTATCATTAACTGTTTATTTATAGCAGCTGGCACGCAGAACAGCTACAATTATGATATTGAAAATACTAAAAGGAAAATAGCAACAGTATATGGCAAAGGCATGTTGATGGAATGCACACCTGCAACACCAACTGGTGGACAATACAACTGAATGGCATGATCACATTGGCAAGCCTGAGATTTCCTCAATAACAACATGTCACATGGATTACTCTATCTATAAAGATATAGCTGCGGTTATAGCAGCCACTAAAGAAAGCACGACAACTGATCGTGCACTCTGCTATCGGTTGTATCAGACGCTAAAGAAAAAACGACAATTTTTCTTGCATCCAGCTCTAAGAGAACCGAACGTGCCAAAAAAATTCGCCACAGATAGTAAAGCTTCCCAAAATTGCTACAGGTAACATATGCATATGAGTTTGTATAATTTTTAATCACGGCAACCTGTTGCAGTTGCAGGCAGAGAGTTTTAAAAATATCAGCATCCCAAGTATGATATCAAATTTTTTATAAGCCCTTGATCTTGTAGTGGTAGTTTACAGAGATCACAGTCTCTATGTTTGGAACATTCATGGAAAATTGCAGGTGATTCTTTTCAGAAACAATAAATTTAATTCCTTTGAGAATTTTGTTGCTACAATAAACAATTGTTGTGTTTGTTCAGGCTACCAAGTGTTATGTGTTAGTTTCGCATAGTAACTTATTTGTAACATGTAAATGTAATAATCTTAATCACGTTTAAAACGTAATGCCAAACACTGCCATAGGGTAATGATGTGTTTAAACCAAACTTATATGCTTAAATCTTTAGGCGACAACATTTGATCATCTTCATAAAATATCACAGGTCACTCATGGCAACTAAAGGAAATCCAGGAGACAATAGAACCAGGATATCATTTACAATATTTATAGTAGTGGGTTTATGTTACTTCTTTTATCTACTGGGCGCATGGCAAAAGAGTTGGTTTGGAAAGGGAGACAACATTGCTCAAGAGGTGACTAAAAGTGCTGATTGCAGTGTCCCTTCCAATCTCAATGTCGAGACACACCATGGGATGGAACCAAGAAATCCAGCGAGTTGCAAACACAAACCAAGGTTTTTCAGCTATGTGATGACCGGTATGTTGACTACACACCATGTCATGATCAAATGCGTGCAATGACTTTCCTTCGTGAAAACATGAATTATAGGGAAAGACGTTGTCCTCCTGAAAATGAGAAGCTACACTGTCTTATTCCCACCCCTAAAGGGTATGTGACCCCATTTCCATGGCCCAATAGTCGTGATTTTGTGCCTTTTGCTAATGCACCATACAAGAGTTTGACAGTTGAAAAGGCAATTTAGAATTGGATCCAATATGAAGGCAATGTTTTTAGGTTCCCAGGTGGAGGAACACAGTTTCCTCATGGGGTCGATGCATATATTGATCAACTTGCTTTTGTCATCCCAATAGCCAATGGAATGGTTAGAACTACATTAGACACTGGATGTGGTGTAAGTAGACTCTCTATGGAAATATCTCTTACCCTAATTTTTTCGTTCGCATACTTAATGCATTGCTTTTTAACATTTGGTGGTTTCTTTAGTTTGCAAGTTGAGGCGCTTACCTGTTCAAAAAAAAAGTGACAGCTATGTCATTTGCACCAAGGGGCTCACATGAAGTACAAGTTCAATTTTCTCTGAAAGAAGTGTTCCCGCAATCATTAGTGTTCTTGGAACCATAAAGCTTTCATATCCTTCAAGATCCTTTGACATGGCTCAATGTTCTCGGTGCTTGATACCATGGGGTGGAGATAGTGTAAAACCCTAAAATTTGAGTTCCTAATTTTACGTCTAATTTGAACTTTTACCTAAGTTCTGAAATAATTTAATTGAAACCTAAACTATATAATACAATTAATTATTTGAACCTTTGAATACGAATTTAGCATTACATCGAAACTATACATTAAGATTTAAAAATTTTGAAAGTGTGGAACCTAAACTATACGACTAAGAAAATAATGGTATAACTTAACTTCTAAAAATAAATTAATCTCACACGTTGAATGTTACTAGGGACCCATTTTGTTGAAATATGGAAACTGTATCACACTAAAAAACATCCCATGATATTCGGCTAATCATCTCCAAATTTTTGGGTAATCACCCATTATGGGACCCCTATCACGTCCCTAATTACCACCCTAATCACTCCCATATATAACAAACATTCCCCAATTTATTTCTTTTAGTCGTATACACTTTTCATTTTCTTTCACACATCCTAAACCTAGAGACTAATACACTAAAACAAACAAGCAAACAACCGATCCATATTGTAACCTCAAGATCAGAAGAGACGACCTTGTTTTGGTAAGAAAGGGTTTGATCGTGGTAATCTTGTGGCTGGATCGCGAGTCTTGGGTGGCACCAATAGGTGTAGGTTTTTTTTTGTGAATCCTGGTTCTTGTGTTGTCCCTTTCTCATCAACACCAGGTACAACCTATCTTGGCTTTGTTCCTCTCGTCATGTACTCATAACCTATTAATGAGTTATAATCTAAAACAAGGCTATGGATCGACTTAATGAGAATAAGAATGGGACGTAATATATTACATAAAACATAAAATGATGATTTATATATTTGTCACATAAAATAATGAACTACATAATATATATATCGATCTCATGTCTGTTTGGAAATTTCTTTTTCGAATACGTTTGAGTTGCGTCTTTGGTATTTTCATTAGAACATACACACGAGGTGGATCTAAGAATACGCATTAAAACCTGGATATAAAACGCGATGAATAAAATGTGAGGCGTAGGTGTTGTTCATGTGAAGATAGGTTGAGAAAACGTGCATGTGTGTGTGGTAGGTCGAATGAGGTATAAGTATTATATACAAACTGGGTTAAAAAGGCGTAGGTGAATTAATGTCGAATATTATATATATGTGTGAATGTGTGTAATCTGTTTTGGACACATAATATATATATGTGTGCATGCATGTGTGTGAGTTGTAGTGTCATAAATGTTTGTACAAAATGTTTTGAAAGAGAGCAGAGAGTCGAGAGTCGTGGGTATAGATTGGTTTAAGTTGGGTCATATAGGCTTTGTTGGTTTGAAAAGGTATAAGAGAGTGGGTGTGTCGACATGGTTGTGTTTCGTCTCGGGCTTAAATTAAGTCGGAAATACGTTTAATATGGCTTATAAAATAGGCTAAGTCCTAATTTGGTCGATATGAAATTAATCTACAACATAAACCCTAAGCTTAAACATTAGACGTAAATAAACCTTATACTTTGGTAATTTACACTTTAAACCCTAATTTTGGATTATTTACATTTTAAACCCTAAACTATGATAAGTTGTCATAATAAATTATACGCTATGAAATTGTCATTGTTAATCCCTTAAGTTTACGTAATTATCATTTGTAACCTTAACTTACTAATTATGAAAACTTGCTAAATATGGAAAGTTACTAATTTGAAAAAGTTACTAAAAAGGGAAACTTACTATTTCTGGAAAGTTACTATTTTTGGAAAGCTGCTATAAAAGGAAAGCCGACTAAAATGAGAAATCTGATTTAAAATAAGTTTTTAATAAGACAATCATGAATTCGTGTAGATTCGCTTAAGAAGAAGTTGCTCCAATCCTTATGTTGTCTGTTGTGTTTGCACTTGCGGTCTAAGGTACAGATATTCTGACCTTATCTCTTATGGTTTCTCATGATTCGTTCACATCTGTTTGATATTAGCTTGATTATGATACCTATGATCTGAGCCTTCTTATTATGGCTTTCTTATATGAACAATGCTTTTGCTATGTTCCCTTAGATTGTGAACCTTTGCTTGATCCTGTGCCTTGAACCTTAATGATGAACCTTTGCTATGAACGTATGAACCTTTAATATGATATTACTTTTGAACCCTGCAGTTTGATACCCAAGCCATTATATTTTCCTAGTCATGGGGGTTTCAAGGCCGTGTCATTGATGCACCAATGGCATGACTCTAGGGTGGTCGAGTGATGTTCCACACCGTCCATTTTTATTATGATATGCGCATTTTATACTTGTTGTGGCCACTATGATTTATGCAGGGGCAATTTTCTTTGTATATGATATGATATGATTTGATTTGGTGACTGATGTTGTGTGCAATACACGTCTTTCACATGTTCGGGAGCTAGCTACTCTATGGTTACTATGATATTTGATTTAATTTGTTTGGGGTCGTGGTAGATTACTGACCTTTTTTTTCCTCACTTTGATATCCATTTGTTTATACCTTATGCTTTTCCCAGTGCACCATACTTTATATGTTCGTTCCTTATCTTTTGGTTTCGTTTATATATATCTGTTCACTGGGCTTTTTAAGCTCAGCCTTATTTCTTTTCCTGCGGCAGGTTTTAGTTGGACGCTGGGTTATGAGTGGAGAGTACTCTAGACTTAGAAGACTATACTTTGATAGTTATTCTGGATTAGAGATGACTAGAAGTGATTATATTTTAGACTTAGTAATTATTGTTGTTCTCTTTTGTAACCTTGTATTTCAAAGTTTCCCTTTGTAACCTTTGAGATTCGTTTGTATTATTTAAGTCATATGCTTGTGTTTTGTTTGATATGTCACCATAACGTAATACTTCTACCCTTGTCGGGTTGGGGTGTTACAATTATGGTATCAGAGACTGGTTGCGACTTGTAGTACATTAAACATTGGCCTGTGAAGTTTGGACCCTTAAGTTTCCACTATAGGCGCTCATAAGACAACCTTTGAGAAATTGCTTTAGGATTTCCCCATAGGAACTTAAGTTATTACCGGTTAGGAATGGGTAGGCTAGGACGTCTATGTAAGTAGCATTGCTTCCGCATTACTCTAATTCGTGCCTCTAGTTAAATCCTTATAAGAACATTTGTTTTAGAAGTTAGAAAGTTATGCACAACCTAAGTTCAGTTACCAAGTAAGATTGGAATGCCTTGAGAACTACATGGATACCTTACACCATTTAAGCTTCACTTTCTGATTCTGATCTCCATTTCCGATTTGTTTGATAATCAGTCTAATACCTTTCCGACCATTCCGAAGATTCTTACAAAATATTGTGTTTGACACATTCTATAAAATTCTATTACTTATGCTGGGCATATTATGTTTCCTCTGACACTATTTGATTTTGCATAACCCATTTCTATTTCTATGAGAAACCTGGTGGTTTTAACCACGAGTATAGAAATTGTCCACTCCATTCGGATGATGAGTCAGCTCTGCTAATTGTTCCCTTTAGAAGGTTATGATTTTGATATTATTCTGATATGGGTTGTTGACTGAGCATGTAGATGCTAACGACTGTCATACCATACGTCTCACTTTTTTTGACTCAAACGATTATCCTTATCAAACCTCTTACCATGAATTCCGACTGGTGAAACAGTTATATTCATTGCTATTTCGAAAACAGTTCTACAAAACCTCATATGTATGAGACGATTTTTGACTACCTTTGAAACTCCATGTCGAATTACATCATCTAGATTTGAAGGATTGAAGAAGCAACCACAAGAACCTCTGAGAAGTAGGTTAACTAACAGAGAGTAACCTCCGTGAAGTATTTCAATTTTATTCACGAAGAAGAAGGAATGTGATATGCGGTGAATGTGAAGTATCCCAAGGAGTAATTTAAGGTTTGGTTATCATCTGTTACCTGTAAAGGAGCAAGATGATTCTTGAAGCTGCTTTTGTATTCGTTTTGATCATTTTGAGTTTTAATGATGCCAATTGTATTGGCTAATACGTCAACTATTCTTACGCATCTGATAAATCATGTCTTTCGTGAGTATTTGGACAAACTTGTTATAGTATGACATTGTAGTGTGTTCAGAGGCGAAAGAGAAACATGAAGACCATATTCGTATTAAGTTAGAATGACCCTCATTCAGGAAGAGGAACTTTAGATTGATGTTCATATGTTACAGCAGATAGTACTATTATGGATCCTGCGAAGACTGAGATTTCCATTGAATGGGCCAAGATCGATGACAGTTACCGAAGTTAGCAACCTTACAGAAGAGTGGTGGAAGATGTTCACGACTGGCGTTACCATCAATGAAGCATATGAGAAGAGGAGAGAAGCTTAGAAGAGACTCGATTATACTTTATACAACACTAGGAGATTACAGTTTGGGCATCAAGACAACTAGACCGTAGGAGATGAACTATTCAGCACATGACCTGGAGTTGACAACAGTGGTGTTTACCTTGATGATTGGAAGACACTTCTTGCAAATACAAAGGTGGTGGCGGACATAGAAGGAGAATGTAATCGAGTTAGCGAATTTTGAGCTATGCTAGAGGACCTATCGAAGACATGCAGTTGTGCTTCTCTATTCGTTTTAGTTGTACTAAGATGAATTGAGAGCAGAAGCAGACTTGCGGATGGAAGGATGCACAGTGATCATGTCAGAGATTCGCGTTACTACACTACAATTCCAAGAAGATTTGACGAAGGCTTGAGGAACCAGACTCAAGTTTATAATTCCTTTTCACCCTGTGATCAGATGGGCAACAGTCGACAGACTACTTGGACTTGGGAGAGATTTGAAATTATGCATTTGAATGGATGGATTTTGAAGCAAACATTCATGTTGGGATGAGTTGATTCTGTGAGGGATGAACTTATTGATGACGTATTTCACTTCTGCTTAACCTACTTAAGTTTTCGTTACCCGGTAATAAGATCCTTTGAATGATTTGGGTTCTCTAATAGAAATTATGTTATGTGTTCATTCTGCGTATGCTTGATGATGGTTTTGTTATGGGAAGGTTGCCGAATTGTGGAAGATCTGATGCCTTTGATGATGTACCCTAAATTCCGATAGACACTCTAGGATTTTCATACCCTTACAAGTAGTTTCGTTCTCCTCTTGGTTATGTTGTTTGATTTTGATGACCTCTGAGAATGTAGAAGGACTAGGTGGATTAAGATAGGTTGTTTTGTTCACGACTTGAGATAAAGTATGACCATCATGAGGGCATATTTATATGATGCTAGAATTATGACGCCTGATCAACGTGATAATACTTACATCATATAACGTGCAGTTATTGTGGGCATAGGATATCTGGACGAGTGCCTAGGAAGCTTAGATATCTGGCATATCATCGGTATTATCAGCGGTTAGTGAGACTATAGATTTACTCTACTGATGTGTTTATTCGACCGTTATCGTCAGGCGACTGGATATGTTTGAACATTTGACTACGGTTGCTAAATTCTGTTCATCTGTTGAGGACTCATTGTAGAGCTTTCTGCCGTTTGATGTTATCAACCAATCTGTTTTCTGTCAGTATGGATTCGACCTGTTACTATGAAGAATTACACCTATGTTTCGATGCATGTACGTTTCGCGTTCGTTGGACCTGTTTTGCTATGATCCGCCATGGGTAGAATCTGAGAAAATTTGTTGTATCAGGATCAATAACTGTCTATTTATGAGGATGTCTTAGGAAGAATTATTCACGACATGTTAACCCTTAGGCTCATTCTTATCCGTACGATTATCCTATCATTCTTATTATGCCTTCTGATATGTTTTGATACTCCAATACGCGCCTAGTAATCGTTAGTACGAATCGGTTATCCACCTTTTCTTAGGAAACTCTTGATACGTTTGATGAATCGATTGGTGTTCCTTCTATTTTGGCAAATTCCTTTGTTCATTCAGAATCTAGTAGGAGTTGATTAAGTTCTATCGATCTCTTCGTAGGTTTATATGTTTTGTATGTCTCCTTGTAAGATTCCAACTATCATCTGTCATTTGTCATCTGCTACTCATTTGTCCCACATTCGTTGTATCCTTGTTGTCAAGACCGAGTCATGAGAAAGTATTTGGTTTGTGAAGATTCTTTTGGATGAACCTCCCCGAGCGGGAGGATAATTGTGACGATCTTTTGTGAATTGCTACGTCTCCGTCTAACTTTTGCGACTTCAAATTTCGCTGACGAAATTTTCTTTTTAGAGGGGAAGAGTTGTAAAACCCTAAAATTTGAGTTCCTAATTTCACGTCTAATTTGAACTTTTACCTAAGTTCTGAAATAATTTAATTGACACCTAAACTATATAATAAAATTAATTATTTGAACCTTTGAATACGAATTTAGCATAAAATCAAAACTATACATTAAGATTTAAAAGTTTTGAATGTGTGGAACCTAAACTATACGACTAAGAAAATAATGGCGTAACTTAACTTCTAAAAACAAATTAATCTCACACATTGAATGTTACTAAGGACCCATTTGGTTGAAATATGGAAACTGTATCACACTAAAAAACATCCCATGATATTCGGCTAATCATCTCCAAATTTTTGGATAATCACCCATTATGGGACCCCAATCACGTCCCTAATTACCTCCCTAATCACTCCCATATTTAACAAACATTCCCCAATTTATTTCTTTTAGTCGTATACACTTTTCATTTTCTTTCACACATCCTAAACCAAGAGACTAATACACTAAAACAAACAAGCAAACTACCGATCCATCTTGTAACCTCAAGATCAGAAGAGACGACCAGGTTTTGGTAAGAAAGGGTTTGATCGTGATAATCTTGTGGCTGGATCGCGAGTCTTGGGTGGCACCAATAGGTGTAGGTTTTTTTTGTGAATCCTGGTTCTTGTGTTGTCCCTTTCTCATCAACACCAGGTACAACCTGTCTTGGCTTTGTTCCTCTCGTCATGTACTCATAACCTATTAATGAGTTATAATCTAAAACAAGGCTATGGATCGACTTAATGAGAATAAGAATGGGACGTAATATATTACATAAAACATAAAATGATGATTTATATATTTGTCACATAAAATAATGAACTACATAATATATATATCGATCTCATGTCTGTTTGGAAATTTCTTTTTCGAATACGTTTGAGTTGCGTCTTTGGTATTTTCATTAGAACATACACACAGGTGGATCTAAGAAAACGCATTAAAACCTGGATATAAAACGCAAGGAATAAAATGTGAGGCGTAGGTGTTGTTCATGTGAAGATAGGTTGAGAAAACGTGCATGTGTGTGTGGTAGGTCGAATGAGGTATAAGTATTATATACAAACTGGGTTAAAAAGGCGTAGGTGAATTAATGTCGAATATATATATATGTGTGAATGTGTGTAATCTGTTTTGGACTCATAATATATATATATGTATGCAAGCATGTGTGTGAGTTGTAGTGTCATAAATGTTTGTACAAAATGTTTTGAAAAAGAGCAGAGAGTCGAGAGTCGTGGGTATAGATTGGTTTAAGTTGGGTCATGTGGGCTTTGTTGGTTCGAAAAGGTATAAGAGAGTGGGTGTGTCGACATGGTTGTGTTTCTGTCTCGGGCTTAAATTAAGTCGGAAATACATTTAATATGGCTTATAAAATAGGCTAAGTCCTAAGTTGGTTGATATGAAATTAATCTACAACATAAACCCTAAGCTTAAACATTTGACGTAAATAAACCTTAAACTTTGTTAATTTACACTTTAAACCCTAATTTTGGATTATTTACCTTTTAAACCTTAAACTATGATAATTTGTCGTAATAAATCATACGCTATGAAATTGTCATTATTAAACCCTTAAGTTTACGTAATTATCATTTGTAACCCTAACTTACTAATTATGAAAACTTGCTAAATATGGAAAGTTACTAATTTGAAAAAGTTACTTAAAAGGGAAACTTACTATTTCTGGAAAGTTACTATTTTTGGAAAGCTGCTATAAAAGGAAAGCCGACTAAAACGAGAAATCTGATTTAAAATAAGTTATTAATAAGACAATCATTAATTCGTGTAGATTCACTGAAGAAGGAGTTGCTCCAATCCTTATGTTGTCTATTGTGTTTGCACTTGCGGTCTAAGGTACAGATATTCTGACCTTATCTCTTAAGGTTTCTTCTGATTCGTTCACATCTGTTTGATATTAGCTTGATTATGATACCTATGATCTGAGCCTTCTTATTATGGCTTTCTTATATGAACTATGCTTTTGCTATGTTCCCTTAGATTGTGAACCTTTGCTTGATCCTGTGCCTTGAACCTTAATGATGAACCTTTGCTATGCGACCTTTAATATGATATGACTTTTGAACCCTGTAGTTTGATATCCGAGCCATTATATTTTCCTAGTCACGGGGGTTCCATGGCCGTGTCATTGATGCACCAATGGCATGACTCTAGTGTGGTCGAGTGATGTTCCACACCATCCCTTTTTATTATGATATGCGCATTTTATACTTGTTATGGCCACTATGATTTATGCAGGGGCGTATGGATGCATCCTAGATTTGCTTTGTATATGATATGATATGATTTGATTTGGTGACTGATGTTGTGTGAAATACACGTCTTTCACATGTTCGGGAGCTAGCTACTCCATGGTTACTATGATATTTGATTTAATTTTTTTGGGCTCGAGGTAGATTACTAACCTTTTTTTTTCCTCACTTTGATATCCATTTGTTTATACCTTATGATTTTCCCAATGCACCATACTTTATATGTTCGTTCCTTCTCTTTTGGTTTCGTTTATATATATCTGTTCACTGGGCTTTTTAAGCTCAGCCGCATTTCTTTTCCTGCGGTAGGTTTTAGTTGGAAGCTGGGTTATGAGTGGAGAGTACTTTCAACTTAGAAGACTATACTTTGATAGCTATTCTTGATTAGAGATGACTAGAAGTGATTACATTTTAGACTTAGTAATTATTGTTGTTCTCTTTTCTAACCTTGTAGTTCAAAGTTTCCCTTTGTAACCTTTGAGATTCATTTGAATTATTTAAGTCATATGCTTGTGTTTTCTTTGATATGTCACCATAACGTAATACTTCTACCCTTTTCGGGTTGGGGTGTTACAGATAGTAACATCATAAATCTTTAATCTTTACTTTTATTAGTAGTACATTTTTACATGGATATAAAAAACATGTGAAACAACTGACAATAAGGTTAACAGTTGATTATTAAGTAAATCTATGCAACTTTTTACTAAAGCTTGTGACTAAATATTTATGTATACATCTGATATAAGGTTAGTAAACTATCTAAGTTATTTAGTTGCATTAATATATATAACTGATTTGAATATTTGACTATATATCGACCTGGGTCCATTCTGGACCGTTACCCAACCCGCCCGTTTGCCACATTCAGGTTATTGTGTAGATTAAACCCTTTTCTTAACTTCCACAACTATGCATTCGATTTCAACCTGTAATAAGTTGCATTATGTCACAGATCTGAGGGAATACAATTGGTCGTTGTATGGATGTCAGCAAGGTGAGTTACATGGTATAATTTTTTTTAACATGTACCTGTTTGACCCATTTGAAAATATCATAACCCAAATTGACCCATTCATAAGTTGAGTCACATGGTAAGTGACTTCCATAATCTTTTGGACATATAAGATTTTAGTATTTGACATGGGGTACCTTCATTACAGATTTTGGAAAGTAGCATAATTGTGTGCCTTCTAATGATAAACGGGAAAATTCAGACATTGAAGTTTCATGCTTGGTTGGAATCAATTACCAATTTGTCGGCGAAGGTATTTTTTCAATTTTCTTAATAGGGATAAAAGCATGTCATTTACACATACAACATTTACCCACAAATATGCAATCACATATACACACTTACCTATACCGACCCATAATGCATTGGCCATGCCCTTAGTTAGTTAACTTATTGAATCATGAACCCATTCATTAACTGAATGAATATCTGGGTCTAAGAGATTATGTTGTAGACGAAGAATGCATGTAGTTCTTATATGTTTAAGGTTATACAGGTTGCTAAAACAGTTAATGGGGCAGCGGTAATGTCACCAGAGGATGGAGATGTACACATAGTACCAAGTGTATTGTATAACGTTTCAAGAGAGTATGACAAATCCATTAAATCTTTCCATACCGTGTCAAAGCTCAAACCCTGAGATTTTCGTTATGGAGCAAACATGGGGCAACACAAGAAAATACTGTTCCAACTGCTGATGCAATATTGGCATACCGACAGGTAACTCTTGCTTCATATAAGAACAATTATATATCTGTTTTTCTATTGATTGTTAACAAACCGTTCATACCACAGCTGTAAATTTTTTGTGAACAATTCTGGTAAATAACCATGAACCTGGATTCTTTTTTACCTTCCAAGATATGTTTTATCGGCTAGAATAATTGAACTCATGATAGCTATTCATGTGATACTCACTCTATATCTCCCTCTTGTGACATGGTAACCTATATATGATTAATTTTAATTCTTTAGATAGCTGCAAATTTCTACTCATTTGATAAACTGCCATTTTAGGAAACTGTGCAATCTATTAGGCTTCTCTCATTACATGAAAACAACTACTTGCACTACTTTAGATGTCGGGTACAGATTTTTCAACCCGTATCCACCATTCTTATAGGAAAAAAATTAAAGTACCATGTTATTTAGGAAAGAGTTGTATATAGTCAAATGAAGTAATGAAACACTTACTTGATTCATTCATCATATAGATTGGCACAACCTCTTATACAAAATCAAATATTTATAACACAATGTTATATATACTTGCATATTAGAGAGGAATAATGTAACACCCCAACCCGACAAGGGTCAAAATGTCACATTATAGTGTCAATCAGAACATAATAAACGCAAGCAGAAGGCTTAAATAAATAAATACAAGTCATGAAACAAAATGACTTCCAAAGAAATACAATCAAGTCCAACTCTAGAATGAAATAAAATAACCAAGACATAAGTAATAAACTAATTCTAAAAAAATAGGGAAACTAAGGTTGGGTTGGTCCTCTAAAAGAACCTACTCTCATCACTTATATCCCAGCATCCCGTTGAATACCTGCCGTAGAGGAGAGAAAATGCGGCTGAGCTTAAAAAGCCCAGTGAACAGATATAAACGAATAATGAACTGAATATAAATAAGTATATGAAAGGAAATAAAAAAGAATCTTCCGAACAAGGTGTCACAAGTCATGAGAATCAATGAATAATGAATCAAGTGAATGATAAGGAAGTTAACCAGTCGTAAGGAAAATGCCCACGAGCTCAAAAATCATACCACAAGCTTTACCACATAGTCATACAATATCCTGTCATAACAAGTCATAGCAAATGGAGTGATCAACTCCCAAAAGTGTAATGGGGTGTATGGCACACACAAACCATTCACTACAAAGCTATATCAGAAATATATTACAAAACAAACCTATGATGCATACATACGCTCCCTGCAAAAGAAAACATGTACACCACCATACACCTGTACTCTAACAAATATATTGGCGTACCAAAATGGAAAATAAGTGCACGATGACGTATAGTCTACACCCGGGTCACGAACCCGGTTAGTAAATAATACTAACAATTAAGCCCACCACGCTTGGGCCGCAACTGGACTACCAGTTATGCGGCTTGGGTCGACAAGGCCCAAGCCCAAAGTTATTTCCGGATAATATATAGAATATCTTCTAAATAAAGAAGATATATACTATATACCCGATGTCGGCTAACACGCCGAAGAGTAGGGAACACGAAACCCACTAGGGTTTCATGCATATATAAAGGGCACCCAAGCCCTCGGTAAAAGGTACGATCTTCAATAAACCCTAACCCGTTATAAAACCCTACATTCGATTACTTACTCTCACGCCGGAGGATAATCGGGGGAGACAATCCCTCGATAAGCCTAACGGTGTTTGTTCTTTTTCTTAGTGCGCAGGTTCCATCAAGCATTAAGATTCAATTGGTACGAGAATAGAAGTCCTATCAAGGAACGCCCAACTTTTGTATCAACAAGTGGCGCCATCCGTGGGACCCTACACTAAGGATTTTACCAAAAAACTAGAATGACGAAACACGGAAGTCATAAGAGTCCGCATGGGAAGAAAACGCAGGACGATCCACTAGGAAAGAAGCATCAAATTGATACGGCTTCTAAACAAGCCTCTGGGACAACCAGTACGCCTCAAAACTTAGGAGCGCACCCAAATCTGGTCTTTCCTGCAGTGGAATCGCTTACCAGGTTTACCCCCGCTATTACGACAAGTACTAGTGAGATAGAACTGGAGCGCACACCTCTTGCCATGCCAGAAGTAAACTTCACTGAGCCTCCCAACGCGCCTGTACGAAACAAGGATCCAGCTTTGGAAACCGACTCTATCGCGCTAGAAGGAGTTGCCTCCGAATTAGCCCCAAGTGACTTCGTATCTCAAAACTACGAAGCCTTGACTGCGCTCATGCGAGAGGAGGCAAAGAAGAGGTCAAGCTAAAGTCTGCACGCCAGACTCAACTTTGACCCTAATCCTGACGCATCCCCACCGCGCTACCGAAAGGAAAGACGCGAGAGGGATAGCCGTAAACAGCCAGTGTTCGCCAGGATTGGAAGGAAGGTTGTGGACGATGAAGCAGCCGACCTTCAACATCTGGAAGAACCTGAAGAGGGGGAGCGGCGTGCCAATGTCCACGCTAGGCTTGGCAGACGCAGAATCCAAGATAGGCTTGGGCGACGATGTTCCCCAAGTGAAAGCCCCTCAAGCTCTGACTCTGAGGATAGTCGGCGCAAGCGCCGCAGAGGAGCAAGCTCAGACTCTGATGATAGTCGACTCAAGCGTCACAAAAGAGTCCGCTCATCCTCAAGAGATTCCTCGGACAGCGAGACTGGACACTGGAAATCAAGAGGGAAATACCGCGACCAGGATGATGAAGACATGTCTCTCCCCTGGCGTCGCCAAAAGGTTGATGCGTTTACTAGGCGCATCAGTGACTTTTCTGAAAATAAGAAAAGGCGCATGCCTGCTAATGTCAAAACATATGATGGGACAGGTGATCCTGATGATCACCAAAAAATTTTCGAATCAGCAGCAACTATCGAAAATTGGCCACAGCCTGTGTGGTGCCATATGTTCAACTCCACATTAGTAGGAAATGCGCGCAACTGGTTTAGTAAGCTTCCACGCAGAAGCATTGGTGGGTTTGAAGAGTTGCGCAGAGCGTTTCGCTTAAACTTCACCCAAAGAAAGAAGTGCGCAAAAAACCCTGTCGAACTCGCTAGGGTTAAACAGCGACAAGGGGAATCCACAAGCGCCTTCATGGAACGCTTCAAGGACGAGTGCATGAAAGTCAAGGCGTGTCCAGAGATACTCAAAATATCGGGTTTTATGAATGCAATCAATAACCCAGATCTGATAAAAAAGCTAAATGATAAGGTTCCCCTAACCTTCGATGAGCTCATGAAGCGCACGAGGTCTTTCGTCCAAGGAGAAGAAGCCGCCGCGGATAGCAGGAAAAGCTATTCGAACCATAGGTCGCAAGAAGAGTCAAGGAGACAATCCAATGACCAGAGCGGCAATCGTAATAGGAGTTACCGTAATCAAGGCGGCGGAAGGGGAAACGACAAGTATACCCCATTAACAAAAACTCCAAAGGAGATATTCGCAACAGAAGGAGCGAACTTCCCGAAACCACCACCAATCCGCACCCCAGAGGATAAGCGTATAGGGAATGGTTATTGCGAATACCATGGACAGAAGGGCCACACAACTAACGATTGCGTCCAACTGCGCCAATTGATTGAAAAATTGGTAAAGGAAGGAAAGATGGACCACCTCGTAAAAAACATCAGAGAAGGGAAAGATAAACAAAAACCAGTGGCCAAGAAAGAGACGCCAAGAGAAAAGGCAGATATCATCTACATGATACAGCCATGGCCGCGCGCGACAAGACAAAAAGTTAGTCAGCGTTTCTCTAAGGGAAACGAAATCTCTTTCCCCTCCCTGACTGCGAACAACGCAGTGGTGGATCCACTTACCATTGAAATACATACGGGGGGTCACGACATCCGTCGCATGTATATAGATGGGGGTGCATCCGCTAATATTATATATGAACACTGCTTCAAGAAACTGCGACCTGAGATACAGAGTCAGTTGATCCCAGCCACAGCACCGCTCACTGGCTTCACAGGAGAGAAGATATGGCCCACGGGGCAATTGCGTCTATTTGTAGAAGTTGGTGACAAACCACACTCTACAGTTACCTGGATGGATTTCATGATAATCAGATCCCCCTCTCCGTACAATGGTATCATCGGGAGACCTGGAATATCCTCTATCCGCGCCGTGCCATCCACAGCGCACGGGATGCTAAAGTTCCCAGTGGAAGGAGGTATTGTCACCCTTTACAATACCACCACACCACCCAAGGAATGTAACGCAGTGACAAGTGACGTAAGTATTGTTCCAGAACAGCGCGCAATCAAAGTCCCAAACCTAACGGTCGCCATTCACCCTGAATACCCGGATCAACAGGTATCTATTGGTGGGTCTCTGTCTGACAAAGGCAGGTCAGCTATATGCGCACTCTTGCAAAATAATTTGGATATTTTTGCATGGGAACCTAAGCATATGACAGGAGTGCCACGCTCCATCACGGAACATAAGCTACAAATCCGACAAGGATATCCTCCAATACGACAGAAAAAGCGCGGACAAGCTCCAGACCGCGCAAAAGCCATCCTGGAAGAAGTACATAAGCTAGTAGACGCAGGCATCATGCGTGAAGTCTACTACCATGACTGGCTCTCTAACCCAGTGATGGTAAAGAAGAGCGATGGCAGTTGGAGGATGTGCGTAGACTTTACAGATCTCAATAAAGCATGTCCACAGGACTGCTACCCGCTACCGGAAATAGACTGGAAAATTGAGTCTCTATGTGGATATCCCTTCAAATGCTTCCTGGACGCATACAAGGGATACCACCAAATTCAAATGGCGGAGGAAGACGAAGAAAAGACGGCCTTCCACACAAGTCAAGGGGTCTACTGCTACACAAAGATGCCCTTCGGCCTAAAGAACGCAGGAGCAACATACCAAAGATTGGTGGACACTGCGTTCGAGAAGCAAGTGGGACGCAACTTGGAAGTATACGTCGATGATCTCGTCATCAAAAGCCATACAGAGGAAGAGCTGGTGCGCGACATGGAGGAAACATTCAAAACACTCAGGAGAATCAACATGAAATTGAACCCCAAGAAGTGTACGTTTGGCGCTACGGAAGGCATGTTTCTCGGGTATTTGATAGAACCCGATGGAATCAAGCCTTGCCCAGAGAAGACTCAAGCAGTCATTGACCTCCCCTCACCGCGCACACTAAAAGAAGTTCAGTCATTAAACGGCAAGCTAGCCGGACTGAACCGATTCTTATCCAAATCAGCAGACAAGTCACTTCCCCTATTCAAGACACTCAAGAAGTGCACCAAAAAGGGAGACTTCCGGTGGACTGCGGAGGCAGAAGAAGCCTTCCAACAGCTCAAACAACACATAGCAGCGCTCCCAAAGCTTGTTGCACCCCGACCAGGGGAAGAGCTGATCATGTACCTATCTGCGACTCAAGGAGCAGTCAGCGCAGTCCTACTGACAGACAGGAATTCCGTCCAAACACCCATCTATTTTGTTAGTAAGGCGCTGAAGAAAACGGAGATTAACTACACTGCAATGGAGAAATTGGTCCTAGCCTTAGTGTTTGCAGCGAAAAGACTACGCAGGTACTTCCAGGCGCATCCAATCGCTGTTATCACAGATCAACCCATCAAACAGGTTATATCGAAACCCGACGCATCGGGACGCCTACAAAAATGGAGTGTGTTACTGGGCGAGCATAACATATCATACAGACCGCGCACTGCAATTAAAGGGCAGATATTGGCCGACTTCATCATCGAGAAGCCGGATACAGACACTCCACCTGCGACAAGCAAGGAGGAACTCCAAGAACCATGGATTCTATTTACTGACGGATCCTCATGCGTAGATGGATCAGGAGGTGGCCTTATTCTCACCAACCCAGAAGGAGTTGAATTCACCTACGCACTGCGTTTTGAATTCACAGCCACGAACAACGAGGCAGAATACGAAGCACTCCTAGCTGGGTTACGCATCGCAACTGAAATGGGTGCACGCAACCTAGAAGTAAACGTTGATTCGCGGCTAGTGGCTAACCACGTGTCAGGAGAATATATAGCAAAGGAGGAACACATGATCCAATACCTCGAAAAGACCAAATCTCTGATCCAGAACTTCGATAGGTTTGTCATCAAGCAGGTTCCCAGGAGTGAAAATAGGAAAGCAGATGCGCTGAGCAAAATTGCATCCACCAGTTTTGCGCACCTATCAAAACAAGTTTTGGTGGAAACCTTGAAAAACAAGTCAATCACAGAGATAGAAATATCCACGGTGATAGAAGAAGAAAATCCTACGTGGATGACACCGATCATTGACTTCATCAGCAAGGGCATACTTCCCCAAGAACAGAAGGAAGCTCGAAGAATCCGACGCACAGCGCAGCGATTCGAGCTCAGAGACAACGTCTTATATAGACGCTCATTCCTACAACCATGGCTTAGGTGTGTTGGACCTCTCCAGGCAGACTATGTACTTCGAGAGATCCACGCAGGCTCATGCAGCATGCACTCAGGACCACGGTCCATTGTAGCGCGCGCCCTAAGGTCTGGGTACTATTGGCCAACTATGCACCACGACGCACGCGACTTGGTACGGAAGTGCAATGATTGCCAAGTTCACAGACCTATTCCGCGCCGACCACAACATGAACTAACACCTATTACATCGCCATGGCCCTTCTACAAATGGGGTATCGACATCGCTGGACCTTTTCCCATTGCCGCAGGAGGATTGAAATTCCTCATTGTGGCAATAGATTACTTTACCAAGTGGATCGAAGCAAAGGCAGTAGCGACTATAACAGGTAACCAGGTGAAACGATTCGTGTGGGACAACATAGTATGTCGTTTTGGATTGCCTGGAGAAATTATCTCGGATAACGGAAAACAATTCCGTGATAACCCGTTCAAAGATTGGTGCGAACAATTGAACATCACGCAACACTTTGCATCAGTAACTCACCCACAAACCAATGGTCTGGTCGAGCGCGCAAACAGAAGCCTTGGCGAAGGAATAAAAGCGCGCCTGGACAGACACAAAGGTAGATGGGTAGAAGAACTATCACATGTTCTTTGGGCGCACCGAACAACCATTAAGGTTAGCAACGGGGACACCCCCTTCTCTTTGGTCTATGGGACAGAAGCTGTAATACCAGCTGAAATTGGAATGCCAACCATCCGTACTGCGGAAGTTAACATGGCAACCAATGATGATGAGCGGCGCATAGACTTAGATCTATTGGAAGAGCGACGTGAACGCGCAGCAATACGCGAAGAGAAAGCCAAGTCGAGAATGAAAAAATACTATGACACCAAAGTACGCAGCACTTCATTCAGACCAGGCGACTTCGTATACCGCGAAAATGACTCAAGCCGCGCAGAAGACACTGGGAAGCTAGGACCAAAGTGGGAAGGACCTTACGAGGTCATAGAGGCACTTGGCAATGGAGCGTACAAGCTACGCGACAAGGACGGAAATGAGCTACAGCGAACATGGAACGTCCGCAACCTTAAACGGTGCTATCTTTGAAGAAGGCTACGGCCTAACATGGACACTCATGCACTTTAGAAAGTGCCCTCAATAAAGATCCATGTAATTTTATTTTTTATGTATTATCTAGATAAAACATTCTTTTTCAAAACTTGCAAGTATTAATAAAACGTTATGGTTTCTAGCTAACTCCATAACACATTTAACTTTATTGTTTGCATCTTTATCATTGTATTTCAATATTGTTATAATCTTGCCTACATGGCGTGCATGCACACACTAAGACCCACGATGGCAGAAAGGATGAGTTAACCTAATAAACAACTCGTTGAGTAAGAGGGTTGCAAACCCATCAACATCGGATCACGAATCCTTGTTAAACACCTTGCGCTCAAGACGTTGGCGCAAGTTCCTTACACATCCCACGACGGATGCGCAAAAGGGCACACTGTGCGCGTTTAACAATTCAGGAGGTCAAGACTCTTGACTCCTTAAAGTACAATACGACAAGTAAACTTATAAAACTACATAGACGACTATGATTCAAAATTCAAAACACGACTACGGTCCTTAAGGAAATTCATACACGATTATGACCCTTATTTTCTAAGTACGCTTAAACACTTAAAGCTATCTTCACGCAAGGATACATAAGTCATATAAGAACTACGAGTTCAAAAAGCATAAGTATTTAGAAGTTATAGAAACACTAATTACAAAAGCAACTTTTTATTCATAGAATACAGTTCTACAAAAAGACTTGTACAAAAGAGCTAAATACTATATGTACGCCTTAACTGGCTGGAACCCCCGCTCAAAGCCGCTTCCTTTGAATCCGCGAGTCTCTTCAACAACTCCGCATCATCAAGGGAAACAGTGGCCACGCAGACAGGCACACCATCGGATCTAGGCTGATGCGCAGCGCCTATGCCGCACAGAATGGCCTTTCCTTTCTCGCCTTTCTTCCGTGCGACCCTGGAAACATGCGCATTTAGCGACCTTTGCAAAGAAATCTCTTTCTCAAGACGGAAAGGATTCAGAATGTCACGAGGCTGAGCAAAAATGGGTACCTTCAACTGCGCCACATCAGGCTTCAAGTAGAAGTCCACCTGCTGATCTGCATTATCCTGCAGATGCCTAGGAAGAGTGAGCCCCGCCATGATCACGCTGATCGGCTGGTCCTGATCACGCTCCAAGAGAGCGATGTGCGGAAGCTCAAGCTTCTTTAGCTCCTCCATGGCAGCAACAAGCTCAGCATGGGCATCCGCCTTATACCCAGGCACCTCAGCAAGCGGCACAGTCAGCAACTTGGCCTCCGCGAGCTTGTCTGCGGCCGAGGTCTCACCGTGCGCAATAGCGCAATTGACAACCTTCCCAAAGGATCCGGTGACCTCAGGATGCTCCAGCGTACACATGGCGGCCAGGCGAAGACCATGACTGATCAACCACCTACGAAATAACACAAGTGTTAATAAGAAAAAGGGTCTCAAATATATACAAGTTATAAGGAAAATACAATGGTCATGTACCTGCGCTCGGCCACAGATTGAACCAAATGAGGATAAAGCTCCTCATCATACTCGATGCTAAGCTTACGGAGCTTCTCCTCCTGCATCTTCAGCGCAAGCTCCACTTTGCTGCGGAACTCTTCAATGTTGGCAAAGTGCTTGCTCCTATTTTGTTGCAAGTACTTCAGCGCCCATAAAGAATTCAGTCTCTGAAGATCCGCAGCAGCACGCTCCTTCCCCAGCTCAGCCATCACCATGACCTTCTCCTCACCCATTTTTCGCGCAGACGCCTCTGCGCGCTCCAGTTTAGCCTTGGAGCTCAGCTGCTCAGCTTTAGAGCTTGCTAATTCAGCCTGCACAGACGCCAGTTGAGCCCGCAGTCTGGAAATTTCCTCAGACTTATGCACCCTTGCTTGCGCCACCAGCTCAGACTGGCGCACAGCGATAGAGGCAAGCTCCTCCATCGTAGAGTCAAATGGACTTGACTCCACTTCAACACCCCTCGGTGAACGCGCCCTGTCCAGAGCATGACTCACCTCGGGTGGCGCACTCCCATCTAGGACGCCAGCGTCCTCCACAGGTTTTTCACTGCAAAAAACACCAAGAGACAAGGTTAGTGCACGGTCAAGCATACACAAAATATTAAGGAAATGCTAAAAAATACTTACATGGGGGGAGGAGTCGAGGACACGTCCTTCTCCTTCTCAGTCTCAGTCGTGGACGCACCTCCACCAGACTTCTCAACATCCACACTGAGGACACGAAGGCACAAAGTTAACACAAATTATAACTTGACAAAAGTTTATAATGACTAAGGTACTTACTTCATCTGCACCCCAGCAAGAGACGAGCTTTCCCCAACATCAGTTCGCGGCCTCTTGGAAGGCCCTTCACCATCACTGCCACGCGCCCTCTTGCGCGTCAGTGGGGAGCTCTCCTCCATCTCACTGTCAGTCTCCTCTAAATGGATTACCGTTTCAGGAAGAGGAGGCTGCGCAGCTTCAGGACCTGGCTGCACAGGAGGAGCCACCTCCTGTATTGGCTCAGCTGCTATCACATCAGGGGAGCCTTCGGGATCTGGGATAACCAAATCTACGACGCGCCCTGCCGTCGCCTGCAGAATAGTCTGCTCACCGTCCCCCAGAGGACGCACTCCCACCGCCACGGAACGCGGATTCTCCAGCCTCACAACAGCGAACAGATCCATCTCTGCGCATCAAGTAAACAAAGGAAAGCAAGTTACATAAAGTATGGAAAAAGAAGAAGCGCTTACACTAATAACGACAGTAAGGCGACAGAAGGAGCACCCACCCGTGCCATCCGCATTCAAGAATGTGGGGACCTCCGTCTCATGCTCGAAGTAGTTGCGACTGATGCCCATATGCACCAGGAACGCCTCCGGATATGGCTTGATGGGAATACGGTTCTCATCAATGATCGCCGCATGATCCGCGTTATACCACGTCTCAGGGGGGCGCTCATCCTTGGGCAGATCGGCACGGGTGTAAAATGGAAAATGGTCAGGGAAGACGGCTTCATCAACCCAAAAGAATTTTTCCCTCCAATCCTTGAGCTTATCTACCTTCTGCACGTAACACTGTAACTTTCCAACGCGCTTCGAGAAGGTAACCCACCCATTTGACCACGTTGCGTGATAAAACGCGCGAAATAAGTGGAGGGTTGGGTGAATCGCCAACAAGCGACAGTTCACCTCAAAGTTAGCAATCTTCCCTGCACCAATACAATGCAACTGGGAGATGTGGAGATTGTAATAATTGAGTATGTCACTCAGTAACACGGAGATGGGGACGCGCTGATTCGCCCACTCGAAAAAGCGCGTATACAACCCCACCTTCCCAGCAGGGAAATCCGCGATGGTGTCATTTGGGCCTGGTACCTCAGGGCGCAGGCCCATAGGGATAAAATAATCCGAGGTAAACTGAATCAGTTCATCCTCGGTTATGTTAGAATGGAAATTATGAAGTTGCGCTACCATTTTGTGAATCAGAATATGGGCGCACGCGCTATTACCTTTGAATTATTGTTTTTCGAAGAAGATTTGAAGATGTAAAAATGGAGGAATTGTGATTTTTTAACTGTGGACGTCACAGTGAATGAGAGGCGGTAGTTTATATACTTTTCCTACCCACCACAGATGATTGACACGTGTGCCCCACTAGCTCAAATCGTGTGGCTAGGATAAATGACGGTACAAGGCAAGTGGGCAAACTCTCCACTTCCCAAGGTACCCAAATTGCACTTTTTTGGACTAGATACATCACACGTGTGTTTTTGGCGGTATATTTTTTGAAAGCTTCCCGCGTACGCGTGGGGAATAATTTCGACATGACTCTAGTCTAGCGTCCGCAGGTTTTACCCTGCGCACACTAGACTGGGGGGACATGATGACGTATAGTCTACACCCGGGTCACGAACCCGGTTAGTAAATAATACTAACAATTAAGCCCACCACGCTTGGGCCGCAACTGGACTACCAGTTATGCGGCTTGGGTCGACAAGGCCCAAGCCCAAAGTTATTTCCGGATAATATATAGAATATCTTCTAAATAAAGAAGATATATACTATATACCCGATGTCGGCTAACACGCCGAAGAGTAGGGAACACGAAACCCACTAGGGTTTCATGCATATATAAAGGGCACCCAAGCCCTCGGTAAAAGGTACGATCTTCAATAAACCCTAACCCGTTATAAAACCCTACATTCGATTACTTACTCTCACGCCGGAGGATAATCGGGGGAGACAATCCCTCGATAAGCCTAACGGTGTTTGTTCTTTTTCTTAGTGCGCAGGTTCCATCAAGCATTAAGATTCAATTGGTACGAGAATAGAAGTCCTATCAAGGAACGCCCAACTTTTGTATCAACGGAAAATAAGTGCACGAGCTCAATAATAATATACATAACACAAGGGAACGCCGTAGACCAATCACACCGCCACAGATAGTGTCTTGCCATTGGTGCCTCAATGAAACGGTCATGGTACCTCCATGACTAGTTAGCTCGGGTAACAGAATAAAAAAAGCTATTACATCATAACGAATTAATTATAGTATATTTAAACAAAAGAATATTAGCTGAAATGAATGTCATATTAAATGACATAGAACTGAATATCATATCATAAGGAATCATATCAAATGAGAATCACCAACGAATATCATAACAAATGAAATAAAGTCAAGGATCGAAGAGTCAATGCGAAACCCTTACTGAGAAAGGGTAGAATATCTGTACCTTAGCAAATGAAATGGAAGCAAATGGAAAAGTGAACACAAAGAAACAACGTCACGCCTCATTCAACGAATCTACGTGGATTAGGGATCATTTAATACTTATGTGTGTATTTAATGTCATAACGGATTTTAGTATTTATAGTCATTTAATAACATGTTTAGGGTTTCTCATGTGATTCTGGTTCATATTTTTATTATTTTTATGACACATCAAACAACCTCCTGTGATTTTTTAAATTTTACCAGAGACACCTATATATGTTTAATACTTCCTCTAATTTTTACTGATTTTATTTCCTAGTTCAAGTATCCAAACAAAAATCGTTTTTCAAACTTGTTCCAGAATGTGACCTGATAGTATACCCGAAAAGTTTGTATTTTATAAACATACCTAAGCCTTCCAGAAAAATTTAAAAAAATTACAGTAACTAATAAACATGTTGAGTATTCTTCTACCAAAATTTGAGGTTCTGAATCGGCATAGTTTGTTAAATAAAAATCATAGAAACCGCCTGATTTCAGACTCAAAATTTACAGATTTGACAACCAATCTAATAAAAATCAAACGACCACTTTCCCGACATCCAACGGCCAAGAGGCTTACATATTCAGAAATTAGACAACTTGAAATTTATTTTAGGGTCAAGAATCATGCCAAAACTCGTTGTTGTCATCAAATTAGACCTCCTTCAAAGCGACCAAAATCCTGGACAACATGTTTACTGAGACAGATTTCACACCACAACCCTAAATCGCCTAGTTAATTAATGTTTCTAGGGTTTCTACCTTTTACGTCCCGTATTAAATGTGTATTAATGATTACTTAGGGCTTGGAACCAGATTTAGGGCGACATGAAGAGAGCACAACCAGATTCGACCCTATGCTTATTAACGAGGCATGATAACATGTTTAGGTTTGGTTTTTCATGATTAACGTGCTACAAACAATTGACAAAGGTGGATGACGATTTACCTTAGGGCTGGAATCAAGATGGGTCAAATGGGAAGAATAAGGAATTCGAATCAACGACACACAACAATGATTCTTCCATGATAACAAACCCTAGCCACGTACAAAAGATTACAACAAGCTTTACACCTTCTTCTCTTGATCTTTGGCAGCCACGAATGGGGTTATGTTTGTGTTTTTGGTTTTGGTATGGAGGGGAGAAGAAGAAGGTCAAATATATGTCTTGGAGAGGGAGAGGGAAAACGTGAAAAACCACAAGGGAAATCCGTGTATTTGTTTTAGGGAAGTAGGAGACATGCATATCTTTTATTTTGTTAAGGTTATACGCAATTTATATTTAGTTCTTATCTCTTATTGTGTAAAACGTATGGCATATGTGGGATTAGGAAAGTAAAGATTTGGGGTAGGTAAAACCAACGTATAGAATGTGTATGTACAAAAGATGGGGCGTTTTTGTGTATTAGGATATATTATGAAACTTGTATTTTGTATTTTATTTTCACAACTTATAGCTTAGGACATATAATGTGTAATTAATTTATAACATATAGTTTATATTTACTTATTAAACATATTAAACACAGGTTAACTTCAAATGGTCAAATAAAAATGTAAGTCCAAATTTTAGGGTTTTACAAATAAAGTCAAATGACGTGCATGGTTCGGTCATGATGGATACGAGCCAATTGTGTTTGTGAATGGTCCTGTTTCGACACAAGATATAGTTGCGGAGATTTATTCATATTAAATTGCATGTAATATGAGTACTAAACCGACTTGCGCGGTGTGTCATTGAGATTAAACTTTGATGTAAATTTACTTTGTAGTTTTTAATTGTTCTAGAAATTTTAACGTTCATTTGAGTTTAATTCAAATACTATGTTGTTACAAAAAATTTTGTATATTTTAATTGTTCTATAAATCTTGATGTTCATTTATTTTCATTGTTAGGCATTCAATATAAAAACTGGTACGTTTATATCTTATTATGTCCACTTTTTGCAACCATTCTTTAAAACCCTTCTTACGCTATACTAACATATGTCAACGATAATTATAAGTCATTCCCGCCCGTTGGGCGGGCTTCGACAACTAGTGTTTATATATATATATATATATATTTTAGCCTTTAAAATTATGTTATACTCGGGAATTGCAATAGTATTTAAGTACAAGGACTAGTCTTGCCATTAGAGTAAAGATTAGTTTGTAAAATTGTATAAATACCCTCCTAGTCACAACTAGGAGGGTTGGGATGTCTCATTTTGTATCATAAGGTGCGTGTGTTTTCCCTTCTTTCTCTCTCTAGAATACACACACACCTTCCCCATTCTTTAAAATAATATACCATGTTTACTCTTTATTTCGAGCTTCCCCGACCTCCTGATCATGTTTCTTGTTTTTTACAATTGGCATCAGAGCTAACCAAGGGCGAATCTTGGGGTTTTGGGGTGAAAAAATGTGATTTGTGGTGTGTTTTGAATTCTCGGTTACTGTTCATAGACGCCTCTCTTCGAGTTTCAATTGAATCCTTCGAGTTTGAAGGCTTCAAGTTTGGATCCTTCGAGTTTGTCCTATCCTTCGAGTTTAGTACAAATTCTTCCAGTTTCTTAGTTCTTCGACTTTCTAAGATTCTTGAAGTTTCTTAGTTCTTCGACTTTCTAAGATCCTTCGACTTTATAAGTTCCTTCGAGTTTCTTAAAACCTCCGAGTTCCTAAGTGAAGGTCTCCGAGTTTCTAAGTTGAGAATTCCTTTGAGTTTCTAAGTTAAGCATTCTCCGAGTTTGTTTATTAAGGAAATCCTCTGAATTTGGATTTTTCTTCGAGTTTCTATCCAAAGATTGGAGCTCTCGAGTTTGGTGTGGCTTCGAGATTGTGGTGATAACATAGAAATCCTCCGAGTTTGTGTGCTAAAGAAAATCTTCGAGTTTCTAAGTTAATAGATTCTTCGAGTTTGTGGATTCTTCGACTTTGCTCCTTCGAGTTTCTTGATTCAAATTTGGCTTCGAGTTTCTAAGGCAAATCCTCTGAGTTTTATTGGTTACTGAAGTTCTTCGACTTTGTGTAACATTCTCTTAGTTTGTTCAATCGTTCAAATTGTATAAACCTCTCTGAGTTTGTACAAAGTTTTCGAGTTTCTCTTCAAATTAGGGTTTTGTTAAGACTCTTCGACTTTGGATTTGGAGTTTCTTTAAGACTTCGATTTTGGATTTCTAATCAAGGACATCAACTTTGGAACCGAGAAAGGATATTTTTCAGACTCTCCGAGTTAAGAACCGCGTAACGATTTAAAAAAAAAATTAAAAAAAATTAAAAAAAAAATAAAAAAAAATCTAATTTTTAGGTCAAATTTAATTTGGCGGGAAAATTTGAGTAAAATTTAATTTTTAAGAGAGAATAAACGTTCAATTTTTACGCCAAATTCAAATTTTGGTATAACGGTGAAAATTTTGGCCCAAAATTCAAATTTCTAGGTCAAAATTCAAAATTTTTCGGTGAAATTTGGCGTCAAAATCTCTAAAACTCAAAATTTTCTAGTATCCTTAGAATTGCATTTTACAGTGTATTTCAAACTCACTCATCACACCAAAATAAAAAATGATATTATTGGTCTACACATTCAAAACAAACCACATATAGTTTAAAAGATCCTGATCAAGAATCACAATCAAATGACAATGGCTAAAGTTAAAGTTTGCAATGCATATCAACTGTGACTACAGGGATGATTTGTTATTATTTATTAGGGTTTGAAGTAAGGTTTTACGGATGCGTGTGCTTATTTCATATTCTTTCTTTCTACCCTCCCGCGAAGATGACTTGTTTGGGCATATTTTAATGATGACGAAGACTTGGGTATCTAGTTACTTTTGTGATTCTTTCTCTCTATACTCACAAAGTAACTATCACTTTAAGGAGTTACTTCATTCTCAAGTTCATCATATTGGGTTATCTTCACATGTGGTTACTACAAAAGCTGTTGTTTTTGATACAGGGGGTTGATAAAGAGTAAGACAATTTCAAATGGTATTATTAGTAGATTGGGTCTATCGACATCATCTCACGGGCTATATGTTTAATGATAAAGTGCTTCCAGTTAATACTTTATGTACACATCATTATGCTGATTCCGATAAATCGTAACCAGCAAGGGAGATAAATGTGTACATCGAGGACGCACAACAAGTTCACGTGATCGGGTTTAATGATTTATGAAACGATTTGTGTCAGAGATTGGTTGATTCTGTATCCTTATCTTCTCATCTTTTTCTACGTACTTCTACCTTATCCACCTTCACCAATTTAGGGCAACAAAATCAAGATGATCAGTGGTTCAACTTGTTACTTTGGTGTTATCATTTCATGTGTATGTTACGTGCTGATTTTTCATATGAAAGATAACTGGGATGCATTTAGTGAGATGAAGATGTTGATACTCTGTTCCCTCAAATGGAAAATCTTGAAGAAGGTCGAGTCTACAGTCTGTTCTACATTTTCCGCTGCGTGTTAGAAGACTAAAGACGGAATGCATTTAATTATCAAAAGAATTCTTCAGATTCAGGCATTCATCAGAAAGTTTGTCAGTTTAGGGGAGACCACTAATTAGGGGAGAGTGAAAAGCCATATTTAATCCCTAATTAGATTTGCTCACATTGTTCTTCTGCAAGTAAAGAGATGACAGCTGAGAAGATTCGGTAAGCTGAACTAAGTAATGAAGTTTGAAGACCATTCTCAGAGCTGATGCGCTTATGTTATGAATTTAATTTTACTTGTAGGGAACGTTGTAAGTAATTCCCGTATAACATCACTTTGGGGAGAGATTGTTAGCCTTTAAAGTTATGTTATACTCGGGAATTGCAATAGTATTAAAGTACAAGGACTAGTCTTGCTATTAGAGTAAAGATTAGTTTGTAAAATAGTATAAATACCCTCCTAGTCACAACTAGGAGGGTTGGGATGTCTCATTTTGTATCATAAGGTGTGTGTGTTTTCCCTTCTTTCTTTCTCAAGAATACACACACACCTTCCCTTTTCTTTAATCTAATATACCATGTTTACTCTTTATTTCGAGCTTCATCGGCCTCCTGATCGTTATATATATATATATATATATATATATATATATATATATATATATATATATATATATATATCTTGTATAATTTTATATACATAAAAAGGCCATTCAATTTTTTTTAGTATAAATTAAACACTTTTTAAGCTTGAGGTAATTTTTTTACTAAAAATTTAAATAATTAAATTTTTTTAAAATATAAATTATGTAGTTCGGGTCAACCCGAAAACCGAACCGAATTCACGTTCGGTTTTCAGTTGGTTCCGTTTTCGGTTTTACCCAAAAAAAAATTTTAACCGAACCAATGGACACCCTACAGTTTACTTCTTTTAACATGGGTCCATGTATGTTACCTTTAAAATTTTTCGTACAACTGGTAAAAGGATGTGGTTTTCCTTGTTCAGGTTAACTGAGGAGGATGAGCTTTTTTTACTTAGTTGTACGCGGCTTCACTAGGCTTATCCAGGGACCATTTCCGATCCTTTCCTGACCACCTCAAAATGTACACACTTAGCGGCGTTTGAACCCTTAATCTCTTGTTTGAAAGCTAAAGACATTACCACTAGGCCATTGATTTGATGGTGGTTGGCTTTAAAATTTTTCATGTTATCCAAAAAAAACCATAACTAATCAGTTTACTTTAATTACTTTGCTATGTTGTAAAATAAATGGCTGTATAGAGTGTATTTTTGTTCGGCCAAAACGAAAAAATGGTACTACCTAAATAAGAATACAAGTATTTAAATAAGGGATTTGCTATACAATGCACATTGGTCAGTTGTTAAAAAAAAAAAAAAAAAAAAAAAAAAAAAAAAAAAAAAGTTAGACTTTATTAAACTAAATCACATATATTTAAAGTAATTTGTATTATATTTAAGATAATTTTTATGTTTATTTATTATGCTTTAAATAAATAACTATTTTAAATATGGCAAGAATTAGGGTGTGCCTGGTAAGTACAGGGGAAAGGGAAAGGGTAAGGGAATGCAAAGGAATGAGTGAGGTGGGTAATCATTACCTTACCCCCCCCCCCCCCCCCCCCAATTTACTCTATAATGGTTGATTACCCACTACGGGGTAATCAATCCCTTCGCACCCTCCAACCAAGCACCAACTTTTGAGTAAGGTGGACCCTTTTGAATACCTTATCCATTCCCCACCCCCCTTATCCCTCCAACCAAGCACACCCTTAGTTATATAATATCCCTTAAACATTGTCTAATGGGCATTGTTTAGCAAATCTCTTTAAATAAAACCAAATATGATACTACGCCTGTTTTTTGATTTAGATCTGATCTGATCTTCCTCATTTACATGATCCAACGGGTCAAAAAACATGATTAAACGACACAATTAGGGATCCAAAAGATCGATTCATTTAAGTATATCATTATTTAGGTCGACCCTTTAAAAAACGAAATTATAAGAAAAGCAAAAAAAAAAACTCATTTTCTTTTATTGTTTTTAGCATTTTTCTTGTAAGTATTAGTGTCTTGTTTAGAGTCTACTTATTATCTACTTGTAATGAAATATGTTCAACTCAAGTTGTTAAATTTCCATATTTTTTGCGGACATAGTTAGTGATCGATGACGTACAATTCATACTTTTACATCAGTTGGCAAAATAATTGACCTGTTGTGCACTAGATGAATATGACTTAAAAAACATTTCTAGTAGTAAGCTAGACAATTAAACATTTCAATAGGAGTTATACTGTGATACAGTATTAAAACTTCTATAAAGGAACTACTTTTTCGGATGGTTTCTATTTTGGGTAATCAACAAAACTTGACATATGTAACCAACTAACCATACTTACTCTGTCCTATAAGTGTTCATGTTTAAGTGTTCATGTTGCTATCTTAGGATGTTACAAAGTAAGTGTTCACTTTATATTTCAACCAAAAGAAAAGGTTTTAGTGAGAAAAGATGATGTTTGATTGTGGAGAGTGTAATTAGTGGATTTCCTAAAACTTTGTGCATATTGAAAATAAACATTTATTATGAGACGGAAGGATTATAAAATGGGACAACCAAGTGGAAATGGGCATTTTCTAAATAGTCGAATACAGAAAAAAAGTTGGAAGATGCTTACCTAATATAGCAAGCAAATGAAATTTAATAAAATGTTCCAGCGTTTAAAGTTCTATTAATTTGTGGATACCTTATTATCGTGTGTAGACTTCGTGTTAACTTATGAGGCAAGGCATTTTTTTAAGATTGAGTTTGAAGTTGTAAAAGTTAAACCTATAATTTAAATAAGTTGACCTGGATCATGATCCTTCTATAAATTTAGTTGGATAACGAGTCAGATCACGATCAATTGTGTTTGATCATGGATCAGATCATGATCCATATAGTTGGATCATTAATAGGTCGGTTATGATCCAATCCAAATATGCCTACACATCTACATAGGGGTGAGCAAACGGACCGGATGGACCGGACCGACCGACAAAACCGACCGGACCGGACCGACCACATTCGGTCCGGTCCTCGGTCTAAGCTTTTTGGCTAATTCGGTCCTCGGTCCGGTCCGGACCGACCAAAAAACCGAAAAAACTTTTCAAATCTTGCCTAATAGGACCGGACCGACCGAAGACCGACCGGACCGAACCGGACCGACCACATTCGGTCCGGTCTCGGTCTATGGTTTTTCCGGTTCTCGGTCTTCGGTCCGGTCCGGTCCGGTTTTTGGATCGTGATAACCCCTACATCTACATGGTACCATTTTGGCATTTACTAAGATCATTAATAGGTCGGTTGGATCATTAGTGTTTTTTTGGGTCCATTTTTTTTAATGTTTAGATTACCTAATTAATTTTAGTTGTTGAGTGGATTTTATTTACTTTTCATATTAGACATGTACCCGTGCATAGTGACATAATTTTATAGCGGTATATAGTTATAATTGAGATATTGTGATTAAGTGTTTCGTGTAACGTTATTGAAATATGAATCGAGATTGAGATAAATTCGTAAAAAAAAATAAAAAATAAAAAAATAAATAAAAGAAAAAGCAAAGCTCATGTTTGATTTAAAAACTAATAAATATAAGTTTTTCAAACTTGTCATGCATAAGAATTATGCTTTAAATTTGTAATTGTTTAAGTAGTAAGGGTAATTTAGGCAAAACATTAATTTAAGTTTTTCACTTTTAAGATTACTTGTTTTTCCATTATAGATAGTATAGATATTTCAAAAGGTATGTCTAATATTATGTGTGAAAATGTATGCTACTTCAAAATTGAATTTCATGATACAAATGTGAGTCAAAATGATTTACATCCTATATTAAGTTTTGTGGCATAATCATCATTATGTAAGAGGATCTAAAACACACTTAGAATGTGTTGAGGATACTTTGAGTTTATATTAGCAAGTATGCGGAATCTATTTGATAATACTTAGAAGATTGGTTTAATATAACAGTAATCAATGTTGCAAAAATCGTGAATCGGTAGCGTGGCGGTCGACCACCCTGCAGCGATTAATCGGCCGAGGCGGGATTAATCGGTGATTAATCGGATTGGCATTTTTTGCATGTTTTGGGTATTTCTGGAGACCAAACTAAAGATTGTAACTGATTCCAAGCCTAATATATTTCCAAACCTCAATAAAAGGCTCCAATTCTGATTATGAGGCTCATTGTGTGTTATAAGTGAAATAAATGATCCCCAAATTAAGTAGAATGCCTATTTTTTTTTTAAAGCTGGCCGATACGGCCGATACGGCCGATACGGCCAATTAATCGGCCGATATGGCCGATTTCTGGCCGATACGGCTGATTTTTTGCCCAGGCCGATTTTTTGACCGATTTTCAAAATTCGACAAGGTCGACGGCCGCTTAACGATATATCGGCGATTAATCGGCCGATACGGCCGATTTTTGCAACATTGACAGTAATGGACAATGTATAACTCCAAACGATTCAATATTATTAGATATAATACGAGTAATCTCTGATATCAATAGTGTTACAAAACCTTGAATCTTAACAAAAACTTGTATCGATGTATATCAAACATCTAACTTAGGACCTCCTTTTATAGGCACAAGGAGTCCTTTATAAGATAAGTATCTTTCCGTATAATTCTAACTAAATAAGATATACATATAATATTTTCTATACTTATCCTTCTACACGTCTTCTAAAATAGTATCTTCATGCATCGGTCTTCTATACTAGCAGTACTAACTTAGCAGTTTGTACTGTTAGTTTTCTTCAACAGTCTTGAAATTACACTAGCAGTTTGTACTGTTAGCATTATCTTCAGCAGTACTAAGTCAAAACTAAGTCTTCAACATTTAATTCCTAACAATCCTCCCCTAAACTTGTGATTTACCCTAAATCATCAAGTTTCTGAATTAAATGATTACCTTGTGAGGATTGTAAGGATTCTTCCAAACACTATAATGTCAGTCTTAGTCTTTTAGCCTTTATTTCTTCTGCTTTCTGAAATATTTTTCTCACCAATTCTCTTGCCATTTCTGACTCTTCATCAACTTAAAGTCTGGCAGCTAGCATGACAAGTAGTATTCCTGCTCTTAGTGGATAATCCTTCTCAACAAGCATGTAGACTTCCACTCCTGGTTTAGTAGATACCTGATGAACACCACTGTTGTCAAACAGTCTCCAAGTAGTAGCCAAGTCATGAGCTTGAAATCTCCATAGAATATCTTCTGAGTCAGGCTCAAATAGCCTCTTCAGCTCCACCCATAGCTCCTTTTCATTGTTTTCAGTAGGGTCTATTGATCCGAATCTTTCTTGAACTCCACAGCTTGTCCAAATCTTCTCTATCAACTGACTTGATCAGATCATCAAAGTATTTAGATACCTCTGATTGTCCTCCTACCCTGATGATTTTCCAGCCTTGAATAACTCCATCTGAGTAAACCTCCAAGTCAATTATGGGATGTTTAGCTGAAATAGGGTCCACATTTAATGTATCTGGAACTACTACCATCATACCATGAAGTTGTTCACCAGTTAATATTTCTTTTTCTTCCTTTTCATCTTCAACTGCTTCTTCTTCTTTTCCTTCCTCAATCCTTTGCTTCTTGGACTCCTCTGATTCTAATTGCTCACCTGTTCTCTTTTCACCTTTACTTGTCTCAACTGTTTCTGTATCTCCTCTTAAGAAATTCTGAATTATTCTATGTGCATTGAAGTACAGTTTCTCTATTTCTTCATAAGATCTACCTTTAAAGTATTTTTCATTCCAATAATCTTGATGTTTCAGGTAGTCTTTCATGTATCTCAACTGTTGAGCTCTTATAGGAGGTTTCTTCTGAGCAACTTGCTTATTTCTTTGACTCTTTCTTATCTGCTCCAATAGATCACTGATTGCTTGTTCTTGTTCTTCAGTTGTGAACTGTGACCTTTCTTATTCTTGCATCTTAGCAGCTAATTCCCTATCAGTTTGTTCTTGAGCAGCTTTTTCTTGTTCTTCTCTGAGTAACTTCTGTTCAACCATGAACTGAGCAATTCTCTCTTCTTCAGCTGCTCTTGCTACTTCTTCAGCATGAAGTTTTTGAGCAAGTTCTTCATCAAGAGCAATTTGAGCTTTAGATTTCAGACTTATTTTCTTGGATGGTTCTTCTTCAGCCATTATGCTTTTTCCCTTGTCTGTTCTTGGTCTTCTTGTGTAAACTACACCTGCAGTACCTTGTATTGCACTAGCAGTACCTTCTTGATCAAGAGCAGTACCTTGTTGAACTTGAGCAGTTTCTTCCATAGGAACATCTGACCTCCCCTAAGTGTCAGATCCCACTTGAACCAATGAGAAATTTGGGTCTTCATCTAGTTCAGCTATCTTCCTCCCCTGTTTGGAAGACTCCTCAACCTGGTCATCATTTTGAGCATCATATGAACTGGAAGAAGTAGATGATTCCACCATGTGGCTGATCTTTTTCTTTGAAGAGTCTTTACTTTCTGCTCCAACTTTTTCACTTTCAATACAAGTTTGGTGCAGACTCTTCCAAAGACTTTCTTGTGAGTAGAGAGCTCATCCTCCAAGCTAGTAACTTGAACTGTCAATTGTGTACATAAATCCATCAATTCAATAAGTTTCTGACTGCCCTCACCACTTCCTGATGTGTGACCTTTAGGGAGAGGTGCATCATGGGGCATAGACTCAGACTCCACCACATGGTGAGCATATGAGCCACCCAATTGTTCTAGTTAGCTTGGGATTCCACCACTAGTACTAGGTTCAAAAGAACTTGTTACTGTAGGTGTTTCCATAGGTTGGGTCTTACTTATGTTACCCCTTTCCTGCCCAGCTTCTAATCCTGTGACAGTAATGGCAGCCCTTCCTACACTGACATTGTCAGCCTCATCTGCATCTAGGGAAGTAGTAGGAACTCTGTGGTGAGGAACAACAGAGCCCTCTCTGGATAAACCCCTAGTTGGCGATGAAGTGGGTTGTGAGGCTGATTGTGATGAGCTTGTGGGTGTGTTTTGGGAATCAAATGGAGTTGTTGGCCCTTCACCCTGCACCTGTAACATATAATCAAAAAAAGACACTTCTATCCCACTATACCCTTTTAAGGCCATCCTCATATTACTAAAAAGTTTTTGGGCAAGTGTTGGTGTTTGATAAACAGTTTGGTGAGGTAGAAGCTGAATTTTACTCATGTTCAAAATTGTTTGAATGAACCTTGGATACATCAAAAATTTTGATTTACTGTCCATATTCTTTACCATTCCTTCAAAAATAAGTTTTGAAAAAGTGAAAGTCCTATTGGTTGATAAGCAAATGAGAGCAGTTGCAATATTACTACTGAACTGTTCCCATGAAGTTTTCTTAGGACATAAACAATGAAGGATGGTATGAATTAAAAACCTACATTGTGGGGCAAAACAACCTTTTTGAAAAGTTAAAGATTGTGATGTGGTGTTGTACCCCATTCTGGATAGTGTTTGAAAATTTTCAATATTTGGCAAGTTACTAATACCATTGTCATCAGCTAGGTGGAGATGCCTCCTAACTGATGATTCAGTAAGAGTAATGGTTTTGCTATCTACTTTGGCAATAAGTTCTTTATCTCCAGTTTCAATAGTTTTGACAGTAACAGTCTGCCAGAACTGCTTGATTTGGGAGACATAGATAGTAGGATTTAGAGTTAAAGAATACCTTATGTGAGAAGCATTCAAGAAATCTACTATCTGATGAAATTGTGCACCCTCCTCTGGTTTCTCCAAAAAGGCCACCATATTGTGTTTGTCGACAAAAGATAAAGTAGCCATAATTGGCAGTAAAAGTTGGTTGTTACTGCTCGGATTTGATTGATGAGATAAGAAAAGTGAGTAAAATGAATTGAGATGTAAAGAATGATTCTTAGGGTTTCTATTGGACCGAATTCAATAAAATATAACTTTGGATTGAGGAAAGGTAATAAAGTAAATAAAAAGTGAAAATATCCAATATAGAAAACCCCTAAGTAAAATAATTGACCAATAAAATCTCAACGGTTTTACAACGGCTATTTTTAATAAGCGGTTATTACTCACCAGTACTAACGACTATCTAGTAGTACAATGTTTAGCCTAGTAGTACTAACCTAGCAGTACTAAGTTTTGGAAAAACTTTGACTCAGCAGTATTAACTCAATTTTTGATTAAAACAATACTGCATACCAACATTTTGAAGGGATTAAATGTAAAGACAGACACTTAATCAAGTTTCGGTTTAATGCAACCTCTGGTTGTGAGAGAACCAATATTTTCAGTTATAAATAACTGCTTGTGATCAAATAAACTCATTCAAAGAGCTTTCTTGACAAGGTTTCCAGCTCGTGGCTGGTGTTGCCTCTAACACAAATGTGTTAGATTCACTTTTGCTCGCTGTTCTCTCTACCAGATGTCCTTGGACTAACACATTATACTAATAAAAGTATAAAATTATAGAGAGTGAGTTAGATCAGTTACTATCTGACTAACTATGCCATCAATTCATATGCAAAAACATCATAATGAGATTTCAAGAAAGATCTTTTAAAGAATCTCTCAACTTAGGTATAAAACCTTTGTTAAGGGACCCTCAAATTCTGTCCATCATCAATCTATTATGTCAGCAACCAATGCACCATTTGCTACTCATACCTTGCTAACTCCAGCAATTCATAGCATAGATTAAGGGAAAGTATATATCTTTCACATATTTTAAGCATCATGACCTGCAAATGTGAGTCCAAAACCAAGGAAACAAAATGCAAAGCATTTGCTTCATAGCAGTATAAACTTTTGACTAACAGTTCAAACATAACATTCCTAATTTGTACTAGAAGTACAAACTATACACAGCAGTACTAATTGACATAGCTAGCAGTACAAATCCAATTTTATATACAAAAACAAAAATATTTTAAAACTTTTAAGGATTAAGCATTCCAATACACGCTACCAAGTATTGAAACCTTCCAACATCAAAAGCTTTAGCGAGAAGATCTGCAAAATTTTGATCAGTATGAATTTTAACAACTTGTACTAACTTTTTCTCATTGTAGTCTCTTATAAAATGATGCCTAATTTCTATGTGTTTTGTTTTAGAATGTTGTACTGGATTTTTAATAATGCATATTGTACTGCTATTGTCAATATATATCATGGTATTCATAAAATTGTACCCATAGTCGAGCATCTGATTCTGAATCCATAGAACTTGACCACAACAACTTGTAGCAGCTACATACTCAGCTTCAGTTGTAGAAGTTGCCACAATTGTCTGCTTCTTGCATTGCCATGATATAAGTGTACAACCTAGGAACTGACAACCACCTGTTGTTGATTTCCTATCCAGACTAGCACCAGCATAATCACTGTTTGAGTATGCCACCAGATCAAAAGGTGATTCCCTAGGATACTATAGACCTAACTTAGGTTGACACTTTAGGTACCTAAAGATCCTTGGGATTGACTTGATACCTTGCACATGCACATACAACAAACATAATATATGGTCTTGAAGAAGTCAGATACATCAAGGACCCAATCATGGACCTGTAGGTGTGCACATCAATACTTTCTCCAGCAGCATCTTTAAGCAAAGGTTTCTTTGGATCAACAGGTGTGCTTGCCACTTTAGCATCAGTAAACTGAAACTTACTTAATATCCCAGTCACATATTTATCTTGATTGATAAACATGCCTTCAGCTGATTGCTTCACTAGCAGCCCCAAAAAGAAGGTAAGTTCACCCATGGAACTCATTTGAAACTTATCATGCATAAGTTTCTCAAATTCTATGCACATCTCCTTCTTTGTGGATCCAAATATGATATCATCCACACAGACCTGGACCAGAAATATATCTCCCTTGTTCTTTTTGATAAATAGAGTCTGGTCAATCTTGCCTCTTTTGAACCCATTCTCTAATAGATAAGTAGCCAATGTTCCATACCAGGCTCTAGGAGCTTGATTCAATCCATAAAGAGCTTTCACCACCTTATACACCTTGTCTGGATGTTCAGGATCAACAAAACCTGGAGGTTGAGAAACATAAAACTCTTCTTCAATAGTACCATAGAGAAAGGCACTCTTGACATCCATCTGGTAAACCATAAATCCCATGAAAGAAGCATAAGCTAAGAATAATCTTATGGCTTCAATCCTAGCTAGTGGTACAAAAACCTCTTCATAGTCTATTCATTCTTCTTGTGTATACCCCTGAGCTACAAGCCTAGCCTTATTTCTGATCATTATCCCCCTCTCATCTTTCTTGTTTCTGAATATCTATTTAGTACCAATAACCCTCATACCCTTGGGTAAATTAAACAGTACCCAAACCTTTTGAATCTTGAACTGTAGAAGCTCCTCATGCATAACTTTCACCCAGCTTGAGTCTTGTAAGGCCTTAAGTATGTTCTTGGGTTCTTCTTGTGAAAGGAAACACACAAACAGACATGTGTTGGCATCTTCATGCTAATTCTCTTCATAAACAACACTAAAAAAGCCTTGTTGATCAGAATTCAAAGTCTACCTTCTTGTCTTCACACCAGACTGTATGTCTCCAATCACATTCTCCAAGTAGTGATCTTTGTGAATTCTTTTGTGTGGAGTTGTGGGAACTTAATAGGTGAGTGGCATGTTGTTGATATCCACTTCATCTTCTGAGAAATCATCAGTAGTACTACCTGATGGGCCAGCAGTATAAACATCTTGCCCAGCAGTACTAACATGAGGCTCAGTAGTACAAACCCCATTTGTACTATTTTTAAGATTCTCTGGTTCTTCAACTCCTCCTTTAGTGTTTCCATCTTCATAACCGTCTTTGTTAGCATCAGTAGAAGGCTCAGCATCCTTTGAAGATGAATCCACACTATTCCAAATAGGCATCAGTATGTGATCTTGATCTTTCTCCTTTTCCAAGCTTGGTTCACCTGTTTCAACACCATCTTCTGAACCTGCAAAATCATTAGAAAATGTTCCTAAAACAACTGGTATATAGTTCATAGATTGGGTTAGAGTATCAAGATCAAATAGCCATTTTGGACCTTTACATGCAACATTAGACTTATTCTCTAGAAACTGAACATGCAGGTTTTCCTCTATTTTCCTGGTTCTTATGTTGTATACCCTAAAGGCTTTGCTATTCAATAAGTACCCAACCAAGAAACCCTCATCTGATTTTCCATCAAACTTTCCTAAATGGTCAAAGATATTGAGAATAGTGACATGACATCCAAATGGTCTTAGAAAACCTAAAGCAGGTGCTCTACCCCTAAACAATTCATAAGGTGTCTTGTTGTGAGGTTTGACTACTAAAATCCTGTTTTGCACATAACAAGCAGTATTAACTGCTTCAGCCCAAAAAGTGATGGGCAACTTTGAATCAGCTACCGTGGTCCTAGCATCTTCTATTAGTGTCCTATTTCTCCTTTCAGCAACCCCATTCTGCTGAGGAGTACTAGCTACACTAAACTCTCTCTTAATACCTTTTTCCTTGCAAAATTCATCCATAACTCTATTCTTAAACTTTGTCCCATTGTCACACTTGATGACTTTCACTTTCTTATCAACTAGGTTTTCTATTTCAGTTATAAAAGTTTTAAGAATGCTAGTTGTCTCATCCTTAGATCCTAGAAAGAAAACCCATGTGAATCTACTATAGTCATCAGTAACTACAAGACAGTACTTCTCATGCATAATACTACTCACAGATGTAGGACCAAACAATTCCATATGCAACATAAACAAAGGTTGAGTAATAGAGTTTTGGGTCTTGGGCTTACAAGAAGCTTTGTGTTGTTTGCCTTTAAGACAAGCAACACAAGTTTGGTCATTTTCAAAACATTTTTAAGGCAAGCCTCTTACCAAACCATCTTTAACAATTTTATTTATGGTTTTAAATTTGAAATAACCAAGTCTTCTATGCCAAAGCATTGACTCATGTAATGTGGCTTTTGCAACAAGACAAGTGAGAGCCTTTTTAGGAACAATTTTCTTCATATCAACACTGTACATATTGCCCTTTCTTGGAACTTTAAGTAGTACTTGACTTTAATCAGGTAACTTAAAGTCAGGGGAAAGCACAAGACATTCTGCGTCAGTAAAAAGAACTTTGTTCTTTTTGTCACACATATGTGAGACACTAAAGAGATTATACTTGAGCTCCTGCACAAAATACACATCTTCAAAGTCAAGTTTACCGGTTTTCAATGTACCTTTACCAGTAATCCTTCCACCAATTCCTCCCCCAAAGGTAACATATCCTCCATCCATTGGTGTAAAGTCTGAAAGATAGGACATGTTCCCTGTCATGTGCCTTGAGCATCCACTATCTGCATATCCTTGATCTTCTTCATCATCTTGTGGATGTCCCTACATATAAAAGAAGCATTGGGTTTGATTGGTCTCCATACCCAACATGCTGAGGCCTTAACAGCATTTGCCCTTTTATCCCTAGTAGTGTTTTTAGGCCTACCAGTACTAACTGCTGGTCTAGCAGTATTAACTGCTGGCCTGGCAGTTTTAACTTTTGAGTTCAAAATTTTGTTTTGAAACACTGCTTTCTTGTGAAAAGGCCTGTGAACAGTTTGTTGTGCATGTTTAGAAATTTGTTTTGCACTTGAAACTGTTAGTTTTGGGTAAACAGTCTTAATTGGTCTGGCAGTATTAACTGCTGGTCGAGCAGTACTCACTGGTTTGAGGCCAGACTTCATTAAGATTTCCCTGGGAGTCATTCTGTTAACATTAGAGTGAGATTGAAACCTGTTTGAGTTCACCCTTTTACTTGTGTTCCCAAGTACCCTATTATTCCCTGTAACCACCTTTTTCCCTTGATGGTTATGACAAAAAGCCTGTAGGTAGTCAAAGCTACTACAAGTAAAACAAGCCTTGTTGTACATGACAAAGTCATTTCCTAATTGATAAGACTTGAGGCTATTCCAGTTCCTCTTGTTACCTCTAGGCTTGTATGTGGACCTATACATCTCAAAATATCTAACTGTTTTCCTAGCTTGTTTTACAGTTGCTCTAGGTTTAACAGTTTCAGTTTTAACCACCTTAGGAATAGAAGTTCCTTCTTGCTTTACTACTTCAGGTTTAGTTACAACCTGATCTTCATCATCAGATTACCAATCTTCAATGATGGGAGCATCTGAGTTCCTATCATCTGACACCTTCTCCTCAGCAAGAGAGGTGTCACCAGCACTCTCAAAAGGCACATTAGCTTCTACAGGTTTACTAACATTAACATTTTCTTTAGCCTTACAACCATATTCTAATTTTGGCTCTTGAAACTCAGCTAAACCTGTGTGCTCTAAGTCAATTCCTGTGGGTGATGGCAGTCCTCTATAAGGAGGTGGACATGTGTTGTAGCCTAACCCAGACTCAGCGTTATTAATCAATTGACACTCTATGATCTTATTTACTTCCTTAGATGTAAACTCTAAAGTGTTTACACTTAATTGAATATTATCTTTTGCCTTTTTGATCTTTTCTAACTCTGCTGTAAGTATACTAATCTCAGCATTTTTAAGAGTCAAATCTCTTTTAAGAACAACTATATCTTCTGTAAAGACAGGCTCATTTTTCTTATAATGCAAAATTTGTTCTTCTAAGACTGCTAAACCTGTTTTATGATTAGACAATTTATAGTTTGTTTTGTTTAACTCTATTCTTTGCTCATCATAATTTTTCTTAAATGTTTCATATTACTTAAGAGCAGAACAAGTTTTAGAACAATTTTTGGCTGAGTGTACCTCTGAGTCAGAAAAAGCCATAAGTGCCATCTCAGCTGGTGCTTCCTCTACTTCAGCCATGAAGCTCCAGTCATAACCCAGACCATTAACGGAAACCATAGCCTATGAATAAGTTTTTGCTTCTTCCACTGCCTTTGGCTTGCTTCCATAGCCCTTGCTTTTGCTATCCTGCTGCCTGGGACTCCTACACTATCTAGCAAAATGCCCCAAATTGTGACATTTAAAGCACTCCACCTTAGACTTATCAAAACCAACAATATTAATACCACTGATGTTGATCTTTTTCCTAGTTCTCTAAAATAATTTCTTAGCCCTCATACTAAGAAGTGTATCTTGCCACTTTAGGTCCATCTCTTCCAAATCATCATCATCAATCTGTTCCAGATCTTTATGTGACACAATAGACCCATTGGATTGGCTGGTCAGGAATGAATAAATGGTAGTATCACTAATACGAGCAGTACTAGTTGATGAGCTAGCAGTACTAACACTAGGGTTAGCAATACTAACTCCTGCAGCCACTTTTACTTCTTCTGGACTAGTGTTGCTGGGAGATGACACAAATGCCATGTTCCCAAAGCTTGAGCTTCCACTTCCAGATTTCTTCACTTCCTGTTCAACAGTCTTAAAATTGTTGTATAGATCATTGAGGCCCATGGTGTCGATTTCTGGCTTATTCTTCCAGACCACCACATGAGTATACCATTCAGTAGGTAAAATCCTTAAGAACTTGGAATTCAGGTCTTCTTGAGGGATTTCAACTCCAAGTACAGCCAGTTGGCTAACAATCTTCTGCAACCTATTAAACATGTGATCAAGAGACTCATTACTGGTAACACTAAAATTTTCAAAGTTCTGATTCAATAAGGTCTTTTGGTTCTTCTTGGTGGCTTCATTACCATCAAACCGAGTAGTGATTGCTTCAAACAAGGATTTTGCATCCTTGTATTTGCTGAATGTTAGTAGTTGATCATTGGGGATGGGCATCATCAACAAACTCCTAGCTTTGACATCATTCTTCTTTTGCAGCTTCTCTTCTGCAGTAACTGGAGAGGTATTCACAGTTGTCTTTTCCTCACCATCAACTGTCGTTACAGTTGTTGATGCTCTAAAGGAGTTTCTATCTTCAATGATCTCCCAGAGTGCATAGTCCTGCACTTGGAAGTACAGTTTTATTCGAAGCCTCCACATCTCGAAATCATTCTGCTTCAGCATAGGCAATTTCGCAGCCATGTTGGTCTGTGTTGTTTCCATGTCCATCGTATTTAAGGAATAAAGAGTTCTTCTTCTAAATCAAAGTATCAGAACCTGGCTCTGATACCACTTGAGAGAATCTAAAACACACTTAGAATGTGTTGAGGATACTTTGAGTTTATATTAGCAAGTATGCGGAATCTACTTGATAATACTTAGAAGATTGGTTTAATATAACAGTAATGGACAATGTATAACACCAAATGATTCAATATTATTAGATATAATACGAGTGATCTCTGATATCACTAGGGTTACAAAACCTTGAATCTTAACAAAAACTTATATCGATGTATATCGAACATCTAACCTAGGACCTCCTTTTATAGGCACAAAGAGTCCTTTACAAGATAAGTATCTTTCCATATAATTCTAACTAAATAAGATATACATACAATATTTTCTATACTTATCCTTCTACACGTCGTCTAAAACAGTATTTTCATGCGTTAGTGTTTTATACTAGCAGTACTAACTTAGCAGTGTGTACTATTAGTTGTCTTCAACAGTCTTGAACTTACACTAGCAGTTTATACTCTTAGTGTTATCTTCAGCAGTACTAAGTCAAAACTAAGTCTTCAACATTTAATTCCTAACATTATGTTTTATTAGTTGAGGGCAAAAACTCTATAGACTAACTAAGAACACCACTTACCAAGTAATTGCAAAAAGGGTTTTAAAATCATGATGTTCATATATCCATTAATTGTAATAACGGTGAGGAAGTAAAAGAACCTTTTACAATTTCTCCTTATACCGTAGATTTCAAATAGAGTTAATTGCATTTTTGGTCCTTGTAGTATGGTCAAATTGCAGTTTTGGTCCCTAAAACTTTGAAAGTGCACTGAACGTCCACGTTTTGAAGTTTCTATTGCATGTTTAGTCCTTGGGCCAAAGTTAAATGACTTAACTACTCCCCCTCTTTCTATAGGGACCAAAAATGCAATTTACTCATTTATATTTTCTTTTCAGTTTTTACAAGCTGCATCCTTGTGATTTGCACACAAAGTCACATTCAGTCCTTTTTTCAAATTTTCTCACGAATCATCCCAATTGTTGTCAAATTTTGCCGTTTTCGCCCTTGTTGCCAACGATCGTTAGTATTTAACGTTTCGTCTGTTTTATACGTTTTTGCCCGTTTTCTTATGTTTTTGTTTGTTTTTATATGTTTTCGCCCGTTTTCTAACGTCTTCACACGTTTTTGTCCGTATAAAAATGATTTCATCCGTTTTTATACGTTTTCGTCTATTTTTATCTATGTTCAAACGTTTTCATCCATTTTTAGACGTTTCATCCGTTTTAATACACTATCTTATGTTTTCATACGTTCATATACGTAATGGTGATATGGACTCTTATTCATACCTTTTCTATACGTTCTTAGGTAATAGAGTTTCATGGCCGGATACTTGACCCGACGGTCCCTGCTGACCCGATGCATATTAGACCCGTATTCTTGCGACAAATAAACCCCACCCTAGATGAAATTGACTATGACTTAATGTGATTGGTTAGGCAATGAAAGTTATGTGGTAGTCAAACCCGGTAGTCAATATAATAATCAAAGATTGTGTAATGTGATTATAGAAAATATGACGTGTCACATATAAAATGGAAATAGACTTAAAGGACCAAAGTTGCCAAGTGATAAATGAGTTATATGTGTAATGTGGCTAAAGTATAAAGAAAAGGAATTGACAGAATAATGTTGTCATATGGTCAAACTAGTTCAAGTAAATAGATAAATATCTAGTTATCCATAAGTTTCTATAAGCTTCTATGACTTTCTAGGGGTGTTGTGTTTGGATCAGTTTTATAAGGAAAAAGGGAGGGAACTAGCTTTGATGATCTAGAAAGGATGAGGATGAAGATGGGTTTTAGTAAACCCTTGTTGGATAGTATTGCTTTAATGAGGTAATAAGTATTTGTGTGTTGTGTTAATAGGTTTTAATGTTATAGTGTGAAGAATGATGATGATGATGATGATGATGAATGATGATGAGTGATGATGGTGATAATAATGTTCTTGTTAGACGTAACTTGGATTCAAGATAAATTAACCGGTTATAACGTGATGTTATAATGATTTCTATACATTATGTGTTTATGTGGTTTGCTATGCTAAGGTTATTGAATGGTTTGGATGTATGTGTTTATGTGAAAGTAGATATAAGGGTTGTTTGATGTGTTAGTCAAGGGTGGATTAGGAAAACGAAAGTTGATGCTTTAAGTTGTTAAAGGTATGTGTTATTTGTTTAATGTTGTAATGGATTAATGGTTTAGAGCTTGTTGGGAATTAAGGCTGCGTTTCTTTTCTTTATTTTGCATCTGAACAGCCTCTGACTGTGCCAAATGTCTGAATCAGTCAGACATTTTGGCAGTCAGACTGTTTGTTTTTTTTTTTGTTCAGACGCGTTCAGATGCAGTTAGATCTTAATGGTCAAGACTTGGGAGGGGTGTCTTAACGCGTCTGAATGCCTCTTGTTGACACAAAATAACCAAAAAAAATTTTTTTTTCCCGTTCAAACATGAGTTTTTTTTTCCGTTTAGATGCGTTCAGATTCAGACATTTACGCATCAGATTCAGATTCAGACGTGCGGTTCAGATTCAGATTCAGACCCTCTTAATAAACAAACACCACCTAAATGTTCTGACTTAGTACTGCTGGAGATTTACACTAACAGTACAAACTTTTAGTGTATAAACTGAAGAACTGCTGAAGTATAGCTGACAGTACAAACTCTGAAGTTAGTACTGCTAGTTGAGAAGAAGGTACTGCTGCATGGATAACTGCTTTAAACAATATTGTTGATTGCGTGGTTTTGTAACCTTACAACAGGTTTTACCTCTCGAGGGATCTCAAGAGGCTTACAACCCCACCAGGCAGTGTACCTGACCGATGTAGTATAGTGTAGTGGTAAGTACGGGGGATTGATCGTTCTCCACAGGGAATAGTGTTCGTTAGGTATGAAAGACTACTCTAATTAGGTCTAAGGGTTGAGGAAGATTCTTTTTATGTTTTTATATTTTTATGAAAGCAAGTAAAATCTCGGTTTTGATAGAGTGGGCGGAATTAGTTGCTAGTCAACTAACCCAAATTACTACGAATGCAAATAAAATAAAATAACTGAAAATAAAATGTGGTGAGAAACTTATGTGTAGAGAAATGTGTTTACTTAGATTTCCTTACTCCCTAACTATCTTTTACCGGTTAATTAGTGTGTATTAGTCGCGTGGATGACGGGTGTATTCCTTAATACCATTCGTGGGGTGGCGTACTTACTTCCCCAACTCTACAAGCTCCTACTTCACTCCTATGTCGAGCCGGCTAGGAAGCTCCTAACATGGGATCACTAGAATTCGCTTGTGCATTAAATACAACCATAAAAACCTTTAGTACGCATTTGGTTCATGTTTCTTAAGACGTTCAAGCAAGTTACCGAATAGGAAGTTAGCCAGTTTTCTTAAGCCTAACATAGATAAACAATCATCCAATACAACTAACAACACACTAACAACCAATAATCAATAGCTAGGTTTCATTAGATCTAAGCAAACACAAGATAAAATTAGCCTAACATGTTAAACAAAAGACAAGAATAAGATAGAATCAAACAACACATAGACATATTGAATGATTAATTGATAACTTATCTTTCAATGAAACATGGAAGATCTCAAGGCAAAAAGCCCTGAAAAAGTAACTAAAATCGTCTTAGGGTTTTATCCCAAAATTCCACACACTAAGCTCTCCCTTAATGACAAAAAATTAGAAAACTATATATAGATTTTTGGATCTGACGGCGTCACCTTATGGAGTGTGACGCCGTCACCTCGCCGCTTTTAGGGTTCCCGGATGACCTTCTTGACGCCGTCCCTCTTTAGCTCTTCAAAAATCCATTCTGGCTTATCAAGGCTTGACGCCGTCTAACCATGAACGTGACGCCGTCCCCTTATGATTTAAGCCGTGACGCCCTCGATCAAGTTAAAGCGTGACGCCGTCAGAATTCACATGCTATCTCACTGGCCCGTCATGAGTAAATTTCACATCCAACTTTTCTTGCCAAGGCATGACGCCGTCCCATGTTAATTGTGACGCCGTCAAGAGTAACTTTTAGCCGATTCTTGAGACTTTGCCGTTTTCTTCACTTTAATGCTCCAAAAACGTCCAAAATGCCTCCTTTTCCAGATTTCTCCTCAAAAGTACCTAAAATGACAAAAGGAACGATTTAGGGCAATATTTGATCAAATAAATGCGATTTCGGGCTTAAATGACCCCTTAAAAGCGGTACACTTTTCGCCTCATCAAATACCCTTACACTTGAGATTTGCTTGTCCTCAAGCAAATGCGCTTTTATTCTAATCAAAATACAAGTTAGGGGTCATTTAATGCTAACATAAAAGTAATTACAACAAATATTCGTTCCACTTCAATCGTAATAAGCACGGAGATTATAAACTAGCACCTCACAAGTAGTGTTTAGATACTCACATCTCTCAAGTGTCATCAAAATAAATCTCATAAATGAAAACAGAAAATATCTCTCACTACCTGTCATAGCAAATAGATTACCATAGGCTTGGGAAAGGATCGAAAACCTCCTCCACTAGGCGTAAGCACCTAAGATAAACTATCAAAGAGGGCTTTTAAATGGGTTATAACGTTAGGTGTAGGGAAAAGGAAAACACGGTTTTGTTGGATAAAGGATATTTTACTGGTGGCGAGTTAAAAATCTTGATCAATTACATGTACTATACAATGTTGCTAAGCCAAGACTAGACTCGATCTTAAGCTAGAAACAAAATAACAAAATAACAAAAATATAAAATAAACATAAAATAAAACGGGATGGTAGTCCGTATGTTTTTTCTATTTATCATTTTCTCATTTTTTTTTTTTTTTGTATTTTTCTTGATTTTTTTTTTTTTTTTTTTTTTTTTTTTTTTTTTTTTTTTTTTTCATACACTTTTACCCTACCATCCAAAATAATACATCATAGGGGCATTGCATTCCCCTTACACTTGAATTTTTACATAACTTTACAAATACTAATCTAATGACTCGAATTAAGATAATTGAAAAACTTGGAGTACTTTTAAAATATTTAGCACATATGGGGGTAATAAATGATGTTCTTCCCCATTACTCCATTATACTAGTACTTTACCCATGAGTCCCAATCGTCCCAAAACAATATGTACAAGGATATGACTTGACTTAGCAACCATGTAATCAACTAGATAATTAACTTGGGTTTAAACAAATGTTGTCACAATAATGCACTAAAAATGAGTGCATACAAGGTAGGCTAAGGCGATTTGGGTGTACATTTAATGGGGTGTAAACAAATTCTTCCTTTAAGTAAAATGCTTAAAGGTCGAAACGAAAAGATAGGCTCTGAGGGGTGTACTAGGGGTATCGTGTACTAAAAATGAGTACAACGCAAAGGGGTGGGAGAATTACTTGACCAATGTAGCCAAAATAATTATAACAAAAACACAGGTGTAAAACAATGGGTTAATCCTAATGCCTCTTATCATGTAGTAAATCTAACTACACGAATGTAGTCTCACTTGTGGCCTTGGAATGGTCCTAACGCAAGTTCTAGAATCTAAGTGCTACCGGTACACACATCATAGCATAAATGCTTTTCCTACCAATTCTAGGGGCGAACCTCACATTTGGGGGTGGAAAATTTTTTAGTGGTACGGTTTTTGTGCTAGTCATATAACTCCTATCCGTGAGACGCTCATTAAGATCAAAGTTTCACTCCTATATGTTGTAAAAAATTTTAAATTTGGCACTAAAATTACCTTAACAAGTATTTCTCTCAGTTTTATTACACATCTACTATTAAACAAACAAAAATCAAGCGTAATAGTATTCTCTAATCGTACTTTTACCCTCCCCTTACACTTAAGATGAACATTGTCCCCAATGTTCAAATAACAAGATGTAAAAGCATAAAGTAAAAGAATGAAATCAAATACTCCCCTGATTCGCTTGGTGGATAATGAAATAATACGGTTAAATCTTCTTCCAAGGTAATGTTGAAGCTCCATGACTAATGCATCGCCAAAAGCTTGATCCAAAAACATTTTCTTGTCCAAAATAACCTGATAAACCTGAGAAAACAAACACGAAAACCTGCATAACATCGGCGGGATAAATCTATATATAAGGATATAATGCTTGTGGAATGATAACTTTGCAGATTCCTGGAGATTATAAGTTGGAGATTTAATAAAAACTTTTTTTTTAAAAACAAAACTTTCAAAAATTTCTGAAAATTAAATCTGACGCCGTCAGGTTATAGACCCTGACGCCGTCAGAAATGACCTGACAAAAATTCTCATGTTAAGTTTCCGGAAAATTTCTGGAAAAACCTTTACCTTACTTCCTGGAAATCCTGCAAAACATCATTATGACTCGATACAAGCATTTGACTCAAACAAATACTAATATGTATGTTAATTTAATATTATTATGATTCATGTTCATTTGTTCTAATAAACCGATTTGACTTTCCCTTACACTTATCTTTTGCAAAATACCTTTATATGTAGTTAAGACGAAGTTAAAAACAAAATAAAGCATTTTCACAATTTAGTTTTGAACATGAATCAATAATAATAAAAATTAAACATACATACGGAAGCAAATAAAATCAAACAAACAAATAAATAAACACACAAAGCAAATAAAGCTTGTAACGCTTGGGTTGCCTCCCAAGAAGCGCTTGTTTTTGTTCGAGTCATGAGCCTGACTCTACCCTTATTTAATGGATAAAGGAGAGGTTTTCCCTACACTTAGGATTAAGTGCGGGTGATAGTAGCGATACACACCAGCTCGGTAGGAGTATGCCACGTGAGGAAAGAGTGGTGGATGAATTATATTCTCAAAGGGGTGTGCTCCTTTCATCATAACCTTGCCTAGTTCACTTTGGTCAATGGGTGATTTTGAGTTTCCTCCTAAAAAGGGATCATCTTCTATCAACTTCGAGAGATTCCTAGTTGGGAATCCATCTTGACCTAATAAACCCGGTTTAAACCCATAGTGTTTCTTGTGATCTATCATGAATGGGTGATGTAAGTATGTAAGGTCATGGTTCACTCCTATATTAGCTTCCTCACTACAAGGCTTAATGTCTACTACCTTAAACTTAAGATTACCCGGACTACATGGTTTGATGGGTGGATCGGGACCTAATTCAATTCCTAAGTTCACATTTAAGGATGGAAGATTAGGTAACGGTTTTGGTTTAGGCTCCGGTTCATCAAAACTAGGAACTTCCATAGAACTAAGAGTAAGGTTGTGATCACTAAAAGCATTCAAACCTATATCCTCTAGTTGTGTTTGGTTCAAAGGTTCTACCACTATTGGGGTTCCTATAGTCTCTTCTACTTCTTTCGGGTAAGTCACGGGCGGTGTATGTGCCTCAAATGATGGTTGGACTTGTGGGGTACTTGGTGGTCTTAGATTACTTACCTCATCATTCCTTATGTCAAGATCACCTATATCCTCATCATGTGTTTTAGTAGGATCTAACCCTAACATTTTACCAAGTATCTCAAGTGCTTCTCTAGGCATCTCAACTTCAATGTCCGAATCATAAGGATCATCCTGAATATTCTGACTGCTATATTCAAATTGCCCAAAAGATTCATCATGTGTTTCTTGAGATTCATCGTCATCGATCATAAAACCTAGGCCTTTTTGATCAATGTGATCATGCTCGGCTAGATCCTCCATCACATCAAGATAACCTAAGTGTTCACCCTGTATTATGGTAGTGCCTAACCATGACATGCAGCTAGGTGGCTCAACTCTACCCTCATCCCCAAACAAACTTGTTTCATGATCCTTGAAATTTATGGTCAATTGACTTGTATTAATGTTTTTTGGGTTGTCTACCATATAATAATATTGGGCACAATTCTCAATAGCTTCCCATGCTTTCTCATCACTTAATTCCCTAATATCCCTGCCGGCAATATGGTAAATGTCCCTTTGGGCATGTCGGTCGACATGATTGTAAAAGATTTGAGTTAGGGACCAAAAATCGAAGTTATGATGAGGGACTTTTTGGAGTAAATATTTAAAACGAGTCCATGCATCATAGAGAGGTTCATCTTTATGTTGTTTAAACATCAAGATGTCATATGGAGTGGGTGAATTACGTGGTTGGTGGTATGGTGGATTCGCGTTCTCCATAATGGTGAACGGAAGAGTCAATCGAAATTACGAACAAACAAACAAAGAAATAAGATAGACTAAAGAAGACCTATAAAAATAAAATAAAAATCTCACTAGAAAGGAATCTAGTGAGTAGACCTAATAAAATAAAAATTCAACCTAAACAATAACTATTCCCCGGCAGCGGCGCCAAAAACTTGATTGCGTGGTTTTGTAACCTTACAACAGGTTTTACCTCTCGAGGGATCTCAAGAGGCTTACAACCCCACCAGGCAGTGTACCTGACCGATGTAGTATAGTGTAGTGGTAAGTACGGGGGATTGATCGTTCTCCACAGGGAATAGTGTTCGTTAGGTATGAAAGACTACTCTAATTAGGTCTAAGGGTTGAGGAAGATTCTTTTTATGTTTTTATATTTTTATGAAAGCAAGTAAAATCTCGGTTTTGATAGAGTGGGCGGAATTAGTTGCTAGTCAACTAACCCAAATTACTACGAATGCAAATAAAATAAAATAACTGAAAATAAAATGTGGTGAGAAACTTATGTGTAGAGAAATGTGTTTACTTAGATTTCCTTACTCCCTAACTATCTTTTACCGGTTAATTAGTGTGTATTAGTCGCGTGGATGACGGGTGTATTCCTTAATACCATTCGTGGGGTGGCGTACTTACTTCCCCAACTCTACAAGCTCCTACTTCACTCCTATGTCGAGCCGGCTAGGAAGCTCCTAACATGGGATCACTAGAATTCGCTTGTGCATTAAATACAACCATAAAAACCTTTAGTACGCATTTGGTTCATGTTTCTTAAGACGTTCAAGCAAGTTACCGAATAGGAAGTTAGCCAGTTTTCTTAAGCCTAACATAGATAAACAATCATCCAATACAACTAACAACACACTAACAACCAATAATCAATAGCTAGGTTTCATTAGATCTAAGCAAACACAAGATAAAATTAGCCTAACATGTTAAACAAAAGACAAGAATAAGATAGAATCAAACAACACATAGACATATTGAATGATTAATTGATAACTTATCTTTCAATGAAACATGGAAGATCTCAAGGCAAAAAGCCCTGAAAAAGTAGCTAAAATCGTCTTAGGGTTTTATCCCAAAATTCCACACACTAAGCTCTCCCTTAATGACAAAAAATTAGAAAACCATATATAGATTTTTGGATCTGACGGCGTCACCTTATGGAGTGTGACGCCGTCACCTCGCCGCTTTTAGGGTTCCCGGATGACCTTCTTGACGCCGTCCCTCTTTAGCTCTTCAAAAATCCATTCTGGCTTATCAAGGCTTGACGCCGTCTAACCATGAACGTGACGCCGTCCCCTTATGATTTAAGCCGTGACGCCCTCGATCAAGTTAAAGCGTGACGCCGTCAGAATTCACATGCTATCTCACTGGCCCGTCATGAGTAAATTTCACATCCAACTTTTCTTGCCAAGGCATGACGCCGTCCCATGTTAATTGTGACGCCGTCAAGAGTAACTTTTAGCCGATTCTTGAGACTTTGCCGTTTTCTTCACTTTAATGCTCCAAAAACGTCCAAAATGCCTCCTTTTCCAGATTTCTCCTCAAAAGTACCTAAAATGACAAAAGGAACGATTTAGGGCAATATTTGATCAAATAAATGCGATTTCGGGCTTAAATGACCCCTTAAAAGCGGTACACTTTTCGCCTCATCAATTGTAGAGGATAATTATGGAATAGATCTTTTGTATATCACAATTAGTTAGAATTATACGGCAGAATACTTATCTTGTAAAGGACTCCTTAAGTCTATAAAAGGAGATCCTAGGTTAGATGTTTATATAACACATCAGTCGAATACATTGTTAAGATTCAAGGTCATTGTAACCCTAGTGACAGCAAGATCACTCGTATTATTCAAGAATAATATTGAATCATTTGGTGTTAAACTTTATGTGTTCATTGCTCATACAAACATTACTGTTCCATCAAACACTAACAAATTCTTCTAAGTGTGGTTGAGTAGATTCCGCATACTTAACTACATAACCTCAAAGTATCTCAAACACATTATAAGGAAGTAACATCCTAAGTGTGTTATAATCCTCTCAAGTGGTATCAGAGCCAGGTTGATACTATTGATTTTAGAAGAACTCTTTTCTAAAGATTATGGACATGGAGACTACATGAACAAACATGGCTGCTAAACTGCCAATGTTGAAGCAAAACGAATTTGATATGTGGAGGCTGCGAATAGAATATTACTTCCAAGTGCAGGACTATGCACTCTGGGAGATTATTGAAGAAGGAAACTCTTTCAACCCTTCAACTTCTACAACAACAGTTGATGGTAAAGAACAGACTATTGTGCAAACCTCTCCAGTGACTGCAAAAGAGAGGCTACAAAAGAAAAACGATGTCAAGGCTAGAAGCTTGCTAATGATGACAATTCCGAATGATCAACTCTTAAACTTCAGCAAGTACAATGATGCAAAGTCCTTGTTTGAGGCAATCACTGCAAGGTATGGTGGGATTGAGGCCACCAAGAAGACCCAGAAGACTCTATTAAAGCAGAACTTTAAAAACTTTACTGCAACTAGCAATGAGTCTTTGGATCACATGTTTAATAAGCTGCAAAAGATTGTTAGCCAACCTGCTGTTCTTGGTTTTGATATACATCAGGAAGACCTGAACTCCAAATTATTGAGGAGTTTACCTTCAAAGTGGGCTATGCATGTGGTGGTCTAGAAGAATAAACCAGACATTGATTGTATGAGCCTGAATGACGTATACAACAATTTCATGGTTGTTGAGCAGGATGTGAAGAAAGCTGGAGGTGCTAGTTCAAGCACTGGGAACATGGCCTTTGTGTCTTCTCCCAGTAATCCAAGTCCAGATGAAGTAAATGTTGCTGCAGGAGTTAGTACTACTAACCCTGGTTTTAGTACTGCTAGCTCATCAAGTAGTACTACTGGTATTCTGAATGACACAACCTATTGTGCCTTCCTGACAAGCCAGAATGATGGGTCAATGCTGACACATGAAGATCTCTAGGAGATAAATGATGATGATTTGGAGGAAATGGATCTCAAGTGGCAGATTTCCCTTTTTAGCATGAGGGCTAAGAAATTATACCAAAGAACTGGCAAGAAGATTAACATCAGCAGCAATGATACTGGTGGTTTTGACAAATCCAAGGTAGAATGCTACAATTGTCACAAGTTGGGGCATTTTTCAAGGGAATGCAGGAGACCTAGACAACAGGATGGCAGAAACAAGGGTTATGGAAGCAAGCCTAAAGCAGTGGAGGAGCTTGAGACTTCTTCAAAAGCTATGGTGGCTACTGATGGACTGGGATTTGACTGGAGTTTTATGGCAGATAAAGAAGAAGCACCTACTGAGATGGCTCTTATGGCCTTCCCTGACTCTGAGGTACAATCTGCTAAATGTTGTTCTAAAACATGCACTGCTCTTAAAGAATTATAAACTTTAAAGAAACACTATAATGAGCAAATGATTGAACTAAACAAAACTAATTACAATTTGTCAAATCATAAGAGAGGTTTAGCAGTCCTAGAAGAACAAATTGTGCATTATAAGAACAATGAGTCTGTTTTTACTAAGGACATAGCTGTTTTAAAGAGAGATTTGTCATTTAAGAATGCTGAGATAAATTTGCTAAAAGCTGAATTAAATAGAATCACTAAGGCAAAAGATAATATCCATGTAACTGTAGACACTTTGGAATATGTATCAAAAGGTGTAAACAAAATAATAGAGTGTCAGATAGTTAATAAGGCTAAGTCTAGGTTGGGGTATAAAACATGTTCACCTCCTCACAGAGGAGTGCCTGCACCCCCAGGCATTGACCTAGAGCATACAGGTTTACCTGAGTTTCAACAACCTAAGTTAGAATATGGTTGTAAGCCAAAAGAAAATACAACTGCTAATAAACCTGTAGAAGTCAGTGAGCCTTTTGAGAGTGCAAGTGACACCACTCTTGCTGAGGATAACGTGTCCACTGATAGGAATTCAGATGATCCAACCATTGAGGACTTGACATCTGATGATGATGAAGATCAGGTTGTAGTTAAACCTGATGTGGTCAAAGTAGAAGGAACAGTGTTCCTAAGATGGTTAATAATGAAACTGTTAAGCCTACATCCAAGGTTAAACCAGTTAGGAAAACAGTTAGGTACTGTGAAATGTATAGGTCCACAGACAAGCCAAGAGATAACTAGAGAAACTGAAATAACCTCAAGTCCCACCAACTAGGTGAAGACTTTGTTATGTATAACAAGGCTTGTTTTGCTTGAGGTAGTTTTGACTATCTTGAGGCTTTTTTTCATAACCATCAGGGAAGAAAGGTGGTTACTAGGAACAATAGGGTAACTGGGAATACAAACCATAGGGTGAACTCAAACAGGTCTCAATCTCACCCTAATGCTAATAGAATGACTCCCAGGGCAAGTTTAATGAAGTCTGGCCCAAAACCAATTTGTACTGCTCAATCAGCAGTTAGTACTGCCAGACCTTTTAAAACTGTTTACCCTAGACCAGCAGTTAAAGGTGCAAAACAAACTTTCAAATATGCACCACAAACTGTTAAAAGGTCTTTTCAAAAGAAAGCAGTGATACAAAAACAATTTTGGAAACCAAAGGCTAAAACTGCAAAGCCAGTAGTTAGTACTACTAGCCAAGCAGTTAGTACTGGTAACTCTGCAACCGCTGCTAGGGATAAAAGGGTTAATGTTGTTAAGGCCTCAGCATGTTGGGTTTGGAGGCCAATCAAACCCAATGGTGCATCAATTATTTTGAAAAGATTTGACTATATTGATGAACCAGGCAAACCCAAGTCAGTGATGGCTTGGGTACCCCAAGGAAACTAATTTCCTTATTTCATGTGCAGGAACATTTACAGGATAATGATGAAGATCAAGGTTATGCAGACAGTGGAAGTTCCAGGCACATGACAGGCAACATGTCCAATCTTTCAGACTTCCAACCAATGGATGGAGGATATGTTACCTTTAGGGGAGGAATAGGAGGAAGAATTCCTGGTAAAGGCATCTTGAAAACTGGTAAATTAGATTTTGAAGATGTATACTTTGTGCAAGAGCTTAAGTATAACCTATTTAGTGTCTCACAAATGTGTGACAAAAAGAACAAAGTTCTTTTTACTTAAACTGAATATCATGTGCTCTCCCCAGACTTTAAGCTTTTTGATGAAAGTCAGGTTCTACTTAAAGTTCCAAGAAAGGGCAACATGTACAGTGTTGATACAAAAAAGATTGTTCCTAAAGAGGCCCTTACTTGTCTTGTTGCAAAGGCCACATTGAATGAGTCTATGTTATGGTATAGAAGACTTGGTCACATAAATTTTAAAACGATTAATAAAATTGTTAAGGATGGTTTGGTAAGAGGCTTGCCTCAGAAAAGATTTGAAAATGACTAGACTTGTGTTGCCTGTCTCAAATGCAAACAACACAAGGCTTCTTGTAAGCCCAAGATTTATAACTCTATTAATCAACCTTTGTTTATGCTACATATGGATTTATTTGGCCCTGCATCTGTGAGTAGTATTATTTGTCACACCCCCAAATTTCTTGACTTGCAGCGGAATATTGCATTCAGGGGCATGACCGATCATAGCACACAACACGGTTATATTGAACGACCTAAAGTGTCGTTTCGAAAATACATCGTTTGATTAATTTAAAACATTCAGAGTTACAAGTTTAGGTCCCAAAAGGTGAAACAAGTTTACGAAAAACCAAGTTCATACATATCAAACGATGGATAAGTGCATAAAAATATAAAGTGAGACGCGTCGACTCCGCGACTCCATGATAAGCCATATGCAGTCCAACATGCGGGTACCTTAATTACCTGAAAATACATTGCTAAAAAGGTCAACAATAATGTTGGTGAGTTCATAGGTTTATGTAAATGAAATGTTGTACGGAAACCATAAGTATAAAAGTGTATGACAAAGATGTCAAATAAAAATGTTACAATATCTCTTAAGCTCATGACCCCGAAGCTAGACTGAATGAAATGCCCCAACAGAGTGTTTTGCCAGTCACTCTAATATGATTCAAATGAAATGCGTTCGTATGACTAGTTGGCGCTACCAACTACGAACGGAGGCGTCACCCTCAATAGATCTATTCACTCACTCTCGCTTACCCCGTAATTAACGGTCCATGATAAATAAAGGGGACTTTAATTTGGCAATGATGGTAACTTAAGCAATGTAACTGAGTTGATACTTTGGTCCGCATAAAAATATTGGTGCAATGTATTCTCCCCCGAGAATTTAGAAATCACATAATAAATTTAAAACGGGGCTATGAAGACTCACCTGGTATGATATCAACAATGACAATGATGAGTAGTGATGAAATGTATCTCGGTCTCTAAACGCGACCTATTATGAATGATATGACCCAATGTGAGCAATGATACAACTCAACTCATGCAACTACTTATGTTAACGATACCACTTGATACTTTTAAAAATACCATTTATTGTCAAAATATATCGTCAAGTTATAAAACATTTCTCGTTTATATATAGTGAAATGGTACTCAATGATCCTTATTTGGTATAATATAGTCAAGTATACTAATTTTGCCGCAAAACAATACTTTTTACTAATTATGAATTATACCAATTTGGCCGTGTAAAACTAGTCGCGAAAATTATATACTTTACATGTTAGTATTCCGACTTGACGTTCTCAAAAACCTTATAACAATATTTCAATATCGTTACTTTTGACGTTGAATCAACCGCGCCTCGATCGATTTGGTAAACGGCTATCAATGTTTCAAGTTATGAAAATAATAGTTTTAACACTTTATTTACTTATAAAAAGTAGGCTGTCCAATTATATATGTATCGTCGGGTCTTTAAAAATTCGTATCTCGGTCGTTACAAGCTCGTTTTCAACGTTCTAGATATCCACGGGTTCGTATAAACCTAAACTAACGTATTTTCAATGTCTCGGCTCATCTAGATCACGGCTAACGACTCGTTTTGCTCCTGAAATCCGGCCAACAGCATGCTGTTTTTCTGAAAACTATATATTTCGTCGCGTAACTTTAAAAATTCATATTTTCTTCGTTATAACTCGGATTTTAATGATTCTTGCGCTCACGGGTTCGTTTTTGAGTGTAGTTTATAAATAGTTAGGCCAAAATATTTCAAATGTTTCTGATTTTTCCAGATCCACACGTTTGGGACAGTAGGTATTTATACAAGTTAATAATACATTTTTCTAGTTCAAAACCTTGATCAAACTTGTTCCACACAACTCCACAAACACTCTTGATCTACCATACACTTCTCAAAGTGTCATGGGGTCCTAAACTTCACTAAATATAGTGTGATTCATGAGGATGTTAGTGAAAAGTATAGATCTAGTGATTTCAAGAGTTTTTAAAGAAAAAGTGGTACCATAACTAAAGTATTTTGCATTTTTACACAAGATCACATGAAAATTCATAAATATCAAGATCATATGGAAGAAAAACATGAAAAAGAAATGTTCTTGAGTTACTTACAATATAGGTTAGGATTGAAGAGAAATGAGAGTGATTCTTGAGGTTTTTATTGCAAAACCTAAACAAGAACACCAAATGGGACTTGTAGATTACCAAAGCTTGGAAAATTTTTGATTTTTGCTTGTGGTTCTTGATGTTGCCGTGAGATAGGAAGGACAAAGGAGAGAAAATGTTTGATCTTTTGTTAACTAGGAAAAGTGTTGCTATGTGTTGTTTATGATATTAAATCAAAAAACATGTTAACGACTACAATAAATGCACAAAGAATTTTGTCAAGAATAAGGATGGGGGACGTACCATGGGTTGAAAAAATGAAGTTGTTAGATATTTTAGGAGATATGGTAAGTATTACTCCCTCCGTCTCAATTTATTTGTCAGGAGAGAGAAAACACAAAGTTTAATAAAAGTGGGGCCACTTTAATTTTCAACCACTAAAATGGAATATTCCTCCACTAGATTCTCTATTTTTTACTAAATAAGGAAAGTGGACAATTAATTTGAGACATCCATAAAAGGAAATATGGACAATTAAATTGAGACGGAGGGAGTAGTTGTTGTCTTGAAATAATTATCTAGGTGTACACTATGGGTGTTATCGGGTACCGAGTTGTCTTGAAATAATTATCTACGAAGTGACGTAAAATACGACGAAGTTGTAAAAATGGTAAAAATATATTCCTGACAAGAATCGGGTGTCAGAATAGTTATCGGGTTAAAAATTCGCAAAATGACGGAGTTATAAGCTCTTGACGAATATTTTAGGGATTTGTTTAATAACACCGGGTAAATTAATAATATCACCTCTATATTATTAAATTTAATATGAAAATATACTAGGATCATTATCGGGAGTATTTGGTATAATGTAAGTAGAAATTACTGAGTGGTAACGTTAATTATATAGATAACCATACGTAAATTGTTAATAATGCATACCCGTGCATGAACTAATGTACTGAATATGATACTGATGATATGCAGACTCCTCTAGTCTACATGATGTGTCCTTACTGACAATACATGAATTCACAGCTAAACCTAACTCGTTAGTGTGAATTTTTAAACATTCGTAAACTAAGTTTACGAAGAAATGAATGCTTATGATGAACGGAAATTTTATTCGGGAATGAATAGTGTCACGTGAATAGTAAAATTTTTGAAAGTTTCTCAAAATATCAAATTGACCTCGAAAATAATGAATAGTGAAAAGTGAATAGTAACTCATGAATAGTAAATTGTCGAAGTTAAGAATATGACCTGAAATTACGATTTGTGACATTATGCATAAAAGGTACTATCTTGTAGTTACTGATGACTATAGTAGGTTCACATGGGTTTTGTTTTTAGGTTCTAAGGATGAGACACATAGCATTCTTAAAATATTCATTACTGAGATAGAAAACTTAGTGGATAAGAAAGTAAAAGTCATTAGGTGTGACAATGGGACAGAGTTAAAGAATAGGGTTATGGATGATTTCTGCAAGGAAAAAGGTATTAGAAGAGAGTTTAGTGCTGCTAGAACTCCTCAGCAGAATAGAGTTGCTGAAAGGAAAAATAGAACACTAACAGAAGCTGCTAGAACCATATTAGCTGACTCTAAGTTGCCCATCACTTTTTGGGCTGAAGCAGTTAATACTGCTTGCTATGTGCAGAACAGGGTTTTGGTAGTTAAACCTCACAACAAGACACCATATGAGCTTTTTAAGGGTAGAAATCTTGTATTAGGATTTCTAAGACCTTTTGGGAGTCATGTAACTATTCTAAATACCTTAGACCATCTAGGAAAATTTGATGGCAAATCAGATGAAGGATTCTTGGTTGGTTACTCTCTAAATAGCAAAGCCTTTAGAGTATACAACACAAGAACAAGGAAAGTTGAGGAGAACCTGCATGTTCAGTTTCTAGAAAATAAATCTAATATTGCAGGTGAATGTCCAAAATGGCTATTTGACCTTGATATTCTAACCCAATCCATGAATTATGTACTAGTTGTTACACGAACCTTTTCTAATGATTTTGCAGGTTGAGAAGCTGATGATGCAACAAATGAAGCAGGCTTGGGAAAGGAGAAAGATCAAGATCATTTGCTGATGAAGATCAAGAGAATCAAGATAACAGTACTAATGGAGACTGTACTGTTGAGCCCCAAGTTGGTAGTGCTGGGAAAAATGTTCATACGGCTGGCCCATCAGATGCTAATACTGCTGATTTCTCAGAAAAAGTGGTGGATATTAACAATCTACCACCTACCTATCAAGTTCTTTCCACACCACACACAAGGATACACAAAGATCACTCCCTAGACGCTACACTCATTTGAATGTTTTCTTTAGCCTGTTTCAACTTTTCCAACTCATGTTTTAACACACTAATTTCATTATCTCTAAACATTAAGTCTCTCTTAAGTATAATCGTATCATCAGCAAACTTAGACTCATTACCTTTATAATGAAAGAAGATCTGCAAAGTTTTGATCAGAATCAATTTTAACCACTTGAACTAACTTTTTCTCATTACAGTCTCTAATAAAATGATGCCTTATTTCTATGTGTTTTGTTTTAGAATGTTGCACTGGATTTTTAATTATATAAATTGTACTGCTATTGTCAATGTATATCACGGTATTCATAAAATTATACCCATAGTCAAGCAGTTGATTTTAAATCCAAAGCACTTGACCACAGCAACTTGCAGCAGCTACATACTCAGCTTCAGTTATAGAAGTTGCCCTAATTGTCTGCTTCTTACACTGCCATGATATCAGTCTGCAACCAAGGAACTGACATCCATCAGTTGTTGATTTCTTGTCCAGGCTTGCACCAGCATAATCACTATCTGAATATGCTACCAAGTCAAAAGGTGAGTCCCTAGGATACCACAGACCCAACCTAGGTTGACCCTTAACATATCTAAAGATCCTCTTGACAGCAGTTAAATGAGAAACCTTGGGAGTTACATGGAACCTTGCACAAGGACAAACAGCAAACATGATATCTGGTCTTGATGATGTAAGATACATCAAGGATCCTATCATAGATCTGTAAGTGTGCGCATCAACACATTCTCCATCAGCATCTTTAAGCAGAGGTTTCTCTGGATCAATAGATGTGATAGCCACTTTAGAATCAGCAAACTGAAATTTCCTTAGTATCTCTGCCACATATTTATCTTGACTGATAAATATGCCTTCAGTTGATTGCTTTACTTGCAACCCCAAAAAGAAAGTAAGTTCCCCTATGGAACTCATCTAAAACTTATCATGCATAAGTTTCTCAAATTCTACACACATCTCCTTCCATGTGGATCCAAATATGATATCATCCACATAAATCTGTATTAGCAAGATATCTTTCTTGTTCTTCTTGATAAATAAAGTCTGATCTATCTTGCCCCTTTGGAATCCATTCTCTAACAAATAAGAAGCCAAAGTATCATACCATGCTGTTGGAGCCTGATATAGTCCATAAAGAGCTTTTCAACCTTGTAAACCTTGTCAAGATGTTCTGGATCAACAAAACCTGGAGGTTGAGAGACATACACCTCCTCTTCAATAGTACCATATAGAAAAGTACTCTTGACATCCATTTGGTAAACACTGAAGCCCATGAAAGAAGTATAAGCTAAAAACAGTCTGATTGCTTCAATCCTTGCTACTGGTGCAAAAACTTCTTCATAGTCTATTCCCTCTTCTTGTGAATACCCCTGGGCTACAAGCTTAGCCTTATTTCTGATCACAATACCCCTTTCATCCCTTTTGTTTCTGAAAACCCATTTGGTGCCAATTATCCTCATACCCTTGGGTAAATCTACTAGTACCCAAATCTTCTGAATCTTGAATTGGAGAAGCTCTCTTGCATTGCTTCTACCCAGCTTGAGTTTTCTAAAGCATTGAGAACATTTTTTGGTTCAGATTGTGAGAGGAAACATACAAATAAGCATGTGTTGGCATCTTCATGCTTCTTTCCTTCATAAACAGCACTAAGAAATCCTTGTTGGTCTGATGTCTTGAGTTGCTTTCTTGTTTTTACTCTAGACTGCATGTCACCAATCACATTATTCTTCAGATTCACCCACAGATTCACTCAGTGAAGCACTTTCTGATTTAGAAAATGTTGCGTCTGTTTCATCATCTGACTTAGACAAGGCTTCATCTTCACTAACCTTTGATCTGGACCCTTCACCTTTCTTCTTTTGCTTTAGTTTCTCAAGGCCAGCCAAATACTTTGCTTTGTTTTCTTGTAGGGCTTTCCTGAGTTGTGCAATTTCTTCTTCTTTTGTCTTTGGTGGTTGTAGGGTGTCATCAGGTTTGTCTTGAAGCATTAGTGACTTGCCTTTTCCCAGACCTTCCTCATGTTTTTCTTTCTTAATCTTCATGAATCTTTTTCTTTCTTCCTTCAAGCTCGGTTCCTCTTCTTCTTCTTTTGTAGATTCATCTCTGAGCATTGGTTTCCTCTTAGTAGCTTGAGAAACCTTCTTTTTTCTTGTAGTACTGGCTTTAACTCCTCTACCTCTTCCTCTTTTCCTAGTTGTTCCCTTCACTGTTATCCCCACTGATCCATCTTTCTCTGCTTCATCATACCTTTCATAGGCTTCAGTTGCCCTTACCGTCTCTGTAATTAACGCGTCTGGAATTCTGAGACCTTGTTTGGTGGTGTTGGTGGCATGAATTCTGTAACACCCCCAAAATCGGGTCCAGCGGAAGCATACATGTAATTGGGGTGCTACTCAATTGGTATCGCAACACAAGTACAAAGAACGGTTTTTACCTCAGTCATTTAGAATAAAAATTCATTAACAAAAAGTGTTAAATTTACATTATTGTTGGGAATAAAATGATCAAAGTCAAAGAGCCTGCCAATGATGAGAAGAGCCTGCTAGTTGATTTTGTTGTGTACGAAGATGTTCTACCAGTACCTTCTGGGTAGAAGGTACTGCTAGCTAATGAAGAGCCTGCCAAGCTTATGTCAAGTCGATTAGATATTTTGTAATAGATATTTAGTTGAATTATTAGTCTTTGTACATTGTTATACGTTATGTAGAAGTAGATTAGTCTTCTGTGGTGACAGAAGAATATATCAGAGTGTACATGGGTAGTTGTATTTAATTGTAGGCGCTAATATAGTCAAAGTATAGTATTATATTCATCTACTTGACAACATGTAATAAGATATCCTTATCTTATAAAAGGATATCTTAGTCACTTCTTCATGCATGCATCTTTCACAACTAATAACCACGAACCAAACTATCTCTCAAGTAACTTAGTTACTTCGAATCACAAATCCTTTTACAATCTTAGATTCAAGATTACTTTGTAATCCTGGTGATATTTAGATCATCCGTATTATTTCATCAATAATATTGAATCGTTTTGTTCTAAACAAAGTTGTGTTCGTTGTTCATTGCATTCACACATTTACTTAAACTCACCACCTTGTGTTCTTTTAAAGTGTGTTGTAGTAGATTCCGCATGCTAAACACATTCAATACATAAATATCTCAATCGAACTATAACCAAAACGTTCCACAAGTGGTATCAGAGCTAGGCTTGATATTTACAAATTTAAAAGAAAAATGGATGTTGAACATATTCAGACAAATGTTGCAGCTAAACTTCCACTACTGAAACAAAATGAGTTTGAAATGTGGCGACTCAGGGTTGAACAATACTTTCAAGTGCAGGACTATGCACTTTGGGAGATTATTGAACAAGGCAATTCATTTAAACCCCAAATCACCACATCAACAGTAAATGATGCTCTTGTATCAACAATACAAAACCAACCATCAAATGCAGATGAAAGAATTCAGAAGAAAAATGATCTCAAGGCAAGGAGTATGTTACTGATGACTATTCCAAATGATCAACTTCTGATTTTTAACAAATACAAAGATGCCAAAACCCTCTTTGAAGCTATTGTGGCTAGGTTTGGTGGTAATGATGCTACCAAGAAAACACAAAAGACACTTCTCAAACAACAATTTGAGAACTTCACAACCACAACCAATGAGTCTTTGGACAGTATGTTCAATAGACTTCAGAAGCTTGCAAGTCAGTTAGCCATCCATGAAGTGATGATAACTCAAGAAGATCTAAACTCTAAATTTCTTAGGAGTTTACCTTCAGAATGGTCTATGCATGTCATTGTATGGAAGAACAAGTCAGATATTGACCAGATGAGTCTCAATGATCTCTACAACAATTTCAAGATTGTAGAACATGAAGTTAAGAAGACTACTGGGTCAAGCTCAGGAAATATGGCATTTGTTTCATCCCCAAACATCTCAAAAGTTGATCATGAAGACAAAGGTGGCAGAGAAGAAGGTACTGCTAACACAACCTTTGGTACTGCTAGTACTTCTAGTAGCACCAAGTCCATTTTGGATGAAACAATTGGGTGTGCTTTTCTTACATCTCAACACAATTGGTCTGTATTAACATTTGAAGACCTTCAAGAGATTCATCCTGATGATCTTGAAGTAATGGACCTAAAGTGGCAACTTTCACTTTTAAGCATTAGAGCTAAGCAGTTGATGATGAGGACTGGCAAGAAGATACTGATAGATGGAAGTGAGCCTGCTGGCTATGATAAGTCAAAGGTGGAGTGTTACAACTGCCACATGAAAGGTCACTACTCTAGAGAGTGTAGAAGACCTAAGAGGCAGGATGACAGAGGTAGAGGGTTTGACAATAGAAACCAAGGAAGCTTTGAGAAGAAAGGAAGCTTTGAAAGCAAGAGTAAGGTTGTTGAAGTTGCTGAGCCAAAAGCAATGGTTGCTATAGATGGCATGGGTTTTGATTGGAGTTTCATGGGTGAAGATGAGTCAACTTCTGATGAATTGGCCTTGATGGCATTCTCCACTCCTGAGGTAATAATTTCTAAATGTTCAAATACATGTGAAGCATTTAAAGAATTGCAAACTTTAAGAAAATGCTTTGATGAACTCACAATAGTAGAAAGAAAAACCAATCAAGCTCTATTTGACCACAAGTGTGGTATGTCTAAGCTAGAAAAACAAATCACTCACTATAGAGAAAATGAACTTACCTTTACTGATGCCAAAAATGCTCTTCATAGACAAATATTTTTGAAAGATATAGAAATAGAAATGGTAAGAAATGAGTGCACTAAAGTGACATTAGCTAGAGACAATATTCAACTGACTGTTACTAAATTGGAAAATGCTTCTGAGTGTACTAGGAGTATAGTAGAGAATCAGATGAATAAGAGGATAAAATCAGGGATAGGATACAACAAATGTCCACCTCCTTATAGAGGAATTCCATGTCCACAAGGTAGTGATCTTGCTGCATCAGGTTTACATGAATTTGTTGCAAAACCATTAGCTAAGCCTGAAGTGATAAGTGAACCTTCTGAGGGTGCTAAGAATGTCTCACTCTCCAAGGTACTCACTGAGAAGAGACCAGATGTCCTAATTATTGAGGATTGGGTATCTGATGATGATGAAGATGAGATTATTCCTATTAAAGGAATCAAAGTAGGACCATCCAGTCCTAAGAAAGTAGAAGTAAAAGCTAAAGCCAAAACTGTTTTAAAGACAGTTGAAAGTTGTGAAAAATGTAATAACAAACCTAGGGGAAGCCAAAGAAATTGGAACAACCTTAAATCACAACAATTAGGTGATGACTTTGTTATGTTTAATAAAGCTTGTTATTATTGTGGTAGCTTTAAACATCTTCATGCTTATTGTAATAAATGGGTTTCTGGGAGTAAATCAAAAGCTAAAACAAATGTTAATCACCCCAGAAAAAGTTTTGTTAAGTCTAACACCACAAATGTTAAACATACTGTTAGACAAGATAAGCCTGTTATTGCAAAACCAACTGATAAGGGTACAAGAAACACTTATAAATCTGTACCAAAAGTTGAGAAGAATCCTATTCAAAAGATAAATGTGGTCAAAACAAAAGTTTGGAGTCCAAAAACCAAAGGTCCTGCTAGACCAAAAGGTCCTGCTAGACCACATGGTACTGCCAAAGTTGGTATTGCCAAAATTGGTACTGATAGACCAAAGACCACACAATGGATTAAAAGGGAAAGTGCTGTTAAGTCCTCAGCATGTTGGATTTGGAAACCAATCCAATCTAAAGGTGCATCAACAATCCTGAAAAGGTTTGACTTCATTGATGCAAGAGGCAAACCCAAGTCTGTCATGGCTTGGGTACCCCAAGGAAACTAATATGTTTATTCATGTGCAGGAACATTCAACTGATATTGAAGATCAAGGATATGTTGATAGTGGGTGTTCAAGGCACATGACAGGCAACATGTCATTCCTCTCAGACTTCAAAACTTTAGATGGAGGATATGTTACCTTTGGGGGAGGAATAAAAGGAAAGATCACTGGTAAAGGTACTATCAAAACCAGTAAAATAGATTTTGAAAATGTGTATTTTGTGAAAGAACTTCAGTTTAATCTTCTTAGTGTCTCACAAATGTGTGACAAAAAGAACAATGTTCTATTTACTGACAATGAATGTATGGTTCTTTCTTCTGATTTTAAGATGCCTGATGAGAGTCATATCCTTCTTAAAATTCCAAAAAGGAACAATATGTATGTTGTCAATTTAAAGAACATTGATCCCAAGGAAGGTTTAACTTGTTTGGTAGCAAAGGCCTCATTGGATGAATCTATGATTTGGCATAGAAGGCTTGGTCATGTAAACTTTAAAACAATCAACACTATTGCAAAATATGATTTAGTAAGAGGTTTACCCAAAAAGATTTTCCAAAACGACCAAACTTGTGTTGACTGTCTAAAAGGCAAACAACATAGAGCTTCTTGTAAGCCCAAGACCCAAAACTCTATTTCTCAGGCTTTACATATGCTTCATATGGATCTCTTTGGTCCTACTAATGTGTGTAGCTTGAATGGAAAGAAATATTGTCTGGTTGTTACTGATGACTATAGCAGATTTTCATGGGTTTTTTCTTAAGATCTAAACATGAAACTAGTGAGATACTTAAAACCTATGTCACTGAGGTAGAAAACCAATCTGATAAGAAAGTCAAAATCATCAGGTGTGACAATGGGACAGAGTTCAAGAATAGAGTTATGGATGACTTTTGCAAGGAAAAAGGCATAAAAAGAGAGTTTAGTGTAGCTAGAACACCTCAGCAAAATGGAGTAGCAGAAAGAAAGAATAGAACACTTATAGAGGCTGCTAGAACTATGTTAGTAGACTCTAAGTTGCCTATTTCATTTTGGGCTGAAGCAGTTGGTACTGCTTGTTATGTACAAAACAGGGTTCTTGTGACAAAACCACATAGAAAAACACCTTATGAACTTTTCTTTGGTAGAAAAACCATCTTTAAGTTTTATGAGACCTTTTGGTTGTCAGGTTACTATTCTCAATACCAAAGATCATTTAGGCAAATTTGATGGAAAAGCAGATGTTGGCTTTTTGATAGGGTATTCCTTGCAGAGTAAGGCCTATAGAGTGTTCAACACTTGCACTAGGCTAGTAGAAGAGAATCTTCACATAGAGTTTCAAGAGAAACTAGCAAATGTGAAAGGAGTTGGACCAGATTGGATGTTTGATGTTGATAGGCTCTCAGAATCTATGAATTATGTGCCTGTTTCAGGTACACATGCTAATAATAATGCAGGTTCTAAAGAAAATGTTGAAGCTCCTAAAGATCAAGATTTCATCTGGATGCCAATTTGGAAAAGTATGGATCTATCTTCAAGTCAAGAAGGACCTTCAAACTCAAGAAATGAAGGCAATGAAGAAGATCAAGGAACTCAAAATCAAGAGAATCAAGAAAGTGGTGCTAATGACAATGGTACTGCCAGTTCTTCAGATGGTCCTGCTAGTACAAGTATTGGTATTGTTGAGCCATTGAATGTTCAAATAGATGATTCTTTTCAAGAAGAGGTTGGGATTAGCAATCTTCCAACTACATATGAAGTTCCTAAAACACCAAACACTAGAATTCTAAAAGATCACTCATCTGATGATGTGATTGGAAGCATAACTTCTGGTGTTAGAACAAGATCTCAAGTTGGTTTATCTCAAGTCTTATCCTCAGATGAAGAAGGGTTAATCTCCTCTATTTATGAAGAAAAGAATAATGATAATTCCAATATATGCCTGTTTTCATGTTTTCTATCTCAGGCTGAACCCAAGAACATAAACAAAGCTTTAGATGATGCAACTTGGGTGGAAGCTATGCAAGAAGAGCTTCTCCAATTCAAGATTCAGAAGGTTTGGATATTGGTTGATTTGCCCAGAGGTCATAGGGCAATTGGAACCAAATGGGTGTTCAGAAACAAGAAGGATGAAAGGGGTATAGTGATCAGGAACAAGGCTAGATTGGTAGCACAAGGATATACTCAAGAGGAAGGGGTAGATTATGAAGAAGTGTTTGCTCCAGTTGCAAGACTTGAAGCAATTAGGCTTTTCTTAGCCTATGCTTCATTCATAGGCTTCACTGTCTATCAAATGGATGTTAAGAGTGCATTTTTGTATGGTGAAATTGAAGAACCAGTATATGTATCTCAACCTCCAGGCTTCATTGATGCTGAGTATCCAGATAAAGTTTACAAGGTTACCAAGGCTTTGTATGGCCTACATCAAGCTCCAAGGGCATGGTATGAAACATTGGCTTGTTTTCTACTAAAAAGTGGATTCCAAAGAGGCAGGATTGATCCAACTTTGTTCATCAAAAGGACAAAGAAAGACATCTTGTTAGTGCAGATTTATGTTGATGACATAATCTTTGGATCAACAAACCAAGGCTTGTGTGTAGAATTTGAAAAACTTATGCACAGTAAGTTTGAAATGAGTTCCATGGGGGAACTTACTTTCTTTTTAGGTCTCCAAGTGAAACAATCCAAAGAAGGCATATTTATCAGCCAAGATAAGTATGTAGCAGAGATCTTAAGGAAATTCAATTTTGCTGATTCTAAGGTTGCAAGTACACCAATGGATCCAGACAAAGGGCTACTCAAGGATGCTGAAGGAGAAGATATGGATTTGCACAATTATAGGTCTATGATTGGATCTTTGATGTATCTTACATCATCAAGACCAGATATCATGTTCTCAGTATGTGTGTGTGCAAGGTTTCAAATACATCCCAAAATCTCTCATCTCACAGCAGTCAAAAGAATCTTTAGATATCTTAAGGGTCAACCTAGGTTGGGTCTTTGGTATCCAAGGGAATCATCTTTTGAATTGATGGCTTATTCGGATAGTGACTATGCTGGTGCAACACTAGACAGAAAATCCACAACTGGTGGATGTCAATTTCTTGGTTGCAGACTAATCTCTTGGCAATGCAAGAAACAAACAATGGTGGCCAACTCTACAACTGAAGCAGAATATGTTGCTGGTGCAAGTTGTTGTGGGCAAGTTCTTTGGATCCAAAATCAAATGCTTGACTATGGGTACAATTTTCTTAACACCATTATTTATATTGACAATAGCAGTACTATTTGTATCATTAAAAACCCAGTTCAACACTCAAAAACAAAACATATTGAAATCAGACACCATTTCATAAGGGATTGCAATGAGAAAAGGTTAATTCAAGTTGTTAAAATTGATTCTGAAAAGAATTATGCAGACCTTCTCACCAAAGCTTTTGATTTAGGAAGATTCAAATATCTTGTAGGAGGTATTGGAATGATAAATCTTTGAAAATCATATGTTTTTGTTCATAAAATTAACTGGTATTGCATTTTTAACATGGTACTGCTAGTTAGTCAAAAGGTCCTGTTAGTTCATAATTGGTCCTGCTGATACAAAATTGCTATGTTTTGTTCATATAAATGCTTGAATGTTTACAATTATATAGATCAAGTGTTCTACACTTTGTTCTTTTGGTTTGCAACTAACACATTTCAGGTTGATAACAAAACAAGAGTTCTTTCAAACAAAAGGGACAACAAAAGTTTTATTCATTTCAGGATAAACAACAATCTCAGGGGAGGAATTTATAGTCCAGAATGGAAGAAAGACCAATTGATGAAAGAAAAGAAAAAAGCATACAAGATGATGCAGAGTTGAAAAAGAGAGAGTTAGATCACATATCTAGAAGGGATGAAGCATTTCTCAAGGAGAAAGTTCTATCTAGATCAAACTAAGAAATGTTTTCAACTCAAAGGCATGCTATTAGATGATTTCACTTGTTGAGCCAATCATCCAAGATACACAGCATCATTGCCTGATTTAAATTTCCTCCATCCAAGGAAATTGCACCATCTTTTGGGCCATCATGGCTTTTGGTATTCATCTCACCAAGTTTTTTTTTTTTACAAACTTAAGAGTTGACTAGTCCTTAAGCAAACGGCTTTTGGTAAAGACAAATCAAATCCGTTGATGGTTGATAGTTTACCAAAAACTATATGGTTGTTAACTAACCATACTTAATTGTAAATAGTTAACTAGTCCTTAAGCAAACGGCTTTTGGTAAAGACAAATCAAATCCGTTGATGGTTGATAGTTTACCAAAAACTATATGGTTGTTAACTAACCATACTTAATTGTAAATAGTTAACTAGTCCTTAAGCAAACGGCTTTTGGTAAAGACAACTCAAATCCGTTGATAGCTGATAGTTTGCTAAAAACTATAAGGGATTTTTATAAAACTTTAAAAGGTACTGCTAGTACAAAAATGGTACTGCTAGAGTACAAAGGTACTGCTAGATAGCCGTTGAGCCTGTCAGAAAAAGTTTTAGCCTTTAGGCCTGGTAGTTAAAATTAGCCGTTGGGGTAGTTATGTAAATTACTGATGACTATATTATATTATATTTCACATATAAAAGATCTTTTTAACCGCCTTTTCAATTTCTTTTATAATCTTTATTATTGTCGGTTAAAAGTAATTCTCTCATATCTTCTTTCATCAGTCATTATCATAATTCACATACATCTTTCATCTTCTATCAGTACTATCAAACAATCCCACCATCATATTCAAAATTTTCATTATGGCTTCCACAATTGATCTAAACTTTGTTCAACGTCACAATCAGTTAGCATTTTTGGAGAAGTCAGAGGATAATGCCTCATTTCATCAAGTAGTGGACTTTTTAAACAACTCCTACATCAGGTTTGCTTTGCTAGTCAATCCCACTATTTATGAAAAACAAATTTTACAATTTTGGGAATCTGCTAAAATTAAAACTTCTGAAAAATGGGGAACAAAGAATAAAAGCCAAAGTGGATGGTAAACATTTGACTCTTACTGAGTCATCCATAAGAAGACATCTTCATTTGGATGATTCTGATGGTATTAGTCAGTTACCAGATACTGAAATTTTTGAAAATTTAACAAGAATGGGGTATCATGCTGAGTTCAATAAACTCACTTTTCTGAAAAAGCATCTTACTCCACAATGGAGATTTTTGATTCACACAATCCTTCACTGTTTGAGCCAGAAGAAAACCTCTTGGGAGCAATTTAGTGGCAACATGGCTTCTGCTCTCATTTGCTTAGCTACAAACAGAAAATACAATTTTTCTAAATATATTTTTGAAGGATTGATAAACAATGTGGATAGTAAAACAAAATTTTTGATGTATCCAAGATTCATTGGATGCATCATTGGAAAATTACAACATGTGTTGCTTCCCACAGACTCAGTTTATGAAACACCTAAACTTTCTCAAAAAGTATTTTCAAATATGAGAATTGGTTTTAGAGGGGAGGAAGTTCCACTTTTTGATGAAATGGTACCACAACACCCAGAAGAACCAACACCATCTGCTGATACACCATCATCTAGTTCTTCACATGGTTTCATTTCACAAACACATCAAAAATCACCAACACCATCTCCAGTACCATCAGCAACACCACCAACATCCCCACATCATACATCACAAACCCAATCACCTCAGACAATGCAAGAATTGAAAAACAAGGTGAAGTTCTTAGAGAAAGCTCTTAAAAGTCAAAATGAAAAGTTTTCTAAGATCAACATCAAATTGGTTAAGAGGGTTAAGAGATTGGAGGGTGAAGTGAAGAAGTTAAAAGGTAAAAAGTCTGCAAAGGTTGTTTTATCTAGTTCTTCACAGTCAGATGCTGATAGGATAGATCACTCTTCCAAAAAGGGGAGGAAGGATATGTCTGAAGATGAGGAAGAAGAGGAGGAACAGGCTCAATTTGAATTCCATGATGGAACTCAAGTTTATGATGAAGAGCCTGTTGGAGCAGGGCAAGAGCCTGTTGGAGCAGGGCAAGAGCCTGCTAGGGCAGAAGAAGAGTCTGCCAGGAGAGAAAGGCTATTGGCTATGGGGTATAAAGGGTCTGCTGAGAGAGTGTACAAGAGAAAGAGGATTCTAGTTGCTGATGAGCAATCCTCTGCTCCATCACAAGAACAAACTCCAAAGGATAAGGGCAAAGGCATTCTAATTGAAGATGAGCCAAAGTCCAAGAAGTTAAAAAGAACTCAGCAAATTCAGATGGCTTTAGGAGAAGAAAAGTCCAAAAGAGTTCAAGAAGAAGAGCTAAAAGCTAGAGAAGCCTCAAGAATGCTTGAAGAAATGAAAGAGCAGAAAGAAGCTGAAGAAGCTACTCAAGCTCTTCTTGATACTCAAATTGCTCAAGAGACCTTTGATGCACAGATGTTATGGATTATTAACAATGATCCAATTGTGAAAGGTCATGCAGCAAATATAGTAAATGACAAGACACTCAATTCTGATGAGAAGACTGAAGCACTTGAATCTTTCATCAACAAGAAATACAAAGAAGCAGCTTTGGCTGACATTTTTGAGAAGATGAAGGAAAGTCAGAAGAGAGGTTTTAAAGTGGGCAAAACTAACAAAGATCAAACAATATTTATGAAGAAATTTTTGAAGAATCAGGCAAATTGGACTGATTATCAACTTAAGAAGAAATCTGCTGATGAAATCTTCTTTTTATATCTTCAAGCCTACAAGAATCTTTACTATAATGTTCCATCTGATGTACTCCCATCAAAGAAGAAGGAAGATGCTCAGAAGAAAGAAGTAGCAAAATTGGATCAAGGGCAAGTAAGTAAAATGTTGATTACTTTACCCACTATCATTCATGCTGATCCAATTAGGTCTAGACACCCTATAATTGATTGGGAAATACACCATGATAGATTTGGTAAGTCATGGAAAATATTAAGGGTTGGGGGACAGTCTGCTATCTTCAAGAATTTTGAAAATTTAGTTAGAGCATCTGATAGAGCAGATTTGGAAGAATTGTGGAATCTAGTGCAGATTAGGTTAGCCACAAATTCTAGTACAGATGCTAAGGAACAAGAGCTTTGGGTGGAATTCAATAGGATGTTCGATCCTGATCCCAAAGATGTTCATTGGAAATTTCCCTATTATGATCCTTCAACAACTTGGGAATTTCTAAGTCATAGCCATACTCATCATCTTTTCACACAGAGTGGGATAGAACTTTTTATGTTAGCTGAGAAAGAGTATCCTCTTAGCTATGAAGTGCTTAAAGCTATGATCTCCAAGAGATTAAGGTGTGACAAGGATGAAGAAAACTCAGAGATTGTTCAGAGTTTGCTGAGGAGCATATCTGAGCAATATGAAAGAAAAAGGAAGGATAGAAAGTAAGGTTTTTGGAAGAGTTCTCAAATCCTCAAGGTATGTATTTTATTCATCAGAAACTTGTGTATTTTAATGGAAATAACAAGTTTAGGGGAGGATTGTTGGGAATAAAATGATCAAAGTCAAAGAGCCTGCCAATGATGAGAAGAGCCTGCTAGTTGATTTTGTTGTGTACGAAGATGTTCTACCAGTACCTTCTGGGTAGAAGGTACTGCTAGCTAATGAAGAGCCTGCCAAGCTTATGTCAAGTCGATTAGATATTTTGTAATAGATATTTAGTTGAATTATTAGTCTTTGTACATTGTTATACGTTATGTAGAAGTAGATTAGTCTTCTGTGGTGACAGAAGAATATATCAGAGTGTACATGGGTAGTTGTATTTAATTGTAGGCGCTAATATAGTCAAAGTATAGTATTATATTCATCTACTTGACAACATGTAATAAGATATCCTTATCTTATAAAAGGATATCTTAGTCACTTCTTCATGCATGCATCTTTCACAACTAATAACCACGAACCAAACTATCTCTCAAGTAACTTAGTTACTTCGAATCACAAATCCTTTTACAATCTTAGATTCAAGATTACTTTGTAATCCTGGTGATATTTAGATCATCTGTATTATTTCATCAATAATATTGAATCGTTTTGTTCTAAACAAAGTTGTGTTCGTTGTTCATTGCATTCACACATTTACTTAAACTCACCACCTTGTGTTCTTTTAAAGTGTGTTGTAGTAGATTCCGCATGCTAAACACATTCAATACATAAATATCTCAATCGAACTATAACCAAAACGTTCCACAATTATTCAAAATTACAGCGGAAATAGGCCTATAAATTAAATAAAGCGGTCCCAACTGTTTATCAGAGTCACCTATGACCATGCCATTGCCAAGCGCCTCCAAGGGTAAACTATCATCTTAAAACCTGAAAATACATGCTAAAGTGTAAACATAAAATTGGTGAGTCCATAGATTTAAGTATTCGTAAATGTGGAACACAAGTTTTTAAACTTTGGTTAATCGATACACTCGTAATGACCATTACACCTGGTAGTATGTCCGTTGCACCCGGTAATATGACCGTTACACCCGGTCCTGTTATATATGTTAGTCCAGTACACCTGGTCAATGTATGTGTCATGTATGTTTCAAGTAAAACAAGCATTGTGTTTAAATAAAAATGAGCATGTATTCTCCCCCAAAACAGTTATAAAACAAGTAAAGGTAGGGGCCATGAACTCACCTTAGTAAAGCAGTCGGAATAGAATCAAGTCAAATAGTATAAGTGTGCGGCACCGGTACGCGACCTATATTAGTATGGCAATTCTTTGTTTACAATTTCAAGTTTGGGACTTGATGATGTTAAAATAAAGTTTTAGAGTGTTTGCGTTATTGTTGTTTGTGTGACATCATTTAAGTTTGAAAACCATTTTCTAGATGTTTGTAAGTACTGGCTCTTGGAAGTGTATAAGTATACAAGTATATAGTAACAAAAGTAGCAAAGACGAATAGGTTTCCGGTTGAAAATATCGGGGAAACAATGTAAGGGAGGTAATTACGAATAAATACTAGACGATGTTAGAAATGGAAATATTAGTGTTAAAGGTATATATATATATATATATCTTGAAAAAAATCGGGCATGACCCGGGTATACGTTTTAGTTGTCTGAGGTGACTAAATGTCACAATGTTTACATTGTAAAAATAAACAGTTTTATGCTATAAAGTTTGTATAAGTGTTTATATTCGTATATGCTTCATCGTTTTTAAATATAACGATATACGAATTGTATATCGTTGATTTTCAAAAGTGATTTTTTAAAATGTTTTAGTTTATTTAAACGTGTAGTTTTATTAGGAAATATTCAGTACTATTCAATAGTTACAACTTGTTATATGTTTATAAAATTATATTTTTGTACGACGAAATTATATGTCGTGACCGAATAAATTGTAACGAGTTGGGACAAGTCAAAATTGGATAAGCAAAACGAACACCCTCGACACCCCTTAACAGATACACAAACAAAATATATAGATTTTCTATGTAATTTGTTGTGAACTCATACGCACCCTTTATGATGGCCTGTTGGGTTTGAGTGGATTATGTTGGGCTCGGCCCAACACTCACTTTGACACACTCACTAAATTTTAAAAAAACTAGAGCCCTAAACATCATCAGTATATAATCACTTCATAACATACTTAATATGATCAAATACTCATAAATTGACAAATGACATGTAAAGAACTCCAAGTATTACAATGATCGTAAGTTAACATTTTACGGATTTCAGTTTGAAGACCCAGAGTTTATTTCCCAAAAATAGTAAGAATGATACAAATCCCCTCTTTGCAAGTGTTATGTGACAAACAAAAGTTTTAACCAACATCGAAACTATCGATTACAATCATAATCCCAAACAATGATCAAATAATAGTATAAAAGTATGTAAGTTTTACAACTCACTTAAGTATTCAAGAGTGTATATTGGAATTGCAAAACATTTAGTTTCTCTAAATAGTCGATGCGCTATACCAGTCACTTAAAAGTCCTAACAACAAACCAAACCACATTCAATAACAATGTTTATCAACAACAAAAGAATGGATTACCTGGCCACACCGAGGCTCGAACCGAGGACCTCTCGGTGGGTGGTGTCACAGAGCGGACGCAACAACTCGGCTTTCCAAACTCAAGCAAAAAAAAAGAAGATAGAACCAGTTTCAACTTAACAACACAAAACTATACTCCACTGTGGTTCGACCACAGTGGGTTTCGACCACAATAAAAACCAAACACAAACAAAACTAGCACAACTTATACCCAATAAGCTAATACGCATAGAATAAGCAATTTAAAAACAAGCACTTCCAAGCCAACTATATGTCTGATTTTAGTTTTCAGTTTTACCATTATAAGTTGCCACACAAAAAAATCAAATAACAACCGAGAATTTACCAATCGTACGAATAAAAAATAAAATCGATCGATTCATTTTAATCCAAAATAAGATTATAACAACAAGACTTCAATAACATCAAGAGTGAAATGAAACCAGAAAATCAAAATGAAATAAATTTCAGAATCCTTACAATGTTTCAAGAAGATCGATTGGACAGAAGTGAAACAACAAGAACCAAAACCCTGTACTCCAAACCCGATTCCAAGGAAATACACACACAATGATTCGTAGATCAATACTCTTGGAGCCTCAGATCTTGGAAAACTATTGTGACGTGTTTGAGTGTGTGGGTCTACTGGAAATCGGTTTACAATAAAAAGAAAAAATAAAGAAAATCTTCGACACACTTTTTGGTCTTGGGAGGTTGGAGGTAACCGTTTCGAGCTAAACTCGCCCTCTTCTTCAATCTCTAAAAATATTTTCGCCTCGTTGACCCTGGGGAGATTGGAATGATAGCGACTGTACCTCTTGGGAAGGAGATAAAGATGATACAGTCATGGATTGTAATAGATCTGGATTTGTAGTTTTGTGTTTGGAGATGGGATATGTATTCGAGGAAGGGGAAGACGATAAGGTTTTTGGGGAGAAAGAAGGAAAAACTATTTTATCTTTATGTGTAGGAGTGGGCGGTTAAGAGGAAAGAAAAAATATAATTTTTTATTGTAGCGTTTTGTTTTATTATTAACGAGTGTATCTTGTGTACCCGTGTCCCGTTAAGCACCGGTGTAAACTTGGTACTCTGGTTTGGCGTAAATGCAAAAACTATAATTTCTGAGAACGTATTTATAAAATTTATATAAATACTCCATTATCGACTCTGGGTATCAATTATTGAATTTATGGAATTACTAAGTTAGTGTTTGTACGCGTGTGGTATCGTTTTTCAGGAAAAATGAGATAACCTCTTGTTTTTATTATGTTGAGGTCTGTAAATAAAAGGAAGTGGAAAATTCCCTTTTTCTGATAAAGTTAATTAGTTTTGGTGAATTGTTGTATGCTACAGTGTGCGGGTTTGCTTCCCGAAATAGTTACACAAGCTCATGAATACTTAATTTAACAGTTAGGTAATTATAAATTAATATTTATTATTAAAATATTAGTGGGAAAATTATCGTTTGTCACATCCTTCCCGCCTTCGAAGAAAAACCGTCCTCGGCTTTCACTTAGAGTTACCTGATGGATTTGAGAAAAGGTGTGGATATTTACGCTTGATTTCATCTTCAAGCTCCCACATGAATTTGGGACCTCTTTGAGAAGCTATTGAACTTTGACGATCGAGACATGAAGTGTTTGCTTTGAAGTACAAAATTTCTTGCGGTGAGTATTCCCATCATAACATGATCCTTCCTGAATTAAACATAGGTGATCAGGCTATGTTTAATTAAGGATTGATAATGCCATGTTCGGTTTAGTCAAGATAGTATTGGGATCATTACGTATAAGCAGTATCGGCCATTCTGTTTGTAAGATACTAATCGAAATAGTTAATAAAGGAGCACAACCGTATATAAGACGATAGTAGAATAGTTTGCAGGAAATTTTCAAAGATGGTTTATACAATAAAGAGCGTAACAGAAGGAAGTCATCATAATGCCTTGACATAAAATGATAGGGTATTCAATAGATGAAAAATCCACACAATGCAACGAAAAAATAAAATCTTAAGGAAGTACAAGCATTCAAGGAAATACAACCCAAGAGGGTCAAGACTTAGGTCTTATTATGCAAAGCAGGGAACGCTCTCTTCTTAAACATTGTTATCACCCATGACGTTGTTGAGGTCCTGGCGAGCTTCTCCTCCTCCTAACGCATATGCGTTCCCACGAGTTCTTCCTTTATTCTGATTCTTTAGCTCTGGGCATTCACTCCTGAAGTGCCCTATCACTCCACACTCACAGCAGGTTATCATGACGTTCTGGTCCATCACGAGGGTGGGATCCTTGCAATCTTTAGCTTTGTGTCCAACCTTTTGGTAGTTCCCACACTGAGTGGGGCAAGGTCCATTGTGGTGAAATCGACACTTGTTGCACTTGGGTAAAGTTCCAGCATAACCTTTCCTCTCTCCCAACATAGTAGTATAGACCTTGGCGGCCTCTTGTCGCTTGTTCTGGGTGTTCTTGTTGTTGTTGTTGTCTCCGGAGTGATCATCCCGTTTCCTTTTGTTTTCTACCACCTTCTCGGTGGTATCCTCGATAAGTTGGTCCATTAGCTTGTTGGCCACTTCCATAGTCTCATGGAGATCAGCAGCCTTGAAGGTTGTGAAATTACCCTTGTTGGATGTGGGTAATCCTCCAATTTATCTCTCCAATAGTCAAGCTTCAGTTTGGACCATCTCAGGGCACAATAAAGCCAACTCTTGAAAGCGTTGGTTGTATGCAGCAATGTTGGTACCCTGCACCTTGAGGTTATAAAACTCGACCTCTAACTTTTTAACCTCATTGCAAGGGCAATACTTTTTTAGTACCATTTCCTTAAAGTTTTCCAAGTGCATTGCGTAAGCGGCGTCATAGCCAGCAGACCTTAGATAGTTATTCCGCTAGGTTAGAGCAGCATCCATGAAGGTGAACGATACATACTTAACCCTATCTTCATCCGCACAACTACATATTCGAAACACAGTCTCCAGCCTTTCAATCCATCTGACCAAAACAACAGCTCCCTCGGTTCCTCCAAAACTTCCAGTCATGGTCTTTCGGAACTCTTGATAGGTGAAGCAGCGGTTGTTGTTGTTTGTAGGTCTTGAGGTTTCGACATCAGTAGTTGAGTTATTTACATTTCGCTGCAGCCAGTGCTGCTGCCATACGGTCATTAACCAACTGATCTAGCATGGCTTGATTCACAATAAGCGGGTTTGCTCCATTCCCAGTTGGAAGAGTGGTAGCATCAGGTCGACCACGTGTGGTCTTGGTTGTCCTTCTTATAGGAGCCATTTATTTGTCATAGATTAATAGTCGTCACATGGCTGCGGAGGCTATGCCTTGCTTCCCATACGACATGTCCCTTCTAAATAATGAAGGAAGAGTGAGACCTAATAGTGATGTGCCCTAAGAGTAGATGTCTCGAGGAAACATGTTTTAAGGCGATAGGTTGAGGTCGTGCCCAAATGGATTGGTGGATTTCTAGATGATGGTAAATTAGGTGTTTCAAAAGAATTGGGTGAGCGTTCGAACTCGGAGTCGGGTAGTGAAATCGTGTAGGGGAAAGTAAGTTGTGACAAGTACGGTATGTATATATAAGTATGTAGAAAATACTTTTGGTATATAGTGTAAGTCAAGTACGATATAAATCATCAAATGGTAAAGCATAGCATATAGTTGTGTCAAGTAAAATAGTAATTAAGGCAACAAGCTTGGCAGGCATGCATGTGATGGTCATATGGTTTCGTTTTTGTAAAAGTAGTTATGTTCTAGGTTTGAAAAATACCCAGTTCTCTATAACCAAGGCTCTGATACCAATCTGTAACACCTCTAAAATCAGGTCCAGCGGAAGCATACATGTCACTGGGGTGTTATTCAATTGGTATCGCAACACAAGTACAAAGAACGGTTTTTACCTCAGTCATTTAGAATAAAAATTCATTAACAAAAAGTGTTAAATTTACATTATTCAAAAGTAGAGCGGATATAGGCCTATAAATTAAATAAAGCGGTCCCAACTGTTTATCAGAGTCGCCTATGACCATGCCATTGCCAAGCGCCTCCAAGGGTAAACTATCATCTTAAAACCTGAAAATACATGCTAAAGTGTCAACATAAAGTTGGTGAGTTCATAGATTTAAGTATTCGTAAATGTCGAACACAAGTTTATAATGTTTGGTTAATCGGTACACTCGTAATGACCATTGCACCTGGTAGTATGTCCGTTACACCCGGTAATGTGACCGTTACACCCGGTCCTGTTATATATGTTAGTCCAGTACACCTGGTCAATGTATGTGTCATGTATGTTTCAAGTAAAACAAGCATTGAGTTTAAATAAAAACGAGCATGTATTCTCCCCCAAAACAGTTATAAAACAAGTAAAGGTAGGGGCCATGAACTCACCTTAGTAAAGCAGTCGGAATAGAATCAAGTCAAATAGTATAAGTGTGCGTTACCGACACGCGACCTATATTAGTATGGCAATTCTTAGTTTACAATTTAAAGTTTGGGACTTGATGAAGTTAAAATAAAGTTTTAGAGTGTTTGCGTTATTGTTTTTTGTGTGGCATCATTTAAGTTTCAAAACCATTTTCTAGATGTTTGTAAGTACTGGCTCTTGGAAGTGTATAAGTATACAAGTATATAGTAACAAAAGTAGCAAAGACGAATAGGTCTCCGGTTGACAATAACCGGGAAACGATGTACGGGAGGTAATTACGAATAAATACTAGACGATGTTAGAAATGGAAATATATATATATATATATATATATATATATATATATATATATATATATATATATCTTGACAAAAATCGGGCATGACCCGGGTATACGTTTTAGTTGTCTGAGGTGACTAAATGTCACAATGTTTACATTGTAAAAATAAACAGTTTTATGCTATAAAGTTTGTATAAGTGTTTATATTCGAATATGTTTTATCGTTTTTAAACATAACGATATACGAATTGTATATCGTTGATTTTCAAAAGTGAGTTTTTAAAATGTTTTATGTTATTTAAACGTGTAGTTTTATTAGGAAATATTCAGTTTTATTCAATAGTTACAACTTGTTATATGTTTACAAAATTAGATTTTTGTACGACGAAATTATATGTCATGACCGAATAAATTGTAATGAGTCGGGACAAGTCGAAATTAGATAAGCAAAAAGAACACCCTCGACACCCCTTAACAAATACACAAACAAAATATATTGATTTTCTATGTAATTTACCGTGAACTCATACGCACCCTTTATGATGGCCTGTTGGGCTTGAGTGGATTGTGTTGTGCTCGGCCCATCACTCACTTTGACACACTCACTAAATTTAAAAAAAACTAGAGCCCTAATCAACATCAGTTTATAATCCCTTCATAACATACTTAATATGATCAAATACTCATAAATTGACAAAAGACTTGTAAAGAACTCCAAGTATTACAAAGATCGTAAGTTAACATTTTACGGATTTCAGTTTGAAGACCCAAAGTTTATTTCCTAAAAATAGTACGAATCATACAAATCCCCTCTTTGCAAGTGTTATGTAACAAACAAAAGTTTTAACCGACATCAAAACTATCGATTACAATCACAATCCCAAACAATGATCAAATACTAGTATAAAAGTATGTAAGTTTTACAACTCACTTTGGTATTCAAGTGTGTATATTGGAATTGCAAAAGATTTAGTTTCTCTAAACAGTCGACGCGCTATACCAGTCACTTAAAAGTGCTAACGACAAACCAAACCACATTCAATAACAAGGTTTATCAACAACAAAAGAAGGCATAACCTGGCCACACCGAGGACCTCTCGATGGGTGGTGTCACAAAGCGGACCCAACAACTTGGCTTTCCAAACTCAAGCAAAACAAAAAGATAGAACCAGTTCAACTTGTCAACACAAAACTATACTCCACGGAGGTTCGACCGCAACCAAAAACCAAACACAAACAAAACTAGCACAACTTATACCCAATAAGCTAATTCGCACAGAATAAGCAATTTAAAAACAAGCACTTCCAAGCCAAATATATCTCTGATTTTAGTTTTTAGGTTTACCATTATAAGTTGCCACATAAAAAATCAAATAACAACCGAGAATTTACCAATCGTACGAATCAAAAATAAAATCGATCAATTCATTTGAATCCAAAACAAGATTATAACAACAAGAGTGAAATGAAACCAAAAAATCAAAATGAAATAAGTTTCAGAATCCTAAAAAGGTTTCAAGAAGATTGATTTGACAGAAGTGAAACAATAAGACCCAAAATCCAGTAATCTAAACTCAATTCCAAGCAAATCCACACACACCGATTCTTAGATCAATACTCTTGAAGCCTCAGATCTTGGAAAACTATTGTGATGTGTTTGAGTGTGTGGATCTACTGGGAATCGGTTTTCAATAAAAAGAAAACAAAAAAGAAAATCTTCGACACACTTTTTGGTCTTGGGAGGTGGGAAGTAACCGTTTCGAGCTAAACTCGCCCTCTTCTTCAATCTCTAAAAATATTTTTGCCTCTTTGACCCTGGGGAGATGGGAATGATAGCGACTATACCTCTTGGGAAGGAGATAAAGATGATACAGTCATGGATTGTAATAGATCTGGATTTGTAGTTTTGTGTTTGGAGATGGGAGATGTATTCGAGGAGGGGGAAGACGGTAAGGTTTTTGGGGAGAGAGAAGGAAAAATGTTTTTATCTTTATGTGTAGGGGTGGGCGGTTAAGAGGAAAGAAAAAATATAAGTTTTTATTATAGGGTTTTGTTTTATTATTAACGAGTGTATCGTGTGTACCCGTGTCCCGTTGAGCACCGGTGTAAACTTGGTACTCCGATTTGGCGTAAATGCGAAAAATATAATTTCTGTGAACGTTTTTATAAAATTAATATAAATGCACCATTATCGACTCTAGGTATCAATTATTGAATTTATGCCATTACTAAGGAAGTGTCGGTATGTGTGTGGTATCGTTTTTAAGGAAATATGAGATAACGTCTCGTTTTTATTATGTTGAGGTTTGTAAATAAAAGGAAGTGGAAAATTCACCTTTTTCTGATAAAGTTAATTAGTTTTGGCCAATTGTTGTATGCTACAGTGTGCGGGTTTGCTTCCCGAAATAGTTACGCAAGCTCATGAATGCTTAATTTAATAGTTAGGTAATAATAAATTAACATTTATTATTAAAATATTTGTGGAAAAATTACCGTTTGTCACAAATTCTCACACGAGAAAGAACATGGTCCATCTATAAAGTATGAGCCTTTTCAGTTGGCCGTTTGTCAATGTCTTGTTCCCATTCCATGAAGTGGGCAATGAGGAGTTTGGTGAATCGAGGGAAAGGAATTTTGTAGCTCTTCTTTTGCGTAAATTGGTGAGCTTGATAGATAATGTCGGTCCAGATATACTTGGCATAATCAAGATGAGCCAAGTTGATGACTCGCCAGAAGAATTGCAGATGTTCAAGTCTGGGGTACTCGTGACCCGTTTCCTTTCTCGTGATGGTGTACATAGTCAACCACGGTTGAGGAATGTATCTTCTGTCCACCTTGGATTTTGATGTGATCTCTTCAAATGAATCATCACAGCCAAGGTGTTTTAAGGACTTGACTATACGTTCAAAAGTTGGATCATCTACAAACTTTCTGTTCTTGCCAAAAACAGTTGGAGGAACCCCAAGAATATTTCGAAGAAGATGAACGTCAAACTTGATGAGTTTCTTGTCCAGAGTGACTATCATGGTCTTGGTGTCCCGACTGATGATCAAGGAGTGCCAGAACTGATTGAGGTAGATTTCTGGAAATGTAGCGGATCTTGTTAGAACATGTCTGCAAAAGTGTTTCTTCAAAATTTCTACCATGATCTGACATGAAGGGTGGCAAGGTAATATCTCCAAATCTACTATGTAGTTGGACACACCTATCTTTCTTTCATCTTCTTCTGGTTTCAAGTCATTCCTTGCTATGGATGTTTGAGACATTTTGATCCAGAGTAGCACAAACACCAACAAAGAAACATAATGGAAATTGCATATTTGTGTTAGTGTAAGTCATTTATTACATGATCTGTGCCTAAGTGATATGATGCACCATATAGAGAAACATGCATGATTATCATGAATAATAGGAACACAGTAAACAAACAACCATATAAGAGAAAACACAATTGTTCAACTTGACACATTTCTATATTGGAAAATTTTTACAAGTTTGAAAAATTCAGCTTACTCAAAGGAATAATGATCTTACTCGAAGAAAGAGTGAAAAACATCCTTACCCTAAGGATTTAAGAAAAAAATTGAAAAGAACAGCCCTTTATTGGAGATAACCATTTTCCTTACTTGAAAATTTTGAAACCCTCCTAACTCGGAGAAACTACATTAAATCCTTACTTGAAGAAATTTCATACTTACACGAAAAGTTAGATAAAAATTTACTAACTCGGAGAATGTTTCCTTACTCAAAGATTTTAAGAAAAATTTCTTAGTCGAAGAATGTTTCCTTACTCGAAGAGGTTAAGACAAATTTCTTAGTCGAAGAAATTTTCCTTTCTCGAAGAATGTAAGGAAAAATTTCTTAGTCGAAGAAATTTTCCTTACTCGAAGAATGTAAGGAAAAATTTCTAAGTCCAAGAAATTTTCCTTACTCGAAGGATTTTATAAAACTTTTCTAAGTAGAAGAAATCAATCTCTTACTCGAAGAATTTCATAAAATTTTCTAAGTAAGGAAAATTTCTCTTCTAACTCGAAGACATTCATCCTTAGTTGAAGAAATTCATCCTTACTCAAAGGATTTCATACTTAATCGCATTCTATATTAGACTGATTCAGTGACCATGCAAGCATCAAATACCTTCCTAAACAAATTCTAAACAACTCCTATAATCCAGAAATCTAAGCAAACTAACACATTGGCCATAAAAGATTATTATGCAATATGAATTTCTTAGACTTAGAGCATGTGTTTGATTTATTTTACAAGGCTTAAGGTGCATGATTTAAGGACCTATATAAGCATAACTAACTACTCAAAACACATACACAAAACGCCTAGTAGTAGCAGCAATGCATACAACTTAATTAAACCCTAAAACATTCAATTTTCATACGCAGATGTTAACTAACACAATTAAGCAGCTTTAGAGCAATCGTAGACATAAATTAAGCTAAAGAGCTAAATTAATTATTCTAAAACCTAATACACAAGAAATGCCCAATTTGGCTCCTTAAACCCTAATTCTTCGATTAAGAAACTTAACCATAGAAATGATTCAAGAATTTAGGCGAGTGATAATCATGCATAATTGAATGAGTATAACACTTACAATCGTTAAATTAAGGAAGATCAAAAAGCTTGGATTAATGTTTAAAAAATGGCGGTAATTTGGTATGGTTTTGAGTTTGTGTGTTTTAAAAAATTCTGAGTTAGTGGCTTATATAGGGAATAGTTTGAAATTTTGTCAAGTTTAGTCCCTTAACTCGTATTTCCCATCAAATACAATCCTTATGTTACAATCTTTTGACAATTGACAACAACAGTCCTTGAGGTTTGTTGTTGTTATATCCTTGGTCCAATTGTTCGTAAACTTTTGTAATTTACATTTCTCCCCGTTAAACTAACAAATACTTTTAGAACTTTGTCAAACTATTAGTTCAAGAGATCACAGAAATGTTGCACGATGAAGATTTGTTGATGCAAATAATGTTCTAAAAACGTTATTTATATCTTTCGATAACTTCACGTTTTGATGATAACAAAATGTGAAAACACTTTACGTCAAAATTAACGTAAACAAGTTTTTAGTCGAAAGATCCCGTCTCTAAAAATGATCAAAGAAGTGAATTTGACAAATGTTCAAAGAAGTTAATTTGTGTTTCAAACCTCACATTTTTAATGTGACAAAACGTTTTTTCAAAAATATACCTTACAAGTTATTTTTGATTTAAAAAGAAATGTTTTATTGGAAAAATAAGTTTAAAAATCATAACAGCTATTTTCCCGCCTAAAATAAGCTCCAAATTTCCACAAATAAACTTTCACCACTAAAACCAAAAATTGGAGCTTCCTTGTCTAGCACAGTACCACTAAATTTAGTGGTACCGTGGGTATTTAGTGGTACCGTGTACCTATAATGGCCAAATTTCTTCTGCCTATAAATACCAGCCCTCTTCACAGTTTTTGGGCATCCTTTTTCACGCACAACTTTCTGAATTCAAAACTCTTATCACTTCTTCTCTCCTTTGATCATTTAGTTTAGTTTTCTTTTGTTTAAGAGTGATCCAACCATCCAACCAAGTGATCACCTTCATTCCTCTACTAGTGCAAGAGAAGAACACAAGGTATCAAAGAAGATACAAAGTGTTGTAGTCATAGTTAGTGCACTTGTAACACTTGTTACATACTTGTTGTATCCTAGCATACATCAAGTTCATTTTCTTTTGAGTAGTTTATGAGAGTAGATCATTGTGATCTTGTCGAGATCTTTGAGATCTCTTGTAGCTTGTGAGCTTGTGACTTGATCAAGAAGATCAATGGTAGATCGGGTAGATCTAGTCAAGTGTGTTGATCAAGTGGATCAAGGGTAGATCGGGAATGTGTTGATTGTGTGAATTAGTAAGGATCGTGTGGATCGTGGTAGATTGGTACTAGCTAAGATTAGTACTCGACATTTAGCTTAGTGTCGGAAATAAGGATTAGCGACATTGTACGGTTTTCTCCGCCTGAAGGGAGCCTTGTTGACATAGTGCTTAGAACACTCGAGTTTGGTACTCGAGGAGTGGATTAGGGAAAAGAAGAGCTTCGTGACCGAACCACTATAAATCTCTCTATCCCGGTTTGATCTTTCCATCTTTTTTCTTTATAATTATTGTTTATAATAGATAGTATTGTTTAGTGTTCATATTGGTGTTGAATGATTTCACAAAAGAATCGAATCAAAGTTTTTCGTAAGTAAATTTTAAAAATCCGTAAAACTATTCAACCCCCCCTCTTCTAGTTTTCCAAAATTGGTACCAGAGCTACGTCAGGCAAGATTTTAAAATGAATTGTATTTTAAAACTTGAATAGATCAATGGATTTTGACAAATATCAAGAAGGGCAATAAATGCAAAGACCACCACTTTTTGAAACCAATTGTTTTATATATTGGAAAACAAGATTCGAAACGTACGTGAAATCAAAAGACATTGATCTTTGGCATATTATTACTGAGGGTGACTTTCAACGGATTGAAAAGAATCCGGAAACTAAAAGGGATGAAATAGTTCCTTATAATAAACAAAGTGACAACCTTAAAAGAAAACTAGCCAAAAATGATGAGGCTAAAATGATGATTTATAATGCTTTGCTGAAAAAGGAATTTGAAAGAATTTTTATGTGTAACAAGGCAAAAGAAATTTGGAAAACTTTGTTAGTCACTCACCAAGGTAATAATCAAGTCAAAGAGAACAAGATAGATCTTCTTGTGCAACAATATGAACAATTTCCCATTCCGGAAGATGAATCTATTGATAATGCTTTTGCTAGATTTAATACTATTATTACAAGTCGTAAAGCTCTTGATGAAGGTAATTCTAGCAAGAACTATGTTAGGAAGTTTCTTAGGGCTCTACATCTCAAATGGAGAGCAAAGCTCACCGCCATTGATAGTCAAAGAACTTGGCGACATTATCACTTGATGAACTAATAGGAAACTTGAAGGTTCATGAAATGATAATCAAGAATGACTTCGACATAGTAAAAGGCAAAAGCAAGAGAGTTAGATCTCTAGCATTAAAAGCTAAAAAGGAGTCTAGTGATGAGGAAAGTTCGGATTCCGATAGTGAAGACGAAGAATATGCACTAGCCGTTAGAGATTTTAAGAATTTCTTTAGGAGAAGAGGTAGGTTCGTTAGACAACCTCGTGATGAAAAGAAGTCGTCACAAAAGAACCGAGATGAGAAGAAAGGAAAGAGTGATAGGAAATGCTTTAGATATGGAGATCCTAATCACCTCATCGGAGAATGTTCTAAACCACCGAGAACAAACAACCAAAGAGCTTTCATAGGAGGCCCTTGGAGTGATAGCAGTGAAGAAGAAGAGAATAAGCCCAACGACGAAACATGTCTAATGGCTCAAGCTTCTAATGAGGTACATTGCGACTCTTCTTACTATAGTGATGATAATTCGTCAATAGATGATAATAGACTATATGATGATTATAATAAACTATGTGAAGTAAGTTCAAAAATCATAACTAGAAACAAAACACTAAAAGTAAAATTGCATAAACTCGAAGTGAAAATTTTAGAACTGAAAGACCAAGTAAAAAGACTTGAGAAAAATAAAGAAGTAGATGTTGAATGTAGGTCATGCATTTGTCTTCGAGTAGAGAATGAAAAACTCAAATAAAATTCTTTAAGGATCATTAAGTTTGATAAAGGAACAAAGACACTTAATGACATGCTTAAAAACGTTAGGTATAGTGAACATGCCGGAACGGGCTTAGGATTTGACCCAAATAAAGCTTCTACAAGTGGAACTAAACAAGTAAAATTTGTAAAATCTGGAGAATATGAAATAGCAGAGGACTGTAGCTCTAAAGGTACAGACGGCACCACTAAAATTAGTGGTGTCGTGGTACCGTCTGTTGCTAAAGTCGAAACAGGGTCAATATTAAAAAATAACTTAAGTCCTAAACCGAGTCACATAGTAGTTAATAATGTCAAAGTACTGATTTCTAGTAAATAGGAAGTCAAAAGTTTTTACAAACCTTTGTCAACCCCCGGGCTTGGTTTTGTAAAACCTAATACTAGATTAAAGGCTCCTCCACCTAGAAGAACAAATGTTCCTAAACCTCAGTCAAGAACTCCTCTACCGAGAGGTAACTTTAGGAGACAAAATTATCCATGTAATCATCCCGTAATTGAATAATCGTCACTAAAAAGTTACTTACCATGGAAATTGTTTCGATTCAACATCCAAACCAAATGAAGAAATGCATGAGATATTTAACACTAACCACTTTGGACCCATGAGATATTGGGGACCAAATATTTGAGTTTCTGTCTTGCTAGATAGATATGATTGAGAATCAAATTGGAGTCCAATGAATGGAGTATGATAAGTGATTACACTAATCTCATGACGCAAAATCAAGTCTTTTCTCATATTACTTAGCATACAACAAAGGTTGATTCACGTTTTTGAGTTATAAGCAACATCTCAGGCTAAGGTACGCTTCCTCAAAACCCCCTTAATATTAGATATACTAAGCATGTAGAGTTCTTAGAATCTAGCTTAGTGAGCACTAACATAATGGACGTGAAAAGTGCATCCCTAAATGGTTTTGTCAACAAGGAGGTATATGTAGTACAACCTCCGGGATTTGTTGATCTATAAAAACCATATCATATTTATAAACTCAAGAAAGCACTCTATGATCTTAAATAAGCCTCCTAAGCTTGGAACGACATATTAAAAGCTTTCTTACTTAAAGATGAATATACCATGTGAATGGTTGACAACACACTTTTCATGATGAAACGAAATTCACATCTCATCATTGCTTAAATATTTGTCGACGACAATTATGTCAGACTCAACTTGTCCAGAAATGTACAATGATCGTTCAAAGATCATGCATGACAAGTCTGAGATGAGCATGACGAATGAATTAAGTTTCTTCCCTATCCCTCATATAATATTATTTGAAGATAGTATCTTCTTAAATCTAAGTATACATTATATATATATATATATATATATATATATATATATATATATATATATATATATATATATATAAGAAATTTAACTTAGAACAATATTAATCGATGAAAACGCCTATGTCCGCAAAGACGAATCTCACAAAAGACGATGAAAGTGAGTACGCGGATAGTACTAAGTTTAGGGGCATAATAGGTAATTTATTTTATCTAACGGTAAGTAGGCCCGATATCATGTCTAGTGTCTGCCCTTGTGCTCGCTTCTAAGAAGGATCCCAAAACTTCTTACCTTGAAGCGGTTAAGTATCTTTCGATGCATTAAAGGCACTATACACTTGGGATTGCACTATCTCATGGGGATTCTTGTAGAAAATATTGTCTATACTAACTCTGATAATGCGGGGGATAATGTGCATCGAAAAAGTTAGAGTGATGTTTGTACCTTCATGGGTTGTTGTCAAACTTCTTGGTTCTCCAAGAAACAAATGATTCTTGTTGTCTCTACGACCGAAGCCGAATACGTAAGCGCCGGAAAGGCATGACAACAAGCACTATGGATGAAACAAGCTATATCGACTGCGACATCCATCTCAACAATATTCCTATGAAGTGCGACAACCGAGGTTCAAATTGACTTGACCAAGAACCTCATGCAATGCTCGTGTACGAATCACATAGAAGTACGTCATCTCCTCCGTCATAATAATGCCCAAAACGGAAACATTTCTATTGAAAAGTTTTCCTCAAAGGAAAACATCGTCGATATCCTAATCAAACCTCTCAAACGAGAATCCTCTTAATATCTTCGTCCAAGTCTAGGATTGATGGAACACATTCCGTGAATTTTACAATTCCCATGTGATCAAATACGTCCTTTAAATCCATCTTATGACTAATTAAATATTTCACTGGAAATATTGAAATCATCATTTATTTCTCGTCTCATGACTTTTAATATTTCACTGGAAATATTGGGTCATCCGTCACATCCGTCTTATGACTAATTAAATATTTCACTTGAAATATTGAAGTCATCTCTTATGCTCATCTCATGACTTTTAAATATTTCACTGGAAATATTGAGTCATCCTTCACATCCCTCTTATGACTACTTGAATATTTCACTGGAAATATTGAAGTCATCTCTTAGGTCTCGTCTCATGGCTTTTTAATATTTCACTGTAAATATTAAGTCATTCTTCACGTCCCTCCAAATGACTATTTCCGTATTTCCTTGGAAATAACAAAGTCATCCTTTCACGTTGAGTCTCATCATTCAAATCTCAATGGACACATCTCATAAAAGAATTTATGACTATCTATTTCATTAGAAATATTAAAGTCACACCTCGTATCGCTTGACTTTTAATATTTCACTGGAAATATTGGGTCATCCGTCACATCCGTCTTATGACTAATTAAATATTTCACTTGAAATATTGAAGTCATCTCTTATGCTCTTCTCATGACTTTTAAATATTTCACTAGAAATATTGAGTCATCCTTCACATCCCTCTTATGACTACTTGAATATTTCACTGGAAATATTGAAGTCATCTCTTAGGTCTCGTCTCATGGCTTTTTAATATTTCACTGTAAATATTAAGTCATTCTTCACGTCCCTCCAAATGACTATTTCCGTATTTCCTTGGAAATAACAAAGTCATCCTTTCACATTGAGTCTCATCATTCAAATCTCAATGGACACATCTCATAAAAGAATTTATGACTATCTATTTCATTGGAAATATTATAGTCATACCTCGTATCGCTCTAATGACTACTTATGTATTTTCTCGGAAATATTAAAGTCATTTCTTGTTGTCTATCCTAGTCAAAAGAGTTTATTAGGTATAAACTCTCCCCTCGCATCAAAAAGTCCTACTAATTAAGTAAGATTAATTCATCAAAAATCAAAATGAAAAAAAAAGGTCAGCCTCAGTAGTGCACGGCACCACTAAACATTAGTGGTACCGTTCATCTGATACTCCCATTTTTCTTCCTCTTTCCTTCTGCATACTCATTCTAAACATAACATCACTTCCCTTTTTCTGTCAAAACCGAACCTCTCAACCAAAAATTCAATTACACCCTTGCAAGATCAAATTCGAGGCATTTATCTTCAAGATTATCAACTATTTCCATCTTTTCAACAATTAATTGTAAGTCATTTGACTCTAATTTCCTTTAATCTTGAGTCTAGGGTTTGTTCTTATGCAAAAAATTGAATTGGGGCTTTTCAATTTTGATTGAATTTTTATGCATATAGGACTAGGATTAGACAATGTATAAGTTACATGATTCCCTAAACATATGATTCCACTTACATTACATACCTTAGTCCAAAGTTTACCATTTATATTGTAACTAGATTAAATATTTTTAGTGGAATCATGTTTAGGATACTTAAAATTGGATTACAAGTCACTAACATTCAAGCTTTTCAACTTTAAGATTTTTGGCGCCAAGTTGTTGCATTTGCCAAACACCCCATTTTCATTGTTTTTGAAAAATTTCACGCTACTAGGACCATGAAACATTTTTCGTGCATTGTTGATACAAACTAAAAGGCATTTTCGCATGCATACATGATCTCACAAATATTGATCGAATTACATAACTAATATGTATTCTTCGACATTCTTGTTTGAGCAAAACTGAATTTAGGAGCGTTTGGGTAACCTCATTATTTTTGTTTTAGAGTCGAGATTACCGCAGCTCCACATTGTTTGCATATAGGTACACACACTAGAAATCTGATCATCAAAATACAATAGTTAACATATAAATACTTATATATTTTTGTAGGTAACAATGCCTCGTACCGATTACCAAGACACCAAATCCTACGTCCCTTCACTAATCGATGATCCAAACATTCTCGATGAGCAAAAAGCTCATCTTCTTAGAGTCCAACATTGATATATACACGAAGGTCGTGTAGTCGATGCTTATTTTTTTCCTTTGAATGGCATACAAGTATGCTTTCCTACGATCCACTTTGATTGTTTAGATAAAATAAACGATCAAATTTGTCCTCGTTCCATCCTCGAATTCTATAGTCGATTTCGTACCATCAATGATCTTGAGGGTAACGTCTTCCTTGATTTTTGGATCCAAAATCAAAATATCGTTTTGTCCATCACCGAGCTTGGTGACATTCTAGGTGTTCCTTCCTATGGTCAATGTGCCTACACAGAAGACCATTCCTTAGAGTCCCTTCATTATCATGTTGAAAGTGAAGGTCCATATCTTAACGAAATCCCCGACCTTCAAATCATAAAGCAACATGTCCAAATCCCTCGTGTCGCCAACACGTACCTCAAACGTGATGGTTCCATAATCCACCTCGACCCCAACCATATCTATCTCAAGGAAATTCATCCCGATCTCAAAAATTGGGAACTGCTTCTATGTAAAAACATCTTGTGTCTTGCGGGCAACCGGGATCATGTTCCGGCAAGTTTAGCCCATATGCTCTATTGCCTTAGTAACGAGGATCAATACAACCTCGCATACTACATGGCAAAAAGAATGGCAAACATTCATAGTCAGTCCAATAAGCTCATGCCATACGGTATGTTGCTTACTCGTCTCTTCCGTTGGGTTATGGCCAATTACCCATATCTCAATAATGCCGACTACATCCCTGTTAATCCTATCATGAAACCCCTTGGTGGACCACAACATCACACAAAGCAACGTAGTGACAAATGGTCTAAACATGGTCGTAAATCCGCTTCCGATGCTACTTTCTCTTCTTCCTCCTTCCGTCATGGATCGTCATCTCACCCTATGGATGAGGATGATGATGAAGTGAATGAAGAAGGAACCTCTCGTACTCGTACTCCTTCACCCGACACTTTCATTCGTAATCTTGACACGTCAACCTTCACACCAACAATCGACCTTCCTTACAACAACACCAATCTAAATGCGGTAATGAGAAGGTAAACGACGATGTATAATCATCAAGTGTCCATGCACAAGCAAACCATTGGGGGGTTCAACTCAATCGGAAAGGCACTCAAAGGGATTGGAAACAAGATCAAGAAGTTGGGAAGAACGAGAGATTAAACAATGCTAACTTAATTAGTATTATTGACTCAAGTATTATTAAATTATTACTCATGGGGTCTTGGCTACGGCCATTTAACATTAACAGGGTGGGCTTAACTTAGGATCATTAAATTGACATGAGTTGTTTTGAGTATTTAATGAAGGTTTATTCTTGGTTATATTTTTCTCACGAGCTTTATTTATTTCTTATCTTTTATTTTTCTCTTGCATGCTCTAGTTGATTATATCACTTGATGAATTGCATGCTTAATAGTAGCCTAAACTTAGATAATCACATGCTCTTGTTTGTTGCTAGTGTTATGAAAACTAGGTGATTACTCTTTAGTGAATAGAGGCAATAGGATTTGCTGCAAATAGTACCCCTAGAATTACCCATTTAGGCAGCCTAAATCCTGTAGAACTGGTAAAAATGTCAACTGCAGGTCACTGCACCACTAAATAGGGCACGACACCACTAAATTTTGTGGTACCGTGGGTGATTTAATGGTACCGTCCCCTGGAATGACGTTTTTAACTGTTTGTTTTCACTTGTTGACTTTCTTTCCCTTAGATTCTTCAAACATGTGCTGATTCCAACATTCCCAATTCCCTAAACTCACCATCCTACCAATCCATGCATGCATTTGATTTGGCTATTTAAGCTCTTATCATGCATGCATCTTCCTCACTATCACACACTTATCATAAACTCACCATTTCCTCTACCATGGCTACCACCTCTCACAAAGTAAAGAAACCAAGACTCAACATAAAACAACCCAAGGAAATACTTCTCACTGATCTTACACTAGAGGATGATGAAGACTTTCATACACCATTACCCTCAACCAATTCAACCTCATCAATTTCTACACCTTGGTTCCTTCAAAAGGCATTTCTACTATGCCAACCTCATCATCATCTTCCACAATTAGGACTACCATACCTTTACTCCCACCTAGTCCTCCTCAACCATTAGCACTAACCTTCACTCTATCACCAGCAATTCCTTTTTAGCTTGGGTCCAACACATCATCATCTTTCGCCTCTCCATCACTACAACCACTAATGGGTCACCCCATTATGTACCCTCTAGAGCCACATAGCCTGAGTTGTGCATGTTGTCATCATAACCGAAACCTCATCTTCAACCTTAGGGAATAATTGAACTTCATGTTCTCCTACCTTGAAAACCTCCTCACACCACCACAAGGACCCATCATACCACCTCCTCCACTAACCAATAGCCCAAACAACTAAACAATTTAATGTTTAGTTTCCAATAATAAAAGTCTAGGAACCCTTTTGTTATTGAAGCAAATGGTAGGGCCTCTTGTCACTAAAGATTTCTATGTGCTTGTTGTACTTTATGTTTATGTTTTAGTCATACTTTATGTATGATATTTCTGTCTATGAATAGATGAGCTTCTTGTGTGGTTGTTTTACATTTTATGGTTTTTGGCTTCTTAGCACTTTTATTAGTTTATGGTTGGATATTTGTCATGGTTGCTACATGTTAGATATTGTATGTGTGTAATCTAACTTTGTTTTGTAGCAAGAACCATTGCTCGATTCCTTGGTGTCCTCCAAACGAGGGGAAGTATACATCAAGGGGGAGCCTTAGCAACCTTTTTGCTATGACAAAAAGGGGGAGAAATGGGATATAAACTCATGCTAAAAACTTGTTAAAATTAATTTTTAACTTAAATTGAGTTTATGTTTTGTCATTATCAAAAAGGGGGAGTTTGTTGATGCAAATAATGTTCTAAACACTTTATTTATATCTTTCGATAACTTCACGTTTTGATGATAATAAAATGTGAAAAAACTTTACGTCAAAATTAACGTAAACAAGTTTTTAGTCGAAAGATCCCGTCTCTACGTAAATCACTCTAGGTATGAACAAACAAATCTACAACTTGACAAATGATCAAAGAAGTGAATTTGTGTTTCAAACCAAACATTTTTAATGTGACAAAACATTTTTTCAAAAATATACCTTACAAGTTATTTTTTAATTAAAAAGAAATGTTTTATTGGAAAAATAAGTTTAAAAATCAAAACAACTATTTTCCCCCCAAAATAAGCTCCAAACTTCCCCAAATAAACTTTCACCACTGAAAACAAAAATTGAAGCATCTTTGTCTGGCACGGTACCACTAAATTTAGTGGTACCGTGTACCTATAATGGGCAAATTTCTTCTGCCTATAAATACGAGCCTTCTTCACAGTTTTTAGGCATCCTTTTTCACACACAATTTTTTGAGGTCAAAATTCTTATCACTTTTTCTCTTCTTTGATCATATAGTTTAGTTTTCTTTTGTTTAAGAGTGATCCAATCATCCAACCAAGTGATCACCTTCATTCCTCTACTAGTTCAAGAGAAGAACACATGGTATCAAAGAAGATACAAAGTGTTGTAGACATAGTTAGTGCACTTGTAACACTTGTTACATACTTGTTGTATCCTAGCATACATCAAGGTCATTTTCTTTTGAGTAGTTTGTGAGAGTAGATCATTGTGATCTTGTCGAGGTCTTAGAGATCTCTTGTAGCTTGTGAGATTGTGAGTTGATCAAGAAGATCAAGGGTAGATCGAGTAGATCGAGTCAAATGTAGAGATCAAGTGGATCAAGGGTAGATCGAGTCGAGTGTGTTGATTGTGTAAATTAGTAAGGATCGTGGTAGATTAGTACTAGCTAAGATTAGTACTCGACATTTAGCTTAGTGTCGGAAATAAGGATAAGCGACGTTGTACGGTTTTCTCCGCCTGAAGGGAGCCTTGTTAACATAGTGCTTAGAACTCTCGAGTTTGGTACTCGGGGAGTGGAGTAGGGCAAAGAAGAGCTTCGTGACCGAACCATTATAAATCTCTCTATCCCGGTTTGATCTTTCCATCTCTTTTCTTTTTACTTATTGTTTATATTAGATAGTATTGTTTAGTGTTCATATTGGTGTTGATTGATTTCACAAAAGAATCGAATCAAAGTTTTTCATAAGTATAGTTTTAAAAACCGGTAAAACTATTCAACCCCCCCTTTTAGTTTTCCACAAGATTTTTGTAAATGATGAAGATTTTGATAAGAGTGTGCGAAAATCATAAAAGTTCTCCCCCTCAAAATTTGATCGTGATCAAAATTGATTAAATGTGAATAGCAAGAACATATTTTGATTTGTTTTGAATTTTGCAAACTTAAAAGAGATGAAAATTGTTTTTTTTTATTATTTTTTTTTTAGATAAGAAAAATAATAATGAAAAATCTTTTTGTGTTTTTGAATAATATATTTGCAAAAATATTTTGGTGTTTGACTTTCTTAGTTGTGTTTAAGAAAATTATTCAAATCATATGGAATCAAACACCGTATATGAATTTGTGAATAAGTCCGCTCATTGGTATTCAGTAGCCACAAAATATAATTCAGTTGTACCCTGTTCAACATGCTCTTTGAAGAAATGATACCAAAGTGCGATATGTTTTGACTTCGAATGTTGAACTGTGTTGCATGAGATGACTATGGCACTCTTGGAATCGCAGTACATGGGAATCTTGTTGAAAATATAACCGTAGTCCATCAGCTGTGATCACATCCAAATGACTTGAGCACAACATGCTGACATGGCTACATATTCAGATTCTGTAGATGACAATGAGGTGCAATCCTGCTTCTTTGACTGCCAAGATACAAGTTTGTCTCCTATAAACTGCACTCCACCAGATGTACTTTTGCGTGTGTCTAAACATCCTGCATGATCAGCATCTGAAAAAGCTATTAGTTCAAAACCAGGATCCTTCGGATACCAGATCCTCAAATGGATGGTTCCCTTTATGTATCGAGGGATTCTTTTAACCTCAGAGAGGTGTCTTTCAGTTGGTTGAGACTGATAACGGGAGCATAGATACATGAGGGACCCAATCATACTATGATATTTTGTAGGCTCAACTGGTGTACCATGTAAATCAGCATCCAGCTTCGGGGATGATGCAGACATAGGTGTATTATAAGTATCACAACTTGTCATGCCATGTTTCTTTAAAATCTCAAGAGCATACTTGGACTGGTTTAGAAAAATACGACGGGGGGATTGATGAAATTGAAGTCCTAAGAAGAACGTAAGTTCACCCATCATGGACATTTCAAAATTTTGTTTCATTAATCTTGCAAAAGCATTTGAGTACTTTTTATGTGTTGACCTAAAAATGATGTCATCAACATAAATTTGAACAATTAAGATGTCCTCCCCGTGTTTTTTAATAAACAGTGTAGGATCAACAGATCCTTTGGTAAAGTGATTAGCATGTAAGTATGCGGACAGTTTGTCGTACCATGCCCTCGGGGCTTGTTTAAGGCCATAAAGGGCTTTCTTGAGCCTGTACAAATGATTAGGATGATATGGATCGATGAATCCCTCTCGTTGGGTGACATACACTCCTTCACGGAATTGCCCATTCAGAAATGCATTCACATCCATTTGATAAACGGTGATGTTCTTGTGGGCAGCATATGCCAGAAACATGCAGACAACTTCAAGTCTAGCCACTGGTGCAAAGGATTCTTCAAAGTTAATGCCTTCTTCTTGGCTGAAGCCTTTTGCAACCAGACGCGATTTTCTATGAATTACTGTTCCATCAGCATCAAGTTTGTTTTTCCAAATCCATTTAAGTCCAATAACATAGACTCCATCGGGTCTTTCTACCAATTCCCATACTTCAAGACGTTTGAATTGATCGAGTTCTTCTTGCATTGATTCAATCCAATTGTCATAAGTCATGGCTTCTTTAATGTTCTTTGGTTCTGCTTGACTGACGGTAAGTGCATAAATGCATGTTTCACCATCCGTGTGAAGTCTTTGTCGCGTCATGACTGGATTATCTAGATTACCAGTCACATTTACTAAGGGATGATCTTTTGTGCATTTGTATATTGAAGGGTAATGTTGAAAAAGATTGTGCATATTAGACGGATCCAAGTTGCGTGTAGACGACTCAGCAATATCGAGAACGATTGGATCCAGAGTAAATGGATTAAAGGAGGCATTTTCGTCATAATTTGCAGGTGCGGGTACTTCTTGTTGTTGTAGATCTTCAGCTGCATTTTCATAGTTAGAAGCGGTTTGTTCTTCTATTGATGGAGATTCAATTGGAGGTGCATCTGCATCAACTGTTGTTGTTATAGTAGATGTATCAGATATTGGATTGTTATCAGGTTGAGCAGCGGAACTTTTAGATATATTAGACGGTTGGTTGCGGGTCTTAAGCTGTTTTGCTCAGAAGCCATTTCTGTAAGCTCATCAAAATTAGCATGAATAGTCTCCTGAATTTCTCTAGTACGACGATTCCAGTGAAGATACCAATGTCAGCTTTGGCTTTGAGTTTTCCAAAATCATCACGATCATTATTTGGGTAACAAAGGGCACCAAATACATGAAAGTAATTTATATTCGGTTTTTGGTTGTGAAAAACCTCATAAGGAGTTTTGTGATGCCGTTTAGTGATCATGCAACAGTTTTGTGTATAACATGTAGTTGATACAGCTTCTGCCCATAGGTAATCAGGTAATTGAGCATTGATTAACATTGTTCTTGCAGCTTCCACTAACATCCTGTTGCGTCTTTTGACAACCCCATTCTGTTCTGGACTTCTTGCAATAGATGTTTGATGTTCAATTCCTACTTTCTCAAAATAATCTCGAAGAGTTTGATTCTTGAATTCTGTTCCATTGTCTGTTCTAACTTTTCTAACCGTATTACAAAGCTGAACTTGAATTTTAGTGAGAAAGGTGATGATCATTGAAGGAGCTTGATCTTTGCTTCGGAGAAACTAAACCCAAGTCCATCTGGAGAAGTCATCGACAATTACCAAAATGTAGCGTTTACCGTTTATCATTTGAACACGCATAGGGCCACACAAATCCATATGAAGTAGTTGAAGAACATGATCAGTACTGTGTTCTATTTTTGGAGGGAAATGTGCACGAGTACTTTTTCCTTGTTCACAAGCTGGACATAAGTGATCTTTTGCATATCTAAACCTTGGAAGACCATCGACTATTTTGTGACGTGCAAGTTCAGTCATGGTTTTGAAATTCAGATGAGACAGTCATTTGTGCCATAACCAGGATTTTTTCGAATGTGCTTTGGAGAGCAGACATATAGGAGAAGAAGCTGTCATATCAGACATTGAAATGGTGTAGAGACTAGTTCTACGTTTTCCCGACATGAGATCATTTCCTTGTAAATCATGAACGAAACAAGTTTTCTCCCGAAATGCTACTTCCAAATCCCCATCACAAAATTGATCGACTGAGAAAAGGTTGTGACCAAGGCCTTCGAAATAATAGACATGACTAATTTTGATGTTGCCATTGCTGTAATCTCCATAGCCCATGATAGCAGCAAAATGATCATTCCCGAATCTGATAGTACCGATGAACTTTGCAACAAAGTTAACTAAAAGTTTGAGGTTGCCTATCATATGTCGGGAACAACCACTATCAATAATCCATAGAACAATTGAACCACCTGCATCACATGAAGATGACGAAGATGGAGTGATGGTAACGGTAGAACCCGTTGGGTTAGTAACACAGTTATTAATCACTTTAGGTAGCCATGTAAAACTAGGTTTCCTTTGTAACCAACGTTGCCATGTCCAACTGTCACAAATCACAATTTCAGGTCATTTCCAATCCTCAACAATTTACTATTCACGGATTACAATTCATTATTTACTATTCACCGATCACTATTCATCATTTTACTATTCATCATTTTCGGAGTCAGTTTGAGAAGTCGTCAAAAATTTTAATATTCATGTGACACTATTCATTCCCAGAGGGAAATTTCCATTCATGATCATCAATCATCATTTCGTAAACTAGATTTACGGGTATTCAAATGCGCGTAACCAATATGGTTTAGCTACGTATTCATGCATCATCAGTAGGGACACGTCATATAGGCTAGAGTAGTCTACATATCATCAGCAACATCATTAACATGTTAGGTCATGTATGAGTTTGTGTGATTTTCATTTACGTATGTTCATTAATTATTAAACGTTACCACTGAGTAATTACCACTAACATTATATCCGATACTCCCATCAGTGATCATAACGTATTTTCATACTTATTATAATGATATAAAGATTATATTATTACTTTACCTGGTGTTTTTAAATCAATTGCTATATTTTCCATTAGGAGCTTATAACTCCGTCGGTTTGCGATATTTTAACCCGATAATTATTCTAAAACCCGATTCTTGCAAGGAATATGATTTTACCATTCTTACAACTTCGTCGTATTTTATTTTACCTCGTTAAGATTTATTTCAAGATAACTCGGTACCCGATAACATCTAATGTATACACAAACACACTAATACTTTCCAACACTTAGACAAGAACATTTATTAGCCATATTTCTTCCATTTTTCTCCATGTGGCCGCCCCCCCTATAGCCCCCAAAACCATCCATAGCTCTTGATTTGCTTGGACTATAATTAATATTTCAAGACTTATGTCTTTTGATTTAATTTCCATATCATACATACATAACAAACCAACTTGCTAAAGTTCAAAGTTTTCTCTCTTTTCTCTCCTTCCTTGTTCGGCCAAACCCAAGAACACCAAGATCAATCCATCATTTTTGAAGATCAAGTAATAATCAAGCTCCATTTACACTACTAGTTAGGGTTTGGTGATAAAAACCCTAGGTTTCTTACATAACTATCTCCAAAATTCTTCAATAATTCAAGTAAGCTTCAAGAACATCTTTTTAATCTTTTCATACTTTCATTTGTTATATTTTCAAGTTATATTAGTAACTAGTTATGCAAATATTCATGTTAAACATACCACTTATTACACATTTTCTTTATAAACATAGATCTATGGATTTTTAGTGTGATCATCATGAGATCCACCATTTTTCGTGGTGTTTAGGACCCCTTGGCACCCTAAGAAGGTGTATTGTAGGATTTGAGTACTTGTGAAGTTGATTGGAAGTGGTTTGATTAAGTTTTGAACTAGAAAAATTAGTTTTCATAAACCCTAGAAAATGTTCTGTCCAAAAACGTGTGATCTGGAAAACTCAGTAACTCAGGGGATATTTTGGCTTTAAGATTTAGAAAATACTTTCAAAAACGAAACCGTGGCCGCTTGAATCACCAAAAACCGACTTATAACGAAGGAGATATGATTTTTCTAAGTTAGGCGACGAAAACTAGTTTTCTGAAAATTTAGCGTGCTGTTCGCCGAGATTCAAAGGACAAAACGAGGCCTTAGACGTGATCTAGACGACCCGACCTACTGAAAACATGTTAGTTCATGTTTATACGGAGCCGTGGATATAAAGAACGTGGAAAACGAGCTTATAACGACCGAGATACACGCGTTTGAACCCAACAAACTCTACTTTATTCTTGACAGCACTAATAGAAATAATTTCTAAGTGTAAAAACTAGTATTTTTACAAGGCAAAACATTGATAGCCGATTTTGTATCTAATCAAGGCGCGTATGACCAAAAGTTAAATAACACGACATTAAGATATTGTTACAAGGTTTTCAAAAACGTCAAGTTTGATCACTAACACTTAACGTACAATATTTCACGACTAGCTTTGCGAGGCCATTTTGGGCATATTTTCACAAGTTAAGGAAAATATTAATTTGCGACGAAAACATTATATTTTGCCGATAGAACACCAAACGAGGATCATGGAGTATCATTCCAACATAATTACACGAAAAATAGTTTACTACATAATGAGACGTCAAAAATGTATTTTTCGTCGATAAACGTTAATTTCAAAACTAACAAGTGGTATCGTTAACATACGTATTTGCATGTGTAACATTGTATCATTGCTTACACTGGATCATATCATTCATAATAGGTTGCAGTTAGAGACCGAGTCTCATTTTCATTATATCCATTGTTGTCATTGTTGCTATCATATCAGGTGAGTTTTCATAGCCCAGTTTTCAATTGTTTACATAATTTCTAAACTCTCGGGGGAGAATACATTGCACCATTTTTATGCGGACCAAAGTATCAACTCATTTACATTGCTTAAGTTACGTCATTGCCCAGATTAAAGTCCCCTTTATTATCATGAACCGTTAATTGTGAGCAAGTCAGAGTGAGTGAATAGATCTATTGAGGGTGACTCCTCCATTCGGGTTGGTAGCGCCAACTTGTCAAACGAACGCATTTCATTTCTGTCATATTAGAGTGAATAGCAAACACTCAATTGGGGCATTTCATTCAGTCTAGCTTCGGGGTCATGAGCTTAAGAGCTAATGTATTAATTTTTTGTGGCATTATTTTGTCATACACTTTATACTTGTGGTTACCGTAGAAACATTTCATTTTCATAAACCTATGAACTCACCAACATTTTTGTTGACCATTTTTAGCAATGTATTTTCAGGTAATTAAGGTATCACATGTTGGCTTGCATAAAGACATACCATGGAGTCGTGGAGTCGACGCGTCTCACTTTATATTTTATGCACTTATCTATCGCTTGATTTGTATAAACTTGATTTTCCGCAAACTTGTTTCACCTTTTGGGACCTTGCTTTGTAACATTGAATGTTTTTTATTAATCAAACGATGTATTTTCTAAACGACACTTTAGGTCATTCAGTATAACTGTACTGTGGTGCTATGATCAGTCACGCTCTTGAATGGTTCATTCCGCTGCAAGTCACGTAATTTGGGGGTGTGACAGATTGGTACCAGAGTAAGGGTTATAGCGAACTAGGTTGTCCTTTATACCCTAGACTATAACTACACCATCATAGCATCTCATCATAGTAGCATAAGTGCATATTCACTACATGCGATTTCATACATATATCATTTCATCATAACCTACATTGTGTATATGGTTATTTACTTTTATTTCACATCGATTGTAACAGAGATGTATTCAGACTCGCACCCTATTGTTCTCTCGTCGGACTCTGAGTCAGCAGAGATTTCCTCACTACCCTCCATCATACTAGAGTCGGTTACATCACCCTCACTACCCACTATCATTCTGTCATCTGTGGAGCCTACTCCACAGTCATCACCTGTGATGTCAGAGGCTGACACAGAACCCTTTGAGGAGGGGGAAGTCGCACCTACCCCACCACTGTTACCAGTGATCCATCGTGGTCCCAAAGTCGTCCCAGTGATCCAGCCAGGGGAGTTTATACCCTATGGTCGAGTTTACCGTACATATCCAGGTGGGCTGCGCATGAAGCGCACTGCTGCTAAGCGGGTTCATCGTCTCACTGTCAGGTCACTAGCTGCTTTTGTACCCTTACCACCACCATCATCACTTACTTCATCTCATCCACTCCGTCACCACTTAACAGCGAGGAGGAGTGTGGCATTCCGTACTCCATCACCATTATCACCCCTACCATCCCTATCATCATTGTCACCATCTTTACCATCCCTACCAGACTGTACTCCAAATGATGCACCATCAGCACCAGTTCATCCCAGGGATCCTACTCCTATGTCTGATTTACCGCTCAAGAAGCGGGCACGGCTTGATATCCCATCACCAGACACTTCAGATACATCAGAGGATGCACCACCCAGCAGGTTCGAAGTTGGTAAGAGCTCAAGGGCTGCTGCTGCCAGACTACTTACTGCTGCTACACTTGACTCGCGACTAGATCACCTACAGGGACAGATTGACAGGGCAGTAGGTTATGTGGAGGAGATACCAGTGAGCCGGATTGAGGCTATAGAGGAGGAGGTCGAGGGATTAGTCTTGGGCAGAGTTGCTATAGATGCTTCATATCAGGGATTGGAGGCCCGACAGCTAGAGAGTTCTGAGCGTATTACCCAGTTGAGGCAGGAGGTGCCTGAGTTATTTGATAGGGCACAGATGTCTCAGGATGAGCACCATTGTCAGGCCAGTGAGTTATCTTCAGTTCAGGCTAGGATGTCTCCATCAGAGAGCAGGGAGGCTGATCTTTAGCTTCGAGTTCAGCACTTAGAGGAGATTGTTGTTGCTATGACTAGAGACCTCCATAGGATTAGCCGTAGGCTAGGTGGAGCACCAGGAGGAGGTGCCTAGTGTTAGACTTTTATCATGTAGCTTGTACATTATTATCCTAGTCCCGGGGTGTGGGACATAGTTTAGAACTTGTTGTCTTTTGCTTGTAGTACAAACAAACATATCAAGTGTGAATCTACTATGCAGGATTTTCGTTGTGCTATTTTATGATATCGGTCAACAAAGACCAAAATTTTCATGTATTATATTCATGTCGTTGTGATTATACTTATGATATTTCGTAATTATTTCTCAATGTGATTCATTGTATTTATACATGTTTTGGTTGTATTTATACATGCTGTGGTTATATATACATGTCGTGGTTATATATATATTATGTATGATGCTCGTTTCTATTGTGAGTTCTCATTGTGTTATCTTTTGTGATTATGAAGAATCATGCCACCCAAAAGAGCCACTACTGCTATGACACCAGCTGAGATCAGGAAGCTTGTTGCCGACAGTATAGAGGCAGCATTGGTTACAAAAAGAGCTGCCGTAGCTGCAACTGCTGCTGAAGCCACTTCGCGGGCAGAAACCGTGGAAGCCGCAGGAACAAATACTAATGGAACTAACGGACGTAAATGTACGTACAAAGACTTCAAGAATGGAGATCCACCAAAATTCAAAGGCAGTGAGCGAGCCACTGCCATGATTCGTTGGTTTGAAAAGATTGAATCTGTGTTTCTCCTATGCAACTGTCCAGAGGAGTAAAAAGTGAAGTTTGATACTAGTACGCTTGTTGAGGAGGCTATGTCATGGTGGAATTCGTATGCAAAACCCATGGGAATGGAAAATGCTCAAAAGCTTACGTGGGACGAATTCAAGAAATTGCTGACAAAGAAGTTTTGCCCACGCACAGAAGTGAAGAAAATGGAAACAGAGTTTTATGAACTAGTGACAGCAGGTAATGCTATTGAGACATATATCAGGAGGTTTCAGGAATTGGCAGAATTATGTCCAACAATGGTTCCGGACACTGAGAAGCTATTAGAGAATTTCATTGGAGGATTACCTCACAGCATCCGTGGAGATGTGATTTCTTTTGACCCACAAACATTGGATGAGGCAATCAGAATGTCTCAGAAACTCATGGCTCAGATAGTGAAGAATGAAACTACTTCAAACAGCAACACCAACAGTAACCGTAACTACAACAACAACTACTGAAACAACAACAATAACAACAACCGAAACAATTCCAATAACAACAAAAACAACAAAAGAAATCGGGACAACAACCAGAGTGGCAATGCTACTCAACCACCACCCAAGAGACAGGAAACTGCAAAGGCCTATGTTGCAGGTCCAGCTGAGAAAAGAGGTTACAATGGTACTTTACCCAAGTGCAACAAATGTCAAACTCACCATAACCCTGGAAATTTTCCGAATCCATGTGGGAACTGTAAGAAAGTTGGTCATTCAACCAGGGATTGCAAAGCTCCGATTGTGGTTGATAATCAGAAACCTCCAGTAACATGCTTTGGTTGTGGAGAAGTCGGACACTTCAAGAATAAATGTCCAAAAGGAAAGAATTAGGGAAACAATAACCAAGGTGGAACAACTAAAGGAAGAGCTTATGTCCTTGGAGGTGAAGATGTCAGGGAGGACTCGAATGTCATTACGGGTACGTTCCTCATTAATAATTGATGCGTGTGTGTGTCGTTGCGGTTTAGCAGTATTAATGCCTACTCAAGTTTTAAATTTATATTTAGCCGACTTATCAATAACACACACACTTAACGAGCAGTTTACCCGGTCAGTATGAATATAATGGTAAGTAGAGTGTCGATCACTAAGAGTGGAACGTATTATCTAGTTATTCTGATCAGTATTTTAATATCCTAAGTTAGCTGTACAACCTAATCTAACGCAAGGGGGTTCAGCCTGAGATACTGGCACGGTTTGGTTATGATTAAATAGTAAACTAAGCTAATGAGCACGAATCAGCGATTAGCACACACGTACATAGATAGATACTTGAGACAATTAGAAGACCTGTCCTGATAATTAAGTAGCTTGTCACTTGTTTTATTGCTAGTTTTATATGAAGTGTATATAATTAACCCTTTCTCGTTGGCTCTAATCTTATCGGCGAGTAAACCCTTAATGATCACTTATGTCTATCCCACTATCCTAGAAACGATAGAATAAATAGGCGAGGAAGGGGCATGGCGACCCAAGCAATGCTCAGCTAGACACAGAGGTTATCAATGCACTAATAAAAGTCACCCAAGACATCAACATATAAACTTTAATTAATGGGAAAGCAATTTTAAGGGGTGTGCATGATTTTCCATAGTCACATGACATCAGCCCATCAATCCTGATGAATTAAAGTGTACTAATACAATAAAACAAAACTACTTAATGAATTGAATACATGCAGGACCTTCTTACAGCTCTTGTATCTTCGTTCAGGGTGTGTCTTGTGCTGCTAATACGTCTGAATTCGTATCTGGTTTGGTACTCGTACGTATGGTATCTTGCACTGTCCAACCTCTTAAATTCGTCTGACTTTGGGGTATTTATAGTTTCTGTCTGAGGGTTAGATGCGGCGCATAGGATAAGTAGATGCGGCGCATTGACATAACTTCGCGTGGGGTCCAAGATTAATATATTCAGGAATATTCGTACACCGCCTTAAGATGCGGCGTAACTCCATTTCTTTATGCGGCGCATGTCCTTTGTTGTCTTGGATTGTAACTTGTGAAATCTTGATAGTGATACGCCGTATGTAAGAAGTATGTTGCGGCGTATCTGGAGCAGAATGATCTTGATCTTGTACATTTCAGTAGACTCTTAACATCTTGCTTGTTTTGCTCCATAATTAGTCCAAAATTGCCAAGTTTCACATAATACTTGTTTTTACCTGAGAATTACAAAAGTAAACATTAACGTATCAATTCTCATATATAATATAATAAAACAAGTCAAATAAATAGGACAAATGATGATAATAAAACGTACTTATTTGAGTTCATCAAATATCCCCCCACTTGAACTTTACTTGTCCCCAAGTAAACCTTAGAATAAATCTTATGAAAATGTATCCTAAAAGATATTAGGATTTATTTTTATATTTAAGCATGTATTCGTTTTGTCATAATTGCACAACCAAACACTTAACGAATTAGAAATAAAATAAAATATTTCAATAAAAGCAAATCTAATCGTTTAACTGTCCAGTCGTGACGAATATTCTATCATAAGCTTGGCAAGTATACGCATCTCCCCCACTAAAGCCAAGGAATGACAAGTCTAAAGCGGTAAAAAGGGTTTGTTTGTTAAGGGTTAATCATTCTTCTTAATCTCAATCGATCTCATATTCCAGAAAAGGCGACAAAATCACAAATACATGATCGAATCCACGACCACGATACTTGCAATTGCTCAAATCCTTAACTCGAATAGGCTAAAGATAGGACCAAGTAATCTTTACCAATAATATTATATCAAAAAGGTCGACAAAATCATAAATACATAGCCGAATCCACGACTACGATACTTAAGATTGCTCAAATCCCTAATCTCAATAAATCAAAGGTTTGGATAAAGAATGATGTAGGGTATGGATAAAATTTGGGATACAAATTGGTGTAAAATGAAGCATAAACAAAACAGATAAATTAAAATCCTAAGTGTGGTAAATTACTTTCCCAACCATCCCATGAATAAGACTCATATCATTGAATAACTCACGCTTTAACACTTGAAACACACGCTTTAGGTAGACACGAATTATACTCAACAAGATCTCAATCAAAGAATAACCTTAGTTGGCGTTCCCATAACGACCAACTCCCATTCAATCCATAAATATAATATACAACAAATAGTGGTGATATCTCCCACTTAATACAAAACTTTACATACGTTGGTTAAAACAAACTTCCAACTTTTCCTTTTTCTTTCTTTTTTTTTTTTTTTTTTTTTTTTTTTTTTTTTTTTTTATTTTTGACATCAACATATATGTGTAAAATTTCACAACTTTTCTATCACTATTTTTCCGGATAATTTATCCATACTCTTCATACTTTCAGAAATAACTGTAATAGCGAAAGTAGCAAACACACGAAAAATAAACTCAAAGTTATACAATATTTACTTTCATACCAATTGCATTGTGCAATTTCCCGACTTAACCAAAGATAATGAATTACGCACGTGAACACAGGTAATGTAAGGAAACACACTTTGCCTAAAGCAATTAACCACGGATTTTAATCTACAGGGTAGGCTAGGGTGTAAGGGTGTATCGAAACATTATAACAAAGGTGTAAGAAACGAAAGGAATGGCTCTGAGTGTTTTTCTAGGGGTATCTTACTCTAAAAGTGAGAGTAACAAAGGGTTTATACGGGGGTTAACTAACCAGTGTAGTTAGTTAATATGACATAACATATAAAGGCTATTTGGGTGTAATCCTAGAAATTTACCAATTTAGACAAGTCATTCCAATTGTATAGATAATACTTATTATGGTGGTCTCGAATAGTATATAAGCCAAGTTCTAAAGTTTACAAGTCACCGGCATACTCATAGATTTGTGAATTTTGATAAGTTCACAATTTTTGGAAATAATGTTATGTGTGCAGCTATGTAATTTAGACTTTAAAAAAAAACATGCTATAAAAATGTTAAAATTTAAGCATATTAAGCGCATTTTAAGCATATTTTGAAAAAGTTTAGGACAAGTAAGTGTTCTAATTCTCCATCCCCCCACTTTAGTTAAACAACGTCCTCATTGTTTGTGTCAAAGGTTAAAAACTGGAAAATAAAAGAATTAGAACAGAATAACTCCCCTGAGATTTGCTCGGTATGATCCTCCTTTTGTATAAGAGCAAAAATCAACTTTCTTGTGGATTAGAACGTTTAAGCTTCAAAAATTATGTATCCACAAAAATGCAGGAATCTATAATACCATTCAGACTTGAATACACCTGAGTTAAAAAGGTTCAAACTTGCATAATACATTAGTAGGTAGTAAAAATAAAACTAAAAAATTAAAATGAAAATCATCAGGTCAGTCGATACGCCGTATCTTATGGAAGAAGATACGCCGTATCGAGCCTGGAATAAATACGAATCAGAATAAAAGATGCGTCGCATCCTTAACCAGGGATGCGCCGCATTAAATAAACTGACAGAAAGTTTTAAAGTCAAAAGTAAAAATGCAGAAAATTAAATAGGATATGACCAGTGCAGGCGATGCGTCGCATCTTAGGATGGAGATGCGCCGTATCTTCTGCAGGTCTGACAGACTCGACATAGAATAGAAAAGTAAAAATTTTTATTCCGGGTTGTCTCCCGGTCAGCAATTGTCTTTATTCCAGAGTCTTCAAGTTAGACTCACGTTCAGCTCCTTATTTTGTTCTTGTTACGTGCCATCCTTCTTTTTTCATCCGAAAGATGTTCCCGTATAGCTCCGCAACATTTTCTTCCATTCGACTTATTCTAATATATTTTTTGGTCTTCATCGCAACATATTCCTCATCAGGTCCCAAAGAGTATTTGGAGACTTTAAATTTTTCAGAAATTATCATAGGTGGGTTATTATAAGTTATCCCAAGTAGTTGACATTTTCTTTTGATGAATTCTTCTTCGTCTCTATCAACAAACTTGAAATAAGGATCCTCATTCAAATAGTCATCAAGTTCATCAATCAATTCTCCTCGCGACTCATCGTTATTATCATAGGGATCATAATTAACCACGTTAAAGGATTGATAATAATCTTGAATCTCATCCCACTCTCTTTTCAATTCCCATTGCAAGCGTCGACTAAGCCTTGTGTAATCATCAAATTATCCATGCACCCATTCCCAGAAAGTAGTGTTCGATGCTCCCTTAAGTTCTTTTAAGTAGTTGATTCTACCTTTTTCTTGCAAAGCCTCTGCTCTACAAGGGCAGTCTTCAACTTTTTCATACCAATCATCGTCTTCAAAGTATACATCATTTCCAACCCGTTTCATTCTAATTATACTTCCCCCATTACAGGTTCCATCATTCTTCCAATCACAGGTTGGCCATTCACTACTTCCATCCTTGAAACGGAAAGATTTACAAGTGTGATTAATATGCTCAAATTCCCATGGTTTATCCCAAACCCATGGTATCTGGTCATTCCATTCGTAGTACCAGGTGTTTTTGAACTCATCATAAGTTTTGAATCCTGGTAGATCTCCAGTTAGCACATCAGCGTCGATTTGAAGAAGGTAATTAAATTCTTTGAATTGTTTGCACAAGGGTGTCTCATAATTGAACACATCAATGTCTATGCTGAATAATTCTTCAATGCCTTCCTTGATTGTTGAATTCTCATGTGATGATCCATTGTTGCTTTCTACTTCCTCATCTTCCCCTCTCATCCAATATACCCATAACACATCTTTAGTATCTCGGTCCATGATCTTATGGTTATTGAACTTACTAGCTAACCAATCTGAAAAATCAACATTGTTAGGATCGTAGTTAACGTCAAAGCTAGTATTACCAATCATTTTCCTCCTTATCTCCATGAACTCATTAAATTGTTCTTTAAAGCTTCGTGTCAACCATGAAGTCACAATCCGTTTGACTTCATTTGTAGGAGCAAATTTGGGATCACCGTATTTAAGTTCAAGCCATTCTTCTAAAGAGATATCCATCAACCTTACCAACTTTTTATGAAACAGTATCTCCGATTCAGCATAAATTCTTTCATCATCCAGATTGCTTTTATCATGTCCCCAATATTGTTTGGGATAAGGCATATGAGAAATTTGTATAGGTTGGATATTTCCTCTACCAAAGCGTTTCTCGATTTGTTGACTGCATTTGCTGAGTTCATGTATTTAATTTGGAATTTCCAATTTTTTTCTTCGATAGTAGTCAAAGTTAATCCTTTAGATTCAATGATGGGCCATAAGAGTAACAATTCATCTTCAGTGTAGTTCATTAGTAAATCATAAGAGAATATCCCGTCTTCAATATTGCATAAGCGTTTGAATTCCATATAAGTAGCTTCAAGAGGAGATTCCCAAGAAAATAAATCGGCATCAATTGTGAGTACATTGAAGTTGACATCTTCATAAACTTCCATTGAGTAGACGGGCATGTTGGTTTGAGATACGGATATGAGTAAAGCATCGATCGTAGGTAATTTGCAAGTAATAGCATTGAAATTTTTGAATGAATCCGAAAGCAAGAGTTCCTTTTCCAATTCTGAGCTTTTAGTAATGCTTAATGCAGGGAACTTGCTCAAGCTAACTTCATAGTTATCACACTCGTCATCACTTTCCAGAATCAACGGCTTTTTGGTGCGGGACTATTCATTGTGCTTATCATCCATAAGTTCCTTAGCAAGATATCCGTTCACTGACATGTCTTCCATAGCTAAACCTGTCATCATAGGTAAAATCGTCAGTAGGATTTGTTCGCTAGAAGAGAAATTAATGAATTTAGAAACGAATATAAAGAATTAAAATAACTGATATCTGCAGATGATGCGCCGTATCTAAAAAGTTGGATATGCCGTATCTTATTAATTTAAAATTTAATCATACTTTTATTCAGAAAAGAGATACGCTGCTTATGAATTTTAGAATGCGCCGTATCAGTTTTAAATTATCAAAAATCGATTATATTTATTAAAATTAAATGCGTCGTATTAACAAAAGTTAATGCGCCGTATTTTCGTTACGTTTCAAAATACAAGATTTTTGATTCAGAAGATGCGCCGTATCGATAAATATAATGGTAAGTAGAGTGTCGATCACTAAGAGTGGAACGTATTATCTAGTTATTCTAATCAGTATTTTAATATCCTAAGTTAGCTGTACAACCTAATCTAACGCAAGGGGGTTCAGCCTGAGAGACTGGCACGGTTTGGTTATGATTAAATAGTAAACTAAACTAATGAGCACGAATCAGCGATTAGCACACACGTACACAGATAGATACTTGAGACAATAAGAAGACCTGTCCTGATAATTAAGTAGCTTGTCACTTGTTTTATTGCTAATTTTATATGAAGTGTATATAATTAACCCTTTCTCGTTGGCTCTAATCTTATCGGCGAGTAAACCCTTAATGATCACTTATGTCTATCCCACTATCCTAGAAACGATAGAATAAATAGGCGAGGAAGGGGCATGGCGACCCAAGCAATGCTCAGCTAGACACAGAGGTTATCAATGCACTAATAAAAGTCACCAAAGACATCAACATATAAACTTTAATTAATGGGAAAGCAATTTTAAGGGGTGTGCATGATTTTCCGTAGTCACATGACATCAGCCCATCAATCCTGATGAATTAAAGTGTACTAATACAATAAAACAAAACTACTTAATGAATTGAATACATGCAGGACCTTCTTACAGCTCTTGTATCTTCGTTCAGGGTGTGTCTTGTGCTGCTAATACGTCTGAATTCGTCTCTGGTTTGGTACTCGTACGTATGGTATCTTGCACTGTCCAACCTCTTAAATTCGTCTGACTTTGGGGTATTTATAGTTTCTGTCTGAGGGTTAGATGCGGCGCATAGGATAAGTAGATGCGGCGCATTGACATAACTTCGCGTGGGGTCCAAGATTAATATATTCAGGAATATTCGTACACCGCCTTAAGATGCGGCGTAACTCCATTTCTTTATGCGGCGCATGTCCTTTGTTGTCTTGGATTGTAACTTGTGAAATCTTGATAGTGATACGCCGTATGTAAGATGTATGTTGCGGCGTATCTGGAGCAGAATGATCTTGATCTTGTACATTTCAGTAGACTCTTAACATCTTGCTTGTTTTGCTCCATAATTCCAAAATCGCCAAGTTTCACATAATACTTGTTTTTACCTGAGAATTACAAAAGTAAACATTAACGTATCAATTCTCATATATAATATAATAAAACAAGTCAAATAAATAGGACAAATGATGATAATAAAATGTACTTATTTGAGTTCATCAATAATCGTTATGCATCCATACTATTTGATTCAGGAGCTGCTAGAAGTTTTGTTTCTACTGCATTTGCACCACTACTCAACATTGAACCAACCACATTAGACTCTCCTTATCACATCAAACTAGCTAATGGTTCTTTAGTTGGCACCGACACGATCATTCGTGGTTGCACTCTCAATTTTCTAAATCACCCATTCAATATAGATCTCATGCCCATAGAACTTGGAAGTTTCGACATTGTTATAGGTATGGATTGGTTATCTCGACACCATGCAAAAATCGTTTGTGATGAAAATGTTGTTCATCTTCCTTACGATGGTGAAACATTGGTCATTCATGGAGAACGAAGTGGAACCAGACTCAGTATAATTTCATGCATCAAAACCGAGAGGTACATAAAGAAGGGTTGTTATGCATTCTTGGCTCATATCACAGAAAAGAAGTCGAATGAGAAACGAATTGAAGATGTACCAACAGTTAAAGATTTTCCAGAAGTCTTTCCAGAGGGGTTGCCAGGACTTCCACCTACTCGTCAAGTGGAATTTCAGATTGACTTGGTGCCAGGAGATGCACCAGTTGCGCGATACCTTATGGACTTGCACCTTCAGAAATGCAAGAGTTGTCGAACCAATTGCAAGAACTTTTAGACAAAGGTTTCATTAGACCAAGTTCCTCGCCGTGGGGAGCACCGGTCTTGTTTGTGAAGAAGAAAGATGGATCTTTCAGAATGTGCATTGACTATCGAGAGTTAAACAAGTTAACGGTGAAGAATCGTTATCCACTTCCCAGGATTGACGAATTGTTTGATCAGTTGCAAGGTTCTAGTTTCTACTCCAAGATCGACTTAAGGTCAGGTTACCATCAGCTTAGAGTTTGGGAGGATGATATCCCAAAGACAGCATTTAGAACTCGTTATGGTCATTATGAGTTTCAGGTAATGCCGTTCGGACTAACCAACGCACCAGCTGTGTTCATGGACCTCATGAACAGGGTGTGCAATCCATATTTGGATAAGTTTGTGATTGTATTCATTAACGATATCTTGATTTACTCAAGGAGTGAAGAAGAGCATCGAGAACACCTCAGAACAATCTTAGAACTGCTCAAGCAAGAGAAACTGTACGCCAAATTTTCGAAGTGTGATTTTTTGATCCGAAGAGTATAATTTCTTGGTCACGTCATTGATAGCCAAGGACTACAGGTTGATCCAGCAAAGATTGAGGCAGTAAAAAATTGGGCAACACCAAAGACTCCCACAGAAATTCGTCAATTCTTAGGACTTGCCAGATATTATAGAAGGTTCATTGAAGGGTTTTCTAAGATAGCTAAGCCGCTGACCAAGTTGACGCAAAAGAACCAGAAGTACGAATGGGGAAAAAAACAGGAGACCGATTTTTAGTTATTGAAGCAGAAGCTTTGCAGCGCACCAATTTTGGCACTGCCAGAAGGGATTGAAAACTTCATGGTATATTGTGATGCTTTACATAAAGGACTTGGAGCAGTATTAATGCAGAACGAAAAGGTAATAGCTTACGCATCTCAACAGCTTAAGAAGCATGAGAAGAATTACACTACTCACGACTTAGAGTTGGGTTCCGTGGTTTTCGCACTAAAGATTTGGAGGCACTATCTTTATGGAACTAAGTGTGTAGTATTCACAGACCATAAGAGCTTACAGATCAGAAGGAACTCAATATGAGGCAACGTCGTTGGTTGGAACTGCTTAGTGATTACGACTGTGAGATTCAATATCACCCAGGAAAAGCCAATGTTGTGGCAGATGCACTCAGTTGGAAGGAACGACTCAAGCCTTTGAGAGTCAGATCGTTGGGTATGACAATCATTTCACCACTACCATAAAAAATTATCGAGGCTCAGGTAGAAGCACTCAAGGAAGAAAACCTACCAAGTGAGACACTTAAAGGGATGCAAGATAATGCAAACGGTTTAGTAAGGAGATCAGACGGAGTATTATGCTTCAAGGAAAGAAGTTGGATACCTCTCTATGGTGGAATACAAGAGTTGATTATGCACGAGTCGCACAAGGCGAAGTACTCTATTCACCCAGGTTTTGATAAGATGTATCAGGATCTCAAGAAACTTTATTGGTGGCCCAATATGAAAGCAGAGATAGCTACGTATGTCAGCAAATGTCTTACTTGTGCTAAAGTTAAACTCGAGTACCAAAAACCATTAGGATTACTTCAGCAACCAGAGATTCCCCAGTGGATGTGGGAACGCATTACAATGGATTTCGTCACTAAACTTCCCAAGACAACAGGCGGTTACGATGCTATTTGGGTAATCGTTGATCGTCTCACCAAATCAGCCCATTTCATTCCAATCAAAGAGACTTATTCTATGGATCAGCTCACCAGACTTTACATCAAGGAAATAGTCTCAAGGCACGGAGCACTAATTTCCATCATCTCCGACTGAGATAGTCGCTTTACTTCAAACTTCTAGCAATCATTACAAGATTCATTTGGAACTAAATTAGACATGAGCACTGCCTATCATCCTCAGACCGATAGTCAGAGCGAGAGAACGATTCAGACATTGGAAGACATGCTCAGGGCGTGTGTGATTGATTTCAGAAATGGTTGGGCTAACCATTTGCCATTGATCAAATTCTCTTACAATAACAGTTATCACTCGAGCATAAAGGCAGCACCATTCGAGGCACTCTATGGTCAAAAGTGCCGGTCCCTAGTTTATTGGGCTGAAGTTGGTGATGTACAACTTACTAGTCCAGAGTTGGTTAGAGAAACAACAGAAAAGATAGTCCAGATTCGAGAAAGACTAAAAATAGCTAGAAGCCGACAGAAAAGTTATGCTAATGTTCGACGCAAACCATTAGAATATCAGGTTGGAGACAAAGTCATGTTGAAAGTCTCGCCTTGGAAGGGCATGATACGATTCGAGAAACGCGGGAAGTTGAACCCTAGATACATAGGGCTATTTAAGATTATAGAAAGGATTGATCCGGTAGCATACAGGCTTGAGCTTCCTTTAGAGCTCAGCAGTGTACATAACACGTTTCATGTCTCAAACCTCAAGAAATGTCTTTCAGACGAAATGCTCGTGATACCATTGGAAGAAATTCAGCTCGATGACAAGCTTAACTTTGTGGAGGAACCAGCAGAGATCATGGACCGTGAGGTCAAACGGTTGAAAAGGAGTCGAATTCTGATCGTCAAGGTTCGCTGGAATTCTCGAAGAGGACCCGAGTTTACTTGGGAACGAGAAGACCAGATGCGGCTCAAATACCCACATCTTTTCACCGAGTCCACTCCAGAGACCAACACCAGTTGAATTCTGGGACTGAATTCCTTTTTGGGTGGGCGACTGTCACAAATCACAATTTCAGGTCATTTTCTAAACCTCGACAATTTACTATTCATGGATTAGAATTCATTATTTACTATTTACTGATCACTATTCATAATTTCACTATTCATCATTTTCGGAGTCAGTTTGAGAATTTGAGAAGTCATCAAAATTTTACTATTCATGTGACACTATTCAATCCTGGAGGGAAATTTCCATTCATGATCATCTATCATCATTTCATAAACTAGATTTACGGGTATCCAAATGCGCGTAACCAGTATGGTTTAGCTGTGTATTCATGCATCATCAGTAGGGACACGTCATATAGACTAGAGTAGTCTACATATCATCAACAACATCATTAACATGTTAGGTCATGCATGAGTTTGTGTGATTTTCATTTACGTATGTTCATTAATTAATAAACGTTACCACTCAGTAATTACCACTAACATATATCCGATACTCCCGTCAGTGATCATAACGTATTTTCATACTTATTATAATGATATAAAGATTATATTATTACTTTACCCGGTGTTTTTAAATCAATTGATACATTTTCCATTAGGAGCTTATAACTCCGTCGGTTTGCGATATTTTAACCCGATAATTATTCTAACACCCGATTCTTGCAAGGAATATGATTTTACCATTCTTACAACTTCGTCGTATTTTATTTTACCTCGTTAAGATTTATTTCAAGATAACTCGGTACCCGATAACACCTAATGTATACACAAACACACTAATACTTTCCAACACTTAGACAAGAACATTTATTAGCCATATTTCTTCCATTTTTCTCCATGTGCCCCCCCCCCCTATAGCCCCAAAAACCATCCATAGCACTTGATTTGCTTGGACTATAATTAATGTTTCAAGACTTATGTCTTTTGATTTAATTTCCATAACATACATACATAACAAACCAACTTGCTAAAGTTCAAAGTTTTCTCTCTTTTCTCTCCTTCCTTGTTCGGCCAAACCCAAGAACACCAAGATCAATCCATCATTTTTGAAGATCAAGTAATAATCAAGCTCCATTTACACTACTAGTTAGGGTTTGGTGATAAAAACCCAAGGTTTCTTACATAACTATCTCCAAAATTCTTCAATAATTCATGTAAGCTTCAAGAACATCTTTTTAATCTTTTCATACTTTCATTTGTTATATTTTCAAGTTATATTAGTAACTAGTTATGCAAATATTCATGTTAAACATACCACTTGTTACACATTTTCTTTATAAACATAGATCTATGGATTTTTAGTGTGATCATCAGGAGATCCACCATTTTTGGTGATGTTTAGGACCCCATGACACCCTAAGAAGGTGTATGGTAGGATTTGAGTACTTGTGAAGTTGATTGGAAGTGGTTTGATTAAGTTTTGAACTAGAAAAATTAGTTTTCATAAACCCTAGAAAAGGTTCTGTCCAAAAACGTGTGATCTAGAAAACTCAGTAACTCAGGGGATATTTTGGCTTTAGGATTTAGAAAATAATTTCAAAAACGAAACCGTGACCGCTTGAATCACTAAAAACCGACTTATAACGAAGGAGATATGATTTTTCTAAGTTAGGCGACGAAAACTAGTTTTCTGAAAATTTAGCGTGCTGTACGCCGAGATTCAAAGGACAAAACGAGGCCTTAGACGTGATCTAGATGACCTGAACTACTGAAAACATGTTAGTTCATGTTTATACGGAGCCGTGAATATAAAGAACGTGGAAAACGAGCTTATAACGACCGAGATACACGCGTTTGAACCCGACAAACTCTACTTTATTCTTGACAGCACTAATAGAAATAATTTCAAAGTGTAAAAACTGGTATTTTTACAAGGCATAACATTGATAGCCGATTTTCTATCTAATCAAGAAGCGTATGATCAAAAGTTAAATAACACGAAATAAAGACATTGTTACAAGGTTTTCAAAAACGTCAAGTTTGATCACTAACACTTAATGTACAATATTTCAAGACTAACTTTGCGAGGCCATTTTGGGCATATTTTCACAATTTAAGGAAAATATTAATTTGCGACGAAAACATTATATTTTGCTGATAGAACACCAAACGAGGATCATGGAGTATCATTCCAACATAATTACACGAAAAATAGTTTACAACATAATGATACGTCAAAAATGTATTTTTCATCGATAAACGTTAATTTCAAAACTAACAAGTGGTATTGTTAACATACGTATTTGAATGTGTAACATTGTATCATTGCTTACACTGGATCATATAATTCATAATAGGTCGCGGTTAGAGACCGAGTCTCATTTTCATCATATCCATTGTTGTCATTGTTGCTATCATATCAGGTGAGTTTTCATAGCCCCGTTTTCAATTGTTTACATAATTTCTAAACTCTCGGGGGAGAATACATTGCACCATTTTTATGCGGACCAAAGTATCAACTCATTTACATTGCTTAAGTTACATCATTTCCCAGATTAAAGTCCCCTTTATTATCATGAACCGTTAATTGTGAGCAAGCGAGAGTGAGTGAATAGATCTATTGAAGGTGACTCCTCCGTTCGGGTTGGTAGCGCCAACTTGTCAAACGAACGCATTTCATTTCTGTCATATTAGAGTGAATGGCAAACACTCAGTTGGGGCATTTCAATCAGTCTAGCTTCGGGGTCATGAGCTTAAGAGCTAATGTATTAATTTTATGTGGCGTTGTTTTGTCATACACTTTATACTTATGGTTACGGTAGAAACATTTCATTTACATAAACCTATGAACTCACCAACATTTTTGTTGACCATTTTTAGCAATGTATTTTCAGGTAATTAAGGTATCGCATGTTGGTTTGCATAAGGACATACCATGGAGTCGCGGAGTCGACGCGTCTCACTTTATATTTTATGCACTTATCTATCTTTTGATTTGTATAAACTTGATTTTCCGCAAACTTGTTTCACCTTTTGGGACCTTGCTTTGTAACTCTGAATGTTTTTAATTAATCAAACGATTTATTTTATAAACGACACTTTAGGTCGTTCAATATAACTGTACTGTAGTGCTATGATCAGTCACGCCCGTGAATGCTTCATTCCGCTGCAAGTCACGTAATTTGGGGGTGTGACACCAACTAATTTTCGCTTTCTTCTTAGTGAATTCGCTAGGTGATGGGATTGTCTTAGGAGTTGTTGTCGCAACTATGGGTGTGTCTACGGCATCTTTAGAAACTACACTTGGCGGTTTTCCTACTACAGACTTAGAAGCAATAGTGGGCCTAGAGGGAATGCCAGATGTACGTTTCTTGTTAAGAGATAAAAGAGATTTTGGAACACACTTCTTATGATCACCTGATAACATGCTTTTATGACAGAACACACAAGATGCATCAACATTCAAAACATTCTAATTCTTAGCATTCGTTACATCAAGATTAGAATTATAAGTTTTTAAGTTCGATTCTAAATCAGACGCAACATGCGTGTTATTCAACTTTCTAAGGTGATCTTCTACTTCTTGGTCTTCTAGTGTTCCATTCCTACGTTGCCAGATCCTATTCAGCTTTTTGTTTCTCTTATGCTTGGATCTGCTAACGCAAGTAGGGACGACTATTCCTATAGAAGTGGAAGCATTCAAATTAGTAGTCTAAGGGGATGTTTGCCTAGATGTTGTGTCCATTTTGTACATTCTTGGTGCAATCACATTTGTGTGAACAATCTTTCCATTTTCAAGTAATTTAATTTTCTCTTTGAGTTCAATGATGATGTGATTATTTTGTTGAATTGTTGAATCGAGTTCTCTATTTAAGCGAACGGTGTCATTCCGATTTTGACAAACTTCATCAATTTCCTTTTCATATTTGCAAATTTGACTTTTTAAATCAGCATTTTCATTTTCAAGATTCTTAACTTTGGATGTGTGACTATTTTGAAAGGATATTGTTTCGCTTTGACTTTGCAATTTTAATTCAAAATCTAGACTCCGAGTTTGACACCATTGCAGCTTTTGATTGAGTTGAAAATTTTCTTTTGAAAGTTTACTTTGCACATCATCAATGAGTTTAATGATTCTCTCATTTTCTCTTTTTAAATTGACAAGTTCATGTCTCAACGTTTCAGTGTCAGCAGTATGATCATCAACAAGCATAGCATTGCAAGACACATAAACTGAATTCATAAACACATAGATAATATCAGAACTTATAACATCTTCCAAGAGTCGATCAGCTTCATTTTGTAAAACTTTGTTTTGACTTTTTTGTTTTGAGATCGCATTTTCTTTTGCATTGAAAGTGTTCATTATGGATGTTACTTCTGATTAGAGTTCCTGTTCCTAGTGTGTAGCACAAAGACGAAAATATTGAACATATGGTAAAAATTGATTTTGAAAAATTTATCTCTTTTCTTTTTCGTAAGGAGATAGAAAAGTGGAAACTGTTATCCCAGAATTACGTTCAATTACTTGTTCTAAAAATTTGATGTCTTCCATAAACGTATCAAAATATCTAAGTACAAGACATCATTTTGGTAATGGTGTAATTATACCAAAAGTAGGTAAAGCACCATTTATTTGTGCCACTAGTTTAACAAGACAAACCTCAGAAGAAGATTCATTAATTTGCATTACAAGCCATGGTTGTTTTGTTTTATCTTTTTGAGGAATGAAGGTGACGGAAATATGAGGCACATTTGAATAATTAAATGGTATACCATATGGTTTAAAACTCATTTTTGATCGATTTTCTTTTTCCTATTCATGTTCTTCCTCATAATCATGTACAATAACACGCACAATAGATTCATCAAATAATTGGTTTGCACTATACAACTTTGGATTTTCTTTGAGTGCTGTATGTAGAAAATTATCACCTAGAGCAAAACCATGACCTATGGGATTTGGTTTCAAAGTGAACTTTTGAATTGTCGTGATAGACTGACCAATTTTGTTTACAACGTTTTGAAACTCTTTTAATTTGCATTCCAGGTCGACAATTTCATCGAGGTAAGAATCAATTCGTTTCCTAGACACTTGTTTATGTTCCCAAAAACTAGCTTGACAAGTTGACAACTCTGTTTTTATTTTTGAAAGTTCAGAATTGAGGTGTTCAACTTGTTGTTTAAGCTCACTTTTGTCTTCTTCCAATTTGGAAACCAATTGACTATTAGACACAATTAATTCTCGTATTTGATGTTGTCAATCTTGTTCTTTGACATAAGCTTTTTGGAATGCAACTTCAAAACTTTGTTCTCGTTTTTCTTTTGTTTCAAAATTTGTGAGTTGTATTTTATAGCACTCAAGATCCTTAGTTAATGATGCAAGTTTTGCTTTTAAGTTTCTGTTGATCTCATTGCATTTATCAATCTGAGATTTTTGTGAGTCCAACTGGGTTTGGGTGGTCAATAGCAAGGTCATGAGTTCTAGATCTGGACCGAGCAGAGTTTCATTTTGTTCAATTTGATCATTGTTATCGTCATCAATTGGATCGTCAAATGTAACAACTGTGTTAATTTGATCTTCATCAAATGTAACCACTGTGTTCATTTGTTCATCTTTTTGAGGAGATAATAATGAACCATTTTGAACAACTTGCTCCTCGTCTGATGCAGATGTAGATGGTGATACAATTTCATGTATTAGACATGTTGAATCAGGTACCTAAGACAGACCGTCAGTATCATATACTGGGCCTATGTCACTCATGTGCAGTTCCTGCATGTTGGCCATTAGCATCACAACTGCATTTGCTTCCAAGTCCTCCATGTCATCATCAGAATATGCATTTGCCATGAAGCTGTTTTCTTTCTCAGTAAGAGTGCCCCCAGATTCATCCTTGAGAGCAAGAAGTAGTGCCTGCTTGTTAAACTCACTGCCTCTTTTTCTAGGTTTGGGACATGCATTAACCAGATGACCTTTCCCATTGCAGTTGTAACACTTAACTATTGTATTCCCATCCCCTTGATTCCCAGTCTCAACTATTTCAACCCTTTTTTGAGAAGCACCTGCATTGTTCCTACTTCCACTAGCTGCAGTAAACCTTTGTCCATTTCCTGAGTTTCCCATATAACCCCTGATCCAATTCTTCCATAAGCATGATTCTGAATTTCAACTCATCCATCTTGTACAACAGCTTGATTGATTGTGTTAGATGAAGTGTGGAGATGATTTTTGGATTTGTTAGAGAATTTGCTGAAAGCACAAGCAATGAGTGCAAATCCTTCATTCAAAGAGTTGAATGCATCATCTTCTTCACTGTTCGTATTGGTGTAGAGCATGGTGTCAGTGTTGTCGTAGGGGACTAGTTGATTTGCGGTTGATTGCTGTGTTGAATCATTATGGAATGAGTTGAGTGGAAGAGGGTTTGTTGAGGATAGTTAAAATGATGTTGCTATTGGACATAAGCCTGGTTTGACTGTGGAGGTGGAGCAAAGTGTCACACCCCCAGAATTGGGTCCAGCGGAAGCTTACATGTCGCTGGGGTGTAACTCAATTGGTATCACAACACAAGTACAAAGAACGGTTTTCATCACAATCATTTAGAATAAAATTGTTTAACAAAAATTTTGAATATACATTGTTAAAAGTAGTGTGGAAATAGGCCTTTAAATATGTTAAACGGTCCCCAAATGAATGTCAGAGTCTTCTATGACCATGCCATGCCCTGTCAAATTCCTCCAGTAGCGTGCTATTGCTTATACATGAAAATACATGCTAAAGTGTCAACACGAGGTTGGTGAGTTCATAGAGTTTAGTGTACAATGTAAAGCATTCGAATAATGATGTCCCAGCAAAGGCATTGAAAATCCACTCAGTTCCAAGTCCCGCCCACACAAGACTTGCAACCTGTGTGTTTACAACCCATTGCCAAATAAGATTTGGTTTGAGTGAACAAAAGTAATATGTGGACCATGATTTAAAATACATTTAGTTTGATCAGTACATTCAGTTACGTGACCAATTCATTTAGTTATGTGACCCGTTCATTCTATCATGTGACCCGTTCATTATGTCATGCGACCCGTTCATTCGGTTATGTGACCCATTCATTCTGTCATGTGACCCGTTCATTCGGTTATGTGACCCATTCATTCGGTCATACTACCCGTACATTCGGTTATGTGACCCATTCATTCTATCATGTATGTACATAGTGTTGGTGCCGGTTCATTCGGTTAAGCAGGCATAAATGTTTAAAGTGCTTGGGTCCATGGGTAAAAAGAATTAAGTGTGAAACAAATGAATATACAATACATTTGAATGAATAAGAAATTCATAAGCAGAGCGAATAATGGTTTGACTAAACAAGTGGCATGTTCAAGTAACTCAAGTATACATTTAGATGAAAAAGAGCATGTATTCTCCCCCAAAACGGTTATAAAACAAGTATTACAATAGTAGGGGCTATGAAACTCACGGTAATCCTTAAAAGATTAAAGTGCTTGTGAAGGTAAATGAAAATAATTGAGCATCTATTCTCCCCCAAAACGTAATCCAAAACGTATAAAGGTAGGGGCTATGGAACTCACGGTAATCCTTAGAAAATTAAAGTGCTTGTGAAGGTAAATAAAAATAATTGAGCATGTATTCTCCCCCAAAACGTTATCCAAAACGTATAAAGGTAGGGGCTTTGGAACTCACGGTAATCCTTAAAAGATTAAAGTGCTTGTAAAGGTAAATAAAAATAATTGAATATATATTCTCCCCCAAAACGTATAAAGGTAGGGGCTATGGAACTCACGGTAATCCTTAAAAGATTAAAGTGCTTGTGAAGGTAAATGAAAATAATTGAGCATGTATTCTCCCCCAAAACGTATAAAGGTAGGGGCTATGGAACTCACGGTAATCCTTTAAAGATTAAAGTGCTTGTGAACGTAAATGAAAATAATTGAGCATGTATTATCCCCCAAAACGTAATCCAAAACGTATAAAGGTAAGGGCTATGGAACTCACCTGATGCAATAGCTACGATGACAAAAGTGGATACACTGAAATGAGGCACGATCTCTAACTGCAACCTAATATGAATGATAGGATCTAATGTAAGAAATGAATTGATGCCACCCATGCTAATACGTATGTTAACGATACTACTCGTTAATTTCGGAAATAATGTTTATCGTCGAAAAATACATTTTTGACGTCTCGTTAAGTTAATAAACGCTTTTCGTGTAAATGTGTTGAAACAATACTCCACGATCCTCATTTGGTGTTCTATCGGTAAATATAATGTTTTCATCGCAAGTTACTATTTTTCACAACTTGAAAATGTGCCCAAATGGCCTCGCAAAACTAGTCGCGAAATATTGTACGTTGAGTGTTAGTGATCAAACTTGATGTTTCTGAAAACCTTGTAACAATGTCTTGATGTAGTGTTATTTAACTTTTGATCATACGCGTCTCGATTAGTTAGAAAATCAACTATCAATGTTATGTCTTGTAAAAACACTAGTTTTTATACTTAGAGCATTTTTCTATTAGTGGCTGTCAAAATAGTTTGTGAATCGTCGGGTTTCAAACGCGTGTATCTCGGTCGTTATAAGCTCGTTTTCTGCGTTCTTTATATCCACGGCTTTGTATTAACACGAAATAACATAATTTCAGTAGGTTGGGTCATCTAGGCCACGTCTAACGCCTCGTTTTGTCCTTTGAATCTCGGCGATCAGCAACTAAATTTTCAGAATTTAGTTTTTCGTCGACAAACTTTGAAAAATCATAACTTTCTCGTCGTAAGTCGGTTTTTAGTGATTCAAGCGGTCACGGTTTCGTTTTTGAAATTATTTTCTGAATATGAAGGCCAAAATATCCTCTAAGTTACTGAGTTTTCCAGATTACACAATTTTGGACAGCACCTATTTCTATTGTTGAAAAATCAATGTTTAAGGTTCAAGACTAGTTCAAAACTTAATCAAACCACTTCAAATCAACACCACAACCTATCTAATCTTACCATACACCTTCTTAGGGTGTCATGGGGTCCTAAACATCACCAACAATGGTGGATCTCATGATGATTACACTAAAAATCCATAGATCTATGTTTATAAAGAAAATAGGTAACAACTGGTATGTTTAACATGAATATTTGCATATCTAGTTACTAATATAACTTGAAAATTAATCAAATGAAAGTATGAAAAGATTAGAAAGACAATCTTGAAGCTTACTTGAATACTTGAGATGATTTGGATGAAAATGTATAAGAAACCTAGGGATTTTATCACAAAACCCTAACAAGGAGTGTAAATGAGCCTTGATTATCACTTGATCTTGGAAAAAATTTAGATTATTGTTGTTGTTCTTGGTTTGGCAGAACCTAGGAGAGGAAATGAGAGATTTTGATCTTTATTTTACTACTTGGTAAGTGTATGTATGTGTTAGTGGAAATTAAATCAAAAGACATGAGGTATCTAGCATTAATGGGATGTAAGTTAATCAAGTGTGCATGGTGAATTAGGGGTGTTTAGGGGGGCGGCACATGTGAGAAAAAAGGAAGGATTTGATAGCTAATTAAAGCTTGTGTACTAATATGCAAGTATTAGTTTAGTTTAGTGTATACATTAGGTGTTATCGGGTACCCGTTTAACTAGAAATAAATCATGACGAGGTAAAATAAAATACGACGAAGTTATAAAAATTGTAAAATCATATTCCTTGTATGAATCGGGTGTTAGAATGATTTTCGGGTAGAAATATCGCAAACCGACGGAGTTATAAGCTCCTAATGGAAAATATAGCAATTGGTTTAAAAACACCGGGTAAAGTAATAATATAATCTTTGTATCATTATAATTAGCATGAAAATATATTAGAATCATAGTCGGGAGTATTGGGTATAATGTTGGTAGTAATGACTGAGTGGTAACGTTTAAAAAATAAATGAACATACGTTAATGAAAATCACACAAACCCGTGCATGACCTAATATGATGATGATGTTACTGATGATATGTAGACTACTCTAATCTGTATGATGTGTCCTTACTGATGATGCATGAATACGCAACTAAACCACACTGGTTACGCGCATTTTGGATACCCGTAAACCTAGTTTACGAAAGGATGAACGATAATACATGAATAGTGATTTCCCTCCAGGAATGAATAGTGTCTCATAAATAGTAAATTTTTTGAAAACTTCTCAAAGTCTCAAACTAACTTCAAAAATAATGAATAGTGAATGATGAATAGTAACCCCGTAAATAGTAACTTTCTGAGATGAATAGTGAAATTTTGAAGCTTGAAATTACGAGTTGTGACAGTCTCCACCCGTTAAAAGAATTCAGTCCCTGAATTCAGTTAATGTTGGTCCCTGGGTGGATTTGGTGGAAAGATGCGGATATTTGAGTCGCATTGGTGATAAAAGATAATACATTCATTAGATAGGAATTTGTAATAGCACATGAGACTTATACGATAGAACGTAAAGTGAAACACAGAAGAAATACAACACTAGAGAGTTTAGGTTTTCGTTTATTTGTAAGGTAGAAGTTCCCTTCTTAACCATTGTCATTGTCGTTTTTGTCCTAACGAGCTTCACATTTCAACGAGCTCTTCCTCCATTCTTGTTTCTCAGCTCTGGGCATTCACTCTTGAAGTGTCCGATTACTCCACACTCATGGCAGGTTACCGTGACTTTCTGATGCATTACGAGGGTAGGAGCCTTGCAATCCTTGGCTTTGTGTCCGACCTTTTGACAGTTTCCACATTGAGTGGGGCAAGGTCCATTATGGTGAAACTGACACTTGTTGCACTTGGTTAAAGTCCCTACATATCCTTTCTTTTCACTCGATCCAGCAACATAGGCCCTAACCACTTCATGTTGTTTGTGTGGCGGCCGAACTTGATCATTTCCTTCGTTGTTATCCATTTTCCTCTTGTTGTCGTTGTTGCTACTGTTGTTGACAGTAGTTCCATTCTTTATCACCTGAGCCATAAGCTTCTGAGACATTCTGATTGCCTCGTCCAATGTTTGTGGGTCAAAAGAAATCACATCTCCACGGATGCTATGAGGTAGTCCACCAATGAAATTTTCTAGCAGCTTCTCATTATCTGGAACCATGGTTGGACATAGCACAGCTGATGCGAGTGATGTGTCGTTGCGGTTTAGCAGTATTAATGCCTACTCAAGTTTTAAATTTATATTTAGCCGACTTATCAATAACACACACACTTAACGAGCAGTGTACCCGGTCAGTATGAATATAATGGTAAGCAGAGTGTCGATCACTTAGAGTGGAACGTATTATCTAGTTATTCTAATCAGTATTTTAATATCCTAAGTTAGTTATACAACCTAATCTAACGCAAGGGGGTTCATCCTGAGAGACTGGAACAATTTGGTTATAATTAAATAGAAAACTAAACTAATGAGCACGAATCAGCGATTAACACACACGTACACAGATAGATACTCGAGACAATAAGAAGACCTGTCCTGATAATTAAATAGCTTGTCACTTATTTTATTGCCAGTTTTATATGAAGTGTATATAATTAAACCTTTCTCGTTGGCTCTAATCTTATCGGCGAGTAAACCCTTAATGATTACTTATGTCTATCCTACTTTTCTAGAGACGCTAGAATAAATAGGCGAGGAAGGGGCATGGCGACCCAAGCAAGACTCAGCTAGACACAGAGGTTATCAATGCACTAATAAAAGTCACCAAAGACATCAACATATAAACTTTAATTAATGGGAAAGCAATATTAAGGGGAGTGCATGATCTTCCGTAGTCACATGACACAAGCCCATCAATCCTGATGAATTAAAGCGTACTAAAACAATAAAACAAAACTACTTAATGAATTGAATACATGCAGGACCTTCTTACAGCTCTTGTATCTTTGTTTGAGGTGTGTCTTGTGCTGCTTGGTCGTCTGGATTCGGCTCTAGGGTTATAAAAAAGGTCTCTTAAATTCGTCTGACCTTGGGGTATTTATAGTTTCTGTCTGAGGGATCGATGCGGCGCATTGAGTTGATAGATGCGGCGCATTGACTTAACTTCGCGTGGGGTCCAAGATTAATATATTCTGGAATATTCGTACACCGTCTTCAGATGCGGCGTAACTTGATCTTTGTATGCGGCGCATGTACTTTAGCTGTCTTGGATTGTAACTGGTGAAATCTTGATAGTGATACGCTGTATGTTAGAAGTATAATGCGGCGTATCTGGAGTAGAACGAGCTTGATCTTCTTCTTTGACCAAAGTTTCATATGCGGTGCATGACAGAATTGCATGCATATAAGTATGATATTGCGTCGTATCTGTTGAGTGAGATACGGCGCATCTTCTGGATTTCAGTAGACTTTTGACATCTCGCTTGTTTTGCTCCATAATTAGTCCAAAATCGCCAAGTTTCACATAATGCTTGTTTTTACCTGAGAATTACTAAAGTAAACATTAATGTATCGATTCTCATATATAATATAATAAAACAAGTAAAATAAATAGGATAAATGATGATAATAAAATGTACTTATTTGAGTTCATCAACAGCCAACTCCTGAAACCTCCTGATATATGCCTCGATATCATTACCTGTTGTTACTAGCTCATAAAACTATGTTTCCAACTTCTTTACTTCAGTGCGTGGACAAAACTTCTTAGTCGGAAACTTTTTGAATTCATCCCACGTAAGCTTGTGAGCATTTTCCATTCCCATGGGTTTTGCATAAGAATTCCACCATGACATAGCTTCCTCAACGAGTGTACTGGTAGCAAACTTTACTTTGCTGTCATCTGGACAGTTACATAGAGGGAACACAAATTCTATCCATTCATACCAACGGATCATAGCAGTGGCTCCTTCAGTGCCTTTGAATTTTGGGGGATCACCACTCTTGAAGTTTTTGTACGTACATTTACGATCATTGGTACCATTAGTAGTCATTCCGGCAGCTTCTACGGTTTCTGCCCGAGAAGCGGCTACAGCAGCGGCTTCGGCAGCCCGTGCAGCTACGGCAACTCTCTCGGTTACTAGTGCTGCCTCTATGCTGTCGGCAACAAGCTTTATGATCTCAGCTGGTGTCATATTAGCAGTAGCTCTCTTGGGTGACATGAATCTTCAAAACAAGAAAAGAAGAGTGATACGTGAATAAGACGTTTTCAAAAAGTAGGTGTTCTAAGTGGCTTGTCATAGAATGAAAGCTTGAGATTGAGTAATGATTAGCTGATGTGCTTCTAGGCGGCGATTCACGAGGTGATGTAGGTGTGAATGTATAGGTGATGTAAAATATATATTAACATAATAAATATATAAACGCAGCGGAATACATCACCAACAACGGATCCATATAGCCATATGATCAATGAATAAATTAAATACAAGATTTATACCTTTGTAGCGTGATCCGAGAGTCACCAACACAAGCTATAACCCACGACTTGTATAAGAAACCCAAGAGATCAATAAGGTTGATCTCCTCTAAGTGTGAAACACACTACACGTCACCGTATGCCAATGGATGCTAGTCCTTTAACCCGTAACCGATCAAACACTCTTGAATTAGCAAGATGCAGAAGTGAAAGATGGAAAAAACAAAAACCCTAGATGTTTATTTGTTTTTGAGCCGTGGGTTTTCAAGGAGGGAGAGAGGGGGAATTTTTGGTAGTAGTTAATCACAATTATCAGGGAGTAATGGTGATTTATTTTTACCAAAATAGTTCAAGTCTATCCCTTCTTTTCCTCCCCCTAGGCCGGCCATATGTGGGCTCCAAATGGGCTCACCATTTGTTGTTCAAGTCCAATGAATTAAGTCCATTACTTAGTCATTAGAAGCCCAATAGCGGTTCCTAGTTACGTACCGTTATTTATATATCATAAATACAATAAACACGATATATAAAGTGGCACCTCAGTGTATATGTGTGTGACCCCATAGGCTCACATATGTCTAGCCATATAATTAGTAATTATGACACAAGCATACTCCAACAGCTCCCACTTGCGACGTCATAATAATCTAGTAATTATACAAGCAATGGTTAACGTCTAGCAACACGCCAATGCCCCTAGAAATATGTGAGGTTAGTTTTTTAAACGTCTCATTTTAGATGGTTTATATGTCATCTATCCTTTTGTTTCAGATACCGTGTTGAACATTAGACATGGATCAAGTGTCTTCTAATAGTTCAACCATTATGTTTCTCGGTATAGATATTGAACAAGATTACCAAGTGGATTACGATTTATCTTAATCTCATTTGGGTACGGCCATACAAACATCTGTCCAATTCATCGAGGGGCCCAATAGTATCTAACTCCATAACATGTGGAGGATCAAATCCTATTTTGACTGCACGTGTCATTCATGTGCTTCATATCACTCCTGAAGATGGTCTTTATAACTACCTTATTTAGGACAGCGTTTAACCACATCAAGGAATAAAATTCCACACATGCAAGACCTACTTGCATCTCAAGTCTAAGGATAAGAGACATAACCACTTGCGAGATTCACTATTGACGACGATCCATGTAGTGAAACTCGTAGGTTGGGTCAATCCAATGTTCATCACAATGAACAACATGTGAGTTTGGTAAATAAATCACCAACACGCTCACATTTGCCTTAATTTGATGATACTCCCGTATCGTCAACTGGCAATGGACAATTTTAGAATAAATAAATTATTCATGGATTAAAAATGCAAATATAGAACACAGTAGTATAAATGAAGACGATCATACCAGGTATATCAATTCATTATATAATACGACTGCTTACAGTTCCATTATCCAAATATTAAAAACAGATATGTATAAGACTACTCGTAGGCCGGAATTCGATGTTCCCACCATGATCGAATCATGTTGTACAAGGCAACAAGTAGTCATCTAGGTAAACTTTGAGAATACTTGTTTCAAAACTCATGAAAGGTTTGAATGATGATTGTCCTTTGTATGTGTGCATTCAAGTACAAGACGAGTACTGCAACAATACATTCCATAGGGTGTTTGAAGCCAGCAAAACACCTATATTAGACAGTCATCTGAACAGTTTCTCAAACTGTAAAGTATTCTTATTCTTTTAATGTATAACGCATTAATACTCTCAGTCGAGCACATCTAGTCAGCAATGTCATCATTCATGATGACATCCTACCACGACTAGGGTTGAGCATAATTTCTGTAGAATAAGCATTAGTGTATGCAAACAAAACAGAGCTCCTCAAATATCCGTAAATGTTTGAACATATCTTTGGTCCTTTGCAGGTCCATTATAATGTTTGTTTAACAATTATCTAATGACTTTCAATTAGATATTCGTTGTTATCAACTCATCTTGCATTCATGCAAATGATATATATAGTCCAATGCGTAATATGACTTACATGATGAATCCTTTAGTCGAACCTAAGATTTCCATTCATGTGTTCAATCTCATCAAGTGAGATTGATCATTGAGACTCCCCTCAATAACGTGACATATTGTGCTTAGACTTAATAACCGCTTATGTTTATTCTAATAAACATATACATAACAAGGTTGTATGTCTTATTTTATAAATCCCTCAAGAGAAACTTCATTCATAGCTAAGGATTAAAGTCTAGTTTAGATGGAATATTGGTTCTAATATGTTAATGACATATGAGATTTAAGAAAATAAGTACATTGCTCCAACTTGCTCTTAGTGTACTTAGGAGTAATCTTATTAATCAAAATCAAATTAATGATTTTATAATTAACTTAAGATCTCTGCTCCTAGATGCATGATCTAATCCACACGTGGATTCTTTTATCTTGTATACTTAATAAAGATTATATGGATTCATAACCCTTTTGATTACTCATCGTCCTCGCAAAGGTAATCAACAAGAAAAGTGTTTTGATATCCTATTGTCATATTTCATTTACATGAAAACAGGTATGACAATTAATCATCTTTATACATTTAACGTTTGTAGGCAGGAAGATTTAGTCATAGTCAATTTCTTGAGTACGAGTAAACTCCTTTTACTGCGCGTGCATTAAATGTGTGTACAAGTTTGTCCTTTTGAGTCTTCTCATCAAGAAACTCATTTTAAACCTCACAGTCTACCTGATTGGTAAGAGATCAATCAAGCTCCATGAGTGATTGTATTTCAAGGACTGCATCTTAACGTTCATAATTTTGAGCTACTCATCAGATTCAAGGTCTGATAATGCATCTCTATAGTTAGCAGGTTCACTATGATCCTCTAACTTATATCCCTTAGCATTGATATAAAAACTACATCACTCAGGTGCAAGAGGTATCCTTACGGATTTATGAATGAGACATATCAATCTATGGTTTAACATATGCATGTTCAACCTTAGTATGATATTAGCAAGTGTATTCAGAAGGTTGCTCTTGAATATCTTCAAGATCTAAAGGTGCTCCCACTTGCTTTTGTGTGTAGAGACTAATCTCTAGACACTCAGCATCTTGAGCAACAATAAATTGTTTTCAAGTGGGACATCCAAAATACATCGTTAGTTCTTGACTCTAGCTTGTTAATTACTTACTCTTAGGTAGTTAAGAAATTCAGAACATCAATCAAGACATAATGAGATTCATCCCATGCCATAATGCAATTGTGTCTTAAATTCCTTCTGGGTTGGAACCATATTGAGTGTACACATGGCACATTCAATTTCTAACCTTGATAGCTTTGGAGGTAAGACAGTTTAAGTCATCAAAGATCAAACAATATCAATAGTGTTTGATTTTCCATGATGGACATACCATAAAGTTGTGGTATTCCAAGAGGACTGATGTTGTGAGACTATCACACAACTCATTAGATGAACTTATACCTTTTGGTTTACATATCTGCCAACCAAGTCAAACCAGATGGCATCAATAGTAATTTTAGCCTACTGCATACTTTACTTCATGTGCATGTTTTGACTAGAAAACATAAACTTTTATTATACGTCGCAAGTGTACATGTCTTAACAAGAAGACATAACAAATTAACGTCTTACTTTACGTTATAAGTCTTTCAACAATTGACGGAATTGATGTTTGTGTCTTTACAAGAGACGTAAACATATTCAACTAAAGTAATTACGAGCACCGAAACTTGGCCTCAATAGTAAATTCAAGTTAATTTCATACTTCATGATTATGACTTTACAAGAAAACATAATCATATTTACAAAACAATTCAGTGAATATGTTGAAGTAGCTTTTCATGTTATCTTGATATCTGTTCTAATTAGGGCAACATACATTTTATGTGTAGAAGTCCTAGTAGAATCTTAGTTTCTTACTTTGCAGTCAAGAAAAGCCATTAGTCATATGGTTTTATGTTGTACCTTGCACACAATTAAGATTTCTCCCACTTGTGCATGACACAACATCATGAGAGTATACAGAAAACACTACGCTCGTTTGTTTGTATGAGCAATATGACAATGTCTAAGATAACATATGATTTTAGTCAAAATCAAAATATAGATATCACTACAAAAAAACAGGCTTTCAGAGACTGAATTTCTAAGGACCGATATATCAGTCGCTGATACATAGCATCGGTAACTAAAACATTAGTTACTGATACTTTTAAGGACTGACCTTTTATTGACTGATTGCGGCGACTAAAAATTAGTCCTCGATTCAGTGACCCCATATCTGAGACTAAATTTCAGTTACTAATATGCCTGTACGGGAAAAAAATTTGGAGGCAAATTTGTTAGTGACTGAATAAGGGTGACAATTCAGTCCCTAGTACATGTACATCATATCTAATACTAAATTTCAGTTACAAATATATTTGCGCAATAAAAAATTTTGGCGGAAAATTTGTTAGTGACTGATTATAGTCACAGTTCGGTCCCTAATACATGGAGATCATAGCTAAGACTAAGTTTCAGTTACAAATATGTCTACACAATAAAAAGGTTTGGAGGGAAATTTTTTAGTGACTGAATTTCAGTCACAGCTGCGTCCCTATTACATGGACATCATAGCTAAGACTAAATTTCAGTTACCAATACGTATGCAAAATAAAAATAAAAAAAAACTTTTGAGAGAAAATTGTTTATGACTGAATTTTAGTCCCACATAAACCTCTTATACATGGGCAACATATTTAAGACTAAAATTCAGTTACAAATGTCTACACAATAAAAAGGTTTGTAGGGAAAATTTGTAGTGACTGAGTCCCTATTACATGGACATCATACCTAAGACTAAAATTCAGTTACAAATGTCTACACAATAAAAAGGTTTGTAGGGAAAATTTGTAGTGACTGAATTTCAGTCACAGCTGAGTCCCTATTACCTGGACATCATACCTTAGACTAAAATTCAGTTACAAATATGTATGCGCAATAAAAAAGGTTTGGAGGAAAATTTGTTAGTGACTGAATTTCAATCACCACTCAGTCCCTAATACATGGACTTCATAGCTATGACTAAATTTCAGTTACAAATACGTATGCAAAATAAAAAGGTTTGGAGAGACAATTATTTGTGACTCAATTTTAGTCCCACATAAACGTCTTATACATGGGCAACATATTTAAGACTAAAATTCATTTATTCATTGGAAACGTGGACTTATATTGTGACTGGTATATACTTAACTTCGTTCATTAGCAAGGTTATTGACTTTTACTTATTATCACGAGTAACTAATTCACAAAGTTCAAAATAAAAGTGACATATACATACAATAATAAGTTGATTATGTCTATTACTTTTAGATTTTGACTTTATTTTTTTAACTTCAAAATACTAATCTAGTTATATATTTTATCTATCACACTAAATAATTATATTAAAGATTATTTGACTTTTAATATATATATAAGTATATATATATATAACACACACACACACACACACACACATATATATAATACATATATATATACATACATATATATACATATATATATATATATATATATACATATATATATATATACATATATATATATATATATATATATATATATATATATATATATATATATATATATATATATAGTAAATTGCAAAAATCGCCCCTAAACGTTTGTGGTGAATATAGTCCCTGGCCAAGTTCAAATGACACAAATACCCCTGTCTTTATCTTTTCTAATATTCATTTTCAGTTTTATACATAAATGGTTCTTGTGTTGCGCAAGGCTTTACAAATTTAGTCATTTTTTTACAAAATAGTCCTTCTTACACAAAATCGTCCTTGTGTTGCGCAAGGTTTACACAAATGGTCCTTGAGTATGTTTTTCTTCCATTTTTTACGTTTTCGTACGTTTTTCTTACGTTTTTTTTTTCCGTTTTTGTCCGTTTTTTATCCGTTTTTGTCCGTTTTTCTTACGTTTTTACCCGTTTTCCTTACGTTTTTTATGTTTTCGTCCGTTTTTCTTACATTTTTCCGTTTTTTTCTGTTTTTATCCGTGTTCTTACGTTTTTGTCAGTTTTCTTACCTTTTTTTTACGTTTTTTATGTTTTCGTCCGTTTTTCTTACGTATTTTTCCCATTTTTTTCCGTTTTTATCCGTTTTTTTCATACGTTTTTGTCCATTTTTTACGTTTTTGTTCTTTTTTATACGTTTTCGTCCGTTTTTCTTTGGTTTTTGTCCTTTTTTTTTTTTTTTCCGTTTTTGTCCATTTTTCTTACAACTTATTATTTTTTAAACGTTTTCGCCCGTTTTCTTGCGCTTTTTTACCTTTTTCATAAGTTTTTGTCCCATTTTTTTGTACGATTTTACTATTTTTTGTATGAATTTTTTTAAAAAAATAAATAAAATAAAAAACAAAAAAAAAAATCAAAATATTTCTCCGAATTTTTTGTCCATTTTTTTTGTCCGAATTTTTAAAAAAATAAAAAAAAATAAAAAAATTCAAAATTTTTGTCCGATTTTTTTTAAAAATTAAAAAAAAAATTAAAAAAATTCAAATTTTTGTCCCATTTTTTTTCTTTTTTGTCCGATTTAAAAAAAAATAAAAAAAATCAAAATTTTTTTCCGATTTTTTTTTTCTTTTTTGTCCGAATTTTTTTAAAAAAAAAAAAAATTCAAAATTTTTGTCCGAATTTTTTTAGTCCGATTTTTTATTTATTTATTTTTACCAAATTTTTTTAAAAAAATTTAAAAAATAAAAAAATAAAAAAAATAAAAATTCGGACAAAAATTTTGATATTTTTTTTTATTATTTTTATTTTTTTAAAAAAATCTGACGAAAAAGAAAATCGGAATAAAAAATCAGACAAATATTTTATTTTATTTATTTTTTTAAAAAAATTCAAACAAAATAAGAATAAAATCGGACAAAAAAAAGGGACAAAAGTTATGAAAAAGGATAAAAAGCGCAAGAAAACGGGTGAAAACGTATAAAATTGTAAGAAAATGGACAAAAACGGATAAAAAGGATCAAAACTAAAGAAAAACGGACGAAAACGTATAAAAACGTATGAAAACGGGCGAAAACGTATAAAAACGTACGAAAACGTAAAAAATATGGACAAAAAAGTAAGAAAAACGGACAAAAACGGAAAAATACGTAATAAAAATGGACAAAAACGTAAAAACGTAAGAAAACTGACAAAAACGTAAGAAAACGGACAAAAACGGAAAAAACGGACAAAAACGTAAGAAAAACGGACGAAAACGTAAAAAACGTAAGGAAAACGGACAAAAACGGAAGAAAAAACGTAAGAAAAACGGAAGAAAATCGGACTCAAGGACCATTTGTGTAAACCTTGCGCAACACAAGGACGATTTTGTGTAAGAAGGACCATTTGTGTAAAAAAAGAACTAAATTTGTAAAGCTTTGCGCAACACAAGGACCATTTATGTAAGAAACTGAAAATGAATATTAAAAAAGAAAAAGACATGGGTATTTGTGTCATTTGAACTTGGCCAGGGACGATATTCACCCCAAAAGTTTCACACAAGGACGATTCTTGCACTTTTCAAACTTCAGGGACGAAACATGCAATTTGGCCAAACTTAAAGGACGATTTTGCCATTTACTCATATAATGATATCATCTCGACTCGTTCGTTTAACATCTCATGTATAACGATATCATGTCGACTCATTCGTTTAACATCTCATTTATAACGATATCATCTCGACTCATTCGTTTAACATCTCATTTATAACGATATCATCTCGACTCGTTCGTTTAACATCTCATGTATAACGATATCATCTCGACTCATTCGTTTAACATCTCATTTATAACCATATCATCCCGATTCGTTCGTTTAACATCTCATGTATAACGATATCATCTGGACTCTTTCGTTTAACATCTCATTTATAACGATATCATCTCGACTCGTTCGTTTAACATCTCATGTATAACGATATCATGTCGAATCATTCGTTTAACATCTCATTTATAACGATATCATCTCGACTCATTCGTTTAACATCTCATATATAACGATATCATCTTGACTCATTCGTTTAATATCTCATTTATAATGGTATCATCTCGACTCGTTCGTTTAACATCTCATGTATAACAATATCATCTCGACTCATTCGTTTAACATCTCATTTATAACCATATTATCATGACTCGTTCGTTTAACATCTCATGTATAACGATATCATCTAGACTCATTCGTTTAACATCTCATTTATAAAGATAACTTCACGACTCGTTCGTTTAACATCACATGTATAACGATATCATGTCGACTCATTCGTTTTACATCTCATGTATAACCATATCCTCTCGACTCATTCGTTTAACATCTCATGTATAACCATATCATCTCGACTCATTCGTTTAACATCTCATGTATAACGATAATTTTATCCTTTTAAAAATAATTTTACATTTATATATATTCAAATCATGTATAACGATATAATATCGACTCATCCGTTTAATATCTCATATATATCCATAGCATCTCGACTCATTTGTTTAACATTTATGTATATTCAAATCATTTATATTTAATTAAATCATTTATAACTAATTTAAATCATTTATAATTAATTGAAATAATTTTGTAATCATTTATAATTAATCTACATAATATTTTAATAGTTTATAAGTAATTTAAATTATTTATAAACAATTTAAACTATTTTTAAGTTATTTATAATTAAGTTACATCATATATTTTTTTTAAAACAAAATTATGATACACAATGTCAACATTACGAAAACAAATAATTTTGCGAGAATTTTGTTTACTCCTTTACCCCGCCAAATATTTTCGTGAAAAATTTGTTTGCCCGCCAAAGGTAAAAAATAAAAATTAAAACACTTATAGCTTTCACAAAAACTGGATCTGAATCTAACTCATCTCATCTTCATCCTGCTCCCAAACACACACACACAAAACTCATCTCATGCTCATATCATCTCCATCCTCCCATCCGAAACCACCACACACACCACTGTTCTTTTTTTTTCTTTTTTTTTTCTTTTTTTTTAATTCATCCTTCACCGGCAACAAATCAACACACACGCACCACTGTTTTTCTTTTTTTGTATGATTATATTAAATGTATTTTTTTTTTGAATTTTGGTTTTTATAGATTTTGTTCAATTATAATTTTAATTTTGGTACATTTTGTAGCAACCGGCATTTTTAGGGCAATACTTATTTATAAGACTCGAAACCAGTTGTGGCAAATGATGATTTTTCCAAAATTATTTTAATATTAAGTTTCATTTATTATTGCCTATTATACATTTTTGAGCTTTTCGACATCATTTGAACTGAGAGTGTAAGAATTTCTTGTGAAACGTGAAAGTAGAGCACAACACGAATCGACACGAGTCTAAATCTTATAATACGAGAAATGTTGATTTCCGACGCGTTAAACAAACATGGACATATTTATAGTCATTTTTAATGGAAAAACAATTCTAAAAATATTAGCGCAACTTAGAACGTCATACGAGTACTTTTAGTACACTAAACGAGTCCCGACTCACAGAAACAGAAAAGTTACAAGATCGGTCCCTATGTTGATATTACCCTCGCGCCCCTCTACTTCCCATCACTTGCCACATTTTCTAAAAACTTTTCATATGCAATTATAAAACAAGTAGGGTTTCAACTTTTCATTTTGGTATCATAAGTCAAACCCTAAAACACTCTCTCCCTCCTCCATTCTCTTCCCAGCCGCCACAACCATCGACTGCCGCCGCCGGCCACCATCAACGCCGCCACCTCCTATCTCTTTTGAGTCAAGAAACGGATAGATCGAAGGCTGTAAAGGGTTCATTTGGATTTTTTTTATCGTGGTTTGGGTTATTACTTCGTCTCACCCATCTCTACCGTCTCTCTTTTCTTGTGGCATGTTCATAAAACATCAAAAATCTATCCGTCATCTTTTTCGTTATTTGATTCGAATGAAAAACAATTTATTACAAAAGATTTCGTGGATTAAAACGGATTAAAATGTTTAGATTAAAAGTAATATTTCTTCGTGTGGATAAAAAATAAATAAACAACGTGTTGTTGGTGGGTGTTGTTGCGGGTCGACATGAGAACCCGTATGGGTTCGGGTTCTATTTGCATTGGATTTGCTTATTTCAGGTGTGTTTTGAGTTTTCTTCGTTTATCTTTGCGGCTTATTTTTAGAGTTGACAAAAAAAATGAAATGCTTTTCTGTGTTGTGCTTATTTTTGGGTTCGGTTTACAAATTGAACTGGTAATTTGCAACTTTCGTTTTGTGCTGTTGGGAATAGCATACCAATCATATGGTATCTTCCTTTTATTCCAATGTTTTCATTCAACTTAAATTAGTGTTAATATTTAATGTTTTAAGTCAGTAGTATTGACTGAAAGTCTATTTTAGACTTGAGTATTGAGTTATAATGGTCATCAGTTGATATATAATTTCCCTCTAACATAAATTCTAATTAAGTTGTAGTGGTTCCTTAAAATTATGTTTAAATAAAACGAGGGGTGTGTTGTTTTGTAGCAGTTAATGACAAACCACCGAAGGGGCATTTGTAATTTTTGGTTGTGTTGTTTAATTTTGGGCCGAGTTTATTGGTGTTGATAGAGGGTGTCGTGGCATTTTTTTTTTGACATCGGGGTTCTTGGTACGTTTGGTTACTCGTGGATGGTCACTTAGGATTATACTTAAACTTGGACAATATAAATATTTAATGGGCAATTCGATAACGGATTATGACTTGGATAATTTGGATATTGGACATTTTAGACATTTTGTGAATTGATCATGTTGTTGTGATGCTACACAGCAAGTGTAAAGGCAGTGTTCAAAAGCACATTTGATTATTCTTTATATAACAATTATGAGTTGCAAACATATAAAGGCATAGTTGCTTTCAAACTTGATACACTATTTTGAGTTGTAACTTAAAGTTAACTTCCGTTTTTAATTTTTATTGCAGAATAAAATACATGTACAACCATGTCAGTGAGAGATCTGGGCAGAAGGATGCTTTGATGTTTATGAAATTATTATGAAGGTGATTTATGTTTGTAACCCCGGTATAAGATTTATGAGGAATTATTTGTTTTGTTGTAGTGAATGAATCACATTTTGAATAATTTGCTCTGTTTGCTAGTTTTTTTATTTATAAAATTTCACACCAACTTGTGACTTGAAGATATATCTCCACTGTGTATGACTTGTATGTTTCAGCATGCTGCTAGACTGGACAGTGAGATTATCTATGATCGGGACTTTGACTATGATTATTTTGGATTTAAAACCCTTGAGAGATCTTGTCTCTTGAAGATTGAAGGGAAGGTTGTTGAAAGGCCTCAGCATATGCTAATGAGGGTTGCTGATGGGATTTACAAGGATGATATTGCTCCTCTTCATGACGATGTTGTTCACATAGTTGTAATGTATAACATTTTTATCTATGTTGTTTTGTATAAACACGCAATTTTCTTTCGGATTGTTGTGCTTGTTGGCGTCTATATAAAATGTTAAGGTTTTTAAACACTGTTTGGGTTTGGCGTAAATAAAATTGTTTCGGTTCATCGGTGTACTTTTTAATATGGACTTTAATCGTCCGAATTCTGAGACTATTAATTAGTCTTTAAATCCTTTTATTGTAGACTAATTAAAACAAAATTTCAGTCTCTAAAAAGATAAAATTAAGGACTAAAATTGCCTAGTGTTTGGGACTAATTATCAGTTACCAAAGTCTTTTAATAGAGAATGATTTGGTGATGATTTGAAACTAATTTTCAGTCACCAAAAGTAGCAAATCATAGACTAAAATCGTTAGTATTCTGTGACTAACAATCAGTCTTTAAAGCCTTTCATCGGAGACTAATCAGTTTTTAAATCCTATTATTAGAGACTGATTTGGTACGGTGATCTACAAAACAACGAAACGTATTAGGGACTATAAACAATGTTTATGGACTAATTTTCAGTCCCTAAATCCATGTGTTAGTAACTGATCAAACATAGTATTGGCGACTGACTTTTCAGTCGCCGATAATATGCATTGGGGACTGAAATAACATGATACCAACCCATAGAAATAAGGACTAACTTTTTCATTTTGGTGACTGATCTCTGGTCCTCGTTGGTTCGATACAACAAGGACTGAATTTCAGTTGATAACGTCACTTTCTGTAACTAAGCTTCTATCACTGATTAGTGACTAGCAAAATCAGTCCTTGATAGACCATCCGTAACTGATCATGGTGTACCGGAGACTGATTTTTCAGTCTCTGAAAGCCTGTTTTTTTGTATGTAGAACTTTATCTTTTTAATAATGAATCATGCATAACAAGTTTATAGATAACATTTCAGGAAGCAACATCAGGAACGTGACAAGTTATCTTATAAAATTTATGCAATGGTTCTTATATAAACTATGATGCTTAACATGTGGAAAGTAACGTACTATTTCAAGACAATCTGGAAATAAGATGGGCAATTTACAAGGTAATAAAGCTTGCAGCTCCCACTGGATTAGACAACATTACATGTGTTTTGTCACCAGTAATATAATCACGTAGCTCCCACTGGATTAGACAACATTTCACGTGTTTCGTCACCAGTGGAGAGTGAGTGGTGATTGGATACTTTCTTTCTTTCTTTGAATATCTACACATTATTGCTAATGTGAGTCACTTTGACAAGTAAACATATACTTAGGTATTCAAGGAAGTGCATCAAGTTCTAACATATAGATGATGGGCTAGCCATCATTGCTATTTTAACTTGAAAATAGGCATGCATTTCCTCCATACTTGGTATATTTTACCACAAAGGGTATGTAGGACCTTAGTAGGTTTATTAGGTTAAGACAAACTGCTAGGTAATCATGCTAGTAATTGCCTTTACCACTTTGCGGTTTATTGACATTTCCGTTCTTCTAATTATTTAAACTCATTTTAGTTTGGTAGCTATAGAAAACGTGTTCTCTAGTTATCCAAATATCTTATATTTTTTCAAGGTTTCAAAACCGAAAATAGGGTTATAGAACAACTTTGAAAGAATAAGATGTGTAACCATACTTAACCGTTTTGACTTTTACAAGACATCATGATTTCTAGAGTAGGTGTTCTTGAGTTTGATTAGAATTAGGAAAATTCAAATATTCCTATTATGGCTTTTCCTCATAAAGAAAAGGGATAGGAACAAGTCTCTTTCTTACAAGGAAAGAACGACTTAGTTCGTCCTTTTAACAAGAAAGGAACAAACTCTTGTTTACGGTTGTGTTGCATTAATTCATTAATTGAATTCACAAAGTTCAATTTTAGTATTTTCGATAATTATCCTTTTGTAATTTAACTACCCCATGTTTACAATTTAAAACAATTAATTTACAAAAAGGCTAAGATCCACATTGTGCTTCTACTATCACATCAGTTGATCTGCTAGAAATAGTAGATTCAATTGGTAGGCGACGATCACTAATTGCATTACATGTGAAACTCTTAGAACTTTATGGGACTCATGGCACTAGTGAACAAGCAGCCAGTGTCAAGCTGGCATATTTAGTGCCATCTTTGCCTCGGGTCAGGGTCTGACCGCTTAACTCGATTAAGTCATCCAATTTGAAAACGTGTGAGAATATATCAGGGTCTGACCGCTTAGAGAATAGTCACCCTGGGTTACAATTCAGCCTAGGTCTTACCATGGCCAAAAGGTAATTGCAAGTGTTTTCATAATTGGACAACATGACTTAAATTTTGACAGGTAAAGTGTTTTGATGTGGATAAAAAACGTGTACGAAAGAAGCATGCATTCCTTCTTCATAGCACAAGTTAAAAACTTTTCTTAACTTAATTCTAATCAATGTTTTAATTTATGTGTGTCAAGTTGTCCATTTTCAAGACTAATATAAATCCTAGGTGGATTGTAATTAAGTTTGGACAATACAATAAACAAATAAACAACTTAACTAGTTTAAGTGTTATTTAGAAAACAATGATTTTAAGTTTCAAATCTATATTTAAACTTGGTTAAACTAAATCATAAGACTTAGTTTAAATTGGTTTGTGTTTCGTTTCAAGTTTTTAGAAAACATTTTCCGTTTTACATATAATCACAGCATATATAAAACAACCAAACAAACACACAACCACAATATGCAAAGCCTCAACCGATGAAAATCCTATGCTTGGTCCCGTGAGCCATCACGAGAATCAAGAGTCAACTAGGGAGATAAACCACCACCACTCGGAGGGCTCCCACTTGCCCCAAGACAATCATGGGCAAGTAAAGGCCCATAATGCACATGAAAATATGATTCTGTCAGCCTAGTTTTTCTGTCTTGCGAGGCCCAAATGTCCTAGAAGATAACCTCCTCATGCTTCGGCCCAGTTGACAAAGTGGTAGGCCTATGTCTTGTGGACCTGTGCAAAAAAATTTAGCCCAAAATACCTTACCAATCTCCTGGAAATCGCATTTTCCCATCAGGTGTCCAGCAGCTACTTTTGGTCCAAAACTCTTCATTCTTTTGCCATTTGCTTCCATGCTTTTGGTTACAAGATATATAAAGTAAAGTACATATAATATACTTTATATCTACTATAAAAATGCCCAAACAATGGCAAAACCAAAATTAAATACATTGCAAAAGTGCCGAAACAATGGCAAACCTCAAAAACAAACAAAACAACCAACAATCACAACATCATAATGCGTAAGTGGTCTAGGTTTTCATCGGCTTTGCATATACACATAATAATACATTAAAATTATGATCATTACAAGGTGTTGGCTAACTCCATGGACAAACATGCATGTATTTGTCATGGACAACAAAATAAATAACAAGAATTAAATTGTTAGCCAACGAATCGAAGAAATTAATTAACAAGAATTAAAACCCCGAATGGTACGCGTGACAAATGGCCATACACTCAAAACCCACTAATATTAGGACCTTATTAACATCATTTTACCATATAAAATTAAGCCTCATGGGCTGATTTGAAATCGGGTTTCAAATCTATCAAAAAACACGTTTTTAGGCCATTTTACGGGCACCGATCAAGTAAACAATTAATGTATGCACAACAAATGACCATGGAATGAAAAATTCCAGATCTTAAGACCCTATATGGGTCGACATATTCATAAAATATTAGCCCTAGGGGCTGTTTTGAGGGTATACTTTTAGATCCATTAAAAACATGTGTTTTTAGTCATTTTTATGCATACTAGATGATCATATGACATCATATGATGGCTCGTGATACCACTATAGGTGATGTAAAATATAAATTAACATATTAAATATATAAATGCAGCGGAACACATCACCAACAATGGATCCATATGAACAATCAATAAATTAAATACAAGATTTATACCTTTGTAGCGTGATCCGGGAGTCACCAACACAAGCTATAACCCACGACTTGTATAAGAAACCCAAGAGATCAATAAGGTTGATCTCCTCTAAGTGTGAAACACACTACATGTCACCATATGCCAATGGATGCTAGTCCTTTAACCCGTAACCGATCAAACACTCTTGAATAAGCAAGATGCAAAAGTGAAAGATGGAAAAAACAAAAACCCTCGATGTTTATTTGTTTTTGAGCCGCGGGTTTTCAAGGAGGGAGAGAGGAGGAATTTTTGGTAGTAGTTAATCACAATTATCAGGGAGTAATGGTGATTTATTTTTACCAAAATAGTTCAAGTCTATCCCTTCTTTTCCTCCCCCTAGGCCGGGCATATGTGGGCTCCAAATGGGCTCACCATTTGTTGTTCAAGTCCAATGAATTAAGTCCATTACTTAGTCATTAGAAGACCAATAGCGGTTCCTAGTTACATACGGTTATTTATATATCGTAAAAACAATAAACACGATATATAAAGTGGCACCTCAGTGTATGTGTGTGTGACCCCATAGGCTCACATATGTCTAGCCATATAATTAGTAATTATGACACGAGCATACTCCAACAGAATGTTCTTGCAAAGATTGAGTACACACATATGAATTTTGAAACCTTTAGGAATCAAGTGGAAATTCAATCCAGACATAATTTTATTATAACTATTCCCAGTATTGCCAAATTCATCTCTGAGTCGGACATAGGTGGTCAGGCTATGTCCCACTGTCCCGGGTCGAATATAGATGACCAGCCTATATTCCACCGAGGTTCAATGAATTTTGAAATACTTAGCTCAGTTATACTAATACTATGTCCTTCACATTTAAAGGATGTTTCAAAAGACTAAGGCAAGTGACCAAACTCGAGGTCAAATGATGAACTACGCAAGGAAAAGGCGTAACGATGAGACGTGTACAATATGTAAGCATACTTATATGTAAGACAATTATAGAAATCAACGAGAATAAGTGAGTATAATTTATCTGATAATGTGATACAAATCTCATCACATATGTCAACAACAAACCACAAATGAGGCATCAGCTTGGCAGGCAGGCACGTGGCGGTCATAGGGTTAAGTTTTCGTGAAAGTAGCTATAGTCTAGGGTTTAAAATTACCCCGTTCTCTATAGCCAAGGCTCTGATTCCAATCTGTCATACCCCCAGAATTGGGTCCAGCGAAAGCTTACATGTCGTTGGGGTGTAACTCAATTGGTATCACAACACAATTACAAAGAACGGTTTTCATAACAATCATTTAGAATAAAATTGTTTAACAAAAATGTTGAATTTACATTGTTAAAAGTTGTGCGGAAATAGGCCTTTAAATAAGTTAAACGGTCCCCAAATGAATGTCAGAGTCTTCTATGACCATGCCAAGCCCTGCCAAAAGCCTCCAGTAGCGTGCTATTGCTTATACCTGAAAATAGATGCTAAAGTGTCAACACGAGGTTGGTGAGTTCATAGAGTTTAGTGTACAATGTAAAGCATTTGAATAATGATGTCCTAGCAAAGGCATTGAAAATCTACTCAGTTCCAAGTCCCGCCCATACAAGACTTGCAACCTGTGTGTTTACAACCCATTGCCAAATAAGATTTGGTTTGAGTGAACAAAAGTAATATGTGGACAATGATTTAAAATACATTTTGTTCGATCAGTACATTCGGTTACGTGACCAATTCATTTAGTTATGTGACCCATTCATTCTGTCATGTGACCCATTCATTCTGTCATGCGACCCGTTCATTCGGTTATGTGACCCATTTATTCTGTCATGTGACCCGTTCATTCGGTTATGTGACCCATTCATTCGGTCATACTACCCGTACATTCGGTTATGTGACCCATTCATTCTGTCATGTATGTACATAGTGTTGGTGCCGGTTCATTCGGTTAAGCAGGCATAAATGTTTAAAGTGCTTGGGTCCATGGGTAAAAAGAATTAAGTGTGATACAAATGAATATACAATACATTTGAATGAATAAGAAATTCATAAGCAGAGCAAATAATGGTTTGACTAAACAAGTGGCATGTTCAAGTAACTCAAGTATACATTTAGATGAAAAAGAGCATGTATTCTCCCCCAAAATGGTTATAAAGCAATATTACAATAGTAGGGGCTATGAAACTCGCGTTAATCCTTAAAAGATTAAAGTGCTTGTGAAGGTAAATGAAAATAATTGAGCATGTATTCTCCCCCAAAACGTAATCCAAAACGTATAAAGGTAGGGGCTATGGAACTCACGGTAATCCTTAAAAGATTAAAGTGCTTGTGAAGGTAAATGAAAATAATTGAGCATGTATTCTCCCCCAAAATGTAATCCAAAACGTATAAAGGTAGGGGCTATGGAACTCACGGTAATCCTTAAAAGATTAAAGTGCTTATGAAGGTAAATGAAAATAATTGAGCATGTATTCTCCTCCAAAACGCAATCCAAAACGTATAAAGGTAGGGGCTATGGAACTCACGGTAATCCTTAAAAGATTAAAGTGCTAGTGAAGGTAAATGAAAATAATTGAGCATGTATTCTCCCCCAAAACGTATAAAGGTAGGGGCTATGGAACTCACGGTAATCCTTAAAAGATTAAAGTGCTTGTGAAGGTAAATGAAAATAATTGAGCATGTATTCTCCCCCAAAACGTAATCCAAAACGTTTAAAGGTAGGGGCTATAGAACTCACCTGATGCAATTGCTACGATGACAAAAGTGGATACACTGAAATGAGGCACGATCTCTGACTGCAACCTAATATGAATGATAGGATCTAATGTAAGAAATGAAATGATGCTACACATGCAAATACGTATGTTAACGATACCACTCGTTAATTTCGGAAATAATGTTTATCTTCGAAAAATACATTTTTTACGTCTCACTAAGTTAATAAACACTTTTCGTGTAAATGTGTTGAAACAATACTCCACGATCCTCGTTTGGTGTTCTATCGGTAAATATAATGTTTTCGTCGCAAGTTACTATTTTTAACAACTTGAAAATGTGCCCAAATGGCCTCGCAAAACTAGTCGCGAAATATTGTACGTTTATTGTTAGTGATCAAACTTGACGTTTTTGAAAACCTTGTAACATTTTCTTGATGTCGTGTTATTTAACTTTTGATCATACACGTCTCGATTAGTTAGAAAATCGGCTATCAATGTTATGTCTTGTAAAAACACTAGTTTTTATACTTAGAACATTTTTCTATTAGTAGCTGTCAAAATAGTTTGTGAATCGTCGGGTTTCAAACGCGTGTATCTCGGTCGTTATAAGCTCGTTTTCTGCGTTCTTTATATCCACGGCTTCGTATTAACACGAACTAACATAATTTCAGTAGGTCGGGTCGTCTAGATCATGTCTAACACCTCGTTTTGTCCTTTGAATCTCGGCGATCAGCAACTAAATTTTCGTTTTTGAAAGTATTTTCTGAATATGAAGGCCAAAATATCCCCTGAGTTACTGAGTTTTCCAGATTACACGATTTTGGACAACACCTATTTCTATTGTTGAAAAATCAATGTTTAAGGTTCAAGACTAGTTCAAAACTTAATCAAACCACTTCAAATCAACACCACAACCTATCTAATCTTACCATACACCTTCTTAGGGTGTCATGGGGTCCTAAACATCACCAACAATGGTGGATCTCATGATGATTACACTAAAAATCCATAGATCTATGTTTATAAAGAAAATAGGTAACAAGTGGTATGTTTAAGATGAATATTTGCATATCTAGTTACTGATATAACTTGAAAATTAATCAAATGAAAGTATGAAAAGATTAGAAAGATGATCTTGAAGCTTACTTGAATACTTGAGATGATTTGGATGAAAATGTATAAGAAACCTAGGGATTTTATCACAAAACCCTAACAAGGAGTGTAAATGAGCCTTGATTATGACTTGATCTTGGAAAAAATTTGGATTATTGTTGTTGTTCTTGGTTTGGCCGAACCAAGGAGAGGAAATGAAAGAGTTTTGATCTTTATTTTACTAGTTGGTTTGTGTATGTATGTGTTTGTGGAAATTAAATCAAAAGACATAAAGTATCTAGCATTAATGGGATGTAAGTTAATCAAGTGTGCATGGTGAATTAGGGGTGTTTAAGGGGGCGGCACATGTGAGAAAAAAGGAAGGATTTGATAGCTAATTAAAGCTTGTGTACTAATATGAAAGTATTAGTTTAGTTTAGTGTATACTTTAGGTATTATAGGGTACCGGTTTAACTAGAAATAAATCATGACGAGGTAAAATAAAATACGACGAAGTTGTAAAAATTGTAAAATCATATTCCTTGCATGAATCGGGTGTTAGAATGATTTTCGGGTAGAAATATCGCAAACCGACGGAGTTATAAGCTCCTAACGGAAAATATAGCAATTGGTTTAAAAACACCGGGTAAAGTAATAATATAATCTTTATATCATTATAATTAGCATGAAAATATATTAGAATCATAATCGGGAGTATTGGGTATAATGTTGGTAGTAATGACTGGGTGGTAACGTTTAATAAATAAATGAACATACGTTAATGAAAATCACACAAACCCGTGCATGACCTAATATGATGATGATGTCACTGATGATATGTAGACTACTCTAATCTATATGATGTGTCCTTACCGATGATGCATGAATACGCAGCTAAACCATACTGGTTAAGCGCATTTTGGATACCCGTAAAACTAGTTTACGAAAGGATGAACGATAATACATGAATAGTGATTTCCCTCCGGGAATGAATAGTGTCTCCTGAATAGTAAAATTTTTGAAAACTTCTCAAAGTCTCAAACTAACTTAAAAAATGATGAATAGTGAATGATGAATAGTAACCTGTGAATAGTAAAATTTTGAAGCTTGAAAAAGGACCTGAAATTATGAGTTGTGACACAAACTGAGATTGAGCTATTAGTGCCAGTGAGTTTGGAGTTGTAGAAGGTGAATAAGTACCACGAAGAGCTCGATCTTTGTCAACTTCAGATTGATGGTGCTTCAAATAATCATACAACAAACCATAAGATGCATTGTGTAGATTTTTGTCTTGACGAACAAACGTGACATATTTTTGCCAATCTGGACCAAGACAGCTGAGAAACTTTATGTCAATACAAATATCGTCTAAAAAATATTATTTATATTTTACGATCTTTGCTATATTTTATTAATGACAATTATAAACTTTATATTTAGCAAAACATAAATATAGTTAAGTCTTTTACATATATAGTCACAAGTTTTTTATAAGCACATAACATCATCTACATGTTACATATATAGTCACTAGTATATACATGTTACCTATTCAAATACATTTTACAAGTTACATTCATATACATTTTAATCTTAAATTGGGAAATGTATTATGACATCATGGCATGCATCACTTTGAAATCTTTAGGAAATTTTGAAGATCAATTAAAGATCATATGCATATCTTGTTTAGATCCTTACTCAATGATGCGCGTGATGTGTCGTTGCGGTTTAGCAGTTTTAATGCCTACTCAAGTTTTAAATTTATATTTAGCCGACTTATCAATAACACACACACTTAACGAGCAGTGTACCCGGTCAGTATGAAGATAATGGTAAGTAGAGTGTCGATCACTAAGAGTGGAACGTATAATCTCGTTAATCTAATCAGTATTTTAATATCCTAACGCAAGGGGGTTTCAGCCTGAGAGACTGGCACAGTTTTGTTTGCAATTAAATAATAAAATAAACAAATAGGCACGAATCAGCAAGTAGCACACACGTACACAGATAGATACTAGAGACAATAAGAGGGCTGTCCTTATGATTAAGTAGATTGTCACTTGTTTTATTGATAGCTTTATATGAAGTGTATGTAATTAACCCTTTCTCGTTGGTCCTATTCTTATCGGCGAGTAAACCCTTAATGACGACTTATGTCTAAAAGTTATTCCTAAGTGATCAATTTAGAAACAACCGTGGGAGCCACACCTTGTCCCGCAGTCGGGTGCCCGCAAGCCACTAATAAACACAGAGGTGGTCAATGCACTAATAAGTAGTAACCAAAGACATCAACATATAAACTTTAATTGATGGGAAAGCAAGTATTAAAGGGAGTGCAATCTTTCCGTTGTCACATTACACAAGCCACCAATCCTGATGAATTAAAGTTTGCTAAAACAATAAAACAAAACTACTTAATGAATTAAATACATGTAGCACCTTCTTACAGCTCTTGTATCTTCGATTTGGGTGTGTCTTGTGCTGCCTCTTGACTGAATTCGTCCTTCTCTTCTGTTCGGTCTTTAGGTTTTCGAACTTCCGAATCTTTTTAATGCGTCTGGTCTACGGGGTATTTATAGTTTGTGTCTGAGGGAAGATGCGGCGCATCTACTTAAGTAGATGCGGCGCATGTACTTAACTTCGCGTGGGGTCCAAGATTATAATATTCAGGAATATTCGTACACCGCCAGAAGATGCGGCGTAACTCTTTATTAGATGCGGCGCATGTCCTCTTGTATCTTGGATCGTATCTGGTGATATCTTGATAGAGATGCGGCGCATGTTGATAGTGAGATGCGGCGCATCTGGAGCAGATTAGTCTTGATCTTCTTCATTTCAGTAGACTCTTCACTTTATGCACGTTTTGCTCCATTATTAGTCCAAAATCGCCAAGTTTCACCAAATGCTTGTTTTTACCTGAGAATTACAAAAGTAAACGATTAAGTATCAATCCTCATACATAATATAGTAAAACAAGTCAAATTAATAGGATAAATGATAGTAATAAAATGTACTTATTTGAGTTCATCAAATATCCCCCACTTGAACTTTACTTGTCCCCAAGTAAACCTTAGATTAAATCTCATGAAAATGTATCCTAAAAGATGTTAGGATTTATTTTTATATTTAAGCATGTATTCGTTTATTTCGTAATCACACAACTAAACACTTAACGAATTAGAAGTAAAATAAAATAAGTCGATAAAAGCAAATCTAATCGTTTAACTGTCCAGTCGCGACGAATATTCTATCATAAGCTTGGCAAGTATACACATCTCCACCACTAAAGCTAAGGAATAACAAGTCTAAAGCGGTAAAAAGGGTTTTTAGGCTTAAGGGTTAATTATTCTTATTTCACTATCGATCTCAAATTCCAGAAAAGGCGACAAAATCACAAATACATGATCGAATCCACGAACACGATACTTGCAATTGCTCAAATCCTTAACTCGAATAGGCTAAAGATAGGTCCAAACTTCACCAATAATAATATATCAAAAAGGGCGACAAAATCATAAATACATAGCCGAATCCACGACTACGATACTTAAGATTGCTCAAATCCCTAATCTCAATAAATCAAAGGTTCGGTTGGATAAAGAACAATACAGGGTATGGATAACATTTGGGATATAAATTGGTGTAAAAATAAAAATAAAATAAACAAAACAAATAAATTAAAATCCTAAGTGTGGTTAATCACTATCCCAACCATCCCATGAATAAGACTCATATTATTGAATAACTCACGCTTTAACACTTGAAACACACGCTTTAGGTAGACACGAATTATACTCAACAAAATCTTAATCAAAGAATAATCCTTAATTGGCATTCTCATAACTGCCAATTCCCATTCAATCCATAGATATAATACAACAAACAGTGGCCATATGAACCACTTACATAACTTTACATCGTTGGCTTAAAATAAACATCCAACTCTTTTTTCTTTCTTTTTCTTTTTTTTCTCTTTTTTTTTTTTTTTTTTTTTTTTTTTTTTTTTTTTTTTTTTTTTTTTTGAACATAAACATAGATGTGTAAAATTTCACCACATCACTACAACTTTCTTTCCGGATAATTTTTTCATACTTTTCATAACTTCAGAAATAATGGTAATAGTGAAAGTAGTAAACACACGAAAAATAAACTCTAAAATATACAATATTTACTTTCACTCCAATTTGCATTGTGCAATTTCCCGACCTAACCATAGATAATGAATTACGCACGCGAACACAGGTAATGTAAGGAAACACACTCTACCTATAGCAATTAACCAACCACGGATTCTAATCTACAGGGTAGGCTAAGGTTTAAGGTGTAACGAAACATTTTAAACATAGGTGTAAGAAACGAAAGGAATGGCTCTGAGTGTTTTTCTAGGGGTATCTTACTCTTAAAATGAGAGTAACAAAAGGGTTTATACGGGGGTTAACTAACCAGTGTAGCTAGTTAATAACACATAACATATAAAGGCTATTTGGTGTAATCCTAGAATTTTACCAATTTAGACAAGTCATTCCAATTAAATAAATAATACTTATTATGGTGGTCTCGAATAGTATACAAGCCAAGTTCTAAAGTTTACAAGTCACCGGCACACTCATAGATTTGTGAATTTTGAAAAATCACAATTTTTGAAAATAACGTCATGTGTGCAGTTATGCAACTTAGATCTTAAACAAAAACATGCTAAAAAATTTTTAAGTTTGATATATTAAGCACATTTTAAGCATAATTTTTTGAAAAAGTTTAGGACAAGTAAGTGTTAAGTGTGTTAAGTGTTCTAATTCTCCTATCCCCCCACTTAAGTTAAACAACGTCCTCGTTGTTTGTATAAAAGGTTAAAAACTGGAAATAAAAAGAATTAGAACGGAAAAACTCCCCTGAGATTTGCTCGGTATGATCCTCCATTAGTGTATGAGCAAAAATCAACTTCTTGTGGATTAGAACGTTAAAGCTTCATACTTGATTTATCCACAGGAAATCCAGGAAACTATAATACCACCAACACTTTTAAAACACACCTAAGATAAGAAAGGTTCAACTTGCATAATACATTAGTAGTTAGGAAAAATAAAACTAAAAAATAATTAAAACTGAAAATCATCAGGTCAGTCGATGCGCCGTATCTTATTGAAGAAGATGCGCCGTATCGAGCCTGGAATTAATACGGATCAGAATAAAGATGCGCCGCATCCTTAACCAGGGATGCGCCGCATTAAAATAAACTGATAAATAGTTTTAAAGTCGAAAATTAAAATGAAAATGAAATAAAGGATAGGATGCGTCGCATCTGTTTAAGCAGATACGGCGCATGTAGTAACCAAACAGACTGTTAACAGTCTGTTGCAAAAATGACTTGTTCCACGGTCTAATCTCATACGTCCTCTCGTACTCTCGTGCTGAACTTAATGCCAGTCTTCGTCAAACATAACAAGAAATATAAACTGAAACATTAAACATAAGCATAAGAATAACGATAAGTACAATCCAAAAAAAATATATGTGTGGAACAATGTCAGTAAAACAAAAGGGTAAGATCATGGGTGAGCGGTGTCGTCCGGATGGGTCCCAGAAGTGCTGGCTCCATCAGTCCTCTGGCGGACTCTGCGCTCGTACGTACGTGCTACTCCCGTGATCTCAGTACCATCAGGACGGGTGTGGGTGATACCCTGATGCTCTAATAGTCTGCTCACACTCCTGACCACCCACTCTAAGTCTCTCCTCAGTACCATCACCTCTCCCTCGACTGCGTCGAGTCTCTGAATCACGGTGCGTGGGGGTACTGGTGCCTGTGGCACCTCCTCGTCGGCAGGAGCAGCAGCCGGAGGATCCTGAGGTCCTCCCTGCTCCGCCTCCGCCCCTGCAGCTCTGGCGGGCCCTAATGCTGCCCAAAAGTGGCCCCCAGCAGCCACCTGGCAGATCGCCAGTCTAACCAAATAGTCCCTATCGATAACTGGGAGACGAGCCACCACAACCTCCAGCCCCGCTGGAATCTCTGCTCCAATAACTCCAAAATGGCGGGCCAGCCTCGAAACAAAATGCCCGCCAGTCATGTGGCTCCTCCGATCTCTCCCAGCAGCTGATCGGTGGAGGTAGTGTGCCAAAAAGTGGGGGATGTTCACCGGCATCCCCTCATCCATGCTCCTAAGTAGGAAGAGGTCCAGAGTGGTCACCTTTTCAGGCGACTGACCCCTCCCAGCAATAGTAAGTGCAATCAGCCTGTGACACAGCCTCCTCATCGGCTCCCTGATCAAAGTATATGAGGGGGTGGAAGTAGTGATGTCGCCCCCCGAAGAAATCCTAAACCAATAATCACTGAATACCCCTCTGTCAGGGACAACCCGTAAACTCTCAGCCCAGTACCTGGCAAACCCAGCAGATCCAAGCTCCTCCTCAGTGTGTAGACCCAAGGCTAAAATAAACTGCCTCATCGACATCTGCCTGTGCACACCTCCTAACCTGAACACCAGAGTGTCAGCTGTATCAATCTCCACATCCGTCTCTCTGTAATGAATAGTGCTAAAGAACTCCAGCATGAGCTCCCTAATCAGAGGCTCGTCAACCCTAAACAGTCGCTCCCAAGCACTAGACCTGAACTCCACCTCATCATCACCTCCAACAACAACCATCTCCATACGACGCTGTAAGCTCGCAGCTGCATGTCCACCACCGATCAATCCCACGTCGTCAAAATTCAGAACCTGGACTCTGAATATTTTCTTGAAGTAAACTGAGTCAAGCCTATGCAAATAATCCTCTAGAGTGCCATCAGTAAGTCCCATGTTCTCGAATCGTAACCATTGGTGCCTTTGTGCGATATCTGGTAGTGTCATCTGAAATAAACATTCAAAGTCAGCAAACAGTCTGCAAGTAAGGTAGATACGGCGCATTTGATTAAATCAATGCGGCGTATCTGTATAAAGTATAAGAGATGCGGTGCAAGACAACAGATACGGCGTATTGAGATGCGTCGTATCTAGATTAATTAATACGGCGTATCTAAAATTTTAGCAATTTTGAAATAGGTCGTTACGCCGCATTAATCAACCTAGATGCGCCGCATCTAAAAGCATATCAGCATAAAATAAAGGGTTAGGCACGTTTTTCAAGAATCCGTATTCGTGACGTAAACTTCCACTAAATATCACAGTATAATATTCTCCTTATATCAGTTCAATATCTCAATCAACCACAGCTAATTTACCTTCCCGCTAAATATTCAAAATCAAACCCAAAACCTAAATTTTCGGTCTATTCAATTAGTGCCAAATTCGATGTCCAAATCTAAAATTAACTTAGGGGAAATAATTAATTCCAAGTTCTAATCATATCCCTATATCGTTTAAGCGCGAATCGATTCAATTCTATAAACCCTAATTTTCGTATTAATCAAAATTAAATCGAAATGTAACAATTACCTTAGTATTTGTGATTAGGAGAACGTTTTAATGCTCGGATTAAAGGCGGATTGAAGAAAGATGATCGGATTTTGAGTATAATTTTAGTGCGTGTTCTTAACTGTGTGTATTTATGCGGCGTATTCCCGTCGTATTTATAAGGCGACACGATGCGCCGTATTAGAAAATTGGGATGCGCCGTATCTAGTTAATTCCGTTGACTAGTCAATAAGTCCTAGTTGGTCAGGGATACGGCGCTTCGGATATTTAGATCCGCCGTATCTCTATGTTAGTTAACGAAATTTAAATGAAGAACGTACCTTGGCCTCCGCAACACAGTTCCTTATACATCAAATTTGGGTAAAAAACGGCACACCATATAGATGAATTCAAAATAAGAGTAGTAGGCATAAACGTTTCATTAATAATCGTAATCTTATTGTTTAGTGGATAAGGATTTATTCCGAGGTTAGGAACAAATATCGTTTTTGAGCATACAAAATTAAGATTACGAATTGAATCAGACGTATAATAAGGATAATAAAACTGAGATCATAGTGTAGAGAACTTTCCTTTGGGCAGTTGAATTATCGTAGAGTTTACCTGGGATTCTATTTCAAGAATTAAAGAAGTTCAATGTTACCAGTACTGAGTTTTCCTCCACTCTTCCCGTCTTATGTTCGGTCACTTCAGCTAGCGTCTCATGGTTTGGTTCAGAATGTAATCCTTCTTGGTGATGCTTGAGTCATCATTTATCCTGAAAATAAACAACTTGCACACGAGAGTAGCGGACCGATCAAAGTAAATATCAAAAATCAACTATATTTATCAAATTATATTCGTCGTATTAACAAAAGTTAATGCGCCGTATTTTCGTTACGTTTAAAAATAAAAGATTTTTGATTCAGTAAGATGCGCCGTATCGACGGAAATCGATACGCCGTATTTGTTTAATAATTCGCAAACTGTTTTTAATTAAAATAATAGATACGCCGTATCTGCGAAAGCAGATGCGTCGTATGGCGTTAACGTTTAGAAAAATTTTTTATCAAAAACAGATACGCCGTATCTACAAAAGCAGATGCGTCGTATTACTTTATCGCTTAGAAAAATTTTCTTGTTAAAAACAGATACGCCGTATCTTGGGGAAAAGATGCGTCGTATCGAATTAATTAAACGCGTTGTATTAAAAAAAAATTAAACGCAATACGCCGTATCTGAGAGATCAGATGCGCCGTATCGTTTGATTTAGCACAGTACAACGATAGCAGAACAGAAAAATACGAAAAATAAAAACAAAAAATAAAACACACGAAACAAAAATAAAACACACAAAAATAAAAACAAAAGCAAACAAATAACACACAATACAACAAATATGCAAAATAGTACAATGATGCAATTAATCTAATAAAAAGAAAAACAAATCAAGATACACCACGAGTATTTTAATTAGGTTTTTCTATTAAAATACTAAATCAAATTAACAGATAATAACAATTCACTCCCCGGCAGCGGCGCCAAAAAACTTGATGCGCGTGATGTGTCGTTGCGGTTTAGCAGTTTTAATGCCTACTCAAGTTTTAAATTTATATTTAGCCGACTTATCAATAACACACACACTTAACGAGCAGTGTACCCGGTCAGTATGAAGATAATGGTAAGTCGAGTGTCGATCACTAAGAGTGGAACGTATAATCTCGTTAATCTAATCAGTATTTTAATATCCTAACGCAAGGGGGTTTCAGCCTGAGAGACTGGCACAGTTTTGTTTGCAATTAAATAATAAAATAAACAAATAGGCACGAATCAGCAAGTAGCACACACGTACACAGATAGATACTAGAGACAATAAGAGGGCTGTCCTTATGATTAAGTAGATTGTCACTTGTTTTATTGATAGCTTTATATGAAGTGTATGTAATTAACCCTTTCTCGTTGGTCCTATTCTTATCGGCGAGTAAACCCTTAATGACGACTTATGTCTAAAAGTTATTCCTAAGTGATCAATTTAGAAACAACCGTGGGAGCCACACCTTGTCCCGCAGTCGGGTGCCCGCAAGCCACTAATAAACACAGAGGTGGTCAATGCACTAATAAGTAGTAACCAAAGACATCAACATATAAACTTTAATTGATGGGAAAGCAAGTATTAAAGGGAGTGCAATCTTTCCGTTGTCACATTACACAAGCCACCAATCCTGATGAATTAAAGTTTGCTAAAACAATAAAACAAAACTACTTAATGAATTAAATACATGTAGCACCTTCTTACAGCTCTTGTATCTTCGATTTGGGTGTGTCTTGTGCTGCCTCTTGACTGAATTCGTCCTTCTCTTCTGTTCGGTCTTTAGGTTTTCGAACTTCCGAATCTTTTTAATGCGTCTGGTCTACGGGGTATTTATAGTTTGTGTCTGAGGGAAGATGCGGCGCATCTACTTAAGTAGATGCGGCGCATGTACTTAACTTCGCGTGGGGTCCAAGATTATAATATTCAGGAATATTCGTACACCGCCAGAAGATGCGGCGTAACTCTTTATTAGATGCGGCGCATGTCCTCTTGTATCTTGGATCGTATCTGGTGATATCTTGATAGAGATGCGGCGCATGTTGATAGTGAGATGCGGCGCATCTGGAGCAGATTAGTCTTGATCTTCTTCATTTCAGTAGACTCTTCACTTTATGCACGTTTTGCTCCATTATTAGTCCAAAATCGCCAAGTTTCACCAAATGCTTGTTTTTACCTGAGAATTACAAAAGTAAACGATTAAGTATCAATCCTCATACATAATATAGTAAAACAAGTCAAATTAATAGGATAAATGATAGTAATAAAATGTACTTATTTGAGTTCATCACATATCTTGTTTAGATCCTTACTCAATGAAAAGATATGTAAATATCTTGGTTAGATATGGTGAAGATTTTTGAAGATTTTCTGTCAGGTTCCCACGGAACCAAACAGGTACAAGGACGGATCCCTGTTTTTGGATCTGTCCCATTCGTGACTTGCCAAGGCAGTTGGCCTATAAATAGCAAGCCACACATTCGTGTTTTCTTATCACTGATAAGCATAAACAACATCATACATTCTTTCATTCTTATCTAACCCATTCATATTTCATATTTCATTTTAAGTGATCCTTCTTTGTAGCAAGAAGATCAATGCATCACAAGCTTCAACAAAGCGTTGCAAGACTTGTTAGTTAGTCACTATGTGAATTTATTGTTTTTCACACATCATTGTTTGTACCAAATAATCATAATACCTCTGTAGTGATCGATTAGTATTTTAGTCCTCAAAATACATAGAGTATCGAGAGTGGTTGTACCCTTGTAAAAGAACTCGGTATTTAGCTTTGTTCCGGAAAAAGTGTAAGCGACGTTTGTAAAGGTTTTCTTCGACGAGAAGGGAGCTTGTTTCTTAGTGAAGAAAAGCTCTCGAGTTAGAGGCTCGGGGAGTGGAGTAGGGCAAGGAAAAGAGTCCTCGTAGACCGAACCACTATAAACAATCGTGTTGTGGTTTGATCATTTCTTTCTTTACTTGCATGTTATTTATTATTTGTTATTTGCATTAGTTGAATTCACACTAAGTATTCAAAGCAAATAAATTTTAAAAACGGTAAAACTATTCAACCCCTCTTCTAGTTTTCCACAATTGGCATCAAGAGCTATGTTACTCAAGATTCTTAAAATGTATTGTATTTTAAAACTTGGAACGATCCATGGATTTTGAAAACTTCAAAGAAGGGCAATCTATGCAAAGACCACCACTATTTGAACCAAATGGTTTTATATATTGGAAAAACCGCTTTGAAACTTAAGTGAAATCAAAAGACATAGATCTATGGTATATTATTATAGAAGGTGATCATAAAGCTATAATAAAAGATATCTCAAGTGGTCGGGATGAGGATACTTCACTTGCTCGTCATAGTGATGAGCAAAAGAAGTTAATTGCCAAAAATAATGAGGCAAAAATGATGCTTTACAATAGAGTATGAAAGAGTCTTTATGTGCAAAATCGCAAAAGAAATTTTGCAATCTTTAATAATCACTAATGAAGGAAACTCACAAGTCAAGGATAACAAAATTGATATTCTTGTTCAACAATATGAACAATTTGTTATCCCTGAAGATGAGACCATTGATAGTGCATTTGCTAGGTTTAATACTATCATTACTTCTCTTAAAGCACTTGATGAATCTTTTTGTAGTAAGAACTTTGTCAGGAAATTCCTTAAAGCACTCCATCCGAAGTGGAGAGCAAAAGTAACTGCCATTGAAGAATCCAAAGATCTTTCAAGCATGTCACTTGACGAGCTAATCGAAAATCTCAAAGTTCATGAAATGGTAATGGAAAAAGATTTGGAAATAGTTAAGGGTAAAAAGGAAAAAGTCAAATCCATTGCCTTTAAAGCTAGAGTAGACTCAAGTGATGATGAAGAGTCTAGTTCGGGTAGCGAAGATGAAGAATATGCCATAGCCATAAGAGATTTCAAGAAGTTCTTTAGAAGATGAGGAAAGTTCGTAAGACAACCTCGAGAAGGCAAGAAATCCTTTCGAAAGGATCTTGATGACAAGAAAGGAAAAGGGGAAAAAATGTTTTAGATGCGGAGATACAAGTCATCTAATAGGAGATTGTCCTAAGCCACCCAAGAACAAAACTCAAAGAGCTGTTGTAAGTGGTGCTCGGAGTGACAGTGAAGATGATGATGAAGAGCCTAAGAATGAAGAAGTTGCTCTCATGGCTTATGACTTAAACGAGGTACACTCTGACTCATCTTATTCTTCTATTGATTACAAACACCTTGCAAAATGAATATAACAAACTATGTGAACTTAGCTTAAAAATCATAAACATAAATAAGTTTTTGAAAACTAAAAAGGAATTTTTAGAAAATGAAGTTTGTGAGTTAAAAGAAAAAGCCAAACGATTAGAAAAGAGTAAAGCTATTGATGAGGTATGTATATCATGTCAAGAGCTTAGAATTGAATTACAGTAACTTAAAATCACACAGGACGCTCTTATCAAACCAAACTCTAAATTCAAAAGATCTGATAAGAATATTAGTTGTGTAGATGAAATTAGGAGATTTGAGTAGTCTAAAGAAACAAGCCAAAAAAGTACAAGAAATTGTTCTAACAGTCTCAAAAACCCACAGATCAGACGGAACCAAATCTTTGGTTCCTCTAGTAGTTGAGAAAGGATCCGTGGGAACTGTTGCTGAACAAAAAGCTTGCATATCGGCTCGTACAGAGTTCGTTAAAGTCACAAAGAAACCTAATACTAGTTCAACTGTAAATAAACAAAAACCAACTGTTACTATAGGAGTAGGACTTGCTAAGAATGAATTTAGAGCTAAAACTACTCAACAAAGACCTAGGACGACTATTCCCAAACGCTCCTTTCCAAGAAGCAACTACAACAAACAACCTTATTATCAAAATAGTTGGAACCAAAACTTTCCTAGGCATTATCAAAATCCCAACTACATGCCATGGAACCCATATCCACCATTCCTATACATGAATCAAGTTAATGGGATGTTTAACCAAAATGGACCAATGAGATATTGGGGACCAAATGCTTGAGTTTTTCTACAACTTAGGTATGCTTGAAAGTTGGTTTGGAACTAGACGAGTGGATTAAAGATAGTGGTTGTTCAAGGCACATGATGGGAAACAAGAGCCTCTTCTCAACCTACCAAGAATTTGATGGAGGTAATGTTACTTTTGGTAGCAAGTTAAAAAGCAAAATCGCCGAAAAAGGTACTATCTCTCATGACTCTCTCTATTGATGATGTTGCTCATGTTGATAACCTAGGATTTAACTTGCTTAGCATTAGCCAACTATGCCATAAAAAGTATGATGTCCTCTTTAGTGAAAACAGAATTAAGATACTAAAAGACGGTATAAGCATAGCTAAAGGTGTTTTGAAAAATAACGTATACGTTATGAAAATAGATAAAACATCTAAAGATAAACTTTGCCTCACCACTCTAGACGACACCTCAACTCTTTGGCATAGACGCTCAGGCCACACCAATATGAGACTCATCCAATCTCTTTCATCTAAGGAACTCGTTAGGAACCTACTCAAGGTGAAATATGACCAACACTTTTGTGATGCTTTCAAAATTGGTTAACAAGTTCATAATAGCCATAAGGCTAAAAATATGGTGTCTACATCTAGGTGTCTGGAACTTTTGCATATGGATTTATTTGGTCCATCTGCTATACAAAGTTATGGAGGCAACTTCTACACTTTGGTCATAGTAGATGATTATTCAAGATAGACTTGGACTAAATTTTTGAAAAGTAAAAATGAAGCTTTTGATAAATTTGAAATTCTTGGTAAGAAAATTCAAAATCAACTAGGAAGTAGCATTGTGTCAATTAGAACGGATCACGGTCGTGAATTTGATAATGAAACTCAATTTGGAGCTTTTTGTGATGCTAATGACATAACACATAATTTTTCAGCTCCTCGTACTCCTCAGTCAAACAGTGTAGTAGAACATAAAAACCGAACTCTCCAAGAGATGAGTAGAACAATGCTTAATGAACAAAACATACCACAAAAATTTTGGTGTAACACCGTTGACACATCTACCTATATCTTAAATAAAGTTTTAATAAGACCATTTTTGAATAAAACTCCATATGAACTACATAGAGGCAAAAAGACTACATTAGGCTACTTTAGAGTTTTTGAAAACAAGTGCTTCATTCTAAACACTAAGGACCATCTCACCAAATTTGACCCAAAGTCTTATGAAGGTGTGTTCCTTGGATATTCTCAAAATAGCAAAGCCTGTATTGTTTTGAACAAAGAAACCTTAAGAGTTGAGGAATCGTTAAACGTAACATTTGATGAAAGTACACCTCCCTCTAAGACATCACCTTTGGTAGATGATAACTTAGTTGAAAGTCAAATGGTTGAAAACCAAGAGAGTCTAGATAATGACAAGGAAGATGAAGTATTAAATAAAGAAATAGTCAATTTCGAACTATTAAATAAAGAAATAATCAATGTAAAAGAATCTAAAAGTCATCCATTAGATAGTGTCATTGGAAATATTAATGAAATAACCTTAAGATCAAAAGTCCAAAATCAAAGTAACTTCTTTTGTTTTGCTTCAACCATTGAATCAAAAAATATAAATGAGGCTATAAAAGATGAATCTTGGGTCATAGCAATGCAAGAAGAATTAAACCAATTCGTTAGAAATGATGTTTGGACATTAGTTCCTTAACCAAAATGTCAAACCATAATTGGAACAAAATGGGTCTTTAGAAATAAAATGGATGAAAATGGTGTAGTATCTAGAAACAAAGCTAGGCTAGTAGCTCAAGGTTATAATCAACAAGAAGGCATTGACTATGATGAAACTTTTGCTCCGGTTGCCAGGCTCGAGTCAATTAGAATATTACTTGCATATGCATGTGCACATGAATTTAAACTTTTTCAAATGGATGTCAAAAGTGCATTTCTAAATGGTTTCATAAATGAGGAAGTGTATGTCGCACAGCCTCCAGGCTTTGCCCATTTTGAAAAACCAAATCATGTCTACAAACTTAAAAAGGCTTTATACGGACTTAAGCAAGCACAAAAAGCATGGTATGATCAACTTGAAACATTCTTAGTTGAACATAAGTATATCATGGGACTAGTATACAACACTCTCTTCACTAAGAAAAAGGAATGCCATATTATCATAGTTCAAATATATGTAGATGACATCATATTCGGATCAACTTGTCAAGAGTTATGTGACGATTTCTCAAAAATCATGCATGACGAGTTTGAAATGAGTATGATGGAAGAACTAAACTTTTTCTTAGGTCTTCAAATAAAACAATTAGATGATGGGATATTCTTTAACCAATCTAAATATATAAAAGATATGCTTAAGAAATTTGTTCTAGAAAACTCTAAACCTATGAAAACACCTATGTCCTCGGAAACAAAACTCACCAAGGACGAAGAAGGCGAATCCGTAGAAAACACTAAATATAGAGGAATGATTGGTAGTCTACTCTATCTCACGGCTAGTAGACCCAACATTATGTTTACTGTTTTTCTATGTGCTCGTTTTCTAGAAGATCCTAAAACATCCCATCTTGAAGCTGTAAAATAAATTTTTAGATACATTAAAGGTACTACACACTTAGGATTATGGTATCCCAAAGGAACGGGTGTTGAAACCATAGTGTATGCCAACTTGGACCATGCCGGTGACTATGTCGATAGAAAAAGTACAAGTGGTATTTGTACTTTTGTTGGGCATTGTCTAACCTCATGGTTTTTAAAGAAACAAACGGTTCTGGCCATCTCAACAACCGAAGCCGAATACGTTTTAGCAGGAAAAGCATTTCAACAAGCTCTCGTCATACACGAAATTCAACTTAACGACGTCCCTATTCTTTGCGACAACAAAGGAGCTATCAATCTTAGAAAAAATCCAGGTCAACATGCTTGAACCAAACACATTGAAATACGTCATCACTTTCTTCGTAAAAATGTTCAAAAGGAAACATCTCAATCGAGAAAGTATCCTCAGAAGACAACATTGCCGATATCCTAACAAAATCCCTTAAGCGAGAACCATTTAATCTTCTTAGGCTTGGATTAGGACTAATAGAACCAAATTTGTTGTTAAAATCTTAGCTTAAACCTTAGCTTAACCAAACACGATAAAATTGACAAAAACCCAAAACTATCCCAAGGATCCTTTCGACAACAAGGACGGAACCAAATATTTGGTTCTGCCCCATCCGTGGGTTCCTGGGTTGTTTTTTGGATATATTAAACAAACACTCCTTTCTCATTCCCATAACACACAAGTAACTCAAACTCGTCCCATAGCACACCATTCTCAGAATTTAGGCATCTCCTTCAACCAATTTGTGCTCCAATCCACACTGTAAGTTTCCAAACTACATTTTCACTCCTGATCTGAGTCTAGGGCTTCTATTTCTAGCACTAATCTCATGACGGAAAATCAAGTCTTGTCTCATATTACTTAGCATACAACAAAGCTTGAGCCACAGTTCTGAGTTATAAGCAACATCTCAGGCTAAGGTACGCTTCCTCAAAACCCCCTTAATATAGATATACTAAGCGTGTAGAGTTCTTAGAATCTAGCTTAGTGAGCACTAACATAATGGACGTGAAAAGTGCATCCCAAAATAGTTTTGTCAACAAGGAGTTATATGTACTACAACCTCCGGGATTTGTTGATCTATAAAAACCATATCATGTTTATAAACTCAAGAAAGCACTTTATGATCTTAAACAAGCCTCCTAAGCTTGGAACGACATGTTAAAATCTTTCTTACTTAAACATGAATATACCATGTGAATGGTTGACAATACACTTTTGATGATGAAACAAAATTCACATATCATCATTGCTCAAATATTTGTCGACGACAATTATATCAGACTCAACTTGTCTTGAAATGTACAATGATCGTTCAAAGATCATGCGTGACAAGTCTGAGATGAGCATGACGAATGAATTAAGTTTCTTCCCTATCCCTCATATAATATTATTTGAAGATAGTATCTTCTTAAATCTAAGTATACTAATATATATATATATATATATATATACATATATATATATATATATATATATATATATATATATATATATATATATATATATATATATATAAGAAATTTAACTTAGAACAATATTAATTGATGAAAACGCCTATGTCCGCAGAGACGAATCTCACAAGAGACGATGAAGGTGAGTACGCGGATAGTACTAAGTTTAGGGGCATAATAGGTAATTTAATTTAACTAACGGCTAGTAGGCCCGATATCATGTCTAGTGTCTGCCCTTGTGCTCGCTTCTAAGAAGGATCCCAAAACTTCTTACCTTGAAGCGGTTAAGTATCTTCCGATGCATTTAAGGCACTATCTCAAGGGGATTGGTGTAGAAAATATTGTCTATACCAACTCTGATAATGCGGGAGATAATGTGGATCAAAAAAGTTAGAGTGATGTTTGTACCTTCATGGGTTGTTGTCACACTTCTTGGTTCTCCAAGAAACAAACGACTCTTGCTGTCTCCACGACCAAAACCAGAAAGGCATGACAACAAGCACTATGGATGAAACAAGCTATAATCGACTGCGACATCCATCTCAACAACAATCCTATGAAGTGCGACAACCGAGCTGCAAATTGACTTGACCAAGAACCCTGTGCGATGCTCGTGTACGAAGCACATCAAAGTACGTCATCTCCTCCATCGCGATAATGCCCAAAAAGTAAACATTTCTATTGAAAAGTTTTACTCAAAGGAAAACATCGTCGATATCCTAATCAAACCTCTCAAACGAGAATCCTCTTAATATCTTCGTCCAAGTCTAGGAATGATGGAACACATTCCGTGAATTTCACAATTCCCATGTGTTCAAATACATCCTTTAAATCCATCTTATGACTACTTAAATATTTCACTGGAAATACTGAAGTCATCACTTATTTCTCGTCTCATGACTTTTAATATTTCACTGGAAATATTGGGTCATCCTTTACACCCGTCTTATGACTACTTAAATATTTCACTGGAAATATTGAAGTCATCTGTTATGTCTCTTCTTATGACTTTTAAATATTTCATTGGAAATATTTAGTCATCCTTGACATCCCTCTTATGACTACTTGAATATTTCAACGGAAATATTGAAGTCATCTCTTATTTCTCGTCTCATGGCTTTTTAATATTTCACTGGAAATATTAAGTCATTCTTCACGTCCCTCCAAATGACAATTTGCGTATTTCCTTGGAAATAACAAAGTCATCCTTTCATGTTGAGTCTCATCGTTCAAATCTCAATGGACACATCTCATAAAAGAATTTATGACTATCTATTTCATTGGATATATTAAATTCACACCTCGTATCGCTCTAATGACTACTTATGTATTTTCTCGGAAATATTAAAGTCATTTCTTGTTGTCTATCCTAGTGAAAAGAGTTTGTTAGGTATAAACTCTCCCCTCGCGTAAAAAAGTCTTACTAATTAAGTAAGATTAATTCGTCAAAAATCAAAATGAAAAAAAAAAAAAAGTTCAGCCTCAGTAGTGCACGGCACCACTAAACATTAGTGGTACCGTGCATTTGATACTCCCGTTTTTCTTCCTTTTTCCTTCTGCATACTCATTCTAAACATAACATCACTTCCCTTTTGCAGTCAAAACCGAACCTCTCAACCCAAAATTCAATTACACCCTTTCAAGATCAAATTCGAGGCATTTATCTTCAAGATTATCAACTATTTCCAACTTTTCAACAATTAATTGTAAGTCATTTAACTCTAATTTCCTTTAATCTTGAGTCTAGGGTTTGTTCTTATGCATAAAATCGAATTGGGGCTTTTCAATTTTGATTGAATTTTTATGCAATTAGGACTAGGATTAGACAATGTATAACTTACATGATTCCCTAAACATAGGATTCCACTTACATTACATACCTTAGTCCGAAGTTTACCATTTATATTGTAATTAGATTAAATATTTTTAGTGGAATCATGTTTAGGATACTTAAAATTGGATTAGAAGTCACTAACATTCAAGATTTTCAACTTTAAGATTTTTGGCGCCAAGCTGTTGCATTTGCCAAACACCCAATTCCATTGTTTTTGAAAAATTTCATGCTACTAGGACCATCAAACATTTTTCGTGCATTGTTGATACAAACTAAAAACGTTTTCGCATGCATACATGATCTCACAAATATTGATCGAATTACATAACTAATATGTATTCTTCGACATATTTGTTTGAGCAAAAGTGAAGTTAGGAGCGTTTGGGTACTCTCATTATTTTTGTTTTAGAGTCGAGATTACCGCACCTCCACATTATTTGCATATAGGCACACACACTAGAAATGTGATCATCAAAATACAATAGTTAACATATACATACTTATTTATTTTTGTAGGTAACAATGCCTCGTACCGATTACCAAGACACCAAATCCTACATCCCTTCACTAATCGATGATCCAAACATTCCCGATGAGAAAAAAGCTCATCCTCTAGGAGTCCAACATCGATATATACACGAAGGTCATGTAGTCGATGCTTATTTTGTTCCTTTGAATGGCATACAAGTATGCTTTCCTATGATCCACATTGATTGTTTAGATAAAATAAACGATCAAATTTGTCCTCGTTTCATCCTCAAATTCTATAGTCGTGTTCGTACCTTCAATGATCTTGAGGGTAATGACTTCTTTGATATTTGGATCCAAAATCAAAATATCTTTTTGTCCGTCACCGAGCTTGGTGACATTCTCGGTGTTCCTTCCTATGTTCAATGTGCCTACACAGAAGACCATTCCTTAGAGTCCCTTCACTATCATCTTGAATGTGAAGGTCCATATCTTACCGAAATCCCCGACCTTCAAAGCATAAAGCAACATGTCCAAATCCTTCGTGTCGCCAACACGTACCAAAAACGTGATGGTTCCATAGTCCACCTCGACCCCAACCGTATCTATCTCAAGGAAATTCTTCCCGATCTCAAAAATTGGGAACTCCTTCTACGTGAAAACGTCTTGTGTCTTGCGGGCAACCGGGATCATGTTCCAGCAAGTTTTGCCCATATGCTCTATTGCCTTGGTAACGAGGAGCCATACAACCTCGCCATACGGTATATTGCTTACTCGTCTCTTCCGTTGGGTTATGGCCAATTACCCACATCTGAATAATGCCGACTACTTCATTGTTGATCCTATCATGAAACCCCTTGGTGGACCACAACGTCGCACAAAGCAACGTAGTGACAAAGGGTCTAAACGTGGTCGTAAATCCACTTATGATGATACTTTCTCTTCTTCCTCCTTCCGTCATGGATCGTCATCTCACCCTATGGATGAGGATGATGATGAAGTGAATGAAGAAGGAACCTCTCGTGCTCGTACTACTTCACCCAACACTTTCATTCGCAATCTTGACACGTCAACCTTCACACCAACAACTGACCTTCCTTACAACAACAGCAATCTAAATGCGGCAATGAGAAGGCAAACGACGATGTACAACCGTCAAGTGTCCATGCACGAGCAAAACCATTGGGGGGTTCAATTCAATCGGAAAGGCACTCAAGGGGATTGGAAACAAGATCAAGAAGTTGGGAAGAACGAGAGATTAAACAATGATAACTTAATTAGTATTATTGACTCAAGTATTATTAAACTATTACTCATGGGGTCATGGCTACGGCCATTTAACATTAACATGGCGGGCTTAACTTAGGATCATTAACTTGAAATGAGTTGTTTTGAGTATTTAATGAAGGTTTATTCTTGGTTATATTTTTCTCATGAGCTTTATTTATTTCTTATCTTTTATTTTTCTCTTGCATGCTCTAGTTGATTATATCACTTGTTGGATTGCATGCTTAATAGTAGCCTAAACTTAGATAATCACATGTTCTTGTTTGTTGCTAGTGTTATGAAAACTAGGTTATTATTCTTTAGTGAATTGAGGCAATAGGATTTGCTGCAAACAGTACCCCTAGAATTACCCATTTAGGCAGCCTAAATCCTGCAGAACTGGTAAAAATGTCAATGGCAGGTCACGACACCACTAAATAGGGCACGAAACCACTAAATTTAGTGGTACCGTGGGTGATTTAGTGGTACCGTTCCCTGGGAAGACGTTTTTAACTGTTTGCTTTCACTTTTTGACTTTCTTTCCCTTAGATTCTGCAAACATGTGCTGATTCCAACATTCCCAATTCCCTAAACTCACCATGCTACCAATCCATGCATGCCTTTTATTTGGCTATTTAATCTCTTATCATGCATGCATCTTCCTCACTATCACACACTTCTCATAAACTAACCATGTCCTCTACCATGGCTACCACCTCTCAAAAAGCAAAGAAACCAAGACTCAACATAAAACCACCCAAGGAAATACTTCTCATTGATCTTACACTAGAGGATGATGAAGACATTCATACACCATTTCCCTCAACCAATTCAACCTCATCAATTTCTACGCCTTTGGTTCCTTCAAAATCCATTTCTACTAGGCCAACCTCATCATCATCTTCCACAATTAGGACTACCATACCTTTACTCCCACCTAGTCCTCCTCAACCATTAGCACTAACCTTCACTCTATCACCAACAACTCAGTTTGAGCTTGGGTCCAACACATCATCATCTTCCGCCTTTCCATCACCACAACCACTAATGGGTCACCCCATTCTCTACCCTCTAGAGCCACATAGCCTAAGTTGTGCATGTTGTCATCACAACTGAAACCTCATCTTAAACCTTAGGGAAGAATTGAACTTTATGTTCTCCTACCTTGAAAACCTCCTCACACCACTACAAGGACCCATCATACCACCTCCTCCACCAACGAATAGCCCAAACAACTAAACAATTTCATGTTTAGTTTCCAATAATAAAAGTCTAGGAACCCTTTTGTTATTGAAGCAAATCTTAGGGCCTCTCGTCACTAAAGATTTCTATGTACTAGTTGTAGTTTATGTTTATGTTGTAGTCATACTTTGTTAGGAATATAAATATTCATGTGAAGACTTGGTCACCCCGAGTATCTGTTAGCATTAACTAGCTCGTAAGATTATTAGTTCAGTTATTTAAGTATTTGTGGAGTGGGTCGGGTCTTTACCCTCTGTCAGCTCGCTCCACAGCCAACACAGGGCAACTAATATGTAAGTATAAATACCCCTCTCCTACCAAGGGAGAGGGTTGGACCTTTCACACATTAATCTTACAACTTCTACTTTCTCTCACTAAAGGCTCCCAACTATTTCTTTCTCTCTCTGGAAACATTGATCTATTCGGCCTAAACTAGATCCATACGTGTGTTATATATATTGTGAACATCTTACAATTGGTATCAAGAGCCATGGTTAGGTTCATATGATTACATGCTCATGGATTTGTTAGGTTTTATGGTTAGTTTTTTGGTTCGAATAGAATAGGATGGAAAATCTCTTGTTCGGCTTCATCTGTGGTTAAACTTGTTAAAAGGCTTGTACTTTCTTGGTCTAGATTGTTGTATAAGCTTTGGTTTGTTGTTGGATAGCTTGTTTCAGTCGATTATTGGAGTATTTGGTCAATTCGTGTACTTGGTTGAAGGTATTCTTCGTTGCGATTTGAGTCTCGAAAGGACTTTCTTCGTTGCGATTTGAGTGTCTTAAGGAATATTGAAGCTGCGATTTGGTGTGCCTCTAGATTGCGATTTGGATTATTACTTTAAAGGGAAAAGAAGACAAAATGCAAGGATAGTGACTGCTCTGTCGGTTTTTGCATTGCGATTTGATCAGATAGCGACTGTTTTGTCCGGTAGCGTTGAGATTTGGTTGTTGCGATTTGGGCAGTTTCGGTTGCGAGTTGTCAGTTGCGATTTGAGTATTCTAGTTGCGATTTGATAGTTACAAGGTGGGCAGTCAGGTTGCGATTTGCTTATTGCGATTCGAGCATACTCTGTTGCGATTTGAGGCTGTGACTTGTGATTTGAGTCATTGTGATTTGATCTTTGCGATTTGACTTACACTTGACTAAATTGCGATTTGATTAATTGCGAATTGACAAGCTGCGATTTGACTTGTTGCGATTTGACAGATTACGATTTGACCTTTTTGCGATTTGAAGCTGCGAGTTAACACTTGCGATTTGACATATTGCGATTTGGTTATTTTGTGATTTGAATTGTTGCGATTTGACAATCTGTGACTTGACTTATTGCGATTTGATCAATTGAGATTTGGTTTTCTGTGACTTGAATTTTGAAAATCAGTATCGCAATCTACTCTTGGTCATTCTTGTTTGTTTTACGGTTTCTCTTGGTGATTTTAGAAAATCCCGCGAAAGAGTCGACTTCTCAATTTAAATCACAAGAATTGTAAAATCCCATATACATTATGGCCAGCATACCAAGTACTGCTTCTGATGATATACAAGCTGCAGGGTCAGATACCCGTCCTCCTATGCTTGATAGGACGGACTATGAGTCGTGGGCACAACGAATAAGGCTTTACTGCTTGGGCAAAGAAAATGGATTTAACATTCTTAAATCCATTGATGAAGGACCATTTCAGATGGGCACCACTAGAGACGTTGTTACTACTGGTGAAGACGAAACTGTCACTTTGGGAATCGACAGGCCTCAAACTTACAATGATCTTAATGGGGAAGAAAATAAGAGGTATGATGCAGATATTAGAGCCTCAAACATTGTCATTCAAGGTCTACCCAAAGATGTATACAAACTCATCAACTTCAACACTGAAGCAAAAGCAGTGTGGGACAATGTAAAAATGCTACTGGCAGGATCAAAACTCACAAAGGAAGATCGTGAGTCACAACTGTATGATGAGTTTGAGCATTTTAAGATGAACCCGGGTGAGAACATCATAGACTACTATGTGAGATTCCACAAGTTGGTGAATGATATGAGAATCCTCAGGATGACTATGCCAAACATCCAACTTAACTCAAAGTTTGTGAACAATATGACACTAGAATGGGACAGATTTGTTACTGCAGTGAAACTCAACAAGGGATTGAGAGACACAAACTATGAACAGCTGTATGCTTACCTGCAACAACATGAGAAACATGCTTCTTATGATCGTCTGTTGAGAGAAAAACTTAATCCAACTGCACCAAATGATCCACTGGCATTTGTTGCAAATGTTCGGTCAATCAACCAATCATCACCCGATCAAGCTTATCATCATCCCTATTCATCACCTCTGCTATGAGTCCACAACTGGATTCAGGTTATTCCCACACCGACAAAATGATCGATAACCTCACCAATCAAGTTTCCTTACTGGTACAACAATTCAAAGCAACACTTCCCCAAACTAACAATCAACTCAGAACCTCATCAAACCCACGCAATCTGGCAACGGTGGAGGATGGAAGAATTGTGGTTCAGAATGTTCAGTGGAGGCAAAACTTGAATCAAAGGAACATGGGTCGAGGTAACATGTAGATCGGGGTAGGGAATGCAAATCAGGGGCAGGGGAAGCAACCCAAGTGTTATAACTATGATGGACTTAGACATATTGCCAGAAACTGCAATCAACCAAAATGTCCTCAGAACTCTGACTATTTCAAGGACAAGATATTGTTGATGCAGGCTCAAGAGAATGGAGCTGTGTTGGACGAAGAAGAAATGTTGTTTCTTGCTGGCGATGGGGGAAATACTTTTGATGCCGATGTGGACGAGCAGCCAGTTCAGGACCTTGCGCTTAATGATCCTAACATCTTCAAAGCTGATGATTGTGATGCTTTTGACTCTGATATGGATGATGAACCAACAGCTCAAACAATCTTCATGGCTAATTTGTCCTCTGTTGTCTCATCATCTCAACAAGCTGGTTCCTCCAATACATCTGTGATGTCTGAGGTACTAAAGCTTTATGACACATATAACGTGGTTGATAAACAAAAGATTCCCAATGAAGTACAACAGACAGATGGGGTTGATTCAGATACTGTTGACATGGGAAATAGTAATATTATTCCATATGTATAATATGTGAATCACAACAACAAGTCTGATGTACTATGTGGTGCATCTTTTGTTGAAAATATTGCTTGTGTTGTAGATAATGCCTGTCTGGTAGATAATGCTTGTGAGTGGCATAGAAACACTGAGTTTGTCCCTGATGACACCTTTACCACTAGACTAAACATATATAAAGATCAGGTGGCAATTTATGAACAACGTGCTAAATTTGAACAAACTGAACGTGAGCAGAAAATGGATAGTCAAATGCGTACACTTATAACTGAGCGTAATTTAAGGGAGGAAACATTAAAACAAGAGTTGAATTCTTTGCAAAAACAGCTGGATCAGACTGTTAAACAAAAACAGGAGGCCCTACAACACGTAAATACACTAAAGCAAGATTTCAAGGAAAAAGAAACACAACTCTTAAATGATTTCTCAAGACTTAAAACCTTAAAGAATAAGCTTGAAAATAAGTTGTACACACAAGACCAATCTAGACAAACGGTTCAAATGCTTCAAAAGCACAAAAAGTTGTGTGATAAGCATAGTGAAAGTAATGAAGGTGAACCTAACTTAGCTCTCCTTAGGAAAGCTAAAGTAACCCAACCTGCTTTATATGATGCCAATGTGATGATTATGCCTAGTCATGCCCCACCTGATGTTTCATCTTTAGAAGAAAGTAATGAGATAGATGTGAGAAATAGAGAAAGAATGAATGAGAAAATGAAGGATCCCAAATGCATAGCCAATCGAATAATAGTCAAACCCCATGATTATTATGAGGAGAATTGATTGACTGTGTTTACACCTCAAAAGAAGTTAACGCCTGAACAAATATTTTGGTCTTTAGATATGGAAAAGAGAAAGGCCGATGAACTTGAAGCCAAAACTCCATCCCTTAGGAAAATTGCAGCTGCGACGGTGTATCCTCCCAATACACCTAGGCATTTGGTTCCTTTGACTCTTCCTACTAAATGTAAAACCTTAATTAGAATATATGTCCTTTGTCAACTATTTGCTAATTTTGATAAAACATGTAAGAAGAGAATTACACCAACCGGAATTACTAAGGGGGAAAGGGGTTTTGAACAAACAAAAACGTGTTACTTAACTGAGGTCATTCAATTCTTTAAATTACTCAAGGAATAGTTTGAGGGAATGCAAAACACCCTTGAAACTGAAGTAAATGAAATGAAAGTAGTGTTTAAATATATGGAAAATGAGGTAGCTCAAAATGCGATAGAACTTAAGAGCCGTAAGATCGAGAGAAAGAACATTCTCATCACCAATGAGAATTTGATTATTAGATGTATTGCACAGGATATATTTTATACTGCCACTGATTTTGCTTTAACTGCCTGTCAATTTCATGAGTATTCTATTGCATTTTATGTTACCCAGAATCATGCTGTTGAGCTTGAGGGGGAGAATTTGAAACTGCAAGAGAAAATTCAAAATGATAACCATGATAACATGGTCAAGCGTTTTTCAAAACTAGAAGTTGATCATCTTAATTTACAATTAAAATATCAACAATTAGAAGAAAAATGTAAAATATCAAATGCCAAGACATCTCTGGATGCTCCTGAATTTGATACATATTTTGAATTGAGTAAACGTGATGAAAAAAATTCAAGCTCACACTAACACGATTCGACAGTTGAGGGCTCAAATTGCCCAATTAAAGTCAAATAAGAGTGAAGCAATTGGAACCAATAAACCATCGTCTTTGGATTCTCAGAATTTTTACTATCAGGACGCTATCAATAAGTTAGACTGTGAAAATGAGTGTTTTCGAGCTGAAAATTCAAAAATCAAAAAGCATTACAAAGAGTTATATGACTCAATTAAAGTCACACGAAACAGTCATAATGAAAAGATAACTTCTTTGCTAAATGAAATTGAGAATCTTAAGACTCAGGTGAAAGGGAAAATGCGAATTGACACTTGTGATAATGTTGCTCCAAAGGTTTCTGTTGTTAGAAAGTATGATGTTGATGTTGTGCCTATTCCAATTCCCTTTAAGAACAATAGGTCTGCCCATCAAATTTATCTCAATCACCTTAAGGATAGCCTAGATATACTTCGTGAGATTGTAGAGGAGGATAGGATAGAAAAACCACTTGATAAAGCAGTTGTGGATGCTTGCTTCCTAACTAAAAGGTCTCAGGAATTTTTAGAATACGTCATTGGCACTGGCCCTATGATTGATAACAAAAGAGATAGATTTGTTGCATCATCATCTACGACTAAAAACAAGCACGTAACCTTTGATCTACCACTGAGAACATCAGAACCCAGCACATCAAAGTCAGGAAAGCAAATGACAGTAAAACAAACTAATGTTCCCATCATTACTTCTACAGGATTAAAATGTGACACCAAAGCTAGCGGGTCAAAGCCTAGAGGCAATGCAAGGAAAGATAGGACTGCGCCAGCTAAGACTGGTCATGAGAAGAAAGTAGAAGCCCAAATTAGGAACAATAAGTTTGCAATGAGTAAAATGAATCGTGTTGATTCTAGTATCAAAAGTACTATAATTAATTCGAATTCTAATGTTGTCTGTAAAACATGTAACGAATGTTTAATTTCTGCTAATCATGATGATTGTGTTGTGTCATTTTTGATGTTTCCTGTACAACCCCATGTTAAGAATGTTAGGAAAACTGAAACAAGTAAGAAAGTTTGGAAGGCAAAAGGAAAAACGTTTGCAAATGTTGGGTATCAATGGAGACCCACTGAAAGGAAGCTTACTTTAGGAGATCAGTGCCCCTTAACTAAACTGAATAACCATAAAGTAGTGAAGGTTAAGGAATGGAAACCAACTGGTCGAATGTTGCCTTTAGTGACACAATGCCCTACTACTAGGTCAATTGCTTCTTCTAGTGTAATTTCCACTGTAAATACAGTTGCATCTATGAAACCTGTAGTTCCAGAATTTGTGTGTGCTAACCAAACGGACCCCAGCTGTACGTGAGGATCCACATTTTTCAGTTATCCATCGTTGTCTGTTTTCAAATGGAGGTCGTACAACTCGTCCTTTGGTATTTGGACTCAAGCTGCTCAAAAAATATGACTGGGGATCGCTCACGGCTCAAGAATTTCATGAAAAAGTTTAACGGGACAGTTAGATTTGGGAACGACCATTTTGGGGCAATTATGGGTTATGGAGATTATGTGTTCGGCGACAGTGTAATCTCACGGGTATATTATGTGGAAGGACTAGGGCATAACTTGTTTTCTGTGGGACAATTTTGTGATTCCGATCTTGAAGTTGCTTTCAGAAAACACAATTGTTTCGTCAGAGAATTGGATGGTTTAGATCGTCTTAAGTGCAGTCGTGGAATCAATCTATACACCATCTCAATTGAAGAAATGATGAATTCCTCTCCTATTTTCTTGCTTTCAAAGGCTTCGAAGAATAAATCTTGGCTTTGGCACTGTCGTTTAAATCACTTAAACTTTGGTTCCATAAATGACCTTTATCGCAAGGATCTTGTACGAGGCATGCCTAGATTAAAATTTGAGAAAGATCATCTTTGTTCTTCCTATCAACTAGGCAAAAGCAAGAAACAAACCCACAAACCCAAAACTGTCAACACCACCTTGGAAGTTCTTCACACCCTTCACATGGATCTGTGCGGTCCAATGAGAGTGCAAGGTATAAATGGGAAGAAATACATTCTTGTGGTAGTCGATGACTACTCTTGGTTTACGTGGGTGAAGTTTTTGAGAACCAAGGATGAAACTCCAGAGGTTATCATCAAACTAATCAAACAGCTGCAAGTGAGGCTCAACAAAACTGTCAGAATCATCCGTACAGACAATGGAACTGAGTTTGTTAACCAACAACTCAGTCATTTCTATGAAGGTATTGGCATAACACACCAGAAAAGTGTTCCACGCACTCCTCAGCTGAATGGTGTGGTTGAAAGAAGGAACCGTACTCTGGTAGAAGCTGCAAGAACCATGCTAATATTTTCCAAAGCACCAATGTTTCTTTAGGCAGAAGCAATTGCAACATCATGTTACACACAAAACAGATCCCTGATACATACTATTCATAACAAGACACCCTATGAGCTGATTCATGACAAGAAGCCAGATCTTTCTTTTCTTCGTGTGTTTGGTGCATTGTGCTATCCGACAAGTGACAGTCAAGATCGGGGAAAGTTGAAAGCTAAAGCAGATGTAAGTTTCTTCGTTGGGTACGCACCAGATCGCAAGGGATACAAGATCTATAACAAAAGAACCCGAAAAATCATGGAAACTATTCACGTTATGTTCGATGAGCTGACTGAGCAATCGGCTCCTGGACAAACTAGTTCTGGACCCACTCCTAAACTTTTGACACCTGGACCAATCAGTGCTAGTCTTGTATAGAATTCCACGCCTGTAGCTCCTTATGTTCCTCCCACTAGTGAAGAATTGAAGAAGTTATTTGATCCGATGTTTGACGTATACTTTGAGCCACCAATGGTTAATCCTACAATGGAAATTCCACCTGCACTTCCTGTTGCTAATGCTCAAATTCCACAAAACCCAGAAGGTCCATCTATATCTGTCTTACTCAGTCAAGATGCTCCTTCTGCCAGTCAATCGCCCTCATAATCAAATATTCAATCTTCTTCGGTACAGCAAGGTTCTGTAGAAGAAAATTCTTTTGAAGTTAATCCTTTTGCTCCTGTTGATGATGTTCCATTTGAAAACATATTTGCTCCTGAGTCTTCAACCGATACATCTTATTCAGGAGATCACAACACGGCAACATTAGTTCAAAACCCTCAACCACACGATCATCTTAGAAAATGGACCAATGATCATCGAATTGACAACATCATTGGTAATCCTTCGCGTCCGGTATCTACACGAAAACAACTTGCCACTGATGCACTGTGGTGTTTCTTCAATTCTGTACTGTCCAAAGTCGAGCCAAAAGATGTCAAAGAGGTAATGTCCAAAGATTGCTGGTTCAATGCTATGCAAGATGAAATCCATGAATTTGGTCGACTTGAAGTATGGGAATTAGTGCCTCCGCCAGAGTGTGCAATGATCATTGCTCTAAAGTGGATCTTCAAGGTGAAATTCGATGAGCATGGTGATGTTCTGAAGAATAAGGAACGGCTAGTTGGAAAAGGGTATCGACAAGAAGAGGGCATAGACTTTGAAGAATCATTTGCTCCTGTTGCACGAATTGAAGCCATTAGAATCTTTCTCGCAAATGCTGCTAGTCAGAATATGATAGTCTACCAGATGGAAGGTAAGACAGCCTTCTTGAATGGAGACTTAAAGGAGGAAGTCTATGTGAATCAACCAGAAGGATTTGTGGACGCTGATCATCCTACTCATGTCTATCGCTTGAAAAAGGCCCTCTATGGCTTGAAGCAGGCACCAAGGGCGTGGTATGACACGCTGTCCAAGTTCCTTATTGAAAACGAATTCTCCAAGGGTGTTGTTGATCCCACGCTATTCACCAGGAAGGCAGGCAAACATCTACTTCATGTTCAGATATATGTAGATGACATTATTTTTTCCTCTTCTGATCCTAGTGAATGTGATCGGTTTTGAAAGGAGATGAGTTCTAAATTCCAAATGTCGATGATGGGACAAATTTCGTTTTTCTTAGGTTTGCAAATCTCCCAAAGTCCCGGAGGCATCTTCATCAATCAATCCAAATATGCAAACGAGATTTTGAAGAAGTTTGGATTTGATTCAAGTGATTCTGTTGACACCCCCATGGTTGAAAGATCAAAGCTGGATGAAGATCTCTCTGGGATCCCGGTTGATCAAACACAGTATAGAAGTATGATTGGATCCTTGATATATCTCACTGCTAGTCGACCAGATCTCCTGTTCGCAGTATGTATGTGTTAGGATCTCTGGGAAATAAGAGTTTCATTGTTGCTGCCGATAGTGTTAAGCTGGTTCCTGTCGATAGCTTTTGGTTCCTGCTGAAAGCTCATTGCTGCCGGCAGTGTTATCTTGTTCCTGCCGATAGTGTTGTTGCTGCGGATAGTATTATTTGTTATCCGTATATTTAGAATGTTTGTTAAGATTTATTTTTAGAAGAGATTGTTGTTTATCTCTTCACACGTTTTCTTGTAGAACGGGTTAGGGTTAGGTGATCTTGTTAGTATAAAAGATAAACCCGTCTATGAGTTTATGTATGCCTTTAACGTTTTTCAATATTCAGTATCACAATTCCTAGTTCATAGTTTGATCCATAGAGGATCATTGTCGTTTAGAGTTTTCTTCTTTATTATACTTGCTGTTTAGTTTCCGCATAAACACTTGTATTGCATACAGAGGTTCTTGTTTATACCAAGCTCAATCAAGCTCGAAGTACTCGATCCTACAAGTGGTATCAGAGCCTGGTAAGGATCTCTGATAAAGAAGGAAAAGTTCGATTTCATATTTCACAACCCTCTTTCAATGGAAGACGAAATCCCTCAAAACAATGTCATTAACCCTGAAGAACAACAACCCAAACCTGAAACCTCACAAGTCCAAACACAAATCCTCACCACCATGTCCACCAATAATGCTAAATTTCCATATCTGAAGAAAGATGAGTATGAAGTCTGGGCTATGAGAATGGAATATTGGATCACAAACACTGATTACAATCTGTGGAATGTGATTCTTAAGGGAAATAGTAAGAAGAATACTGGAAGGGATAATGATGGCAATATCTATATAGAGCCACCTGTTACTGCAGAAGAACACCTTGCTGTTCAAAGGGAAACCAAGGCAAGAACCCTTCTACTTCAAGCTATTCCAGAAGATCATATGAGTGATTTTCATCACTTGGATGATGCTAGAAAGATCTGGCATGCTGTAAAATCCAGATTTGGAGGGAATGATGAATCCAGAAAGATGAGAAGGTCTATGCTCAAGCAAGAATTTCAGGAATTCAAGATCTCTGAGGCTGAGGGGATTCACAAAGGGTATGACAGATTCCACAAGATCCTGAGTCAACTCAACCAGTTGAAAGCTAGGCCGGACGATGAAGACTGCAACACCAAGTTTCTGAGGGCTTTGCCACCATCCTGGTCTCAGGTTTCCATAACACTCAAAGACAAAGGAGGTCTGGATTATATGAGCTTTGATGATCTGTACAACAAGTTGAAAACCCTTGAACTGGATATCAAAGGATATTCCACCTATACACCTCATACTCCAACCCATACTGCTTTTGTTAGTAACTCTGGTGCTAACAAAGCATCATATGGAAACAATCCAACACCATCAACATCATCAATCTCCTACTCATCTGCCACACCAAAAGCTCAGACCAGATCTGATAATCTTGTAGTAGAGGTGCTTCATTCGTTTGTTGTTGAGAGTGAACCACAGCAGAAGATTGCTTATGAAGATTTCAATCAGGTTGATGAATTGGATCTGGAGGAGATGGACTTAAGATGGCAGGTGGCTATGATTTCGTTGAAATTGGAAAGGTTTCAAAAGAAGGCAGGAAGAAAGGTCAACTTTGATGGTCAGGAGCCTGCCAGGTTTGACAGAAGAAAGGTGAGGTGCTATAAATGTTCTCAAACAGGACATTTTGCTAGGGAATGTCCAGATAAGAAGGTGGATGATAAAGCTCGGTATTCTGCTTTCAAAATTCAAGAGCTGGATTCAGAGGACCCTAAGGCTTTAGTGTCTGTGGATTCGATGGTGGACTGGGAGCATCATGAGAAGGCTGCTGCAAGTGGAACAGATAAGGTCTTTGGGATGGTAGCTGGATATGGTGAGAAGAATCAAGTGGCTGGTCAGTTTGGAATGATGGGTCATCCATCTCAGGTACATAACTGCCCATTTGGTTGTGATTCTAAATATGATAAATTGAAACAGGAATTTGATGATATAGAAAGTGAAAATAAGGATAACTTTATTCAACTTAAGGCTCATAAAAAGGCTGTTCAAACTCTAGAACAACAAAAGGTCTGGTATCAAAAACAACAGTCTGCTTATGAAGTAAAAATAAAGGTATTGGAAAGAGATTTAAAAAATGCTATTAATGAGTTTAAACATTCTGAAAGGGAAAAAGCTAAAGTAGTGTTAGAAAATCAGGATTTAAAGTCTAAACTAGATAATACCTTGGCTAGATTTGATAAGTGGAAAGAGTCATCCACAAACCTTCACAGGCTTATTGATAGTTCTATGTCATCAAAAACTAAAAGAGGTTTAGGGTTCGGTGACCTGGTAGGGCCAAATCAGTATTATGACCCTAATGAGTATAGTGTTTTTAACCCAGAACCTGTAGATTATAGAAAGCCTGTAAAGTATGTGAATGAGGGAGGGATGAATGATGTTCCTCCACCCATAACTGGAACATTTAAGCCTGCTAATCCTTTTGATGACTTTGATGATTCACAAATGATGTATGGCAAACAGGCAAAGGACTTGCCTAATCTTGATTGTGACTCTAATGAATTTGTCTCTTGTTCTTACAGTGACAAATCTTCAGAAATCAAGACTAATGACTATGCCACATGTGGATCAAGTGACAAGTCAGCTTCAATAAAGTCAGAAGATCTCTCCTCAGAAGTAGCTAATGATGAATCTCAATCAAAGACAGCTGCATTTGAAGATATTTTTTTTGATAGTGTTAAAAACAATAATGTTTCTGGTTGTGGTTATGTTTCAAACAATTCTAGTTGTGGTTCTGTTTCAAACAATTTTGATTGTGGTTTTTATTGTGTTAAGGATAATTTTGTTTCATGTGTTGGTTTGAATAATTTTGTTTGCAATGAGAAAGTTATTGTTAAGAAAAAGACCCCTAGAAAGAAATCTTGCTTTGTGTGTCGTAGTTATGATCATCTTATTAAAGATTGTGACTATTATGAGAAACAGATGGGTTTGAATGCATGTCAAAATAGGTTTGTATGGAAAAATGTGAATGATATTCCCCCTTATATTCCTCAAGCAGCAAGGAGAACTTCAGTTGCTACTGGCAAGCCAGTTCCTGCTGGTAAGCCTGTTGCTGCTGATAAGTTCATTCCTGCCGATAAGCCTGTTGCTGCTGTGTATTCAGTTCCTGCCGGTAGGATCAATCCTGCTGGTTGGAGAAGCAATATGGCTAGACCTTTCAGAAGACCTACTAGTTCTTACTTTCAAAATAATTTAAGACCTGTTTGTTTTGACACCATGCACAAGGGAGGGGCAAGATGGAAAACTGCTGTTAAGTCCTCAGCAGGTTGTTCTTGGAAAATCACTAACCAAAATATGAAAATAGGGTCCAAGATCAATGGTGGATCTCATCAATCTTCAGGGTTTAATTCTTATTGATCCACTAGGCAGGCTCAAGTCAGCAATGGCTTGAGTCTCTCTTGTATCTAATGTTGTATATGTATTCTTTTTCTCAGGATTTTCCTTTTAGAAGCAAAGATGTTGGAATTGTTGACAGTGGGTGTTCCAGGAGTATGACAGGGAATTTGGAAAGATTGCATGATTTTGTACCTTTGAATGGAGGTACTATGACATTTGGAGGAGGAGATGGAATAATTTCTGGGAAGGGAACTATCAAGACTACTAAGCTGGATTTTGAAGATGTACTTTATGTGAAGGAACTTCAAGACTTCAATTTGTTCTCTGTCTCCCAAATATGTGACAAGAAGAACAGTGTTCTCTTCACTGAGAATGATTGCTATGTGTTGTCCAAAGACTTCAAGCTGCCTGATGAAAGTCAGGTTGAACTTAAAGTTCCTAGGACTTACAATCTTTATAGCTTCAATCTTAGTGATGTTCAGCCTGAGGGATCACTTGCTTGTCTGGTTGCAAAAGCTTCTGTGGATGAATCTAATAAATGGCACAGAAGAATGGCCCATGTGAATTTCAAGACCATTAACAAGCTGGCTAAGAATGGGTTGGTTAAAGGGCTTCCTATGAAGATCTTCTCTAATGAGCATGATTGTGTTGCCTGCAACAAAGGAAAGCAGCACAAAGCATCATACAAGGCCATAACTGTTGTGAGCAACATCTCTGAGCCTTTGCAGCTTCTTCATATGGATCTTTTTGGTCCTACTTCTATCAGAAGTATTGACCATAAGAACTACTGCCTGGTGATTACAGATGATTTTAGCAGGTTTTCATGGACTTTCTTTTTGGGGACTAAAGATGAAACTTATCCAGTTCTTAGGGATTTTATTGCCTTAATAGAAAATCAGCTAAGTAAAAAGGTTAAGTCAATAAGGTGTGATAATGGCACAGAGTTTAAGAACTCTAATCTTATTGAACTCTGTGGGACTAAGGGGATAAAAAGGGACTATAGTAATGCTAGAACTCCACAACAAAATGGGGTTGCAGAAAGAAAAAATAGGACCCTGATAGAAGCAGCTAGGACTATGTTAGCTGAATCTAAGATGCCTACTATGTTTTGGACTGAAGCAGTTTGCACTGCTTGTTATGTGTTGAATAGGGTATCTATTACTAGTCCTCATAATAAAACACCTTATGAACTTTTGTCTGGGAAGGTTCCAAACATTAGTTACCTTAAGCCTTTTGGATGTCATGTCACTATTTTGAACACTAGTGATTACCTAGGCAAGTTTGATGGGAAGGCTGATGAAGGGTTTATTGTTGGATATTCTGCTCATGGTAAAGCCTATAGGGTTTATAATCTGTCCTCTAAGAGAATAGAAGAGACTCTCAACTTAAGATATCTTGAAGATAAACCTAATTTGCAGGGTGCTGGTCTAGAGTGGTACTTTGATCTGGATTATCTATCTGACACCTTAGGATATAATAGATTCAAATCAAATCTATCTGCTGGTACAAATGTTTCTCAAACTCACAATGCAGGTACCTCGGATGATGATTCTGATGTAGAGAGTGATGAACAACCTATAGTTGTTCCTTCTTTTCCCTCTAACAACATTTCAGGTTCAAAGCTCAAAGATTCTTTTGATATGGCTGGAGGTGATTCTAGTTATGCAGAATATCTTGCTAGGCTTCAAAGACAAGAGTTTAATGCCAAAAGAGCTGCTGAGATGTTTGATTCTGGGTTTTCTAAAGAGACAGAGGAGATTCTGAGAAAGGCTGAAGCTGAAGTTAGAAGACAACTGAATTCAACTGGTGGTATTCATGTTCCTGCCGATCCCATTTCTGCTGAACGTGGATCTGTTCCTGCCGAACCTTCTAGAGTTTCTGCTGATGTTCCTGTGTCTTCTCCATCTGTTGACACTCTGGGTGTTGTTAACTCCCCTGAAAGATTTCCAATTCCTTCTGATCTTGGAAATTCAGTTTCTTCAAGAGATAAGTTGAATGATCCTCATCATCAGTCCAGAACTGGTATTTTCACTTCTTCTTCATATGATGATGACTTCAACCCCTCAATTACTAATCAGGCATCCTCCATTGAAGTCAATCCCATTGCTACCAAGAGGATCAATACTGTTCATCCTCAGTCTTTGATTCTTGGAGATATTAATTCCCCTGTTCAGACAAGAAGTAAACTTCATCAACCCAAATTTGGAGAATCTGCTTTTCTCAGTTATATACAGGATCAGTTGAGGAGCAATCATACTGATTATTTACATTGTCTGTATGCTTGTTTCTTATCTCAAGTTGAACCAACCAGCATAGCTCAAGCTCTTACTAATGATGATTGGGTTGAGGCTATGCAAGAGGAAATGCAGCAGTTCCAGAATCAGAAAGTATGGATGTTGGTTCCTTTGCCTGCTGGAAAGCATGCTATTGGGACTAAATGGATTCTAAAGAATAAAAGGGATGCTAGGGGAATTGTGGTTCGAAATAAGGCTAGATTAGTAGCTCAAGGTCATAGACAGGAAGAGGGGATTGATTATGATGAGGTGTTTGCACCAGTGGCAAGAGTTGAAGCTATCCGATTGTTCCTGGCTTTTGCTTCCTTTATGGGGTTTGTAGTATATCAGATGGATGTGAAGAGTGCATTTTTGTATGGCAGGATTGAGGAAGAAGTTTATGTTACTCAACCACAGGGATTTGTGGATCCTCAGAATCCTAATTTGGTTTACAAAGTGGTTAAAGCACTCTATGGTCTTCATCAAGCACCAAGGGCTTGGTATGCAAGGTTATCAGCCTTTTTGCTAAAACATGGTTACAGAAGAGGGGCTATTGATAAAACTCTTTTTATAAGAAAGAACTTCAAAGATATCATTCTAGTACAAGTCTATGTAGATGATATTATCTTTGGTTCCACTAATGAAGCCTGGTGCAGGGAGTTTGAAGTATTGATGAAGAGTGAATTTGAGATGAGTGCTATGGGTGAAATGACTTTCTTCTTGGGTCTTCAGGTTAAGCAGAAACCAGATGGGATCTTTATTTGCCAGGAGAAGTATGTTTATGACATGCTTAAGAAGTTTGATATGGAAAATGTGAAGGTTGCTACAACTCCTTTTGAACGTCCAAAGCCTAAGTCCAATAATGAACCTGATACTGCTGTTAATGTTCATATTTATAGGTCCATGATTGGATCACTCATGTATTTGACAGCTTCAAGACCTGATATCATGTTTGCTGTTGGTGCATGTGCTAGACATCAGGTTACACCATTGACTTCTAACCTAAATGCAGTTAAAAGAATCTTCAAGTATTTAAGAGGACAGCCAAAGATGGGACTTTGGTATCCTAAAGATTCTCCTTTTGTGTTGGAAGCCTATAGTGACAGTGATTATGCTGGGGCTAACTTTGATAGGAAGTCTACAACAGGAGGTTGTCAGTTTCTGGGTAGGAGGTTGGTTTCTTGGCAGTGCAAGAAGCAGACTATAGTGGCTACATCTTCTACTGAGGCAGAGTATGTTGCTGCTGCTAGTTGCTGTGGACAGGTACTTTGGATGCAAAATCAGCTGTTGGATTATGGGTTCAACTATATGAACACTAAGATTTTTATTGATAATCAAAGTACTATGTGTATTGTTAAGAATCCTGTTTATCATCAAAGGACAAAGCATATTGAGATTCGACACCATTTCATAAGAGATGCTTATGAGAAGCATCTTATTCAGGTGGTTAAGATTCACACAGATGATAATGTTGCTGATCTGCTGACTAAGGCTTTTGATGGACCAAGGTTTAAACATTTGGTGGTCCATATTGGGATGGTAAATCCCTAGATGCTGAGCTTAAGGGGAGGATTGCAGATTAAGGGGAGGATGAAGCTTAAGGGGAGGATGATTCTTGTTGTTGTTGTATATTTTCTATCTTTCTTTCTTTCTTTTGGTTTCTTTTCTTATTTTTCTTTCTTTTCTTTTGGTGTGTTTCTGTTTTCAAAGTTCTTAGTTCATTAAAAAAAAAAAAAAAAAAAAAAATCTTGTATATTTTGTGTGCTAATAAATTGGTTTTGAGCAACACCTTGCAGGTACAGTGTTGGTGTTTACACCTGCACGATAAATGGTGCTCAACTCACCAGGTCTTGCAGACAAGAAAGAGTTGGCTCACCATGAGGGTACGGCTCTGGTGTGACAATCACATCCGTTGATAGCTGTAATAGCTTGCTCAAAGCTATAGGGTATTTCAACTCACCCATGATTTATTTCTGAGAGTTGAAAATGGTTCTCAATTCACCATGGATGTAACCCTTTATGGGATCCAAAGGATTGGCTAGTCCACAAAAGTATGGTTTGTGGTAAAGACACTTGGTATCCATATTTGGTATTCAATTCACCAAGGTTTGCTGTAACCTAAGAATTGGCTAGTCCTGAGCAAACGGCTACAGTTAAAGACAAGTCAAATCCGTTTATAGTTGCTGATTTGCTAATAAATCAGATGGTTATCAATGTACCATGGTCTCACACACCTAAACATTGGCTACTCCAGTAGTGATGGCTATTGGTAAAGAGACATCAAATCCATTAATTTTCAATGATTCACCTCTCACAGGAGTTAACACACCTGGATGTGATGAGAATAGTATGAAACTTAAGTGATTTGATGTACATATTGTCATTAGTAGCAGCTAAGTTCAAGTGCAAGTCATGGTGACCAGTATGCATGTTTTGAAGAAGATTTCTTATTCCTGCTGAACTATTGAAGTTGCTGCTGGATGCAATAGAGGCTGGAATCTTGCAAGTTAAGGATTTTGCTGGTTACTACTTATTGCTGCTGCTAAGTCGCAGTCCTCAAGCTTGAGAAGTTCAAAGCTCTATCACAGTGGAATCTTGCAGGTTAACCTAGTCAACCTCAAGATTAGGGGAGGATTGTTAGGATCTCTGGGAAATAAGAGTTTCATTGTTGCTGCCGATAGTGTTAAGCTGGTTCCTGTCGATAGCTTTTGGTTCCTGCTAAAAGCTCATTGCTGCCGACAGTGTTATCTTGTTCCTGCCGATAGTGTTGTTGCTGCGGATAGTATTATTTGTTATCCGTATATTTAGAATGTTTGTTAAGATTTATTTTTAGAAGAGATTGTTGTTTATCTCTTCACACGTTTTCTTGTAGAACGGGTTAGGGTTAGGTGATCTTGTTAGTATAAAAGATAAACCCGTCTATGAGTTTATGTACGCCTTTAACGTTTTTCAATATTCAATATCACAATTCCTAGTTCATAGTTTGATCCATAGAGGATCATTGTCGTTTAGAGTTTTCTTCTTTATTATACTTGCTGTTTAGTTTCCGCATAAACACTTGTATTGCATACAGAGGTTCTTGTTTATACCAAGCTCAATCAAGCTCGAAGTACTCGATCCTACAGTATGTGCGCTAGGTACCAATCCAAGCCCACCAAAAATCATCTGGAAGCAGTGAAAAGAGTCTGCAGATATCTTCAAGGCACTGTTCATATGGGTCTCTGGTATCCTAAAGACACTGCAATGGAACTCACAGCTTATGCAGATGCTGACCATGCAGGGTGTCAAGATACTCGTCGAAGTACTTCAGGAGGAGCTCAGTTTTTAGGGGAGAAGTTGGTTAGTTGGTCTTCTAAAAAGAAAATGAGCACTTCTATATCTTCTACATAGGCCGAGTACATTGCTATGTCTGCTTGCTGTGCTCAAATCCTATGGATGAGATCACAACTTTCAGACTATGGTTTTGCATACAACAAGATTCCACTGTATTGTGACAACAAAAGTGCTATCTCTCTTTGCTGTAACAATGTCCAACACTCCCGGTCGAAGCACATCGATATCAGGCATCACTTCATAAGGGAACAGGTTGAGAAGGGGATTGTTGAACTATACTTCATGAGGACGGAGTTTCAGTTGGCTGACATCTTCACCAAGGCACTTCCGAGAGAACGGTTTCAATTTATTTTCCCTCGACTTGGAATGAAAAGTTTGACACCTGAAACCCTCAAGTGTCTTCAAGAAGAAAAGGAGGAGTAAAGGATTTGCGTCATATATCCTTGTATATATATTCTTTGTATATATTTTAAACCAAAAAGAAAAGAGAAAAATATAAAACCTATAAAAACCATAAAAATCAGAAAATCAGAAAATACCAAAAATAGTTGATAGGAATTACTATTTAGAGTTGATATGGACAAAAGATGAAAGATGAAGGACTAAAGATGACAAAAGATGGAACTTCGAAGAAAGAAAAGATTACAACAAATCTTTTATTATTCTAGGAATATTCTCTGTAAACCCTAGGTATCCCTAGTATATAAAGAGATACAGGGTATTGGTTTTTTATGTGTGTGTCAATAATGTAGTCGACTAAACGGTATAGGTCCGGTTCTAGGCATCAAGTTCCTACAATGGATGCCTAGGTTTGGTGTTTGTATTGGATAGAGTAGAGATGATGACGAGGAATACATTGTAGCAATAATAATGAAGTTTTTGTTTATTCCGCTGCGTATTGATTTATTCATTGTTATTGTTATTATCCTAGATATGAGGTCTAACAAACCTCGATCATAACGATCTCCACAAGTGGTATTAGAGCCAGGTTGCTCTTGATATCTAGGATCTACAAGGTTGTTACTGATGGTGATGGAGCAGAAGGAAAAGAACAGATCTAGTGAAGGTGAGTTCTATGGTGATCAGATAATACACGGTAAAATAATTAAATTTGGTTGTCGTATGGTGAATAACATTATTTATTTTCGTATCCGATTGGAAGACTCAACAATAATACCTTGTACTGAAAAAGATTATCTATTGGTCAAAGCCTTATCTTGGTATATTTAATTAATCTGTCGCTTTCAATCACGTGATGTTGCTTAAACAACTCTCATGGGTTGTGATGATTTGGTCAATGGTTCAGACTTATATGCAGAATATCACGTGGGTTTGTTTGATTTATTAAATTTGTCGCATCAGAGTAATATCGTACTGTGGGACCGGTATTTTTCAATCGGTGGATAAAGTAAATTGGTGATTCGACGTTGCTGCTGCTGTTAACTCTTTTTATCTGTAATAAATTGTTGGTTTAACAGTTTCTCCTGAATTGGTACTGCTCTTGATTTATACATAGAAGTTGGTACTGCTGTGACTAACAGTTAGTACTACTTGACAACAGTTAGTAATGTTCATTGGTTTATATGTAGCAGTTTGTACTGCTGGCTTCACCATTTAGTACTGCTTGGTCTTCGGAATTAGTACTGTTCGTTGAACAGTTAGTACTGCTAGCTTTGGATGATGAATAGTTTATACTACTGGTTGGTACTGCTAGAGCGTAGGCTTCTCAAAGTGAAGGGGAGCATTGGTTATTGATTTGGAACTGGTGATTCCAAAACACACACACACAGGGGAAGTAACATACACAGAGACGATGTTTGGATTTGATTTTGATTTTAATGGCTCGAATTTATTTTCTTATTGGTGAAGACAATTACTTGTTACTTATTTGAAGGTGAAGTGGAATTATTTGGGTTTATGTTCTTAATATATCTACGAATTGACGAACACTTGAAGGAGTTACATTATTGTGCTCAGTGTTCACATTGTCAAGAGATTGCGATCTCCCTGTACATCGGATTGGGTATATGTTCGCAGTTACATTTAAGACATGAGTTTGGGTTATTCTACTTCAGCATCGGATGGGTAGTGGTTAGTTTTCTTATTCAATACATCGAAGTTATACTACATCAAGGTGAAGGTTTTTCTACTGCTAGTTGGTATTACTACTGCTGATTTTGATTTCTACTGTTTCAAGTTCATTTATAGTGCGGAAAACTTAATGGTGGGTAATTTGAAACATTGGAATGATGGATTGGTCGTGTGATATTGATTCGTGGTGTAACGATCAAGGTTGCATATTTTTGTCCCCTACTTGATGATGACAAAGAGGGGAAGAAGATTTATTTTGAAAAGTGCAACTTGAAGAGCTTTGATGATACACATGGATTAAGGGGAAGATCATCTTTCATATCGTTGGTTTTGTCATATCAACTAGGGGAAGATTGTTAGGAATTATTATTTAGAGTTGATATGGACAAAAGATGAAAGATGAAGGACTAAAGATGACAAAGGATGGAACTTCAAAGAAAGAAAAGATTACAGCAAATCTTTTATTATTCTAGGAATATTCTTTGTAAACCCTAGGTATCTCTAGTATATAAAGAGATACAGGGTATTGGTTTTTTATGTGTGTGTCAATAATGTAGTCGACTAAACGGTATAGGTTGGGTTCTAGGCATCAAGTTCCTACAATGGATGCCTAGGTTTGGTGTTTGTATTGGTTAGCGTAGAGATGATGACGAGGAATACCTTGTAGCAATAATAATGAAGTTTTTGTTTATTCCGCTGCGTATTGATTTATTCATTTTTATTGTTATTATCCTAGATATAAGGTCTAACAAACCTAGAGCATAATGATCTCCACAATAGTTCCTCTAGGCATGTCTTCTGTTTATCGATAACATTTATGGACCTAGAAATGTCATTCAACAATGACACGGGTCTTTAAATGAAGCTCGAGCAGAAGTTATACTAACTGGTTAAAACATGTCTGATCGGCTTGCAGTTACTTTATACTACAACCCGTGCCTGATTATGGGGAATGCATGTCGCCAAAAAGACAGTTGTTCCTCCAACTGGGTGAAGTTCACTTGGGCATGGATTACTTTATATTAGAAGTGGCAATTTGTGCCCAAACTCAAAAAAATGGGCTAAATGGGCAAAATTTTAAAAGATTTGGGCACATTCTGTCCATCATTTTTTTGAAATAGTCATATATTGCCCATTTAAAAGTTAAATGGGCACAAACGGGCAAATACTTTCTCTCAATTGGAGAACATTACAATTGTTTTTAAAGAAAAACTTATATATATAATATATTTAATTTCTTAAATATAAATGAGGTGTTACGTTTGAGGAATTTATTTCGTCGTTTTGTGTATTTTCTAAAGCGATTTGTATAACATGTGCCCATTTGGCCCGCGCCCATTTGGCCCGCACCCGTTTAGCCCGCACCCGTTTGAACCGTAGCCCGTGCCCGCCCGACCCGCCCATTTTGCCACCTTTACTTTATATCCATGTTTCTTCCATTTAATGTACGATTCAGTGCATCATTTCGTGTATAAGAAGAGAAGTCTTCTTTGCCCCCAAAACTCTTCCCCTTTTATGATTCTTCAGGAGAGTTTTGGTGTTTCATAAGGTGGTAACTGGGCTTAAATTTTCACAAATACTTGACTCTCAATTGAATGACTACAGCTCTTTAAATAGAAAACGGGTCATTAATTGAGGGGAAGAGTATTTGTTCAAATTTCAGACACCTTTTTATACTTTTGTGCAACATCAGCACTGACACTCTCTCGTGGTTTAAGGGGGAGAAGATCATGCTTCATAATCAGAATATATTAAAACCTGACCACATTTTCTCCCAAATTTTCTAAACATATTTAAATCAATTAGGGTCACAAATCTTAAATGGTTTGAAATTTTTGATCGGGGGAGAGAATGTGATTTAAATATGAAATTCTAATGAAAATGTGATTATTTGGACTTAAATGTAAGCTCTCCCATATGTGCTAAACTCTTTCGTATATCGATGCACATATTGAGGGGGAGCAAATGGCACTACAGCAAAAAGGATGCGACATCTCATGTGACTCAGACTTTACCAATGAATTGACGAAACACAAACTATCATTAATCGAAAGGACATATCCTGGCCGGGTAATGATTTCAAGCTGGTCTAACCAGTGATGTAAGCGTGTCTCGAAGAGGATATGTCTGAGTAGAGTGTACCGTTTTGAGAAACTTTCTGTGAATTTGAACAGGCCGGGTAATAATTTCAAGCTAGTCTAACTAGTGATGTAAGCGTGTCTCGAATCGGTCATGTTCATTGAAAGTGGATCAATTCAAAAAGTGCAAGCTCTACCCAACATGTGCAAATTTTAAATTAAAACAAATGAGCACATGTTAAGGGGGAGCATTTGAAACATATAAAACTCTCAAAGTGTTAGAAAAATGTGTTTCATAATCATGAACACTTTGAGAGATTTTTCAAGGATTTGGTTTAATGGCAACATAGGACAGTCATGAAGTTATAAGGTGGCTGAGGATAGGAAAATCTACCTATGATCCGCCAGAGCCGGAGGGATCTACCCAGGGACAATACCGAATAGTTGGTATTAGACAGTCCTTAGGTATGATCATGAAAAAAGGAGTAATATGAGAAAGGATAAAGAAGGGGTTGAAGAATTAAAAAGAAATGAAATGAGAAAGGGTGAAAAGAAATAGCCCTCCAATTATTCAACCTTAGGGCAGAAACCGGGTTCAATTCATATGCTACTGGTTGTTACTAAGGTGACGCCGGTATTGAAGACAAGACGTCATGGACCCAGTGACGCACTGCACCAAACCTTCTAAGCCACTCAAGTTCTCTTAAAAGGACTTGTTTCATTCTCACGGGGAACCCTGCATAATCTATCGACCGCTCATTACGAGTTATGTTGATATTTAAATAGGAGACACCGCTCCAGTCTCCGACTACCAAAATTGCACTTATCGAGTCTAGAGCCAGGAGATGTATCATAAGATCTCATTGGAACACGTGTTACTTCTACACTGGTTGTTCAACATTAAGGACACCAGTAGTAAACTTATGAGTCCTACGCAGATCTTAGCAATCTGCCAGAACATTTATGAGGGAATTTACAAATGTAATTCTCATTGATTGAATGGAAATTCCTACCAGGGTCAACATCAAACAGCCCTGAAAGCAGGTCACTTCGGTAATTTCTTGTGGATTACGCTTAGTGGTCGCGGCAGTTTCAAACGGTCTACAGTCGTGGAGTGAACTCCAGCGACTCACCTAATCATTGATTTACTACGATAGATCTTGTAAGCCCTCTGTGGGTTTTCGATTTAGGAACGGTCTTGGTAAGGATTAGAGAGAGTTTTCACACTATGATGTTAACAATCTCGAAGTCCGAACCTGTAAGTACCGGACGTTTTATTGCTAACTGTCGTATGCAGGAAATCCTGGCGGTTGTAGCTGATTGCTGGAAAGATGCCGGTCCATCACCCCATGCTCACACTACACCATCATCATATTCAAAGAAGTCATGATAAACTAAAAGACCTTCAACACTGCTTCTGCAAACTCAGATGCCATAAATATCACAACTTCACATGGAGACGATGCTGCAAGATGACTTGAAGACATATGTTGGATGATAACCTCAAAGAATACTCGAAGATCATCCAAGTCAAAAGATCTGTCATCAAAAGCTCGCTGCTGAACGCACAAAGATCAATGACTTTGAAGAATCAAGAACTACGAGCTAAGAAGTCAAGCACACATGATAGAATGCTAGAATTCAACATATTATTTCCGGGGTGACCTCCCTTAGGGGGAGATTGTTAGGAATATAAATATTCATGTGAAGACTCGGTCACCCCAAGTATCTGTTAGCATTAACTAGCTCGTAGGATTATTAGTATTATTATTATTAGTTTAGTTATTTAAGTATTCGTGGAGTGGGTTGGGTCTTTACCCTCTGTCAGCTCGCTCCACAGCCCACACGGGGCAACTAATATGTAAGTATAAATACCCCTCTCCCACAAAGGGAGAGGGTTGGACCTTTCACACATTAATCTTACAACTTCTACTTTCTCTCACTAAAGGCTCCCAACTGTTTCTTTCTCTCTCTAGAAGCATCGATCTATTCGGCCTAAACTAGATCCATACGTGTGTTATATATATTGTGAACATCTTACGTACTTTATGTATGACATTTCTATCTATGAATAGATGAGCTTCTTGTGTGGTTGTTTTATATTTTATGGTTTTTGGCTTCTTAGCTCTTTTATTAGTTTATGGTTGGATATTTGTCTTGGTTGCTACATGTTAGATATTGTATGTGTGTCATCTAACTTTGTTTTGTAGCAAGAACCATTGCTCGATTCCTTGGTAACCACTAAACGAGGGGGAGCCTTAGCAACCTTTTTGTTTCAACAAAAAGGGGGAGAAATGAGATATAAACTCATGCTAAAAACTTGTTAAAATTAATTTTTAACTTAAAATGAGTTTATGTTTTGTCATCATCAAAAAGGGGGAGATTGTTGATGCAAATAATGTTCTAAAAACGTTATTTATATCTTTCGATAACTTCATGTTTTGATGATAACAAAATGTGAAAACACTTTACGTCAAAATTAACGTAAACAAGTTTTTAGTCGAAAGATCCCGTCTCTACGTAAATCACTCTAGGTATGAACAAACAAATCTACAACTTGACAAATGATCAAAGAAGTGAATTTGTGTTTCCAACCTCACATTTTTAATGTGACAAAACATTTTTTAAAAATATACCTTACAAGTTATTTTTAAATTAAAAAGAAATGTTTTATTGGAAAAATAAGTTTAAAAATCATAACAGCTATTTTCCCCCCAAAATAAGCTCCAAACTTCCCCAAATAAACTATCACCACCAAAAACAAAAATTGGAGCGTCCTTGTCTGGCACGGTACCACAGTACCACTAAATTTAGTTGTACCGTGTGGTATTTAGTGGTACCGTGTACCTATAATGGGCAAATTTCTTCTGCCTATAAATACCTATAAGGTTATAGATTTATCACACAAGATTACTTAGATCTAGAGAGAGAAAGTTAGAGAGAGAAAGAGTCGAAGGTTAAGCTTATGAATGATAAAATGAAATGACATTAACCAACACCTCTTTCCTTCAATGGAAGGGGTATTTATAGTTTTCTACACGACTGGGGCGTTGCCCTAATAACAATAAAAATAAAAGGCCATGGCCCATGGGCCTTCTTCACAGGCCGAAGCTTAATAACTAACCTAAAGGCCGAAGCAACCTATTACAAACTATGATCAATACTTGATACTCAATAACATGTTCCCAACAATCTCCCCCTAAGTAGTGGTCATCAAGGTTGCTTGACGTCATCTTTGCTTCCTTGGCTTTGACATCTTTAGTATCTTTATTCTTTTGTTCTTGAGTTATGTGATATGGTAATGTCTTTATCTGCTTTCCACCACTGTTCTTTGATCACGATGTATTTACATCTTTTCCACCATGCTCATATGTCTTTTGACTTTTGTTCTTCATATATCAAGTAGTTCTCACTTCATAAGCTTCAATATTTGACTTGTGAAAGTTTGTTATGATTGATCTTTGACTTTTCTTTGACTTCTTTGAACTTTTGTTATCTCTTAGTCTTCGTGAGAACTTATCTTCAGGATACGAGTATGATGGAAATGGTGGTGGTGAAACACCTGGTCTCCATGATTTCCTGCAGGTAAACAGTTAGCAATAAATCATCCGGCACTTACAGATTCGGACTTCGAGATCATCAATAGCATAGTGTGAAGACTTTCTCTAATCCTAGCCAAGGCCATTCCTGAACCGGATAACCCCGAAATGGCTTACACAGATACACCGAAGTGCATCAACGATTCAGGTGAGTCACTGAAGTATACCAAGGTATGACTCCACGACTGTAGACCATTTTGGAGCTAACACTAAGCGTAATCCACAAGGGATTACCGAAGTGACCTACTGTCAGGGCTGTTTGATGTTGACCCTGGCAGGATTTCCATTCAATCACTGAGAATCACAATTGTGAGTTCCCTCATGAATGTTCTCGGCAGATTACCAAGATTTACGTAAGACTCTTCTAATTTACAACTGGCGTTCATAATGTTAAACAACCGGTGTAGAAATTCTAACTGTTCCTAAGAGATCTTTGATATATCTCTTTGCTCTAGACTCGATCAAGTGCTTATTTGTTTTAGTTGTCGGAGGCATGGAGCGGAGTGCCTCCTTTTCAATATCAACACATATCGGAGTGAGAGGTCGATAGATAGTGAAGGGTTCTCCGTAAGAAATGAAACAAGTATCTTTTGAGAGACACCTGAGTGGCTAGAAGGTTTTGTGCAGTGTGTCACTGGGTCCATGACGGCTTAATCTTCAATACCGGTGTTACCGTAGTAACAACCAGTAGCATATGTATTGAACCCGGTGTCTGCCCTAAGGTTGATCATATGAAGGGCTATTTCTTTTCACCTTTTTCTCTACTTTTCTTTTTAATTCTTCAATCCCTTCTTTCTCCTTTCATTTCTTTACTCCTTTTTTCATCATACCTAGGACTTTCTAGTTCTAAACTATTGGTATTATCCTTGGGTAGATCCCTCCGGCTCTGGCGGATCATAGGACGGTTTCCTAACCTTAGTCACCTTATATCTCCATGACTATCCTATTGTTGCCATAAACCAATTATTTAAAAATCTTTCAAAGTGTTTATGATTGTAAAAACATATTTTGTTAACACTTTGAGATTTTTGTGATTTTCAGAAATACTCCCCCTTAACATGTGCTCATAAGTGTTTAAAGTAAATTTTCACATGTCGAGAAGAGTTAGCACTTTTAGAATTGATTGATTTTCAATGAATATCACCTTTGCGAGACACGTTTACATCACTAGTTAAACTAGCTTGAAATTATTACCCGTCCCGGCCATATTCAAAGAATAATCTCTCGAAATTGGTACATTCTACTCAGACAAGTACTTTGCGAGACACGTTTACATCATTGGATAAACTGGCTTGAAATTATTACCCGTCCCAGACATGTCTTTTTGATTACTGACTTTTGATATCGTCAATTCGAGGGTACAATTCTGAGTCGAGCTCATGGGATATTTCAACTTTTTATTTAACATATTTTAATCACATATATATTCTCCCCCAAAAAAATAGCATATTCATGTTGTTTTTTATAAACTTTTGATTAAAATATGCTTTTTAAGGTTAACGGGAAAATTTTCAAGAACTTTTGTTGTTTAGAACAAAGATTTTAAGTTTCAAGTACTCCCCCTTGACAAGGGAATACTTGTTCTATTGAGCAGAATTTTTGAAAAACTTAGAAAAATTTTGGTTAATTCTACTCAATAGTAAGAAGCTTTCGCTCCTTGTATGAGGATAATAGCACTAAAGCGTACCACAAGGTCCTTTCATTACAAGTACAGGTTGTGCACTGTTATGTGTGCACAAGCCATAGTCATTTTTTAAACAAATGGTGAATGATGACAAAATTTGACAAATGATACCATTGTTTAATCTGGACGGAGGAAAGTGAGAATATTCGGAATTATGGCTTGTCCACCCACGTGACTCTCTAATCTTCTCATTTGCAGTCGAAATTGAAGCCGTTGGTCAATTCATGCCAAGAATTTGACCGCTTGCTTCTCATCATTTTTCTTCCAGGTCATGTGCCTCAGCCACCCCTGCTTCCTTTCTTGTCTATGGTTCTCCAGAATATGAGCGAGTTTAGACTTGACTTTTATCAAAGTTTCATCGCTAAACTTGTGAATATCTTGATAGCCCATGAACTTTGATGTGCTTTTTCTGACGAACACTAATCCAAATGGTTTGTTGCCAAAGGAGTATGGTCTCTTTTCTGCTATCCCTGGAGGTCTTATATCTGGCTTGATTAAATTCAACTTCTTCTAATAACTTTCCACCCCAAGATGAACGTCTTCAACTCTTGCTCTGATCACAATATTGCGGATGTAAATCAGAACAGAGTTGATGATGTCGTATTGGAGACGACCAGGAAGATGCTCAAGTTTCCCTTGAACTTTGAGTAGATACATGTCTTCAATATTGTTTATGTTCAAGTAGGGATAATCAGCTTCGTTGAAAGTGTATTCTTTGTCATCTTGCCTCCTCACTATGATCTTTATCAGAAAGTTATACCCATACTTTGATTCCGTTTCAACACTTGTGATGGAAAGAATCCTACTTTTGTGATAAACCTTAGTCTTTGATGTAAAAGTAAGCTTCCATTTATAAAACCATTTCCTCATATCAGGCCAGTGATAGATTCCAAGAACAGCTTCATCGTTGTATTCTTCAATTGAGTTGACGAACAATTCGCTGATGTATTCTTCAAATCCTTCTAATACATATGATGCTGCCTTGAATTTCGTGAGGGAAGTAGCGTATCGTTTTTCTGGATTTGTGTTGCCATATCTCCGATACTCCAAATCATTGTTAAAAAAGTAAGCCTTGGGTATCTTAGGGTTGTGGGCATGTCTGATGAGGGGTATGGGTTATGAGTAGTCATGAAGGTGGAAATTATCGGTTGGATGAGAAGAACGTGCATCATTCCAGTCAACATTCTCAGACAGTGCCCTTGCAACTTGTTCCAAATTGTACTCGAATTCTAGTTGGGATGTTGTTGCGGTCTTGAACTCAGAGAATCATGCTTTGCGAACTTTGATGATGTCGAATAGTTGTAATTTCTGAACCTTCATCACTTTCTTTAGTCTCTTCGTGAAGTCCACAACAGAACCTTCAGCAAGTGCTGCATCTTCTGGAATATCAGGATACGCGTCCACCATCTCTTCAAACCATTCATACTTTGCAGCATTTGGGTTGACCCATTCTGGAGCAGGTTTGAGAGGTGCATCAGCCGGTGGTGTGGGAACATTTGCAGTCTTTTGGGAAGTAGCATCAGTTTCAGCTTGTTTTAGAGTGATATCATCATGTTGTTCGGCTTCATCAAAGGTGCCCGTCTCTTGAGGTACGAAGTCCTCATTGCCTGTTTGCTGAATAGGGGAGGGAGGTAGTGTTGTAGAAGGGCCAGTCATTCTTGTTCGTTTTTCTCTTCTCTTAGCTTGGTCGTCCTTGTCGTGATCATCACGATGACGTTTGCTGGGCTTGTCCTTCTTACATGCCTCACCTTTCTTTTCTGCTTTCTTGATTGAGTTAATCAAGGCTTGAAGAATCTCTTCCTCTTTAGAATCATCAATGATAGACTCGAGCAATTTTTCTTTGAGATCAGCAGTAGAAGGCTTGGATGGTAAAGTTTGAATTGTAATTGGTGTGGTTTGAAGTTGGTTAGCCATAATCCTATCCAGATTTCTTTTGACATATTCTTTTAGAAGATTTGGGAGTGTCTCATAAAGATGCTTACTGATCTCTTGTGGTAAAGTATTGTTGATGTAGTGATCTGTTGCTCGCTCGATATCATAATTTTTGAACTCGTTGATATCACACTGTTGTGCTGTCACTTGTGTTTGTAGTGCTGTGATTTTCTCTTTGAGGGCTTTGAGTTCATTACTGTCTGATTGTTGAGGTGTGGGTACTGGTGATGGTGGTGTGGTCTTTGAGGTTTGATCCATAGATGATGGAATAACCGATGGAGTAGGTATACGATCGTAACCTTGGTGATCATCATCTTTATCACTTCCTTCATCTTTGTCATCATTGTCTTCACCGCTTTCATCGTCATTATGCTTTTCTTCCTTATCATCTTCTTCTTTATCTTCATCTTTGTTAGGTCTTTGTAAAATCACTCAAGGTTAATTGAGAGAATAAGAGAGAAAGAAACGTAGGTTAAACTTAAGTATTATGAAAATTAATGTTGCATTAACCAACAACCCTTCCCTTTCAATAGGGAGGGTATTTATAGAGTACATAATGAAATGGGCTTGGCCCAAAATAGAGAAAACAATAGATTGGAGCACAGCCCAATAATGAAAATAAAGACTAGGCCACAACCTATGGGCCTTCTACACAGGCCGTAGCATAAAACTAACCTAAAGGCCTAAGAAACCTATTACACAATATGATCGATACTTCAATAATCTAAAACGTAATACTCTGAAATACTCCCCCTCAAAACTAGCATACATTTTGACATTTGTAAACTTTGGAGCGAATTAGGGAGTAAAGATTAGGAAATCATGAGCAAAATTTTCAAAAGTTTTGAGAAACCATTTGAAAAATTTTGAATAAATTTTGCTCAAGATTAAGAACTTTTTAGGATAAGTGCACGCTTGGTTTTAAAGAATGATTTAGCAAGGCACTTTCCTTTCTTTGAAATCCGAGTTGTACACTGTAATGTGTGTACAAGTCGTCATGTTGAAGTCCAAGTCCTTAGCTGAAGTACTAAGAAGTCATTTAAAATTTAGATTAGACAACAACCTTGGGAACCCATTTAAGCACGACGTTAATGGGTTTGCCAAATTTTGAAATCCATTTCTAAGTTGTGTCAATCTGATTTAAAGATGTTGAATTCCAACGAGGACTGAAAACCGGTGTTTCAGTTTGAAATAACACTCGTGGAATCAATGGAGATTTAAAACTCTTTTTCCATTGAAAATTGTTTGAGAAACCCGGTGTTTCTCTTGGAGTTTTAAAATCTGAAGAAGAAGATTTCCATCTAAAGTTGAACTTCATGGGTTTTCTTTGAAGATTGGTTTTTGTGATAAATGGAAACCTTTGGGTATTTGGAATGTTCAAAGCAGAGTCATTCTTATGTTACAGCAAAAGAAATTCTGTTATTGAATATTTGAAAGGTTTTGAACGACTTTGCTTTGGTCTCCACACTTGCTTTACCGGTGTACAACAAGAGTGTGGATTTTGAAAAACTTGAGTCTTTTCTTTTGAAGCATTTGGATTTGAAAACTTTTGAGAAGTAAGTGTTTCAGAAAAACTTTGTTTCTTCGAAAACTTCCTTCCTTTTTGCAAAGAATAGGTTGTAAACTGGGAAACCTTTTTCGAAAATGTTTTGAATATTCACCCGTGTAAACCTTCTTCGAAACACTCACTTCTGATGTTGAAAAATCTGAAATTGGAGTTTTTCCCTTTGATCGGTTAAGACAATCAAACATCACTTTTAAAGCATTGTATGAAGTTCTCAAATCACTGTATTCTTTTTGAAGAGAAATATAATCTTGGGATGCCAATTTTGACTCTAAAGAGGCAATTTGTTTCAAAAGTAGATCCTTTTCGGCTTTAGAATCATCAATCTTGCGAGCCAATTTTCGTTCGAACCCAATATTTTCTTTTTCAAGTTTTTCAAAATAACTTTCGAACTTGGCCGTTTTGTTGAAAAGTCCAGTTTTGACATCCTCAAAATCGTTTGTTTGTTGAGCTAAAAGCGTTTCAAGCTCAACCACTTTTGTTTGAAGCACAAGATTTTCTGTTTAAAAAAAAATACATTTTCTCCCCCGTTTCCTTTTCAAACACTGGAGTATTAGAATCGAACATGGGATTTGGAAAGGAAACTTTTGTGATTTGAGACAATTTAGACTTTAAATCTTCAGTCTCTTTTTGTTTCTTGTTTGAGTTTTGTATATGAACTTGTGAACGTTTGATTGAATCAAACAGGTTTTTTGTAAATCTGTTTCAAATGCTCATTTTCATTTTGTAATGATGCCACAGTATGTTCCAACTCAATATTTTTTGTTTCAAGTTTTTCAAAAGCAAACTTGATTTTGGCATTATCATAGTTTTTCTCAAAAACTTTTTCATTAAGCGCCGATGTCAAAGATTTTTCAGACTCGAGAGTTTTTTTTTGACAGTTCGGTTATTTTGTTTTCAATTAATGAAACAAGTGAAGGACATTTGTCGTGGAATTGTTCAACATTCTAGTCAACCTCTCCTTCATTAGTGAATTGAGATTGCTCAGAATGTTGTATTTCAGAAGATGAAGAAATCATATCATTGACATAAAAAATGTTATCATTTGGTACCTTAGCCAAAGGCTTTGTGTCATAAATGGGTCTAATGTATGCACTTTCAGCATCAGTATCATTCCCTGATATGCGTTTTTCTTCTTGTAGTTCTGATTCTATCCCACTGCTTTTCGTAACAACCAAACTAACACCCATTTCTTTAACCTCATTAAGCTGTTCCTCTTGAGTCTACAACTTCCTTTCATTCATCATTCTGTCATACTTTCTTCTGTGAAGTACTCTCTTAGCAATTGACTTCTCAATTGAGTCCATTTGTTGGATCAATATGTCTTTGAAGGTTTGAACCTCGATTCGAGTGTATTCTAAAAAATTCTTGCGTGCCATTACATTATCATAATCCGAAGAGAACCACGAATCGATGAACTGCTGAAACTGTTCCTTTAGCACTCTAAAGATGACTGTGGATCCATTCTCGTGAAACTCTTCATTTTAAAGTTGCTTCTCCAGTTGATCCACGTGGAGGTACATGGTTTTTGTGAACATCTCAACGTCTTCTCCAAAGAGTGATGGAAATGCCCGTTCAAATCCATTCTCGGTACGAGTTCCTGTTAAGTCTTTGTTTGAGAGGACCTTAAGGTGTGAATGAAGTAATCTAAAACATGCCATGCATTTCTCTTTCGTTTCTCTCTCTTTTTCTTGCATTAATAGCTCTTGCGTTTCTCTCTCTTTTGAACTTGATTCCATTAAATTTCGGTGTGTGATAAGGTTGATGTTGGATCGTTCCAAGGAAATAGGAGTTGTGTTTATTGTTGGTTACGGTTCGAGAGTTACTTTCGTTTGAAGTTAAGTCCTTTATCGATTTTTGCTTACATGAAGGATTTCTAAGTTGAAGGATTTCTAAGTTGGAGAATAATTGCTTACTCGGAAATTTTTTAAACAATCCTTACTCGAAAATTTCCTAACTCGGAAACCTTACTTGGAGAATTCCTTACTTGGAGAATTCCTTACTAGGAGGATTTTCCTAACTCGGAAATTTTGTTACTAGGAAGATTTTCCTAACTCGAAATTTCCTTACTAGGAGAATTCTTTACTAGGTGGATTCCTTACTAGGAGGATTCCTTACCAGGAGGATTTTCCTAACTCGGAAATTTTGTTACTAGGAAGATTTTCCTAACTTGAAATTTCCTTACTACGAGAATTCTTTACTAGAAGGATTCCTTACTAGGAGAATTCCTTATTAGGAGGATTCCTTACTAGGAGAATTCCTTACTAAGAGGATTCCTTCCTTACTAGGAGAATTCCTTACTAAGAGGATTCCTTACTAGGAGGATTTTCCTAACTCGGAAATTTTGTTACTAGGAAGATTTTCCTAACTCGAAATTTCCTTACTAGGAGATTTCCTTACTAGGAGGATTCCTTATTAGGAGGATTTTCCAAGCAAACCTTAATCGGAAAATTCAACTTCTAACACGAAGTTTAAAGTCCTTGCTTGGAATTTTAGCTCTTACTCGAAAATTCAACTTCTAACTCGAAGTTTAAAGTCTTTGCTCGGAATTTTAGCTCTTACTCAGAAAATTCAACTCTCCTTGCTCGACAATTAAAAGCTTACTTGGAACCTCCAAAGTTACTCAAAATGTTAACTTCTTTATTCGGAAATCTTCACACTATTTATTAAGACAACTTGCTCGTAAGAATTTGTCCAATTATATAATCTTTGTCCAAGTTTGGAAAAAATCAAAAAGTTACTCGGAAATAAAAAAAACAACTTTACTCGACAATTAAGTATTACTTGGAAGTTGTCCAATGAATAAGAGATAACTCGGAAGTTTCTAAAAGGTACTCGACTATTAATTTTACTTCCTAACTCGGAAGTTGTTTGTGATACAGAACTTATTTGGAATTAGTGTTGCTCGGCAGTTATTATCAAATATATTCCTAACTTGGAAATTGTCCAACTTTTCCTAACTCGGAAAAAACGTTGGATGAACAGTAACACAAGGCACCAAAAAAATAATTATCTTAATTCCTTGTATAGCTCTTGATACCACTTGTTAGGTCTTGTTATTATCACACAAGGTTACTTGAGAGAGATTTAGAGAGAGAGAGAGAGGGAGAGAGAGAGATGTAGGTTAAATCAAAAGTAATATGAAAATGAATATTGCATTAACCAACAACCCTTCCCTTTCAATAGGGAGGGTATTTATAGAGTACATAATGAAATGGGCTTGGCCCAAAATAGAGAAAACAATAGATTGGGGCGCAGCCCAACAATGAAAATAAAGACTAGGCCACGGCCTATGGGCCTTCTAAACATGATGTTGCATAAAACTAACCTAAAGGCCTAAGCAACCTATTACACAATATGATCGATACTTCAATAATCTGAGACGTGTTCCCAACAATCTTTTTCATCTTTTTCTTCATCATCATCTTCTTCATTATCTTCATCTTTTTCCTCTTCGTCTTCATCTTTATCTGTATCTTCATCCTTGGTGTCATCAGATTCGGATTCTGATTCTGAGGATGTGTGTAAAAATTGATCTGATTCTGACTCACCCACAGATTCAGTTGGTGAGATACTTGCAGATTTGGTGTGTGAGGCTTCAGAATCATCTTCAGACTGTGACAGTAGCTCTTCTTCCCTAGGATGTGAAGCTGATCCTTCGCCTTTCTTCATTCTCTAAAGCATTTCCATATCAGCTAAATATTTAGCCGTATTTTCTTTTGTAGCCCTCTTGAGTTGTTCAATCTCTGCTTCTCTGGTCATGGGTGGTTCAATGGGTTCAAAATATTGGTCTGTCATTTTGATCGATTTTCCTTTGCCCTTTCCCAGTCTTGTGTCATGCTTTGCCAATTCTTTCTTGAGTGTGATAAGCTTGTTCCTTCTTTCTTCCCTCTGATTTACTTCCTCTTCTTCTTCTTTCTCCTCAGAAGATTCGTCCTAAATTGTTAGTTTCTATTATGAGGCTTGGAGTGATCTTCTTTATCCTCGTAGAGGCGGTAATGACTGTTCTTCCTCTTCCTCTACCTCTAGAAGCCCTTGTACCCTTTACTGTAATCCCAACCGTACATGCCCTTTCCGCTTCATCATACCATACATAAGATTCAGATGCCTTCACCGGCTCAGATAACAACTTTGGTGGAATTCTTAAGCCTTGTTTGGCGGTGTTGGTTGCATGAATCCTTACTCCTGACAGAATATGATCCATCTGTACTGTATGAGCTTTCTCATTTGGACGTTTGTCGATCTGTAGATGTCTTGCCATGAAGTAAGTGATAATTAGTTTGGTGAAGCGTGGGAATGGTACCTTGTAACCTTTCTTCTGGGCAAACTAGCGGCCTTGATAAATCATGTCTGTCCAGATGTATTGTGCAAAATCCATGTGGTAAAGGTTTAAGACACCCCAAAAGAACTTTAAATGTTCGAATCTAGGGTGCTCAAGACCAGATTCCTTGCCTCTTATGCAATGGCTAAGGATGGTGTACATAGTCAACCAAGGTTGTGGAATATGTTTTATGTCAACCTTTGAGTGAGAGGTGAGTTCTTCGCCTGAGTCATCATATCCAATGTGTTTCAATGTTTTGACTATAAGATCAAAGTCGGGTTCTTTAAGAAATCTGTCTTTAGGGCCAGACTCTGCTGAAGGAAGATCAAGCACAGCACGAAGAAGCTGAACATCAAACTTGATTTGTCTTTTATCCGAAGTAACTTTCATGGTCTGTAAATCTCGACTGATCATCCATGTATGCCAGAATTGATTAAAGTCAACCCCTGAGTTGGAATCACTAATCTTTCGCTCATCACCTTCTGGGATCAAATCCTTCCTAGCAGCGGAGGTTTGAGACATGATTAACCTGTGTAGCACAAACACCAGCAAAGACACAATGGAATTTGCATAATTGTGTTAGTGTTAGTCATATATTGCATGATCTGTGCCTATGATGCACCAAATATAGAAACATGTAATATGATCGAGAATGATATGCACACAATAATCAAACAATCATGTTAGAGCAAATAGCCATATAGAAGCATACTGTAATGTGCACTTAAATGACAAAATATTCAAGTCTGCAAAATCAAGGTTACTCGAATGATTTAATGGTTTCTTGGAGAAAATGACGGTTACTCGGAAAGATTGTGACTTTAATCCTTACTTGGAGGATTTTTAAAAAAATTTGAAAATATTTGTTCTTACTCGGAGATTGCCATGTTTCCTTACTCGGAAACCTTTAAATACCTTTCTAACTCGGAGAAAAATGCTTGCTCGGAAAATTTGGTGAGATTTGGTTACTCGGAAAAATTAATATTGCTTACTCGGAAAGTCTGTTAATCTTGAGTTACTTGGACAAAATCTTACTTACACGGAAAATTTTACAAAATGCTTCAAAGTAGGAAAATTTTATAAAACATTCTAAGTAATTAATACTGTTCTCCTTGCTCGGTGATTTTCATACTTACTCGGAAATATGCAACCTAACTCGAAGACATTCATAACTACTAAATTCACATTTAAGACAGTTACAGGCAAGAAGTAATGAACAAATATCATCCTAACCATATTCTAATCAAGTCCATACACCCAGAAATCCATAAACACATATACATTAATCTGCACAGTTGATTGTTCCATACGCAATTCATCGACTTATACCATGTGTTTGATTCTAGTTATGAAACTAAAGGCGCATGATCTAGTACCATATACAAGCATATCTCATCACTCAAAATACTTAAACACTTAACCATTTAGTATCAGCCAAAAATTCGAGCACATGAACCTTAATATTCTCAAACTACATCGATTGATGTTATTTAACTCAATTAAACATTTGCAATACACTCTAAAGCTGTATGTTAAACTATAAAATAACCTTAATTAGACTATAGACTAACACATAAAAAATACCCAATCCGAATCCTAAAACCCTGAAAACCACGTATGAACAATTGAGCCATAGAAAAGTTTCAAGAATTCAAATGAGTGATTACAAAGCATAATCGAGCATGTATAACACTTACAATCGAGTTTTAAAGAGGATCAAACATTCTTGACTGAGTTAGAAATTTTGGCGGGATTTTGCACGAGTTCTCAGTTTATGTGTGTTAAAAAATTCTAAGTTTGGTCTTGTATAGGCAAAGGTTTGGTCTGTTGGCATTTTAAGTCCCTTAACCTATTTTCCATTTCACATAAGGTCCTAAAGTGATAACCTTTTGACATTTTGACAATAACAGACCTTGAGGTTTGCATTGGTTAAAACCTTGATCCAATTTGTTGAAAAATCTTGAGTTATTTGTATTTCCCCCCCTTGAACTAACATATACTTTTGAAATTTTGACAAACTTGTAGTTCAAGAGATCATAGAAATAATATTTGATGAACATGTTGATGAAAAAATGAAGATTTTGATAAAAAAAATGAAGATTTTGACAAGAAATGTGCAAAAGTTAGAAAAATTCTCCCCCTCAAAATATGTTCGTGATTAAAATTGATTAATTTTGAAATGAAGAGAACATATTTTGATTTGTTTTGACTTTTGCACACGTAAAGAGATGATATTCTTTTTTTTTAATGAAAATAATGAAAATCTTTTTGTGCTTTTGGGAAAATATGTACAAAGATAGTTTTGATGTTTGACTCTCTTAACTTTGTTTAAGAAAATTGTTTAAGTCGTCTGGAGTCAAACATCTCATACCAATCTGGTGAACTAATTCCACAAATCTTGCATGAGGCAAGGCTTTGTTGAATAAATCCGCCAATTGGTATTCTGTACCCACAAAATAAAGTTCAATTGTACCCTGTTCTACCTGCTCTTTGGTGAAATGGTAACAAAGAGCAATATGCTTGGACTTTGAATGCTGAACAGTGTTGCATGAGATAGCAATGGCACTCTTGGAGTCGCAGTACATTGGAATCTTGTTGAAGACATATCCATAGTCCATCAGCTGAGACCTCATCCAGATGACTTGATTACAGCATACTGACATGGCTATGTATTCTGATTCAGTTGATGACAGTGATGTGCAATCCTGCTTCTTTGACTGCCAAGATACGAGTTTGTCACCTAGAAATTGTACTCCCCATATGTGCTTTTCCATGTATCTAAGCATCCTGCATGATTAGCGTTTGAAAAGGCAATTAGTTCAAAGCCAGAATCCTTCAGATACCAGATCCCCAAATGAATGGTTCCCTTTATGTATCGAAGGATTCTCTTAACCTCAAAGAGGTGTCTTTCAGTAGGTCTCGACTGATAGCAGGAGCAAAGATATATGGCAAAAACAATATCGGGTCGGCTGACTGTTAGATACATGAGTGACCCAATCATACTACGGTATTTGGTAGGGTCAATAGGTGTCCCATGTAAATCAACATTCAGCTTAGGAGATGACGCAGACATAGGGGTATTATAGGTGTCACAACTGGTCATGCCATGTTTTTTTCAAAATCCCTTGAGCATATTTGGACTGGTTTAAGAAAATACCACGAGGGGATTGTTGAACTTGCAGTCCTAGAAAGAACTTAAGTTCACCCATCATGGACATCTCAAAGTTTTGTTTCATTAGTTTAGCAAAAGGATTTGAGTAATTTTTATGAGTTGATCCAAAAATTATATCATCTACATAAATTTGAACAATCAAGATGTCCTCCCCGTGTTTTTGTATAAACAATGTTGGATCAACAGAACCTTTTGGGTACACATGATGTGGATGTTCTGGGTCGATGAAGCCCTCTGGTTGTGTGACGTACACTTCTTCACGGAGTTGTCCATTCAGGAATGCATTCTTCACATCCATCTGATAAACGGTTATGTTCTTGTGGGCAGCGTACGCCAAAAACCTGCGAACAGCCTCAAGTCAAGCCACTGGTGCAAAGGATTCTTCAAAGTCGATACCTTCTTCTTGACTGAAACCTTTAGCAACCAACCGAGATTTGTTAGGAATAACCATGCCATCAGCATCCAATTTGTTCTTCCAGATCCACTTCAGTCCGACAACGTATACTCCATCCGGTCTTTCTACCAGTTCCCAAACCTCAAGACGCTTGAATTGTTCAAGTTCTTCTTGCATTGACTCAATCCAATTGTCGTAGGTTAGGGCTTCTTTAATGTTTTTGGGTTCTGCCTGACAGACGGTCAGTGCATAGATGCAAGTTTCACCATCTGTGTGGAGTCTTTTAGGTGTCATAACCGAATTTTTTGGATTCTCAATAACGTTCACTAAAGGATGATCCTTAGTCCACTTGTGGGTAGAAGGGTAGTGTTGAAAATTGTTGTGCAAATTTGACGGATCCATGTTGCTCGTTGATGACTCAGCAATATCTAGAATGGTTGGAGCCAGAGCAAATGGATTGAAGAATGCGTTTCTGTCATAATTTGCGGGTGTGGGTACTTCTTGAGATAGAGGGGGATATTCAGCTGTAGTCTCAGTATTAGAACTGTAGGAGGTGCGTCTGCAGCAACTGACGTTGATTTAGTTGCTTGTGTATCAGGTACTGGAATTTGGACATGTTGTGCAGTGAAACTGGTGGATACATCCGAAGCACGACTAACAAGAGAATCATTGAACAGCAGAGCAAATAAGTCTTCCAATTCCTTGCGGTTGAGAGGGAGTGGTGCAGCTGATTGATCAGGGATGTTCAGACGGTTAGATGCGGGTTCTAAGCTGTTTTGCTCAGAAGCCATTTTCGTAAGTTATCGAAATGAGCGTGTATTTTCTCTTGAATCTCTTGAGTTCGAAGGTTCCAGATATGAAATCCTTTAGAATTCTCGCAGTATCCAACAAAGATCCCAATATCAGCTTTGGCTTTCAACTTTCCAAAGTCATCACGATCATTATTTGGGTAACAGAGGGCTCCAAATACATGAAAGTAATTTATGTTCGGTTTATGTCCGTGAACAAGTTCATATGGTGTTTTTTTGTGCCTTTTGGTGATCATACATCGGTTTTGAGTATAACAAGTGGTTGAGACAGCTTCAGCCCAGAGGTAATCAGGTAATTGAGCATTTATCAACATCGTCCTTGCAGCTTCCACCAACGTCCTGTTACATCTTTCGACTACTCCATTCTGGTCAGGACTTCATGCAATGGATGCTTGGTGTTCAATCCCTACTTTCTCAAAATACTCACGAAGAGTGTGATTCTTAAATTCGGTTCCATTATCTGTCCTGACATTGTGAACTACATTGCGGAGCTGAACCTGAATTTTGGTGAGAAAGGTAATGATCATCGAAGGAGCTTGATATTTTTTGCGAAGAAAGTAGACCCAAGTCCATCGCCAAAAATCATCTACAATTACCAATATATATTGCTTCCCATTGATTTTCTGAACACGCATTAGGCCGTACTGTGCTCGGTTTTTGGTGGAAAATGAGCACGAGTACTCTTCCCTTGTTCACATGCTGGACAAAGGTGATCGTTGGGATACCAAAATCTTGGAAGACCGTCTACTAACATATGACGAGAAAGTTCCGTCAAAGTCTTGAAATTCAAGTGAGACAAACGTTTATGCCATAGCCAAGATTTTGTAGAGTGTGCCTTGGAGAGTAAAAAAATTGGAGAAGACGCGGTCATGTCTGACATAGAAATGGTGTAGAGACTCGTTCCGCGTTTCCCTGACTTTAGGTCGTTTCCTTGAAGATCACGAACGAAGCAGGTTTTCTCCCTAAATGCAACTTCCAAGTCACCATCACAAAACTGCCTTACAGAGAAAAGATTATGTCCAAGGCCTTCAACGTAGTATACATGGATTATTTCGATGTTTCCGTTGACATAGTCCCAATAGCCCATTATAGCGGCAAAATGGTCATTCCCAAATCTGACAGTTATTATGAACTTTGCAACAAAGTATACTAAAAGTTTTAGGTTGCCTGTCATGTTTCGGGAACATCCGCTATCAGCAATCCAAAGTACAATCTGAATCACCTGCATCATAAGAAGACAATGCAGATGGAGAGACGGTAACGGTTGAACCTATTGGGTTAGTAGCACAGTTTTTAAGCATCTTTGGTAACCAAGTAAAACTAGGTTTATGCTGTAGCCAACGTTGCCAAGTCCAACTAGATTATGTTTTCTTCTTAGTAAATGCACTAGGTAAGTGGATTATTTTCTTAACACCTATGGTCTTGTCTACGGTAGTCTTAGAAACTACTTTTGGCAGTTTTCCTAAGATTGACTTAGCAGCAATAGTGAGCCTAGAGAAAATGCCATTTGTACATTTCTGATTACGTGACAAAAGGGTCTTTGCAACACAGTTTTTATGATTACTAGAGAAAATACTTGTACGACAAAACACACAATAAGCATCAACCATAACATCATTCAGAACATTCATAGTTTTAGCATTTGTTATATCATCATTAGAATTACACATTTTAAAGTTTGATTCTACATTAGACATAACATGCATTTTATTCAGAGTCCTAGTGTGATCTTCTACTTCTTGAACTTTATGTGAGCCGCTCTTAGGTTTCCAGATACTAGTCTGCTTTTTATTCTTTTTGGTCTTGGATCTGCTAACTTTAAGAGGGGTACCTCGTCCTGTAGAAGTCGAAGCATGCACATTAGAGGTCTGAGGAGATGCTTTCTTTGGTGTCTCATCTACTTTATACATGCCTGGTGCAATCACATTTTTGTGAATAAATTTCCCTTTTTCAAGTACTTTGATTTTCTCTTTCAACTCAATGATGATGTGATTCTTCTCTTGAATTTTAGAATCCAATTCACGGTTTAAGCGAACAGTGTCATTCCTATTCTGACAAACTTCATCATTGTCTTTTTCTTGTTCAAGGAGTTGACATTTTAAAAAAGCAATTTCTTTTTCAAGAATTTGAATTTTTGAAGCGTGACTGTTTTGAAGAGATATTGATTCTTTTTGAGTTTGCAGCTTTAATTCAAAATTCAGACTTTGGGTTTGATACCATTGCAACTTTTGATGGAGTTGAAAAATCTCTTTTGAAAAATTGTTTTTCACATCATCATTGACATTGCTTAATCTCTCATTTTCTCTTTTCAAATTTGCAACTTCAAGTCTCAACAGAATGATGATCACAGATATAACATCAGAACATAGAACATTCTCCAAGAGTTGATCTGCTTCTTTTTTCAAAGCTTTGTTTTTACATTTTTGTTTTGAGATCGTTGTTTCTGTTGCTTCAAAAATGTTCATCATGGATGCAACCTCTGATTGAAGTTCTTGTTCCCAATGTGTAGCACAAAGTCGCAGGTGTTGAACATGTGGCAAAAATTGCTTTTGAAAAACTTCTCTCTTTTCTTTTTTATAGGGAGAAAGAAAAGTAGACTTTTATCTCTGAATTTCTTTCAATTGCATCTTCCAAAAATTTTATGTCTTCCATAAATGTAATAAAATATCTAAGGACACGGCATTGTTTTAGCAATGGGGCAATTACACCTGGATTTGGTAAAGGGCCATTAACTTGAGCTATTTTAGTTACAGGGCCAACCTCATAAGATTCATTCATTTCAATTAAAGACCATGTTTGTTCTGATTTATCTTGCTGTGATACAAAGGTGTCGCTAATATGAGGTACTCTTGAGTAGTCATATGGTTTATTAAAGTGGACATTACTCATTTTAGATCGATTCTCATCCTCTTGTTCCATTTCCTCTTCACGATTATAAACAACAACACACATGAAAGAATCATTAAACAAATGTTCTGCACTATATAACTTCGGATTTTCCTTGAGTGCTTTATGTAAAAAACTTGGTTTGTCATCCCCAATAGCAAAACCATTTCCCTGGGGATTTGGTTTTACAGTCAATTTCTGAATGGTTTTTACTGACTCACCAATTTTATACATAACGTTTTGAAACTCTTTAAGTTTGCATTCCAACGCAACGATTTCCTCAAGATAGGAATCAACTCGTTTCCTTGAAATTTGTCTGTGTTCAGAAAAATTAATTTGAAAAGTTGACAACTCTGTTTTTGTTTTGAAAAGTTCAGAGTGTAGCATGTCAACTTGTTTTTGAAAATCTAATCTTTCTTGTTCCTTATGTGAAATTAATTCATTTTTGGAAACGGTTAATTCACGTACGTGATGTTCTAACTCTTGTGCTTTAACATAAGATTGTTGGAATGCAACTTCAAAACTTTTTTCTCGTTTTTCTTTTGTTTCATAGTTTGAAAGTTGAAGTTTGTAGCACTCAAGATCCTTAGTCAACAATGCAACTTTTTCTTTTAAATTTCTATTTATTTCATTGCACTTATCAATTTGGGATTTCTGTGCATCTAACTGTGTTTCGGTATTCAAGAGCAAGGTCATGAGCTCTGGATCTGGACCAATCAGAAGATCATCTTGTTCAAGTTTATAATTATCATCATCAAGAGGATCATCAAATGAAACAACCGGGTTAATTTGATTTTCATCAAATGTAACTAAGGTGTTTATTTGATCATCGACTTGAGGGGATATGAATGAGTCTTCTTGACCAACATGGTTTTCAGCTGATGCAGATGCAGATGCAGAGGGTGATACAATTTCATGTATGAGACATTTAGAGTCAGGTACCTGAGACAAGCCATCGGTATCATAAACCGGGCTTGTTTCACCCATGTGCATCTCTTGCATATTAGCCATCAACATCACGGCTGTATTGGCTTCAAGATCTTCCATATCATCATCCGAATACTTATTGTTTCCATCTCTTTTCTTTATACTTATTGTTTATATTAGATAGCATTGTTTAGTGTTCATACTGGTGTTGATTGATTTAACAAAAGAATCGAATCAAAGTTTTTCATAAGTAAAGTTTTAAAAACCGGTAAAACTATTCAACCCCCCTTCTAGTTTTCCACAAGAATTTTGTAAATGATGAAGACTTTGATAAGGGTGTGCGAAAATCATAAAATTTGTCCCCCTTAAAATATGTTCGTTATCAAAATTGATTAAATGTTAATATGAAGAACATATTTTGATTTGTTTTGAATTTTGCACACTGAAAAGAGATGAAAATCGTTTTTTTTTTCTTCTATATTTTTTTAAATAAGAAAAATAATAATGAAAAATCTTTTTGTGTTTTTGAATATGATATTTGCAAAAAGATTTTGGTGTTTGACTTTCTTAGTTGTGTTTAATAAAATTGTTCAAATCATCTAGAGTCAAACACCGCATACCAATTTGGTGAACTAATTCTACAAATCTGGCATGGGGCAAGGCTTTGGTGAATAAGTCCGCTAATTGGTATTCAGTACCCACAATATATAATTCAGTTCTACCCTGTTCAACATGCTCTTTGATGAAATGATATCAAAGTGCGATATGTTTTGATTTCGAATGTTGAACTGTGTTGCATGAGATGACAATGGCACTCTTGGAGTCGCAGTACATGGGAATATTGTTGAAAATATAACCGTAGTCCATCAGCTGTGATCGTATCTAAATGACTTGAGCACAACATGCTGACATGGCTACATACTCGAATTCTGTAGATGACAATGAGGTGCAATCCTGCTTCTCTGACTGCCAAGATACAAATTTGTCTCCCAGAAACTGCACTCCTCTAAATGTACTTTTGCGTGTGTCTAAACATCCTGCATGATCAGCATCTGAAAAAGCTATTAGTTCAAAACCAGAATCCTTCGAATACCAGATCCCCAAATGGATGGTTCCCTTTATGTATCGAAGGATTCTTTTAAACTCAGAGAGGTGTCTTTCAGTTGGTCGAGACTGATAACGGGAGCATAGACATATAGCAAAAACTATATCTGGTCTGCTGGCTATTAGATACATGAGGGACCCAATCATACTACGGTATTTTGTAGGGTCAACTAGTGTACCATGTATGTCAAAATCCAGCTTCGGGGATGATGCTAACATAGGTGTATTATAATTATCACAACTTGTCATGGCATGTTTCTTTAAAATCTCAAGAGCATACTTGGACTGATTTAGAAAAATACCACGGGGGGATTGATGAACTTGAAGTCCTAAGAAGAATGTAAGTTCAACCATCATGGACATTTCAAAATTTTGTTTCATTAATCTTGCAAAATCATCTGAGTACTTTTTATGTGTTGACCCAAAAATGATGTCATGAACATAAATATGAACAATTAAGATGTCCTCCCCGTGTTTTTGAATAAACAGTGTAGGGTCAACTGATCCTTTGGTAAGCTGATTAGTAAGTAAGAATGCGAACAGTTTGTCATACCATGCCCTCGGGGCTTGTTTATAGCCATAAAGGGCTTTCTTGAGCATGTACACATGATTAGTATGATCTGGATCGAGGAAGCCCTCTAGTTGGGTGACATATACTTCTTCACGGAGTTGCCCATTCAGAAATGCAGTTTTCACATCCATTTGATAAGCGGTGATGTTCTTGTGGGCAGTATACGCCAGAAACTTGCGGACAACTTCAAGTCTAGCCACTGGTGCAAAGGATTCTTCAAAGTCAATGCCTTCTTCTTGGCTGAAACCTTTTGCAACCAGACGCGATTTTTAACGAATTACTGTTCCATCAGCATCAAGTTTGTTTTTCAAAATCCATTTAAGTCCAACAACATAGACTCCACTGGGTCTTTCTACCAATTCCCAGACTTCAAGACGTTTGAATTGATCTAGTTCATCTTGCATTGATTCAATCCAATTGTCATAAGTTATGGCTTCTTTAATGTTCTTTGGTTTTGCTTGATTGACGGTAAGTGCATAAATGCATGTTTCACCATCCGTGTGAAGTATTTGTAGTGTCATGACTGGATTATCTGGATTACCAATCACATTTACTAAGGGGTAATCTTTTGTGAATTTGTGTGTTGAAGGGTAATGTTGAAAAAGATTGTGCATATTAGACGGATCCAAGTTGCGTGTAGACGACTCAGCAATATCGGGAACGGTTGGAGCCGGAGAAAATGGATTAAAGAAGGCATTTTCGTCATAATTTGCAGGTGCGGGTACTTCTTGTTGTTGTAGATCTTCAGCTGCATTTTCAGAGTTGGAAGCGGTTTGTTCTTCTATTGATGGAGATTCAGTTGGAGCTGCATCTGCAGAAACTGTTGTTGGTATAGTAGATGTATCAGATATTTGATTATTATCAGTTTGAGCAGCAGAACTTGTAGATACATTAGGTGCACGACTTGCAAAAGAATCATCAAACAGTGGAGCAAACAAGGTTTTCAATTCCTTACGGATGAGGGAAAGTGGTGCAGCTGATTGATCTAGAAAATTTAGATGGTTGGTTGCGGGTCCTAAGCTGTTTTGCTCAGAAGCCATTTCTGTAAGCTCATCAAAATTAGAATGAATAGTCTCCTGAATTTCTCTTGTACAACGATTCCAGATTCGAAAACCTTTGGAGTTCTCACAATATCGAATGAAGATACCAATGTCAGCGTTGGCTTTGAGTTTCCAAAATCATCACGATCATTATTTGGGTAACAAAGGGCACCAAATACATGAAAGTAATTTATATTCGGTTTTCGGTTATGACCAACCTCATAAGGAGTTTTTTGATGCCGTTTGGTGATCATGCAACAGTTTTGTGTATAACATGCAGTTGATACAACTTATGCCCATAGGTAATCAGGTAATTGAGCATTGATTAACATTGTTCTTGCAGCTTCCACTAATATCCTGTTGCGTCTTTCGACAACCCCATTCTGTTATGGACTTCTTGCAATAGATGTTTGATGTTCAATTACCACTTTCTCTAAACAATCTCGAAGAGTTTGATTCTTGAATTCAGTTCCATTGTCTGTTCTAACTTTTCTGACCGTATTACGAAGCAGAACTTGAATTTTAGTGAGAAAGGTGATGATCATTGAAGGAGCTTGATCTTTGCTTCGGAGAAAGTAGACCCAAGTCTATCTGTAGAATTCATCGACAATTACCAAAATGTAGTGTTTACCGTTTATCGTTTGAACACGCATAGGGCCACACAAATCCATATGAAGTAGTTAAAGAACGTGATCAGTATTGTGTTATGTTTTTGGAGGGAAATGTGCACGAGTACTTTTTCCTTGTTTACAAGCTAGACATAAGTGATCTTTTGCATATCTATACCTTGGAAGACCATCGACTAGTTTGCGACGTGCAAGTTCAGTCATGGTGTTGAAATTCAGATGAGACAGTCGTTTGTACCATAACCAGGATTTTGTCGAATGTGCTTTGGAGAGCAGACATATAGGAGAAGAAGCCGACATATCAGACATTGAAATGGTGTAGAGACTAGTTCCATGTTTGCCCGACATGTGATCATTTCCTTGTAAATCACGAATGAAACATGTTTTCTCCCGAAATGCTACTTCCAAATCCCCATCAAAAAATTGACCGACTGAGAAAAGGTTGTGACCAAGGCCTTCGACATAATAGACACGACTAATTTCGATGTTGCCATTGACGTAATCTTCATAACCCATGATAGAAGCAAAATCGTCATTCCCGAATCTGACAGTACCGATGAACTTTGCAACAAAGTTTACTAAAAGTTTGAGGTTGCCTGATATATGTCGGGAACAACCGCTATCAACAATCCATAGAACAATTTCAACCACCTGCATCACATAAAGACGAATAAGATGGAGTGATGGTAACGGTAGAACCCGTTGGGTTAGTAACACAGTTATTAATCACTTTAGGTAGCCATGTAAAACTAGGTTTCCTTTGTAACCAACATTGCTATGTCCAACTAATTTTCGCTTTCTTCTTAGTGAATTCGCTAGGTGATGGGATTGTCTTAGGAGTTGTTGCCGCAACTATGGGTGTGTCTACGGCATCTTTAGAAACTACACTTGGCGGTTTTCCTAGTACAGACATAGAAGCAATAGTGGGCCTAGAGGGAATGCCAGATGTACGTTTCTTGTTACGAGATAAAAGAGATTTTGGAACAAACTTCTTATGATCACTAGATAAAATGCTTTTACGACAGATCACACAAGATGCATCAACATTAAAAACATTCAAAGTCTTAGCATTTGTTACATCAAGATTAGAATTACAATTTTTTAAGTTCGATTCTAAATCAGATGCAACATGCCAGTTATTCAACTTCCTAAGGTGATCTTCTACTTCTTGGTCTTCTAGTATTCCATTCCTACGTTGCCAGATCCTATTCTGCTTTTTGTTTCTCTTATGCTTGGATCTGCTAACGCTAGTAGGGATGACTGTCACAACTCGTAATTTCAGGTCATTTTCCAAACCTCGACAATTTACTATACATGAGTTACTATTCATAAAACACTATTCACCATCACTATTCATCATTTCACTATTCATCTTTTTTGAATCCAGTTTGAGACTTTGAGAAGTCGTCAAAATTTTTACTATTCACATGACACTATTTATTCTCGGAGGAAAATCACTGTTCATGCCCATAAATAGTGCATCATTCATCATGTCGTAAACTAGGTTTACGAGGATTCAAATGCGCGTAACCAGTTAGGTTTAGCTGCGTATTCATGCCTCATCAGTAAGGACACATCATACAGACTAGAGTAGTCTGCATATCATCAGTAATATCAGTTCCATATCAGTTCATGCATGTGTCTGTGTGATTTTCATTAGCGTATGCATAATTGTTTAATTAACGTTACCACTCAGTCATTTCTACCAACAGTAAATCAAATACTCCAGACAATGATCCTAATACATTTTCAAGTTAATAATAATGATATAGAGATTATATTATTACTTTACCCGGTGTTTTTAAACCAATCGTTACATTTTTCATTTGACGCTTATAACTCCATCGGTTTGCGAAATTTCAATCCGATATTATCATTCTAACACCCGATTCTTGCAAAGAACATGATTTTACAATTTTTACAACTTCGTCGTATCTCATTTCACCTCGTCACGAGTTATTTCTAGTTAACTCGGTACCCGATAACACCCAATGTATACACAAATTAGCTAAACTCTTACACTAAGTGGGACACTTGGCACCATAACAACAAACTCTTCCATTTTACCCCATGTGTGCCGCCCCCCCTACCATCCCAATGCATTTCCTTGATTTAATTAGAATTCCACTAGCACAAACACATACAACATAACCATTTAGGTGAAATAAAGATCAAAACCCCTCATTCCTTCATCACCCCATTCGGCCACATCAAGAACAAGAAGAGAAATCCATAGATTTTTCAAGAACAAGGCATAAACATACTCCATTTACCTTCCTAGTTAAAGCCTTGTGATCAAAACCTCAAGTTATTGCACCTTTCTCATCAAATCACTCCAAGATTGTAAGTAAACTTCAAGAACATCATTTTGATCTTTTCATTCTTTTATTTACTTCATATGATCATGTATTTTCAAGATTATACTAGTTACTTTTGCAAGTTACTTATGTTTTGATACCATTTTGTTTATAAACTATCACAAACACTAGATCTATAAGTTTCACTAATAACCACATGAGATCAAACAAGATTGGTGATGTTTAGGACTCCATGACACCCTCAGAAGGTGTATGGTGGGATTTGCGAACTTGTGGAGTTGATTTGAGGTTGTATGATCAAGATTAGAACCATAGAAATGAGTTTTTAAAACATATATGTACCTACTGTCCAAAATCATGTAAACTGGAAAACTCAGTAATTTTTGGCATATTTTGGCCTTCATATTCAGAAAGTTCCTTCAAAAACGAAACCGTGGCCGCAAGAATCACTAAAATCCGACTTATAACGAAGGAGATATGATCGTTCGAAGTTAGACGACGAAAACTAATTTTCTGAAAATAAGCATGCTGTTAGCCGAACTTTCAAGGACCAAACAAGGCGTTAGATGTGATCTATACGACCCGACCCATTGGGATTATGTTAGTTCATGTTATAAAGTATCCGTGGATATAAAGAACGTAGAAAACGAGCTTATAACTACCGAGATATACACGTTCAAAGCCGACAAACTCTATTATATTTTTCAGCCCTAATAGAAAGTATTTTTCTAAGTATATACGTTAACATTTTTACAAACCATTACATTGATAGCCGGTTTTCTATCTATTCAAGACGCGTATGATCAAAAGTCCAATAAAACGACATGAAAGACTTGTAACAACGATTTATTTTCAAGGACGTCAAATTCATTCACAACACTTAACGTGCACTAATTCGCGACTAGTTTTGCGAGGCCGTTTTGGATATATTTTCACAAGTATGAAAAGTATTGTTTTGCGACGAAAACTGTAACACCCCAACCCGACAAGGGCAAAGATGTCACAATTACATGGTTTCATATCAGATACAAGCATTCAAGAAATAAAATAGCGGAAGCCTTAACATTAAAATTCAAAGGAAAATAAGTCAACACGACTTATATCAAGTGCAAGACAGAAATAACGAAGTACAAAACAGAATCCAAATGCCCAACAATGGCATAACAGAAATAATATCCAAATGGTCACACTAGAATGACAAGGTCTAAACTTCACACAAGTTGCTCTCATCCCAAAGCCTAACCCAGCTTCCTAGCTTAAATACCTGCCGCAGGAAAAGAAAATGCGGCTGAGCTACGAGAGCTCAGTGAACAGATATAACGGAAACAAAGCAGTAGTAACGGAATAGTAAAGTAAAAGAAGTAATACCAGGTGTAACAAGAGTCAGGAAAAGGAATACAAAAGAGTTATGCAGACATACCAGGAACTAAGAATGGTTACAATGGTAAATGCAAATGAAACCAGAACCCACCAAAATCCCAAGTTAAACCAAGTCAAGTCCAATGTCCGGTCAAGTATCAGGTCATAAGGTTACAAGGTTTCAGGTAAACAGAAATCCTCTACGAGCCCAAACATATCACATCAAATCAAATCATATATCAGGGTGTATGGAGGGGTGACCTCAGCATACCAGGAACAGGGTGAGGGGATACCTCCAGGGGTTGGAGTTGCAAGCTCCCAGGGGTTGTGAAAGACGTGTATCGCACACACTCGTCAGTCACCAGGTATAACAGGAAATATAACAAATCAGGACAGGTCTAGGATGCATCCATGCGCCCCCGCAGGCCACAGGGTCTTCCTCTACGTAACAAATCAAATCAGGTCGGGGACGGTGTAACCAAATCACTAGGGCTACACACTAGTCATGCCGGTGGTGCATCACAGACATGGACATGAAACCCTCATGCCTAGTGGATGGCTCGTAGTCTCAAACTGTGGGTCAAGGTCAAGTATCAAGTCTCGGGTGTCAGGTGTCAAGTCTCAGGTATCAAGTGTCAGGTATCATATCAGGGTTCATATCAGGGTTCAAGACAGGAGATAAATGCAGGGGTTCATTATCAGGAGGTCCATATCATGAAGGTCAAATACTGGAAGGTTCATAATAGTTTATTATAAGAAATCATTTTTACATGGTTTTAATTTTTCAGGTTATCAGGGGTGAACAAGTCATGTCAAGTATCATAGCAGGGTTCAAGTCAAATGGTTCATATCAAGTGTATCAAGGTTCAAGTTCAGGTTTATGACAAGGTTCAAGACAAAGGTTAAAGCAAAGGTTCAAATCTACGGTTCACAATACAAGGGAAACATAGCAATGAATCAGGAATCAGAAATGAGACGAAGGCTCCTTACAAGAAGAGCAGAATATCTGTACCTTATTCAAATAGCAAGCACAAACACAAGAGTAGCTGACAGGGATCAAGATCACTCCCTCCTCGAACCTAAACGAGTAGAAGACAGAAATACGAAAGGGGTTTCAGTTATCTTCCCATTATAAGTAACTTCTATTTTTAGTAACTTTCTATTTTTAGCAGGTTTCCATAATTAGTAAGTTACCACATTTAGCAAGATTCAAGTGATATAATTAAAGTCAAGTCTTTAATTAGCTTATTATGGAAGTAACATTCATTTTAACAAGTTACACAAGTTTAGGGTTAATTATGACAAGTTTTTCATAGTTCAGGGTTATAAGTGTAAATTTGCCAAAGTTCAAGGTTTAAAATGAAAATATCACCATTAACTCATTCTCACTATCAAGTTATCCAGAATTACACCTTTAGTCCTTTAGTTTTCATACTTTACATTTTATACCCTTGTACTTACATAAGTTACATTTTAAACCTTATAACTTTTATAATTACTCATCAAACCCTTAGTTTTCCAATTTTACACAATATACACTGATTTTAACATATTATACGAACACACCCTTAAGTATTTATAATTTACACATCAAGTCCCTCAAGTTATCAAGGTTACATATTAAGCCCTTTAATTTACCATTTCAACCTTTAATTATTAATAATTACATATTAAACCATTAAATCCTCAAAATGACACAACACACCCTTAACATGTTGAAATACACGAATACACCTTAATTTTCTAGAAATTACACTTTTAACCCCTCTACTTATTTAATTTCTAATTCGACTTATAATTTATGTAATTAAACATTTTAATCCTTTTAATTACAAAAATTACACATGACACCCTCAAGTTATATTTTATACGAATTATAAACAGTCCAAATAAAGTTATAAGAATAGCCCTTGAGTTTTAAAAGTTACAAAACACACCCTAAACATTTTATTTCAAATCGCCACATAAATTACACATTAAATCCATAACTCGCTAAATTTACAAATAAGACCCTCATGTAATAATTTTTATATGTTCCCCCTGATCTATAAAACATTATAGAAATATCCCACACTTTTTAATAATTACAAAACACCCCCTTGACTAATTATTTTCAAATCGGTAAACATAAAATTATATCAAAATCAAACCCTAACAATACCAATCATTATGAAATAATTTTATCATCATTATATCACTTTTATTTCTAGATTTCATCCATTAAAAACTCTAGATTGATCGGTTTTATAATTTTTCCACAATTCCCCTTTTTGTTCTAAAATCCGATTATAACCATAAATCCATAAATCACGATTTCGAATCAAACAATTTGAATGACTATTTTTCTCACGTTATATGATGATTATAGAAGCCACGAAAATTAATAACCTGGTCCAAAAAAATCGTATACATGATTTATAGATTTAATTCAATTTTAGGGTTTCAAAACACATAATTTCCATACGATCAATATATGGTGCATGGTTCAATTTCAATAATTTTTACATGTTATATATGATTAGGAGAAGGCTAGAAAATTACCAGAAAAATTATAGATCAAGGAATCACACGCTATGATTTTCTTTGGTTCGGTTTCAATATTTTCGACCCAATTAATACACCACGACCAAACGAGCACTCCCAGAACTATGTAGCTATTTTTCCCACCTTCTTGGCACTATGAAGAACTCCAGAAAAATGCCTCTTTGCTTCAGAAAATTCGGATGTGGTGTGTGGGATTTTTAAGAGTGGCGGCTATTTAGTTTTAGGGTTTAATGGGAGAGAAATAATTTATGGATTGATATAAATGTGATTGACCGAATTTTTGGGGAGGGATAAAAGGCTAAGAACCAGCCTTGATGGTCCAAGGATCAATTTTCCTTAATTGGCAATGTATCTTAATTTATTTGTAGCTTAAATGTGTTTTTAAAACAAATAAATATTATAACTTTTTGTTATTTAGTTAAAATATTCGGCCATTGTATTTTTGTGGTGCAATAATACATTTTTGTACTTTGTAAAAATATTAGAGTTTGCCTCAAAATTATCTTGCTTGATTTGTAGTTCGTTTCCAGAGATTCGGGATTAATTCGGAACTTTAATTAAGCTTTAATTAAATTTTAAAGTTTCAAGAGCATTTTGGTAATTTTTGCATGTTTTAGATTTTCGGGTTTGACAAAAACATTATATTTGCCAATAGAACACCAAACAAGGATCATGGAGTGTGGTTTTAACATATTTACGCGAAATGTGGTTTATAACTTAACAAGACGTCAAAATGTATTTTTCGACGATAAACATTGTTTTCAAAACTTTCGAGTGGTATCGATAACATACGTGTTTGCATGAGTAACATCATTTCATTTTCTTACCTTAGATCATATCATTCATGATAGGTCGCGGTTAGGAACTGAGCCTTGTTTCATCTTATCCATTGTGATCATTGTTGCTATATCATATCAGGTGAGTTTTCATAGCCCCGTTTTAAATTGTTTATTGATTTCTAAACTCTCGGGGGAGAATACATTGCACCATTTTTATATGCGGACCAAAGTATACAAACTCATTACATTGCTTAAGTTACATCATTGCCCAGATTAAAGTCCCCTTATATTATCATGAACCGTTAATTGTTAGTAAGCGAGAGTGAGTGGATATATCTATTGAGGGTGACTCCTCCGTTCGGGTTGGTAGCACCAACTGGTCAAACGAACGCATTTCATTTCTGTCATATTTGAGTGATTGGCAAACACTCGGTTGGGGCATTTCATTCAGTCTAGCTTCGGGGTCATGAGATTAGAGCTAATGTATCATTTTTATGTGGCATGGATTTTTCATACACTTTATACTTGTGGTTTCCGTACAATCATTCATTTACATAAACCTATGATCTCACCAACATTTTTGTTGACCATTTTTAGCAATGTATTTTCAGGTAATTAAGGTATCGCATGTTGGCTTGCATATGGACTTCATGGAGTCGCGGAGTCGACGCATCTCACTTTATATTTTATGCACTTATCCATCGTTTGAATTGTATGAACTTGTTTTCTGAAAACTTGTTTCACCTTTTGGGACCTAGCTTTATAACTCTGAAAGTTTTTAAATAATCAAACGATGTATTTTCTAAACGACACTTTAGGTCGTTCAATATAACTACAACTTTGGTGCTATGACCAGTCGTGCCCCTGAATGACTTATTCCGCTGCAAGTAATTGATAGTCAAGGACTACAGGTTGATCCAGCAAATATTGAGGCAGTTAAAGATTGGGCAACGCCAAAAACTCCCACAGAAATTCGTCAATTCTTAGGACTTGCCGGATATTACAGAAGGTTAATTGAAGGGTTTTCCAAAATAGCTAAGCCACTGACCAAGTTGACATAAAAGAACCAGAAGTAAGATTGGGGAGAAAAGCAAGAGACTGCTTTTCAGTTGTTGAAACAGAAACTTTGTAGCACGCCAATTTTGTCATTGCCAGAAGGGATTGAAAACTTCGTGGTATATTGCGATGCTTCACACAAAGGACTTGGGGCAGTGTTAATGCAAAACGAGAAGGTGATAGCTTATGCATCTCGTCTGCTTAAGAATCATGAGAAGAACTACACTACTCACGACTTAGAGTTGGGTGCCGTGGTTTTCGCACTCAAGATTTGGAGGCATTATCTTTATGGAACAAAGTGTGTAGTATTTACAGACCACAAAAGCCTACAGTACATTCTTGATCAGAAGGAACTTAACATGAGGCAACGTCGTTGGTTGGAACTACTTAGTGATTACGACTGTGAAATCAAATATCACCCAGGAAAAGCCAATGTTGTGGCAGATGCACTCAGTTGGAAAGAAAGACTCAAACCTTTGAGAGTCAGATCATTGGGAATGACAATTATTTCACCACTGCCATCAAAGATCCTAGAGGCTCAGATAGAAGCACTCAAGGAAGAAAACCTACCAAGTGAAACACTCAAAGGAATGCAAGATAATGTAAACGGTTTAGTAAGGAGATCAGATGGAACATTATGCTTCAAGGATAGAAGTTGGATACCTCTCTATGGTGGAATACGAGAGTTGATCATGCACGAATCACATAAGTCGAAGTACTCTATTCATCCAGGTTCTGATAAGATGTATCAGGATCTCAAGAAGCTTTATTGGTGGCCCAATATGAAAGCAGAGATAGCTACGTATGTCAGTAAATGCCTTACTTGTGCTAAAGTGAAAGCCGAGTACCAGAAGCCATCAGGATTGCTTCAACAACCAAAGATTCCCCAGTGGAAGTGGGAACGCATTACAATGGACTTTGTCACTAAACTACCCAAAACATCAGTAGGATTCGATGCTATTTGGGTAATCGTTGATTGTCTCACCAAGTCAGCTCATTTCATTCCAATCCAAGAGACTTACACTATGGATCAGCTAGCCAGACTTTACGTCAAGGAAATTGTCTCAAGGCACGGTGCACCAATTCCATCATTTTCGACAGGGATAGTCGCTTTACTTCAATTTTTTGGGAATCATTGCAAGACTCATTTGGATCTAAATTAGACATGAGCACCGCCTATCATCCCCAGACCGATGGTCAGAGCGAGAGAACGATTCAGACATTGGAAGATATGCTCAGGGCATGTGTCATTGACTTTGGAAATGGTTGGGCTAACCATTTGCCATTGATCGAGTTCTCTTACAATAACAGTTATCATACAAGCATAAAAGCTGCACCATTCGAGGCACTCTACGGTCGTAAGTGCAGGTCCCCAGTTTGTTGGGCCGAAGTTGGTGATGTACAGCTAACAGGTCCAGAGTTGGACAGAGAGACAACAGAAAAGATAATTCAGATTCGAGAAAGACTCCAAACAGCCAGAAGTCGACAGAAAAGTTACGCCGATGTTCGACGCAAACCATTAGAATTTCAGGTTGGAGACAAGGTCATGTTAGTCCGGTAGCATACAGGCTTGAGCTTCCGTCAGAGCTCAGCAATGTACATAACACGTTTCATGTCTCAAACCTCAAGAAATGTCTTTCAGACGAAACACTCGTAATCCCATTGGAAGAAATTCAGATCGATGATAAGCTTAACTTTGTGGAAGAACCAGCAGAAATCATGGACCGGGAGGTCAAACAGTTGAAACAAAGTCGAATTCCGATCGTCAAAGTTCGCTGGAATTCTCGCAGAGGTCCTGAGTTTACTTGGGAACGGGAAGACCAGATGCGACTCAAATACCTAAATCTTTTCACCTAGACCACTCCAGAGAACAACATCAGCTGAATTCAGGGACTAAATTCCTTTTAGGGTGGTCGACTGTCACAACTCGTAATTTCAAGTCATTTTCCAAAACTCGACAATTTACTATTCATGAGTTACTATTCATAAAACACTATTCACCAATCACTATTCATCATTTCACTATTCATCGTGTTTGAATACAGTTTGAGACTTTGAGAAGTCGTAAAAAAATTTACTATAAACATGACAATATTCATTCCCGGAGGAAAATCACTGTTCATGCCTATAAATAGTGCATCATTCATCGTGTCGTAAACTAGGTTTACGAGGATTCAAATGCGCGTAACCAGTTAGGTTTAGCTGTTTATTCATGCATCATCAGTAATGACACATCATACAGACTAGAGTAGTCTGCATATCATCAGTAATATCAGTTCCATATCTGTTCATGCATTTGTCTGTGTGATTTTCATTATCGTATGCATAATTGTTTAATTAACGTTACCACTCAGTCATTTCTACCAACAGTAAATCAAATACTCCAGAAAATGATCCTAATACATTTTCAAGTTAATAATAATGATATAGAGATTATATTATTACTTTACCCGGTGTTTTTAAACCAATCGTTACATTTTTCATTTGACGCTTATAACTCCGTCGGTTTGCGAAATTTCAATCCGGTTATCATTCTAACACCCGATTCTTGCAAAGAACATGATTTTTCAATTTTTACAACTTCGTCGTATCTCATTTCACCTCGTCACGAGTTATTTCTAGTTAACTCGGTACCCGATAACACCCAATGTATACACAAATTAGCTAAACTCTTACACTAAGTGGGACACTTGGCACCATAACAACAAACTCTTCCATTTTACCCCATGTGTGCCCCCCCCCCCCCACCATCCCATTTAGCTAATCCATCCAAATTGCTTTATTTCCTTGATTTAATTAGAATTCCACTAGCACAAACACATACAACATAACCATTTAGGTGAAATAAAGATCAAAACCCCTCATTCCTTCATCACCCCATTCGGCCACATCAATAACAAGAAGAGAAATCCATAGATTTTTCATGAACAAGGCATGAACATACTCCATTTACCTTCCTAGTTAAAGCCTTGTGATCAAAACCTCAAGTTATTGCACCTTTCTCATCAAATCACTCCAAGATTGTAAGTAAACTTCAAGAACATCATTTTTGATCTTTTCATTCTTTTATTTACTTCATATGATCATGTATTTTCAAGATTATACTAGTTACTTTTGCAAGTTACTTATGTTTTGATACCATTTTGTTTATAAACTATCACAAACACTAGATCTATAAGTTTCACTAATAACCACATGAGATCCACCAAGATTGGTGATGTTTAGGACTCCATGACACCCTAAGAAGGTGTATGGTAGGATTTGCGAACTTGTGGAGTCGATTTGAGGTTGTATGATCAAGATTAGAACCGTAGAAATGAGTTTTTAAAACATATATATACCTACTGTCCAAAATCGTGTAAACTGGAAAACTCAGTAATTTTGGCATATTTTGGCCTTCATTTTCAGAAATTTCTTTCAAAAAGGAAACCGTGGCCGCAAGAATTACTAAAATCCGACTTATAACGAAGGAGATATGATCGTTCGAAGTTAGACGACGAAAACTAATTTTCTGAAAATAAGCATGCTGTTAGCCGAACTTTCAAGGACCAAACAAGGTGTTAGACGTGATCTAGACGACCCGGCCCATTGAGATTATGTTAGTTCATGTTATGACGTATCCGTGGATATAAAGAACGTAGAAAACGAGCTTATAACGACCGAGATATACACGTTCAAAGCCGACAAACTCTATTATATTTTTCAGCCCTAATAGAAAGTATTTTTCTAAGTATATACGCTAACATTTTTACAAACCATTACATTGATAGCCGGTTTTCTATCTATTCAAGATGCGTATGATCAAAAGTCCAATAAAACGACACGAAAGACTTGTAACAACGATTTATTTTCAAGGACGTCAAATTCATTCACAACACTTAACGTGCACTAATTCGCGACTAGTTTTGCAAGGCCGTTTTGGATATATTTTCACAAGTATGAAAAGTATTGTTTTGCGATGAAAACATTATATTTGCCAATAGAACACCAAACAAGGATCATGGAGTGTGGTTTTAACATATTTATGCGAAATGTGGTTTATAACTTAACAAGACGTCAAAATGTATTTTTCGACGATAAACATTGTTTTCAAAACTTTCGCGTGGTATCGATAACATACGTGTTTGCATGAGTAACATCATTTCATTTGCTTAGCTTAGATCATATCATTCATGATAGGTCGCGGTTAGGAACCGAGCCTTGTTTCATCATATCCATTGTGATCATTGTTGCTATATCATATCAGGTGAGTTTTCATAGCCCCGTTTTAAATTGTTTATTGATTTCTAAACTCACGGGGGAGAATACATTGCACCATTTTTATATTCGGACCAAAGTATACAAACTCATTACATTGCTTAAGTTACATCATTGCCCAGATTAAAGTCCCCTTATATTATCATGAACCATTAATTGTTAGTAAGCGAGAGTGAGTGTATAGATCTATTGAGGGTGACTCCTCCGTTCGTGTTGGTAGCACCAACTGGTCAAACGAACGCATTTCATTTCTGTCATATTTGAGTGATTGGCAAACACTCGGTTGGGGCATTTCATTCAGTCTAGCTTCGGGGTCATGAGCTTAGAGCTAATGTATCATTTTTATGTGGCATGGATTTGTCATACACTTTATACTTGTGGTTTCCGTACAATCATTCATTTACATAAACATATGATCTCACCAATATTTTTGTTGACCATTTTTAGCAATGTATTTTCAGGTAATTAAGGTATCGCATGTTGGCTTGCATATGGACATCATGGAGTCGCAGAGTCGATGCGTCTCACTTTATATTTTATGCACTTATCCATCGTTTGAATTGTATGAACTTGTTTTCTGAAAACTTGTTTCACCTTTTGGGACCTAGCTTTATAACTCTGAATGTTTTTAAATAATCAAACGATGTATTTTCTAAACGTCACTTTAGGTCGTTCAATATAACTACAACTTTGGTGCTATAACCAGTCGTTCCCCTGAATGACTTATTCCGCTGCAAGTCATGAAATTTGGGGGTGTGACAACGACTATTCCTGTAGAAGTGGAAGCATTCAAATTAGTAGTCTGAGGGGATGTTTGCCTAAGTGTTGTGTCCATTTTGTACATTCCTGGTGCAATCACATTTGTGTGAACAATCTTTGCTTTTTCAAGTAATTTAATTTTCTCTTTGAGTTAAATGATGATGTGATTCTTTTGTTGAATTGTTGAATCGAGTTCTCTATTTAAGCGAACGGTGTCATTCCGATTTTGACAAACTTCATTGATGTCCTTTTAATATTTGAAAATTTTACTTTTTAAAACAGCATTTTCATTTTCAAGACTCTTAACTTTGGATGTGTGACTGTTTTGAAAGGAAATTGTTTCATTTTGACTTTGCAATTTCAATTCAAAATCAGGACTCTGAGTTTGACACCATTGCAGCTTCTGATTGAGTTGAAAATTTTCTTTTGAAAGTTTACTTTGCACATCATCTTTGAGTTTCATGATTCTCTCATTTTCTCTTTTTAAATTCACAATTTCATGTCTTAACGTTTCAGTGTCAGTAGTATAATCATCAACAAGCATAGCATTGCAAGACACATAAACCGAATTCATAGACACATAGATAATATCCGAACTTAGAACATCTTCCAAGAGTCGATCAGCTTCATTTTGTAAAACTTTGTTTCCACGTTTTTGTTTTGAGATCACATTTTTTGTTGCATTGAAAGTGTTTATCATGGATGTTACTTCTGATTGGAGTTCCTGTTCCCAATGTGTAACACAAAGACGCAAATGTTGAACATATGGTCAAAATTGATTTTGAAAAATTTCTCTTTTTTCTTTTTCGTAAGGAGATAGAAAAGTGAAAACTGTTATCTCAGAATTACGTTCAATTGCTTGTTCCAAAAATTTGATGTCTTCCATAAACATATCAAAATAACTAAGTACAAGACATCATTTTGGTAATGGTGTAATTATACCAAAAGTTGGTAAAGGACCAATTATTTGTGCCACTGGTTTAACAGGACAAACTTCAGAAGAAGATTCATTAATTTGCATTACAAGCCATGGTTGTTCTGTTTTATCTTTTTGAGGAACGAAGGTGTCGGAAATATGAGGCACTTTTGAATAATCCAATGGTATACCATATGGTTTAAAACTCATTTTTGATCAACTTTCTTCTTCTTGTTCCTGTTCTTCCTCACAATCATGTACAACAACACGCGTAATAGATTCATCAAATAATTGGTCTGCACTATACAACTTTGGACTTTCTTTGAGTGCTGTATGTTGAAAATTATCACCTAGAGCAAAACCATCACCTGTGGGACTTAGTTTCAAAGTGAACTTTTGTATTGTCGTGATAGACTCACCAGTTTTGTATACAACATTTTGAAACTCTTTTAATTTGCATTCCAGGTAGACAATTTCAGCAAGGTAAGAATCAATTCATTTCCTAGACACTTGTTTATGTTCCGAAAAACTAGCTTGACAAGTTGACAACTCTGTTTTTGTTTTTGAAAGTTCATAATTAAGGTGTTCAACTTGTTGTTTGAGCTCACTTTTGTCTTCTTCCAATTTGAAAACCAATTTACTATTAGACATAATTAATTCTCGTATTTTGACGTTGTAAATCTTGTTCTTTGACATAAGCTTTTTGGAATGCAACTTCAAAACCTTGTTCTCGTTTTTTTTTTTTTCAAAATTTGTGTTAGAGATACTAAAATTCGTCTAACAAAGAAGTTTCGGTCACTCGAAGAATGATGAAATTTGGTTTAAGTTTAATAGCTCGTTAATACATGTATTTAGGAGTATTTGGATCAAATTTAGGAAAAGCCCAAAGGCAAGGCCTTTAGGCCGGTCTTGTTCAAGGGTTTTTATACCCCCTTTGTTTTTCATATTTTAAGTAGCTACGTTAATACACATTACATATGTTTTAGGGTTTGTAGCCATCTTTTTACTTTCAATCAAGTTCTTTATATGTTTAATCCTCTTGCCATTGATCTTGTTTCTATGTCTATCTTATGATATATGAATGATCTAAAGACCATCAATTGGTACCAGAGCCAAAGTGATTGATTGATTTTTTTACTACAAAATTTTTAGGGCTCGGGTTGATATTTTTTGTGTTTGCTCTTGATATTCATTCTTTATTCATATAGGGTTTATGCATAAACTCATATCATAATAACCATTAGAAAAACAAGGATTTAATCTTGTTTTGTGGTTGGTAAAAGGTGTTACAAGATTCGTTGTGCATGTAATCAGGTGATCTAACGAGCATCAAGGCGAAATTCTAGGGCTTCTTGCGCGTACACCAAAACACAAAAACACTCTGTAATCAACAATCACTCACGATCAGGTCATTTTGTTGATAAACCTCTAATCAATGGCAATGAATGAAGAAATAAGTGCGGCAGGTACTGATACCCGTCCACCCATGTTGGTTGAAAGTGATTACTATTCGTGGAAAATTCGCATTCACAGGTACATTCGAGGCAAACCACTTGGCAAGCTTATCTGGAACTCGATTCAAAATGGACCTTCACCACATCCTATGACTACTGATGCTCTACCTGTTGGTCAAACTGGTGTGGCAATACCAAGGAAGAAACGTGATTCAGAGTTCACACCTGAGGAAAACAACCTTGAAATGGCTGACACGCAAGCTGAAATTATTCTCAGTCAAGGACTCCCACGTCACATTTTCAACATTCTAAATCAGACTGGTACTGCTAAAGAGATTTGGGACAATGTGGAGTTACTCATGCAAGGATCAGGACGGACTGTTCAACAAAAGAAGGAAGACTTATTTGATGAGTACGAACGCTTTCATGCCAATGGAAATGAGTCGATTCATGACTACTTTGTGCGTTTCCACAAGCTGATAAATGACATGAAGATTACTCAGCTGACTATTCCAACTCATCAAATGAACACAAAGTTTGTCAACAACCTTCCATCTTATTGGGGTAAGTATGTGACTAGTGTCAAGCTGAATATGGATATCTCAACCGTAAGCTATGTTCAAATCTACACACATCTCAAAGCCTACGAGCCTCATGCTCACAAGACACTCAAGAAACAAGAGCAGTCAGCAAGCATTGTTGACCCACTGGCTTATGTTGCTCATACCACTTCTCCAACTGCCCTTCCATCACCTTCAACTCCAAGTCCACAACCAGTTGTTCAGTCTCCGAATGACGCAATGATGGCCACTATGACTCAGATTGCAAATCTTTTAAGTGGTTTCCAACAGCAGTTTCCTCCTACCAACAACCAGCTCCGGACATCGTCCAACTCGCGGAGTCATGCTAAGGTGCATGACGGGCAAATAGTAACTGAAACCGTTCAGCGAAGAGCTCCGGGAAATGTTGGCAATACAGGAACAAAAGGAACTCCAGGTTATGGACAAGTGACTGATAAGCAGGGTAAGAAAGTGATCTGCTACAACTGCCGAGGTGAAGGACATGTAGCAAGGCAGTGTAAAGAACCGAAGAGGAAGCAGGATTCTCAGTACTTCAAGGATAAAATGCTGCTTATGGAAGCAAAAGAGAAGGGAGCTGAATTAGATGCAGAAGCCGAAGCATTCCTAGCTGATGTGGAATGCACTGTTCCCTATGATCAACCTCTGTCATTGACTACTACAAACATGTTCAAGTCAACCATGAGGATGCTTATGATTCAGACGTGGATGACGGCCCCAATGCTGCTGTCGCTTTCATGGCCAACTTGTCATCCACCAGTGCCAACAACAATCAAGTCAATGAGGTACACAACAATGACAATCAAATCTGTGATAATGTGAATTATCAGTTGACACAGGAGATACACCAGGAAGAACATTTAGACTCCGATGTTGAGTCTGACATTGATGACAATACGATTCCGTATTATCAATATCTTCTTGACAGCGAAGCCCAAAATGTTCCAACTGAGGTATCTGCTGAGTCATCTGATAAGATTTCTATGATTGCCATCTTAACTGACTTGCAAATCCAACTAGATGGACATGTTAAGGTTAACCAGGCACAAAGCTTAGAAAATGAAACTTTAAAAACTGAGCTTGTCCGTTGCCAGCAAGAAATATGTCGTCTAGATACCCAACAGATCAAGCTTGATCTTGAAAATCAAGTTCGCCAAGAACAAAACCTTGTAACCATGCGCAATAAGCGTAACGCTGAACTTGAGCAAGAAAACGTGTTGCTAAAATCCACTTTAGAATCCACTATTTCACTTAAAGATGAGTCAATTGCGTCTTTAAAATCTGAAATTCAAAAGGTGTTATCTGATAAAAAGGAAATTGTGGATAGTTATCTTGATGAAATGGTATGTTTAAGAAGTGCTAATAAAGTTGCAACAGAAATGCTGCAAAGATTTAACATGCCTACACAAACTATACCTATGCTTTCAAAGAAACCTAAAACAGCAACCGATGACTTGCACAAGGACATCCTAGGTAAACGCCATCCACGTGTAAGCAATCTGGCCAAACGTGCTCAACCTGTCTTATATGATGGTCATGCTCTCTTGTCACCCAGCCTCACACCTACACCTGTTGACGTATGGGATAGCGAGGATGTCTTAGTACACCTAGAGGTTAGCATGAATAAGATGCAAGAAAAACCAGGGCACGTCCAACCAGCAAGTGGCTTCTACGAGAAGCTAAACGCCATCGCGTTTGTTCCTCAACAGGAACTATCTAGAGAACAGGTTTACTGGATGCCTAGTCAAGATAGTACCCCATCTAAACCTGTGACTCCCTTTGTTCATAAAAGTCCACCTCCTAGCCAAGTTCTTGCTAGTCTTCAAAATATTAAAGCTGTGTTTCCCCAATTTGAGGACATTTTAAAAGAAAGAACCACAGTCAGACCGTTATTTGTGAGTGAAGCGTGTTATGAATACGCAAGAGAGTTTGCTATGAATCAGGTTACCCCTTTTCTTGCGTATTTCAAGCAACATGTGCAAACTGCTAATGACACAATTGTAAAGGAAGTAGCGGAATTTAAGGAGATTCACTATGCGTTAGAAGATGAATATGAACGAAGTGTTCTTGCAATCAAGAACTTGCACATAGAGAAGAAAAATCTTTTAATTAAAAATGACTCCTTAATTACTGAATGCTTAGAAACAGATATATGCTCTATTGTGATGTATTCTGATATAGTTGTGCCCCCTAGTTCGAATCGCCTTTGCGAAGAACTTAGATCTGCATGCGATAGGGAACACACTAAGGTTCTTGAACTTGAAGCTGAGATTTTGAAACTGCAAAAGATGGTCAATGCCTCTGAAAAACTAATTGTTTCTTTACAAAAGGACCTTATTGATTTACAAGTTAAACATCAAAATCAAAAACAATGCATAGACACTTCAAGTGCGTCGAATGCAATTTTTGAAATTAACCAGTTACGAGATCAGCTTCGAGGGAAAGAGGACACTATCAGAAATTTAGTAGCACAGACCAACATCATGAAGGTGTTGAATGAAGGTCCCACTGTAGGTAGTTTTGATAAGCAGGCCTTAGAAACTGAGCTCACTCAGTTAAAAGATGTTGTAACTTCTCTTAGAATTAAGAATGATGGGTATAAGGTAGAAAATACTAAGTTGAATCGACTTTATCTAGAATTGTTGACAGCTAATACCCACCTTTGTTCTAAATCCTCCGAGAAGATAGCCGCCCAAACTGCTGAGATTGCCAAATTGAAACCTAGTGTTAGTGGACCTAGGCCAACCGTGACACCTAAAGTTCTTGCTCCAGGTATGTATGCCATTAATACGAAATACATCGTCCCACCAAAACGAGACAATTGGGTTAAACCGACCCCGTTGCCAAAGAAGAAGCAAGTAACCTTTGCAACACCCCCCAGACCTTCACCCAAACCCACACAAACAACATTAGTGCAGCCTAATAAGAAACCTAACGTTTGTGTGCCTCTGTCTACAGGAATAAAACCCACTTCTAGAGCCAGCAAACCTGTGCCTAAGAGTATCCTTCGGAATCATAGAACCTTGCCGGCTACACGTGAGAAAGCGACGAGAGTAGAAGAGCACTCTAGGAATTTGAATAAAAAGAATCGTGTTGATTCTCATTTGAATGCTAAACGTTTTGTTTCCATTTCCAATTTGAATACTGTTTGTGGTGTATGTAATGAACATTTGTTTTTTAATAAACATAATAAGTGTGTGGATATTTGTGATAAAACGGTGAATGTCAAACCCAACCAGACTACGCGTACTATTCACCAAACCACGAAGGTTTGGAAACCAATTAAGAAGGTCTGGAGTCCCATTAGCACGTCTATTGCTTATGCTAAAACTCAGTGGAAGCCCACTGGTAGGCATTTTAATCTGTGTGATATCACTATGATTAAGGAAACCAGTGTAGAGCCTTAAGATCTTTCCCCGAGCGCTATGTTCTAGACCCATTGCTACTATGATTCTTGAATGGCTGGTCCCAAAGGGATATCTAATATCTTTGCTTGTTAACTAACCGGATCAGTAAGGGCATCCTATCACAGGATATATTTGTGTTTTTGCAGGTAATTCAGATTGTTCTCTGGTACTTGGATTCAGGATGCTCTCGTCACATGACTGGTGATAGAGCTCGTCTTATCAATTTTGTAGATAAGTTTATTGGTACAGTGAGATTCGGCAATGATGAATTTGCTAAGATCGTTGGTTATGGTGATTACAAACTGGGCGACACTATCATCTCTCGAGTCTATTATGTTGAAGGACTCAAGCACAACCTATTCTCAGTCGGACAATTCTGTGATGCTGGTTTAGAAGTTGCGTTCCGACAGCACTCGTGTCACATCCGTAACTATGACATGGTCGATCTACTCAAAGGATCGCGGACTACCAACCTGTACACCATCTCATTGAATGATATGTTGTCCGCTTCTCCAGTTTGCTTGCTAACAAAAGCCTCTTCTACAAAGTCATGGTTATGGCATCGTAGATTAAATCATCTAAACTTCAGGACCCTGAACGACTTAGCCCAGAAGGATCTAGTAAGAGGTTTACCTAAGTTGAAATACAACAAGGATCGTCTATGTCCATCCTGTCAACTTGGGAAGAGCAAGAAGGCAACCCATCCACTCAAAACGGAAAACACCAATACTGAAATTCTCCACACACTTCATATGGACCTCTACGGCCCCATGAGAACGGAGAGTATCAACGGAAAGAAATGCATCTTGGTGATCGTGGATGATTACACCAGATTTGGTTGGGTGAGATTCTTACGCACAAAAGATGAAACTCCTTGAGCAATTGAGCAGTTTATTGTGCAAACACAGCGTGCCCTCAATGCAACTGTTCGCTTTGTCAGAACAGATAATGGAACGGAATTTCTCAACAAAACAATCGACGGATGGTTTGAGAAAATTGGAATTACTCATGAAACAAGCGTACCTAGGTCTCCACAACAGAACGGCGTTGTCGAAAGACGGAACCGGACTCTTATGGAAGCTGCTCGTACAATGCTTATATTTGCCAAAGCTCCGTTATTCCTATGGGCAGAAGCTGTAGCCACTGCGTGTTATACTCTTAACCGATCTTTAATACACACACGTCACGGCAAGACCTATTACGAGTTGCTGAAAGGTAAGAAGCCTGAGTTAAAATACTTCCGAGTATTTGGATCTCTGTGTTATCCCACCAATGACTACGATGACGTGGGTAAGCTCAAGGCGAAAGCCGACATAGGTATATTCGTTGGCTATGCACCCACTAAGAAAGCGTACAGAATCTACAACAAAAGAACGCGCAAGATTCATGAAACCGTTCATGTGACCTTCGATGAACTTACCGAAGGAATGACGTCTGGTCATCACTGTTCAGGCTGCGCACCGAGTGAACTTCAGGCGTTACAATCAGGACGCAGCCGTTCTGATCAAGTGAATGATCCTCCAACACCCAGTGTCCCACCTACTGAGAAACAGGTAGACGATTTATTTCAACAATGGTTTGACGAAGCGGAGGAGATCCCACCGGTTGCTCCAATACCTCCGGTTGCTCAAGTACCTCTGGTTAATGAACAAGCTGCTCAGGTACACGAGAATGCCCATGACTCTCCCTCCACTACACTTATCTCCGAAGGCGCTCCTAGCGTTACTCTTAGTCCCTCACCTTCGCAACCTTTGCACTCTGACACTAGTGATTCGGATCTCACTACACCTCTCGCCCATCTTAACAGTAATTTGTTTCCACCTTATACTGCTCCTGAAATCGACTCTGAAGCATCGTCTTCCAACACGGTCGATGTCGAAGTTGCTCCTGATAATCCACTACCTCATTTGCAAAAGTGGACTAAGGCTCATTCCTTAGAGAATATAATTGGCGACGTCAAACGCCCCGTATCTACCAGGAAGCAACTGGAAACCGATGCACTTTGGTGTTTTTTCAACGAATTCATATCTCACGTTGAACCAAAGACTTTTAAACAAGCCTTAGAGCATTCGTGTTGGATTGAGGCTATGCAGGACGAGATACATGAGTTCGATCGATTGAATGTGTGGGTTCTTGTACCACGTCCAGACAATATTCTCATCATCCCGCTCAAATGGATTTTCAAAATTAAGTTGGATGAATATGGAGAAGTATTGAAGAACAAGGCACGGTTAGTGGCGAAAGGTTATCGTCAAGAAGCTGGTATTGATTTCGAAGAATCCTTTGCACCTGTTGCACGACTCGAAGCGATCAGACTCTTCATTGCGCATGCAGCAAGTCAAAACATGGTCATCTTCCAAATGGACGTGAAAACCGCCTTTCTCAATGGCGAACTGAACGAAGTTGTCTATGTTAGTCAACCAGAAGGATTTGAAGATCCAGATCATCCAACGCATGTGTACCGACTCAAGAAAGCTCTCTATGGGCTCAAGCAAGCTCCACGTGCATGGTATGACAAGTTGTCAGCGTTTTTGATCAAATCCGGATTTACTAAGGGCGTGGTTGATCCAACTCTATTCACAAGGACGACAGGCAAACATATCCTACTCGTACAAATCTATGTCGATGATATCATCTTTGCCTCTACCAATCCCAAAGCATGCAAACTTTTTGCTCATGAGATGAACTCAACTTTTAAGATGTCGATGATGGGACAAATGTCTTTCTTTCTAGGTCTACAAGTTTCCCAAAATCCCAGAGGCATCTTTATCAACCAGTCAAAATATGCTCTTGAAATTTTGAAAAAGTTTGGTTTTGACACATGCACATCCATTGACACTCCAATGGTGGAGCGTCCCGACCTTGATGAAGATAGGGGAGGAAAGCTTATTGATCCTACATGTTATCGTGGTATGGTGGGCTCCCTTATGTATCTTAGTGCATCTAGACCTGATATAGTTTTTGCTGTCTGTATGTGTGCCCGATATCAAGCAAAGCCTACCGAGAAGCACCTTCATGCAATTAAACGGATCTTTCGATACCTTCAGGGAACTATTCACATGGGTCTCTGGTATCCGAAGGACTCCGGTTTTAAACTTACAGCGTTTGCGGATGCTGACTATGCCGGTTGTCATGACACAAGGAGAAGTACGTCTGGTTCCGCTCAATTCCTCGGAAATAGGCTTGTTAGCTGGTCTTCGAAAAAGCAAAAGAGTACGGCTATCTCCACAACTGAGGCTGAATACATTGCGCTATCCGGTTGTTGCGCACAAGTCCTCTGGATGCGTTCACAACTCAGGGACTACGGATTTGTGTTCAACAAAATTCCGATGTATTGTGACAATCAAAGTGCTATTGCTCTATGTTGTAACAGTGTTCAACACTCCCGCTCCAAGCACATTGATATTCATCACCACTTCATAAAAGAGCATGTTGAAAGGAAAGTGGTTGAGTTGTATTTCGTGGAGACTAAATATCAACTGGCAGACATTTTTACCAAGGCCTTACCTAAAGAGCGCTTCGCTACACTACTTCCACTGCTTGGGGTAAAACAAATGTCACCAGAGACTCTAAAGGAACTTCAGGATGAGTCAGTCTCTGAGTAACCAGGGTACACCTTGTCTATCCTGTGTATATTAGTGTATCTTAAAAAAAAAATAAATAAAAAAAAATAAAAAAAAAAATCTTATATATCTTACTGTATGTTTGCGGGGGAGAATCAGTACTTCTAACAGATTTGCAGGTTACTTGGACGAACTGTTGCTGATTCTATTGCTGACAGATAGCTGTATCACTCCTGTCTCGGTCTCATGCAGGTCTTGTTTCAATACACACTTGATATTTGTGCTTCAATTGCTCCCTCAATGATTGAGGGGAGGTTGATTCATTTAAGTCCATTCTAGATCAAAACCATTCAATACTTTTCATACTTTTGATCGGGGGAGAAAATGGGGCTTAAATAACGATGGATAAATACTGATTCAATTGATTCTAATTGCTAAGTCCTGTCCTTACATGTGCAAAACACCTTTCGTATATCGTAGCACATGTGTAGGGGGAGCAAAAGTGGTAATTTATTCAAAATATCAAGGTACCAAAATCTTTGTGTTATACACTAGTATCTTGATAAGTGACAAAGAATCTTTTGTTTCATATTTTGTGAAAGTGATCTTGAGGAATGCATACGAATGAGATGTGGTAACACCAGGGTATTCTTATACTCATTTGTTTGTCTTCGGATAACATCCACTAGTGAAGTAGAATTCCACACAAATACTTGTACAAGTTTGGATTTCTCAAGGCACTTCATATCTTTCGAGATATTTTTCAAAATATCATCAGTGCATACTGATTTAAACTTTCGTTTGTGCCCCATAAATATTTCTTAAGCACATCGAATTTTTTTTAAATCATTTTTGCCATCGGCCTTCTACGGTACTTAATTGTATTAAGAAGTAAAACAATGTTCAGGAATTGTACGGTATAGTCAGCAGACAGTAACTGTACTGACTCACTCTTTACCATTCTATTAGTAGAAATACTCATAGTATGATTAGTCTTCGGATATCTGGTATTGAGAACAGCAAGCATACGGGAATCTGATACTTCGGTGTTAGAAACCTTAAAGGCTTTGAGCTGGAAAACCTGTCAAGGAAGTTCTTTTAATGAATTTATCTGATCACAGGTGCAGTATTCGTACTGTAATCATCGATCCTCACGGAATCGAAGGTTAATGTAACCGACCAGATTGAGTATCGTCTATACTTAGTCCCTTCAAAATACAAAAACCCTTCGTGTGTTCACAAAAAGATTTTATAGAACACATTAAGTGGATTTTCCATAACAAAGTATTTTATTGGTGCCTAATTTATTCAAGCATGGTGAATGACGACACAATGAATCCGATGCAAGACAAATGCTGCAAGACAAATGCTCATAATTACACCCACATATCTGATGAAATCTAGAAAGCTTACATATTTAATGCTTCCGCAACTCTGAGATCATCATCTTAGTCACATATTCAAGTCAAGAAGTTTAGAAGAAGAAAGATCATCAAAGTTTTCAAATTTTCACCAGATATGAGCATGTAGAAGGACCAAAGTTCAGTGAATATCAAGATGTCAAGATCACAATATAATTCAAGAACAAGTTCTGAATGTCAACATCAAGATGTCAAGACTTAAAGTACAACAACAGCACAAGAAGAACAAGTCAAGTGAAGTAACCCAAGGACTACGAGCTAAAGACACAAGCATTGCCTGGAAAGAACTCATTCAAATATGTTCAAAGTTTGCACTGCTAATTTGTGAAAAGAAGTTTCGTCTAAAGAATTCATTCGAGCAACCAGGTTTGAGTCGAGCAACCTCTACTTGGGGGAGATTGTTAGAGATACTAAAATTCGTCTAACAAAGAAGTTTCGGTCACTCGAAGAATGATGAAATTTGGTTTAAGTTTAATAGCTCGTTAATACATGTATTTAGGAGTAATTGGATCAAATTTAGGAAAAGCCCAAAGGCTAGGCCTTTAGGCCGGTCTTGTTCAAGGGTTTTTATACCCCCTTTGTTTTTCATATTTTAAGTAGCTACGTTAATACACATTACATATGTTTTAGGGTTTGTAGCCATCTTTTTATTTTCAATCAAGTTCTTTATATGTTTAATCCTCTTGCCATTGATCTTGTTTCTATGTCTATCTTATGATATATGAATGATCTAAAGACCATCAGAATTTGTGAGTTGTATTTTATAGCACTCAAGATCCTTAGTTAATGATGCTACTTTTGCTTTTAAGTTTCTGTTGATCTCATTGCATTTATCAATATGAGATTTTTGTGAGTCCAAGTGGGTTTGGTTGGTCAATAGCAAGGTCATGAGTTCTGGATCTGGACCGAGCAGAGGTTCATTTTGTTCAATTTGATCATTGTTATCGTCATCAATTGGATCATCAAAAGTAACAACTGTGTCAATTTGATCTTCATCAAATGTAACCACTGTGTTCATTTGTTTATCTTTTTGAGGAGATAATAATGAATCATTTTGAACAACTTGTTCCTCGTCTGATGCAGATGCACATGGTGATACAATTCATGTATTAGACATGTTGAATCAGGTACTTGAGACAGAACGTCAGTATCATATACTGTCCCTGTGTCACTCATGTGCAGTCCTGCATGTTGGCCATTAGCATCATAGCTGCATTTGCTTCCAAGTCCTCCATGTCATCATCAGAATATGCATTTGCCATGAAGCCATTTTCTTTCTCAGTAAGAGTGCCCCCAGATTCATCCTTGAGAGCAAGAAGTAGTGACTGCTTGTGAAACTCACTACCTCTTGTTCTAGGTTTGGGACATGCATTAGCCAGATGACCTTTCCCATTGCAGTTGTAACAATTAACCATTGTATTCCCATCCCCTTGATTCCCAGTCTCAACTAGTTCAACTCTTCTTTGAGAAGCACCTGCATTGTTCCTACTTCCACTAGCTGCAATAAACCTTTGTCCATTTCTTGAGTTTCCCATATAACCCCCCTGATCCAATTCTTCCATAAGCACGATTCCGAATTCACTACGCCAGAATGTGGATTTAGTCACACATGCTGTTTTTCGAACAGCCACACAGTCGCTTTTTTATGTGACTAAATGTACCAGAATAAAATAAACAGCCACACTTGATCCGACTTGTGTGACCATTTCGGAATTACATCCGAGGGTACAGCCACACATTTGAATATTTTCGTGACTATACGTATCTGGTAAAATTTTTTTTGATTTTTTAGTCACTTATAATTTGGGACGTGTGACGGATACAAATAAGGTTGAAACATTAGTCACACGATATATATACATATGTGACAAATATATGTCACGCAATTGAAAAGTGTGACCAAAAGCCATATATGGTCACACGAAGTAATTGTGTATGTGGCTAAATCATATGCTCAAGTTTGTCACACATTATTTAAGCGTGACTCCTAGTTTTTGTTGAAAATTTAGCCACATATGAATTTGAAATGTGTGACAACTGAAAAGTAAGTTTGAAGCATAGTCACGATATGCATTTAAAAGTGACAAATATATGTCACACACTTGAGATGTGTGACCAAATGTCATATATGGTCACACTAAACCATAGGCATACATGATTAAGTGTGACCAAAATTCGATACAAATAGTCACGTAAGTTAATATGTGTGTCTAAAGTTAAGTGTGTGTTTGCCTGCCAATTCCTAATGTGTATGGTCATACTTAATTGTAGCACAATCATGTGACTATAGGCTATACAATAGTAACACCATACCACAAATGTGCATCTAAATTATGTTTATGGCCACATTATAAGGGTATTATATGTGACCAATACATTGAAAATAGTCACACTGTGAAATATTCATGTGACTAATATGTATAGCAAAATGTGAACTCAGTTATCATTAACCTTGATATTAGTCACATTGAGTGTTTGTGGTACTAAATTCAAGATGTTACATATGGTCACATGAAGTATTTATTTAAGTGTCTAAATCATAGAGTCATATTTTGAGTTCAGACTGTTAGTCATGACTCTTCATTTAATTTGCCCCATTACAATGCTGGGATTTTATAGTCTATCTAGTTTAATGCAGTAGTATGTAAGTATGTTACTTGCCCCTAGCTGGAACCAGATTACTTGACTTTCTAAAGTCAATTTTCAACTTTATAATGAAGTAACATGTTACTAAAGTGCCTGCAAGTGCATATACATGATAAATGGAAACTGCAAATACAATAAATTAAAGCTTGACTGCAAGTGGACATATAACAGTGAAAACCGCAAAATTTTTCATTGCCATTGAAAAGCTTGACTTTTTTGAGTCAAAATCCATTACAACAGGCTAAATTACAGGAACAACTATTTAATACTAAAACAGCTATTCATCTAACATTACTAACTTTACAATACCAGCAGTAACCTTGCACTTAGCCTTGAGCAGCAGTCTTAACTTCAACCAGCAGGGTTAACTATTAGACTAGCAGTCTTAATGCAGCATGACATGCTTCACTTGGATTTTCGTATAACAATACCTTCAATGTCGGTTCGATAGTAGTCACTTCGTGATTCGTTGCCCAAGTCTTCTTTATATACACGTGGCAATATTTTTTCATTTTGCTCGTGAATGACTGTACTAAACTCCTCATCGACTTCGTCATATGTATCTTTGTAATTCTTGGTAGGTGTTTTAAAGACATTGGACAAATTTTTCTGTACCTGGTCATTCACATAAAACACTTGTGTTGCTTGTGACGCTAATATGAACGGATCATCCTTGTGGCCGAAAGTATTCAGGTCTACCAACGTATAACCAAGAGGATCATGTTTGACCCCATGAGTTTTGCGATTAGCCCAATCACATTTGAAAAGAGGAATTTGCCTGAAACGGTAATCTAGTACCCATATCTCTTGTAAAACCCCATAATAAGATGTTTTTTTTATGGTTGCAACTTCTTTTTTGGATATGTGCACATCTACTGACTCAACACTAACCCCACTGTTCTGGTAAACTATGCCATCATTACTTTTCGTACGAAATGTATACCCATTGATGTTATACGCCTCGTATTTCACTACGCTGGCGCGTGGTCCAAATGATATCCACCTCACAGTTTCTGATACACTGTCATTGGATATCGCTAACTCTCTCTCAACCTGAATTTCATTACAAGTATATATATTACCTTTAAATTGCAGGAACAACAAACAAACAATTAAAGAATAGGAGTGTTTGGGATAATGAAATGGTGTGCTGGTCGACCTCTATCTAATGTCATATACAGGAGGGACAATTATGATGATAGCAACAAACAAACAATTATAAACAACATACAAGTAATTACCTCTTCGAGTAACCACTTAGCAAAAGATTTACTGTGCTCATTCTCCAGCAATGCAAGTTTTTTACCCGGGTTTTTTCCTTTCAAAACTTCCTTGTGTCGCCTGAAACAAATAAATGTATTTGATTATTATATTTGATAGAACATTTTAAGCAACGAAATCGACATGTGTTAGTAATATATACTTACTCGATATACGGTTGAATTTCATCTGTATTTTGTATTACATACAAATGTGCTTTCTGAAAGGATTCTACGGAAACTTCACTTGGTTTGCCGGCCGACAATGGCTTTCCGTCCTCAATTTCATTGGTTACATGTTTATCAGCTGGGATACCAATAGTTTTCATGGTTTTATGATATTCGCTAAAAAACTCTATTGTTTCTTCCGCGATAGTCTCCTCGGCAATGCATCCCTCTGGTCTATTTCTGTTTCGCACATGTCCTTTAATAACCTTCATACATCTTTCGAAGGGATACATCCACCGAAAGCATATGGGACCACATAATTTTACCTCCCTAGTTAGGTGCACAGTCAAGTGTATCATAATATCAAAAAATGACGGAGGAAAGAACTTCTCGAGTAGGCACAGTGTAACAACAAGTTCTTCTTGCATCTTATCTAGTTCTTGCAAGCTGATTTCTTTCCTACATATAGATTTAAAGAAAAAGCAAAACCTGATAATAGCATATCGTGTGGGCGGGTGCATGACTGAACGTATAGCAATGGGTAAAAACTCTTGCATTAGCATGTGATAGTCATGCGATTTAAGGCCAATGAGCTTCCTATCATTTAGGCTGACCAAACTAGAGAAATTTGAACAATAGCCTTGTGGTACCCTGATGTTGCTTAACGTTTCACAAAAGTGTCTTTTTCAGCATTCGTTAATGTGTAACCTGCTGGAGTTAGTGTTGTTTTGTCTGCTTCTTGCCTAGCAAACAACTCTTCTTTTATCCCCAACTCTTCCAGATCCAGTCGAGCATTCATTCCATCTTTTGTCTTTCCAGGAACATTCAGCAAAGTTCCGAGTAGACTCTCACCAACATTCTTTTCTACATGCATGAAGTCAATACAATGCGGAACAGAATGATGCCTCCAATGCCTTAGCTTTCGATACCAAATGTTGAATTTCTTCCAATATGCTTCATTTGCTTGGCTTGAACTACCCTCTTCTTCTATTATTTTCCTTTTCTGCTTTTTAATCTTCCCACCTCTGCCTCTGGTATCTTGATCTTGGTTTTTCGAGGTTTTTCCTTTTCCCCACTTATTTTCAATATGTTGTACCTCGTTGTATATTTGTTCCCCGGTCAATGGATTTGGAGCATGACGTGGTTCTTCTTGTCCATTAAACGCCTTCCTTTGCGTTCTAAACGGATGGTTGTATGGTAGATATCGTCTGTGTCCAGCATAACTTTGCTTGGATGAGGCGGAAAGTCTAACACAGTGTGTATCTTTCCCACATACTACACAACCTTTGAATCCACTGTATGGGCAGCCACATAATGTACCAAGTGCAGGGTAATCATTTATCGTCCATAACACAACGGCGCGCAGATTAAAGTTTTCTTTTTTAGAAGCATCGTATGTATCAACCCCTTCCTCGAATAAGGTTTGCAGATCATCAACCAACGGTTCTAAAAATACATCGATATTATTTCCCGGGTATCCCGATATCAATACCGAAAGCATGATAAACTTTCTTTTCATACACAACCATGGAGGAAGGTTGTATATGACAGATAAAACTGGCCATACACTGTGATGCCTATTTCCTGAGTTGACGTCAACCCCATCAACCGATATTCCTAGCCGTAGATTTCTCGGATCTTCAGCAATTTTGGGGAATTTTACATCTATGGTACGCCATGCCTGTGAATCTGCGGGGTGACGTAAAACATCATCTGTTATCCTCCTTGTTGCGTGCCATGTTAGATCTTCTGAAATACTTTCTAACTTAAAGAGGCGTTGCAGTCTTGGTATAATGGAAAGTACCACATTACCTTTGCCGGAATGTTTTCGTACACTTTATGTGTCTTACTATCCACCTTCCATCTTGATGTCCCACAAGTTGGACAAACAGTCAACTCCTTGTTAACCTTCCAGTAAAGAATGCAGTTGTTGCTACATACATGTATCTTTTTGTATCCTGATCCCATCATTCTCACTAGTTTTTTTGCCTCATAAGTTTTTTCAACCATTTCGTTACCAGCAGGTAGCATCTTTTTCAACAATCCTAGTAATTCAGTAAAGAACTTATCAGAAGCTCCATACTTACCCTTCAAGTTGAGTAGTTTAACTATTGCGGACAACTTTGTGAAGTCAGGACATCCTTCGTAAAGTGGCTTCTCCGCGTCTAATAATAGTTGTTGAAACTTGGCAAGGTTATCCTCATCAAAACATTCTTTTGCACCATTAACCATGTTCACTGTTGCTGGGCCATCTGTTGGAATTTCTGGAACAAAATCCATGTCGAAATCCGTGTCGTCAACAAACTCCTCTGTTGTAGCATTAACAGGTATTTGGGCAGTTGTTGCTTGCTCATCATTTTCTCCATGTTTATCCCATTTTGTGTAGCTTTGATTAATCCCGTGGCAGAATAAATGGAACTGCACATCCTCCACTTTATGCTCTATGCGGTTTAAACATGAGATACACGGACATGGCATCTTAAGCTGTTGTTTATTACCTCGTAGGTCGATGTTCATCATCTTCTGCAAGTTGTGTTCTGCATACTTAATAAACGCATGTACTCCAGCAATATATTGTTTCTTGGTCCTACTAGTTTTCATCCAAGACTTGTCCATGCTATTGTTGAGGTCAAATGGTAACGTATGTATCCTACAAGTCACAAATTAAACCAATATAAGCATCAAATCATTTGTGCATAAGTAAACCAAGTATTTACCACTACTAGTACAAAAGGTACTGCTGCTAGTGAAATTTAGTACAGCTAGTATAAATTTAGTACTGCTAGTACCCGTCACAAATTAAACCAATATAAAATTGTAAATGTTTGATACGTTTGGGCCTAACTCTAATGTGGGATAAAATGTTTATTTTGAAAATATTACAACCATACATTAGTAAAATCTAGTATTAATGGTTTTTGTTGCAAAGTGAAAATTAAAATAATACTACTCTGTTAGTATAGTATTAATGGTTTTTGTTGCAACTTGCAACTTGCAACTTGCAAGTAATTATGGGGAAGGCTATTTCATCATTACACACTATTCACATTGCTAGGCTCGATACATCTTTCTTCCTCTAGGTGTTTCTTGATTGTTGTTGTATATAAAGCAACATACCTCTCATAATTTTCATCTCTTCTTAACAAACCAAAATAAAATTTAAAAATTACAAAAAATCTCAAAATTTTTTGTTATCAAAATCATATATGGAAACTAAACTAGTGATTTGTTCTGAATTGGCAACAGTTGCAAACTCAAAGCTTGTGAAAGACATGATGCTAGTTTACTATGAGCGACAGGTTGAAGCTACTTCCAAGGAAGTTCATGATTTGAGGCACAAGGTTTCTGAGAAAAGAATGCTGATAAACAATAGGGATAAGATTCTGCTCTTGAAAGCATTGCTGATTTAAGGAGGATGCAAGAGGAGGACATGATGGCATCTGATAGGTTGCTTGTTGATATTGCCCAAAAGCATAAGCGTCTAGGTGATTTGGGCAACTTTATCACGAAGCTTGGATCAATGAACTACTGATGTGGTTGATATGTTAGTTGACTATGTTTATGTCTTTTGTGTTTTGTGGTGTCATGGTTGATGTTGTTGGTAGTCTTTCTGATGTTGTTGTGTTTTGTGCTGTCATCGAATGGTAACGATAGATGTATGGTATGATGTTAAATATTAATGCAGCTATGTTAATGTCAATATTATTTTCTAACAGCCTTTTGATTTGTAAAGTTACAATGTCAAGTGTTTAGCACTGCCTAGTTCCAAAAATGCATATACTTAAGAAAGTCAAACTTTGTTTATTACACCTAAATGCAGGAAGTTACCTACACATACCAACCAAGCCTTTAATGGCATTTACTTATACATTGAACTATGTGATCCTCTTTACTTTAAATGGCCATTACATAAACACAACATTACACACAACATTACACCATCAAAAACCTGTCAAACACTAAACCTCATCCACAATGACTTCCAAGCCAAATGTTATTGAAATATCCTCTGATTCATCAGGACTAATGTCTCCTAAACCTGATTGGAATTTCCCCTACCCTCCTACAGGTAGCTTTCATAAGAGAATACCACCTAAGGGAAAGGTTGTTGACTCGAGCTCTGACAATTTTAGCTCCTTTAACAGTAGCTTTTTTAATGATAGCTTGGTTTCTAGCTATCATTCAACATCTGAAGATGAAGCTGTCTCAAAAAAAGCCACAATGTCCAAAAACCCTCCAGTTCACACTCTGTCAATCCCAGGAAAAAGGGAACAAGTTCTATGCCTACCAAATCAGGCAACTAGGGAAGAAATCCAAGCAAAGAAGAGAAAGGGAAAAGGCCCAATTGAACTCACTAAGGGTAAAGGGAAAAGGACAATTAGCTGAGCTTTACTAGTCTTGATGTTATGATGCTACTGTAATAAGTACTATGTTTTCTCCTTGTATGTAATCAACTATGCAATCAACAATGCATCTATGTATGCAGAATTTTGTTATGTAATAACAGTTGGTTTTTCAAGTTGAAGATGCTATTTTTCATTCATGTTAATCCTAAAATACAACTTTAAAAAACTATATATCCTACAAGTCACAAATTAAACCAATATAAGCATCAAATCATTTGTGTATAATTACAATGGATAGTGGGCAGAATTTGCTATCTTTATAATTGTAAAAAACAATTTCGAGAATAATATAATTTCACCATTATTGCATAAAAAAATGATTTCCTAATTAAAAAAATTACCTAATTTAGATCTAAATGAACCTCCCTCCGTTGTTGATGGCCGGACCGACGAGTGGTGGCTGTGATTGGTTACTGGTGAACGGTGGATGGTGAGTGGTGGCTGTGATTGGTGAGAAATGTGCGAAATTTGAAATTTGCTGAAAAAAATATGGGGGTCTTTAATTTTGAAATTTGCTGAAAAAAATATATATGGGTGGGATTTTAAAAAATATATATATGGGTGGGTTTTTTAAAAAAATATGGGGGGCTTTAATTTTGAAATTTGCTGAAAAAAAATGGGGGCTTTTTAAAAATTTTGGGGAGGGAAATACCAAAAAGGAAGCAACAGGTATCGAACCTGTGACCTCCCCTTCACAACACCAACAACTCAACCATCTCCGCCCTTGGGTCTTTTTCGATTATACCTTCTTTTGTATTCCTCTTATAGACTATCTACTTTATTAAAGAAAATTGTTACAAAATCCAAATATCTTCTATACAAAGTTAAACCTGTTAGTACAACGTTAAACCTAGCAACACTAATAGAGACACAAGCAGTAATAACATTATTTCCTTTTTGCTTATCTGAAGATCTTTCTCAGTAACTCTCTTGCCATTACTGAGTCTTCATCAGTAACTGTCAGCTTAGCATCTAACATAACAAATAAGCTAGCTGCCCTTAATGGATAATCTTTTTCTATCAGCATGTAGACATCCACTCCATTCTTTGTAGATACATGGTGAACACCACATGTATCATACAGTCTCCATTTTGTACTCAACTCATGAGCTCGAAAATTCCATAAGTTATCTTTTGGATCAGGTTCATACAACCTCTTCAATTCCACCCATAGCTCCTTCTCTTTGTCTTGTATACGATATGTAGATCTGAACATTTCTTTAACCAGACTCCATAGATTGTCCAAGTCTTCTCTATAAAAAATCTTCAGCATATCTTCAAAATACTTATAAATTTCTGAGTGTCCTCCTAGCCTGATTATCTTCCAAGCTTTCCTAAATGTATCTTTGTGTATCTCCAAATCAATAATTGGATGTTTAGCTTGAATAGGATGATGAACATCCAATGCTTCTGGGATTATAACAATCATATGCTGCTTGAGTCTTTCGTCAGTTAATTCCTCTGTTGTTTCTTCTTCATCTGCTGTAGGTACTTCTTCACCAATCTTCTGTTTCTTTGAAGATTCAGACTCCAATATTATACCATGTCTTCTTGTAGTTCTGCATGGTTTTTCTGTTCCCATGGGAGTAAATGTGTTCACTCTTGTGTAAACCCTTTCAAACTCACTCTTGATCTCCTCAAAACTTCTACCTTGGAACTGCTTCCTTTTGTATCCAGCCATGTTCATCATGTAAACACACATGGTGTGTCTTTGCTGAGCTTTACTAGGTGGTTTACTCCTCTTTTCTTTGGCTTTTTGTTCTGCAGCAGACTTTCTTCTGGAATTTATTAGTTCAACAAGTTGTCTTGACTTCTCATCAATGGACAACACTTCATCTCCTCTGAGTTTACCTAACTTTTCCTTTAAAACTTCATCAGCATCAATCATATACTGAACTTCTTGAGCGTGATCAAACATTGCTTCAGTTACTTGATTTGCAAGTCTTGTTTGATCAAGGAAATATGCAATATCAACAATTTCTGATGTTTCATCTTCCTGTGCTTTATTAGCTACCTCTGCATCAAAACTAATCTGAGCAAGAACACTCTTCTTGTCCTTCTTTGGTGGCTCTTCTTCAATCATAATGCCCTTTGCTTTATCTGCCCTTTGCCTTCTATCATACACATCCATATCTTGTTGATGAGAAGTACCAATATTTTCAGCATCCAAATCTTCTTCACCCATATCTTGCCTCCCCTGAAACTCAACATTCTGTTCAACCAAAGAAATATTGGGGTCTTGATCAATATCAGCTGTCTTCCTCCCCCGTTTGGAAGAAACATCCATGTCATCATCATCTGAGCTTGTAGACTCCACAATATTTGCCTTTCTCTTTGCTTCAAGTAACTTGACTTTAGACTGCAATTTATTCACTTTTTCAATGACCTTCTTGTAAGCAGTACTATACAACTGCTTTGTCTCCTTGAGTGCTTGCTTTGTCTCCTTGAGTTCTTGCTCTGTCTCCTTGAATTCTTGCTTTGTCTCCTTGAGTTCTTTCTCCAACCCAGTCACCCTTTGAGTCAATTTGGTACAAATATCCATCAATTCCATTAGTGACACTCTGCCCTCATCACTTCCAGGTGTGTTACCTCCCGATCGAGGTGAATCGTGGGGCATTTCCCCCATATTTGGTTGTGAGGCTGATTGAGAACCAGATGAACCTGTGGGTGTGTGATTGGACTCAACTGGGCTTGTTGATCCTTCACCCTGAATGTTTTGATTTTGAACCAACATTGTTTCAAAAAGTGGAACTACTATCCCATTAAACCCCCTAGAAGCCATGCTCATGTTACTGAACAGCTTTTTAGTAAGGCAAGGAGTTGGATAAACAATTTTATGAGATAGAAGCAAACTTTTCCGTATATTCAAAACCGTTTGTATAAACCTTGGATACATTAAAAACTTGTATTTGTTATCCACATTTTTCACCATACCATCAAAAATTAATTTTGAAAAGTTAAAAGTCCTGTTTGTTGCTAAACAAATGAGAGCAGTTGCAATATTGCTGCTGAATTGCTCCCATGCGGTTTTCTTTGGACTTAAACAATGAAGGATGGTATGTATGAAGAATCTCCATTGGGGGTCAAAACATCCTTTTTGAAAAGTCAGAATTTGAGAAGATGTGTCATACCCCATTCTGGAAAGGTTATGAAAAATTTCAGTATTAGGCAAAGAACTAATACCATTTTCATCTGCTAAATGGAGATGCCTCCTAACAGATGCCTCAGTAATAGTTATTTTTCTGCCATCAACTGTTGCAATTAACTCTTTGTCTCCATTCTCAAATGTATTGGTAGTAACAGACCGCCAAAACTGTTTGATTTGAGAGACATAGATAGTAGGATCGACTGTAAGAGCGTACCTGATGTGGGTATTGTTTAGAAAATCTATTATCTGGTGGAAGCGTTGACTCCCTTCTGGTTTCTCCAAGAATGCAACCTGGTTATGCGTATCACAAAACTCTAAATTTGCCATAAAAATTGAGTAAATGCTTGATTAGAGTGCTGGGTTATGATTGGACCTACTTCAATTAATTGTTTCTCAAGTTTGAAGAAATGGTATAAATTGTATAAAGAAAGAGAGTTATCCAATTTATGAAACCCTGCTATGTTATAGAGTTTTTTTTTAAGAGGCAAGTAAAGTAAAGTAATGTAATGTAAAGAAATAGGGAAGAGCGGAAGTAAAGTTTATAGATTTTTGCATGTTTGTAAAGTAAATGAAAGTAGGTGGCCTCATTTTAAACTTTTTATATTTGTGGAATTATTATTATAACTTTGCTCGATAATAAATACACACTAAAGACAAAGGTTGTTTTCGACATTAACTCATTTGATTTTTGTCTTTATTCACTTTACTTCACTATGAAAGTTGGGACAAAGAAAACCAAGAACACACATAAAATTTCACTCCATTTCATTCCCTTCATCTAAAAAAACTTGAGAACATAGTGTAAATAAAGCGAAGTAATTGACAATAGTTACCCCAAGGTTAGAAATAAACCACGGTTAAAACCCAGAAACGGCTACCCAGTACCCAGCAGTACAACGTTTTTCTCTAGCAGAACAAACGTTTGCCTAGCAGTAATAACTTTGTGCATCCACTCAATTCTCAGACAATTAATTAAACATCAAATATTTCATTGATTTTTTAAGGCTACAAGTATATACATCTAATTATCCAACCTAAATACTAAACATACTAAAAACAAAAAAAAAAAAAAAAAAAAAAAAAAAAAAAAAAAAAAAAAAAAAAAAAAACATCATCCTAAACTGCTTCACTCCATTTCACCCCAACTTGTTAGAACCAGAGCTCTCTTCCCTGCTTCCCATCAATTTCTGGCTTTCCTTGAGTCGTTTAAACACAATTTCAAGATCGCTAACCCTCTTTTCTAGATTATAAGGGTCCTGAAACCCATCTTGTTGCTCCCCCTGGTTTTGCAGCACAAACCTATTTTGCTGCTCCACCACAATTTGCTGCTGATCCTCTTCTTTTTGCTGCACCACCTCCTCCTCTTCACCTTCCTCCTCCTCTTCCTCTTCATCTTCTTCCTCCTCCTCCCCGTAGTCACACAATCCCCAAACCTCATCCCAGTAAAAGTCTTGCGCATGCAGCCAGTTCAAAATTTGACCCCTCATCCACGTATCTACCTTCCTATACGACCCATATTCTGCAATGGGTTCATCCCCGAAAGCAATTAACACTACGTCAAACAGCAAATTGTTGTTTAACACCCACTCGTACTCTTCAGCATCATTTTGAAAGGTAACATTATTTGCTGCCATTGTTGAAGTTTTCTTTGAATTGAAAGGGATATATGTGTTTGTGTGTGTTCTTTGGTATATATATAGTCGATAGGTATAAATAGGCTGGAGAGGTAGATGCCAAGACTTTAGGCGGGAAAATGGATCGACGGCGCGCGCCAAAAGTAAAGTGTCAATTGAAGTTTTACGATTTCCTTTTACCAAGTATTGACTTTCCATTTACAATGAGTTGATGCAACAACAAGTTGTATATCATGCTTTGTGAATAATAAACTTCCAAACTCAATATTTCCAACTATTGATCAAGTGGTGGTTTGGTTTAATTAAGAGTGGCAAGATGTGTAGAAAAAAAAAAGAATAGTAGTTAAAAAAAAAAAAAAATCTAATGTTGTTGACGTGGCGGTGAAAACCAACTATAGCCGACGGTTCGGGTTCGTGGCGGGTTTTAGTGTACCCGTACCCGAACCCGTTTATAATATACCCGTACCCGCCCCATATCCCACCGGATACCCGTTATCCATCGGTTTTTCGGGTTTCCCCGCGGGTATCGAGGTTATCCGTAATATAATTAAAAGTTAAAGAAAATGAATATCGTATCAAACGATTTAACGCAACATATCGCAACGCAACGTACTCGGCACGATATTCACCAAAAAAATCAAATGCGCAAGAGGTTTCAAAAGTTAATCATTCTCATTTCAAAAGATAATCTCGTTTTAGCCTTTTAAAAGGGTTTGGTATCCTCATTCGTGTGACGGTAGAGAACACGGACTCACGAGTACTCACTCCAAAAAAAACGAATAACCGAATTAATAGTCGAGAAGAGTATTGACAATAACTCGAGAAGAGACGAGATGACGAAAACAAGTCAAAGAGATAACTAACAACAAACATATCAAATAAGATGAGTCGATTGGTAATCGTCTGTATTTTCCCATAATCCCGTTTATTAGTACAAGGTATACTCGTTTTATGATTTAAAACAAGTTTGGACTTACGACAAAATTAATCTTTGGAAATAACAAAATTTCGCCAAGACCCTTTCATTTATCGAACGTTTCCAATTCAAAAGACTTTATTGAAAATCAATTTCCCGAGTAATTTATAATATAACGAGTATTTATATAAACCCTAAACCCTAAACCCTAAACCCTAAACTCTAAACCCTAAACGCTAAACCAATCCGTAACTCAAACAATAACCAAACGAATAGTCCAATAAATCCAAATATGTTAGTGTACGGGTAGCATGTCTCAAATAGTCCAATATCCCTCGTGTGTTCCGTTTTTATCCCAAATGTCACACGAAAGGTTTTCAAAATCGAGATCCTACTTAAGATCGTATGGTAAAGATCCCGATCTTTACCATAGGATCTTAAGTAGGATCTCGATTTTGAAAACCTTTCGTGTGACATTTGGGATAAAAATGGAACACACGAGGGATATTGGACTATTCGAGACATGCTACCCGTACACTAACATATTTGGATTTATTGGACTATTCGTTTGGTTATTGTTTGAGTTACGGATTGGTTTAGCGTTTAGGGTTTAGAGTTTAGGGTTTAGGGTTTAGGTTTTAGGGTTTAGGGTTTATATAAATACTCGTTATATTATAAATTACTCGGGAAATTGATTTTCAATAAAGTCTTTTGAATTGGAAACGTTCGATAAATGAAAGGGTCTTGGCGAAATTTTGTTATTTCCAAAGATTAATTTTGTCGTAAGTCCAAACTTGTTTTAAATCATAAAACGAGTATACCTTGTACTAATAAACGGGATTATGGGAAAATACAGACGATTACCAATCGACTCATCTTATTTGATATGTTTGTTGTTAGTTATCTCTTCGACTTGTTTTCGTCATCTCGTCTCTTCTCGAGTTATTGTCAATACTCTTCTCGACTATTAATTCGGTTATTCGTTTTTTTGGAGTGAGTACTCGTGAGTCCGTGTTCTCTACCGTCACACGAATGAGGATACCAAACCTTTTTAAAAGGCTAAAACGAGATTATCTTTTGAAATGAGAATGATTAACTTTTGAAACCTCTTGCGCATTTGATTTTTTTGGTGAATATCGTGCCGAGTACGTTGCGTTGCGATATGTTGCGTTAAATCGTTTGATACGATATTCATTTTCTTTAACTTTTAATTATATTACGGATAACCTCGATACCCGCGAGGAAACCCGAAAAACCGATGGATAACGGGTATCCGGTGGGATATGGGGCGGGTACGGGTATATTATAAACGGGTTAGGGTACGGGTACACTAAAACCCGCCACGAACCCGAACCGTCGGCTATAGTTGGTTTTCACCGCCACGTCAACACCATTAGATTTTTTTTTTTTTTTTTTTTTTTTAATTAATTTATTTATTTATTATTTTTTTTTTTAACTATTTTTTTTTCTACACATCTTGCCACTCACCAAACCACCACTTGATCAATAGTAAAGGGGCAATTAATCCCTTTACCGATCAATTGTAAACAGACAAAAAAGTGAGTAAACCCTAATCAAAACACACATTCTTCTTACTCCCACGGCGGATTCCCACGGGTAACAGTAGGATCCTGGGGCAATTAAACCAAACCACCACTACTTGATCAATAGTAAAGGGCCAATTAATCCCTTTACCGATCAATTGTAAACCGACACAAAAATCAATAAACCCTAATCAAAACACACATTCTTGATTCTTCTTATTCCCACGGCGGATTCCCACGGGTAACAGTAGGATCCTGGGCCACCTTTCATTTCATCTTTGTCTTTTAATTTAGCTAATGGTAATAGTTTGAAAAACAGACGTGGCAAACAAAAACACGCAAACAATGAATCCAAATGACAACAAAGGTATGTTTTTTAATGTTTTCACATATCAGTTGATGATTCATTGTACAATAATTAGTAACAGGCTTTTGATCTATAAATGGTGATGTTTGGGGTTGTTGTTACCGATTCTAATGTAAAGCTGTGTGAATTTATTGTTGAATGTAAAGCTGTGTGAAGTTTTAATTTATTCAAGTTTATGCTTTAACAGGTTCAAAGACAAAAATCCCTTCCAACAAGGTATATACTAAAGTTGTTATGTGTTTGTGGCTAAAGTTGTATATACCTTAATTATACCATTAATTAAATTTTTTGAAACAAATGGTATGTTGAACTATTAGGAGGTATGGGAAAACACAGATTGGAAGAGAAAGAGCCCTTTCTATTTCTCTAGCGATGAAGAATCTGGTGATGCTGACATAAAAGGTGTGAATTTATTGTTGAATGTAAAGCTGCTGTGTGAATTTTTCATTTATTCAAGTTCATGCTTTAACAGGTTCAAAGGCAAAAATCCAAACAACAACAAACCCAATCCCGCCGGGGCAGGGTATGGGGGAGGTAGGCTGTAGACAGACCCTACCCCTACCCCAAGGTAAACCCGGGAGTAGAGAGGCTGCTTCCAAAGAGACCTCCGGCACTAGGTCCAAATTCAAAATCATTTCCAACAAGGTATACTGAAGTTGTTATGTGTTTGTGGCTAAAGTTGTATACCTTAATTATACCATTAATTAAATTTTTTGAAACACATATGGTATGTTGAACTATTAGGAGGTATGGGAAAACACAGATTGGAAGAGACAGAGCCCTTTCTATTTCTCTAGCGATGAAGAATCTGCTGATGCTGACACAAAAGGGGTAATAATGGTCCATTTAATAAGTGTTGTTTCGCTACCTTTATCACATTCTCAAGACTTAATCCATTATATATACTCGTTCAACTTGTAGGTAAATGACAAAGATGAATCCTCTTAAGCTACTCCCAAACTTGGGACTACCGTATAATTAAGAAGATGTACCAACCGATGGCCGTGAAGAAGACTTCTCGTACATTAAATGTGTTGAGAATTATGTAAAGGTGGTGATCATCTCGACTATTATGAACTAGAGGATAATTAGTTTAATATGGTACGTAGTAGCAGTTATGAGTAAGAAGATGTACGTTGTATCAACCGATGGCCGTGAAGAAGACTTCTCGTACATTAAATGTTGGGCCGTGAAGAAGACTTCTCGTACATTAAATGTTGTGTTGAGAATTATGTAAAGGTGGTGATCATCTCGACTATTATGAACTAGAGGATAATTAGTTTAATATGGTACGTAGTAGCAGTTACGAGTAAGAAGATGTTGTATCAACCGATGGCCGTGAAGAAGACTTCTCGTACATTAAATGTGTTGAGAATTATGTAAAGGTGGTGATCATCTCGACTATTATGAACTAGAGGATAATTACTTTAATATGGTACGTAGTAGCAGTTCTGATATTTAATTTGGATAAATGTAATTATTAATGGTGCAGTAACTGGTAACTAGTGTAGTTTAACTCTGTATCTATTTTATAACTGTAATGATAGTATTTTGGTTTGTTAAATGGTAGCAATTTGTGTTCTTGATGTGATGATTGCACAGTTAGATTTTATGGTAGCAGTTTCTGTTGTTGATTTGATGATTGCACATATTTATTTAATGGTAGCAGTTTGTGTTCTTCATTTTTCATGTTGGTTTATGATTTAATGGTAGCAGTTTGTGTTAAATGGTGTGCAAGTTGTGTTCATGATTTTGGTGTAATTGTGTAAATTTGAGTTCTTGATTTAATAAGCAGTTTGTGTTCATGATCTTTGTTCTAGATCTTGGTTCATGATTTGCGATTAAGATAATGAAACTATAACATTTGGAGCCAAAATTTTGGTAATGGTAGCAGTTTGTGTTCTTCATTTTTCCTGTTGGTTTATGATTTAATGGTAGCAGTTTGTGTTAAATGGTGTCAAGTTGTGTTCATGATAATTTTGGTGTAATTGTGTAAATTTGAGTTCTTGATTTGATATGCAGTTTGTGTTCATGATCTTTGTTCTAGATCTTGGTTCATGATTTGCGATTAAGATAATGATATATATAACATTTGGAGCCAAAATTTTGATTTTTTCAAGTTTATGCTTTACTAAACAGGTTCAAATTTAAGGCAAAATTTTAAAATAATTCAATTGTTATTTTGAAATTAGAATTTGGAGCCAAAATTTTGATCCAAAATTTTGAAATCGCCTAATTAATTAGAAGCGGGTACCAAGAATAAGGTACGATTCATCTTCTTCCTATACCCTCTTTTCTCTCCTAAAAAAAAAAAAAATACTGCCAAGAAAACACAATAATCAATTCTTATATCACCGTTACTCTCAAAGCCAGAATCATTTTCTTGTACCCATTGTTACTCAAGAGTCATGGGAATTCAACCCATTGTTGATAATCATCTTTTGCTTCCTGCTGATAATGAACATGATGATAACAACATAGACTATGAATCCGAAAAGTATTCTGATGAGGAAGATCTAGATGCGCCTGGAACCAACCAATCAGATCGGATACTAGCTAAGAGAGGCATGACCAGGCTATTTAATTTTCGCATGAAATATGGCAACCCTGGAGGAATAAAGCTCAAGGTAACCTTCGATGCATTGAATAGGGTATCAGGGTTACACAGAGCACTGTTTACGAGTTTTTTAGGAGATCTGGTTCGTGAGCATATAGGTTTGAAGAATCTTTCCTGGAGGAATGTGAATAAAGAAGAAAGAGATAAACTATGGACTGACATCACTGTACATATATACTACTCTATTTTTTAACCCAGTACTACATAATTTTATCTATGCAGTTACATTATGTGCAACTAATTAACAACATTGTGTTAATCTTTGCAGCGATATTTTGATGTTGACGTGACATTCAGAAAATTGGTAATGACTCGTCTTGGTAAACTGCTAAGGACTTTCAGACCGAAGCTCAGAGAAGAATACATTTTGCCCCACCTAAATACACCTTCCAAACTGAATGAAGTCCCGGCCAAGTATAGTCGATTTGTGAAATCAAAAGACTGGGTCGAGTTTGTAAACAACACGACCACCGATGAATACAAGGTTTTAATTAGTCATCTTTATTTAAGTCTATATGTCATTTCATAATTTTCAGTTTGCAGCATTACCACATGTAAACGCCTTATGATTTTGTGTTTTTAGAAGATAGCTGATAAAGCTAAAATGTCGCGTTCCAAAAATATTTATCAGCATAAAATGGGACGAGGTGGATATGTTTATTTGAAAGAGAAAATGGTAAGATCACATGTGTATGCACCTTCATATTTTCGTTTATCTTGTTTTAATTAACTTTACATGTGTATGCATTTGATGTTTATTAGATCAAAAATAAAGAGATTGAAGCAGATGAAGAACCCCCGCGTGGTATAATGTGGTTGAAAGGAAGGGTAAACAACGATGGCGAATTTGAAGATGATGAGATCACATCAGTGGGAGATACACTTGTAAGTTTGACTGCAAATTCTATTATTATGCTTATATACCAGCAGGATTAAATGTGTACTAGCAGTAGTAAATTGTGTACTAGCAGTGGTAAACACTAGCCATATTTGTAATTGAAGTTCATGAGCATCACTAACTCCATCTGAGCAGCATTCACACAAATAAGAGCATCAGTTACTCTAACAGCATCCAGAAGACTTTTAATCCCAACATTTCCTATATTTTTTTTTGCAGAAAGAATCTGATGACCAGATCAAGAAATTGTCCAATGAGATTACAGAAACAAAAAGAATACTTACTCAACTGATGGCACAGTTGAGTCAACAAGGGGTGCAGTTAAATTTGTCATCTCAATTGCCAGTAGCCTCAAATGCAAGCCAACAAGGGTCTACAGATTCCCAATCGCAAGGAAATGTGTCTCCAACAAAAAGAGTACCAACATTATGTATTTCAACATGTATATTGTTATTCTTTTGTTTATATAATGTAACGTGTTTTACATATACATATAGGAACCTGCTAAAACTGTCGGACCTGAGAAAAAGCCTAAGTCACGACAAAACGGGCCTCCAGATTCCCAATCAGAACAAAATGTGTCTCCAACACAAGCACTGCCAATAGTATGTATTTCAACATGTTTCTTGTTATTCTTTTGTTTAAATAATTTCTGATATATGTACATGCAAAAATTCTTTTTTAAGCCATTTAACTGCAAACTGTGGCATTTAAAGAAATCAAATATCGCTGCTTTGGGTACATACATGTGTTTTTTCAACGTACATATATATAATTCTTGATATATAATTCAATGTTTGATACAAGCGTCGTCTTTTGTTACTACAGGTTACACTGCCAACTACAATGCAAAAGAAAAGTGACAACAACTGTGGACCAACAGCACCATCGAAGCGCAAAAGTAATGTCTCTATTGAAGCCCTAAAGCAAGCTATGCCGGCGAAGAGTCAAAAGTCTTTAAATTATGGTACTTGAGAATTTGATTATGTACGACATTACAATTGTATATTCTGTTCAGTTATATACATTCGAGTTTTATTCAATTTCAAATTTCTTTTTGTTTATGATTCTGTTTTATATATATATAATATACTCATTCCAGCAGCACTAGCATAGTACTAGCAGTAGCAACTCTGCTCCAACAGTACTAACTTAAAAATACCAGTAATAACCCTGTGACTAAAAGATGCAGTCATGTATTATGGTCACGCTTATCAACAATATTGGTCACTCTTTGTTTAATTCGATGTGTGACTAAATATTACAAAAGGCCACACAAACATAAAATTCAAGTGGCCATTGGATGATCAATAGTCACACAAAATACAAATTTCTTCACCTTAAACAGCATATGGTCACACTTATTAACACTTTTGGCCACTTTATGCTTAAGTGTATGTGACTAAATACCCAAAACAAACATGCTTTGTGTGACTGAATATTACAAAAGGCCACACAAACTAAAAATTCATGTGACCATTGGATGATCAATAGTCACACAAAATACACATTTTTTCACTTAAAACAGCATATGGTCACACTTATAAACACTTTTGGCCACTTTATACTTAATTGTATGTGACTAAATACCCAAAACAAACATGCTTTGTGTGACTAAATATTACAAAAGGCCACACAAACTAAATATTCATGTGACCATTGGATGATCAATAGTCACACAAAATACACATTTCTTCACTTAAAACAGCATATGGTCACACTTATTAACACTTTTGGCCACTTTATGCTTAATTGTATGTGACTAAATACCCAAAACAAACATTCTTTGTGTGACTAAATATTACAAAAGGCCACACAAACTAAGAATTCATGTGACCATTGGATGATCAATAGTCACACAAAATACACATTTTTTCACTTAAAACAGCATATGGTCACACTTATCAACACTTTTGGCCACTTTATGCTTAATTGTATGTGACTAAATAACCAAAACAAAGATGCTTTGTGTGACTAAATATTACAAAAGGCCACACAAGCATAAAATTCATGTGGCCATTGGATGATCAATAGTCACACAAAATACACATTTCTTCACTTAAAACAGCATATGGTCACACTTATTAACACTTTTGGCCACTTTATGCTTAATTGTATGTGACTATATACCGAAAACAAACATGCTTTGTGTGACTAAATATTACAAAAGGCCACACAAACTAAGAATTCATGTGACCATTGGATGATCAATAGTCACACAAAATACACATTTCTTCACTTAAAACAGCATATGGTCACAATTATTAACACTTTTGGCCACTTTATGCTTAATTGTATGTGACTATATACCGAAAACAAACATGCTTTGTGTGACTAAATATTACAAAAGGCCACACAAACTAAGAATTCATGTGACCATTGGATGATCAATAGTCACACAAAATACACATTTCTTCACTTAAAACAGCATATGGTCACACTTATTAACACTTTTGGCCACTTTATGCTTAATTGTATGTGACTATATACCGAAAACAAACATGCTTTGTGTGACTAAATATTACAAAAGGCCATACAAACTAAGAATTCATGTGACCATTGGATGATCAATAGTCACACAAAATACACATTTCTTCACTTAAAACAGCATATGGTCACACTTATTAACACTTTTGGCCACTTTATGCTTAATTTTATGTGACTAAATACCCAAAGCAAACATGCTTTGTGTGACTAAATATTACAAAAGGCCACACAAACTAAGAATTCATGTGACCATTGGATGATCAATAGTACACATTTCTTCACTTTAAATAGCATATGGTCACACTTATTAACACTTTTGGCCACTGTTTTTTAAATTGTATGTGACTAACTTGAAAAAAACAACACACGATGTCTGACTAAATCATCACAAACGTCACATTTATTATATTTTCGTGTGGCCATAGGATGGGAAATAGTCACACATACTGATGAATCCAACAAAACTTGTGCCTAATTAGTCACACATATTCGGGTTTTGGTCACTCTTTTTCGATGAAAACGGCCACAAACTAAACAATGTGACTATATGATACCTACGGTGGCGCGACTTTTTGTCACACACACCCAAAAAAACGTGTGTGACTATATGCATATAGTCACGCATTTCCAGTGTGACGATAGGCAGAATCTGTACCAGTGATTTCAACTCGTCCATCTTGTACAACAGCTTGATTCCTTGTGTTGGATGAAGTGCGGAGACGATTGTTGGATTTGTTAGAGAATTTGCTGAAAGCACGAGCAATGAGTGCAAATCCTTCATTCAAAGAATTGAATTCATCATCTTCGTCACTGTTTGTATTAGTGTAGAGCATGGTGTCAGTGTTGTCGTAGGGGACTAGTTAATTTTCGGTTGATTGTTGTGTTGAATCATTGCGAAATGAGTTGGGTGGAAGAGGTTTGTTAAGGATAGTTAAGATGATGTTGCTGTTGGACATAAGCCTGGTTTGACTGTGGAGGTGGAGCAAAGTGAGATTGAGCTATCAGTGCCAGTGAGTTTGGAGTTGTAGAAGGTGAATAAGTACCACGAAGAGCTCGATCTTTGTCAACCTCAGATTGATGGTGTCTCAGATAATCATACAACAAACCATAAGATGCATTGTGTAGATTTTTGGCTTAACGAACAAACGTGACATATTTTTGCCAATCTGGACCGAGACAGCTGAGAAACTTTGTGTTAATACAAATATCGTCTAACAAAATGTTATTTATATTTTATGATCTTGGCTATATTTTGTTAATGACAATTATAAACTTTATATTTAGCAAAACATAAATATAGTTAAGTCTTTTACATATATAGTCACAAGTTTTTCATAAACACATAACATCATCTACATGGTACATATATAGTCACTAGTATATACATGTTACATATTTATATACATTTTACAAGTTGCATTCATATACATTTTAATCTTAAATTAGGAAATGTATTATGACATCATGGCATGCATCACTTTGAAATCTTTAGGAGATTTTGAAGATCAATTGAAGATCATATTAATATCTTGTTTAGATCCTTACTCAATGAAAAAATATGGAAATATCTTGGTTATATTTGGTGAAGATTTTTGAAGATTTGTTGTCAGGTTCCCACGGAACCAAACAGGTACAAGGACGGATCCATGTTTTTGGATCCGTCCCATCCATGACTTGCCAAGGCAGTTGGCCTATAAATAGCAAGCCCACATTCATGTTTTCTCATCACTCATAAGCATAAACAACATCATACATTCTCTCATTCTTATCTAACCCATTCATATTTCATATTTCATTTTAAGTGATCTTTCTTTGTAGCAAGAAGATCAAAGCATCACAAGCTTCAACAAAGCGTTGCAAGACTTGTTAGTTAGTCACTGTGTGAATTTGTTGTTTTTCACACATCATTGTTTGTACCAAACAATCATAATACCTCTGTAGTGATCGGTTAGTATTTTAGTCCACAAAATACGTAGAGTATCGGGAGTGGTTGTACCCTTGTAAAAGAACTCGGTATTTAGCTTTGTACCGGAAAAAGTGTAAGCGACGTTTGTAAAGGTTTTCTCCGCCAAGAAGGGAGCTTGTTTTTTAGCGAAGAAAAACTCTCGAGTTAGAGGCTCGGGGAGTGGAGTAGGGCTAGAAAGAGAGTCCTTGTAGACCGAACCACTATAAACAATCGTGTTATGGTTTGATCATTTCTTTCTTTACTTGCATGTTATTTATTGTTTGTTATTTGCATTAGTTGAATTCACACTAAGTATTCAAAGCAAATAAATTTTAAAATTGGTAAAACTATTGAACCCCCCTTCTAGTTTTCCAAAATTGGCATCAAGAGATACGTTACTCAAGATTCTTAAAATATATTTTATTTTAAAACTTGGAACGATCCATGGATTTTGAAAACTTCAATGAAGGGCAATCTATGCAAAGACCACCACTATTTGAACCAAATGGTTTTATATATTGGAAAAACTGCTTTGAAACTTATGTGAAATCAAAAGACTTAGATCTATGGTATATTATTATAGAAGGTGATCCTAAAGCTATAATAAAAGATATCTCAAGTGGTCGGGATGAGGATACTTCACTTGCTCGTCATAGTGATAAGCAAAAGAAGTTGATTGCCAAAAATTGTGAGGCAAAAATTGTACAACCCCAACCCGACAAGGGTAGAAGTATCACATTATGGTGACATATCAAAGCATACATAATAAACAGCAGAAGTTTTAACATAAATAATCAAAGGAGTTAAGTCAACATGACTTAAATCAATACATAAGTTCAAGGGAAAGGAAATACTCCAAATTTAAGAACAATGAATCCAAGTCTGACAAGGTCATGACATAAATAAATGGTAACTAAGATGAGTAGGGTAAAGTCTCCACACAAACTCAACTCTCAACCCAAAGAAATCCCCAGATCCTAGCTTAGATACCTGCCGCAGGAAAAGAAAATGCGGCTGAGCTTAAAAAGCCCAGTGAACAGATATATATAAATGAAGCGGAAGATAAGGAACAAAGAATAAAATATGGTGCATTGGGGAAAAGCATAAGGTATAAACAAACTGATAACAAGAGAAGGAAAAATCAGTAATCTACCACAAGCCCAAACAAATCAAATCATATCATAGTAACCATTGGATTCGGAGGGGTGACCTCGGAATACCAAAGGTAAAAGGAGGGGAGTCCTCAGTAACCATTGGAGTGATTAGCTCCTAAAATGTGAAGACGTGGATTGCACCCAACATCAGATACCAAACAGATCACAGCACAACATACACAAAACATACCTAGGAGTCACAACGAAACCTCCTTTTTGCTTTGATCTTGAACCGAACAGCAGAGAAATAAAAAGAGTAGCAGTCGAATGTTTGAGTAGAGTTTTTAGGGTTTTCAAGTGTTGAAAAATATTCGGTATTAAAGGATGAGAGAAAACGTGTGATTTGATTAGAGTATAAAAGGAATGGATAGATTTTTTAGGGATCATGATTATTTAGTCTTATCTCTTCTTGGTCCTAGCCGAAATTTGATAGTAGACAAAATAAAATGTCGCCTATTTAGACTAGATGTAGAGAACCATATGTTTTTTGATCTTTAATTATAATGTAAGGTTTTTATTAGCTTAATTTCTTAGGTAACTTAGGATGTTAATTTCCTTAGGTTAGATTCAAATAATATTCATTTGTATGATTTTATAAATTCTTAAAATTTCAAAATTAGAGGGGTATTTTGGTCGTTTTAGATTATGGAAATTTTAGGGTTTTACAACTCTTCCCCTCTAAAAGGAAAATTTTGTCCGCAAAATTAAAACGAGAATGGAATGAAGGCATACCAGACTACGAAAAGAAATGAGGATAACTTGTTCTTATCGATTCCTCGGTCTCCCAGGTAGCTTCACAAATGGAATGACCTTGTTTCTCGTGACTCGATCTTGTCGATCCAGAATAGCTTTGGGTTCTTCCGGAAGAGACATATCTGGCTGAATCTGATCAAATGGATAGGATACCACATGCAAATGATGATAGTTGTATCCCCTCAGAAGAGATACATGGAAGACGTTATGAACATGCGATAACTGTGGAGGTAGAGGCAAGCGATAAGAAACCTCCCCAATACGTTCAAGAATCTCAAACGGTCCAATAAATCGAGGACTAAGCTTTCCTTTAATTTCAAAACGTTTCACACTTCTGAATGGCGATACCTTAAGAAATACACGATCCCTAATCTGAAACTCCAAATTACAACGATGCTTATCAGCATAACTCTTCTGTTTAGCACGAGCCTCTTTCAGATTCTCCTTGGCAACCGCCACCTTCTCATTAGTGATCAAAATAATTTCTGGACCCTCTATTAAACGCTCACCCACTTCATTCCGACAAATGGGCGCCCTACACTTCCTCCCATACAAAAGCTCATAAGGTGCTGCCTTGATGCTAGCATGCCAACTATTGTTATAAGGAAACTCCACCAACCACAAGTATTCACCCCAATTACCAGTTCACTCCAATGCACAAGCTATCAACATGTCCTCCAAAGTCTGAATGGTCCTTTCTGACTGACCATCTGTCTGTGGATGAAAAGCTGTGCTAAACTTAAGACGTGCACCCCAAGCATTATGTAGACCTTTCCAAAAACGAGAAGTAAACCGCGGATCTCTGTCTAACAAAATCGATGATGTAGTACCATGAAGTCTAATACTAACACGATAATCCATACGAATAGGTAAGAAATGAGAAGACTTGGTTAGCCGATCAACAACCACCCAAATCGCATCATGTCTTTTTTGAGTACGAGGTAACCCCATGACAAAATCCATGGAAATCTAATCCCACTTCCAGGTAGGAATCTCTAAAGGCTGCAACAAACCACTCACCCTCTGATGCTCAATCTTGACTTGCTGACAAGTCATACACTTAGCTACAAAAGAAGCTATGTCTTGCTTCATACCATTCCACCAAAAATGCTGCTTAAGGTCCCTGTACATCTTGGTAGAACCAGGATGATTGGTGAATGGGGAACTATGAGCCTCTGATAGTACAGCCTCACGTAGCTCAGGGTCATCCGGAACACAAAGCCGATCTTCTAACCATACTATACCAGAGTCATCCACCCTGAACTCCGATTGTTTACCCTCTTGAACATTCTGAACCACAGCCCAAAGCTCCCCATCATCCTTTTGAGCTTCCTTAATCCGCAGTATAAGATTAGACTCTACCTTCATACTACCCCAATATCCGTCATAACCTCGTACACAAAGCTCAACCTCCAAAATCTCCAAGTCATTAAGAATTCAAGGTTCAATCTCAAGGCTTGCTATCATACCAGATTTTCGGCTAAGTGCATCAGCAACAACATTAGGTTTGCCCGGATGGTATTGAATGTTCGTGTTATAATCTTTGAGGAGTTCTAACCATCTTCTTTGTCTCATGTTAAGTTCCTTCTGGGTGAAGATATACTTGAGACTCTTATGGTCAGTAAAGATGTCACATGACTCGCCATACAAATAGTGTAAAACCCCAAAATTTATATAATCCGAAAAGACTAAAATACCCTCCGAATTTGAACTTTTAAGAATCTATAAAATATATAAGTAATCCTTATTGAATATAACCTTAAGTTACCTAAGTATTTAAGTTACATGTAAACCTTACATTATGTAAATAAGAAGTAACGAATAAATAAAATTCTACATCTAAAGATTAGGCGAATTATTTTTTTTTAATTTTTTTTTTACACTTGTGATCTCCAAACTTTCGGCCCAAATTGCTAAATAAGAATACATTGAACTTGGTAAAGCCTAGCCCAAAATAACCCTTTCACTCCTTGTCTTGGCCCATCAAAACAATACTCGGCTTACTCTTTTTTTTTTTTTATATAACCGAACCCTAATCTTCCCCATTCTATTATACGTACAAAAAAAAAAGAGAAAACCCTAACTATCAAAATGGTTCGGCTCCTCCATTTTTCTGCTGCTGTCGATCAAGAACAGCCACCAAAAGGCTTAAATCTTTGCTAATACATTGAACCGTATTGCTATTTGGAACCCTTATTTCTTCACGACTGATATGACGGTTTGTGACGCTAATAGTATTAGCTAAAGCTTTGACTATTCTGTAAATTTGATAAATGAATGTTTTCTCGTGAGTACTTGGGCAAATGGTCATTGTATGACTTAATAGTACATTGGGAGACGAAGAAGAACATGAGAATCATTCTTGCACTTTGTAAGAAAATTTGACGATCACTTGTCCATTCTGAGAGATTGATATCTGTTGAGACAATGGTTTTTCTTGATTGAGAATATCTCTTAAAATCCCGCAAATTTTGAAACTATCATCGAATGGTCAAGACCGATAACAAAATGGTAAACTGAAATCTTTTGAACCTTGCATCAGAATTCTGAAAGATGTTTACAACTTGCGTTACCCTTGATAAATTTCGTGACCGGAAAGAAACAGCTTAGTTTGATTGAAAATGGAGTTTTGAAAGGCTGAAATAGAAATTGCTTCCATACCTTCAGACGGAATAAATTTTGAGACATTTCATAAAGAGACTCGGTTATCCCCCCTTGCAACACAGAAGGTTTTGCGTATGCATCAAGACAACTAGAAATGCATCAGAAGTATTACTTCACTACCTGACCTAGAGTTGACAACAGCGGTGACTACCCTGAAGAGTGAAGACATTCCTTACAAGACAGAAGTGTTGGCGATGCAGAAGAAAGACGGCGAACCTGGAGCTGATGAAGACGTACAGTCTCACTTCCCTATTCATCTTGGTTGTACTAAGATGAATTAAGGGCGGAAGCAGACTGGATGATGAAGAAACTTAAAGATCGTGCCAGAAATCCACATTGCTCCATCACATTCCAAGAAGAACTGCAGGAGTCTCGACGAACCGGAACAAGTCCCGATCTTGGTTTCACTTCCCGACTGATGGACAGACGAAGACAGATTAACCGGACTTGAAGAGATTTGATGTTTTGAATGAACGGATTTCTGAATCAGACCTTTTACGTTTGGAAGAATTGATTCTGTGAAGACCGAAGTTATTGACGATTAGTTTTCATTTCCGTTGACTCCCTTAAGTTTCATGATATCGTGACAAGATCCTCTATTGATTTAAAAATTCCCTAGAAGCACTTCAGCCCCGTGCTTATTTTCATATGTTCGATGATGGTTTTGTTCTGAGGAATTTTGGTGCAATGTGGAAAATCTGATGCTTGTGACGGCGTGCCTTACTCTGCTAGACAATCTGGAAATTCCGATACTCTTGCGAATAGTCTTATTTCTCTCTTGACTATGACTTTGATCTGGTTGACTCTGAGACTGTAGAAGTACTAGGTGGATTAAGATAGGTTGTTATACTCACGACTCGAGATAAAGTATGATCATCATGAAGGCATATTTATGTGGTGCTAGTATTATGACGCCTGATCAACGTGATAATACTTACACCATATAACGTGCACTCATTGTGGCCATAGGATATCTTGGGGGAGTACCTAAGAAGTTTAGAATCTGAACTCCGTTGGACTATCCGTGATTAGTGAGACTTTAGGTTCATTCTACCTATGCGTATACTCTGTTTTCGTTCACTAGATATCCGGATGAGTTTGGACTCTCGTTTTGCATGCTGTTGTCCTCAGTCAATTTGATTTGAAATCTTGTTCGTATTCCATATGAGCTTCCTGAAGATTCTCCTATCGTCCATTTTATGTTGCATGGACCTTTCGATCAGATATCAACTTATTTTGTCTCCTTCTGAGAAATTTGAACCCACCTCGTTTTGATTTGAGTCATGAGAAACTATTTGGTCTGAAGATCTTTCTGGAAGAACCTCCTCTGGCGTGAGAATGTTTGTGATGATCTTTTGCGACTTGCTACGACTTCGTTTAACTTTGCGACTTCAATTTTCGAGGACGAAAATTTCTTTTTAAGAGGGGAAGAGTTGTAAAACCCTGAAATTTATATAATCCAAAAAGACTAAAATACCCTCCAAATTTGAACTTTTAAGAATCTATAGAATATATAAGTAATCCTTGTTGAACATAACCTTAAGTTACCTAAGTATTTAAGTTACATGTAAACCTTACATTATGTAAATAAGAAGTAACGAATAAATAAAATCCTACATCTAAAGACTAGGCGAATTATTTTTTTTTTATTTTTTTTATTTTTACACTTGTGATCTCCAAACTTTCGGCCCAAATTGCTAAATAAGAATACATTGAACTTGGTAAAGCCTAGCCCAAAATAACCCTTTCACTCCTTGTCTTGGCCCATAAAAACAATACTCGGCTTACTCTTTTTTTTTTGATATAACCGAACCCTAATCTTCCCCATTCTATTATACGTACAAAAAAAAAGAGAGAAAACCCTAACTATCAAAAAGGTTCGGCTCCTCCATTTTTTTGCTGCTGTCGATCAAGAACAGCCACCAAAAGGCTTAAATCTTTGCTAATACAAATCAAGGTAATCTTTTTCTTGTCCTAGATAAGCCATTCAAATTGTTCTTGAACCCTAAATCGAGCAATTGTTTTTCCTTTCTTCTTGTGTTACTACTGTTCGAATCAGAAGGAGAAGGAAGGAAGGATTTGTGGTGATTCCATCTTGTGTTGTTCGTGATTCTTCGTCTTGTCTTCAAGGGTATTCGTATCACTCATCTTTGTTCAATCCTTATTAGTAAATCTTATGTTCTAGTTGAATTATGATCAAAAGATTATAAGAATATGTCACATAAAATAATGATCTCAAAACCCTGAAAGTCTATATGTATAAATCGGAACAGGAGTATATGTGATGAAATTATTCGATTTGATTATGTATGACCTGTTATTAATCAACCTAAATATGTTATGGACTCACCTATAATGGTCTTGTGTCAAGAATTAAGAATTAGAATGATAAAACCCTAAGTTATGCATGAATCTGTGAAAACTGCTACTGATCTAGGAAAAGACCCAACTTAAATCGAATGTAACTAAATGATGTGAATGTGTTTTTGGGTGTTTTAAGAGTCTAAAACTAAGTTCAATGAAATAGCTACCTGAGAAAATTAATTTTGTAATTTTTGGAGGCATAGAAGGTTACTTTTTGATTTTTGGAAAATTATGTGTCTGATCGGATTTGTATGTCTGGAAAATTAGTCAGGGTTTATGATTCTTAATTTTCAAACCGTGTCGAGTTAGAAGGTGCCCTTTGAACTGAGTTATATTCAATATGTCTAATAATAGCTGGAATTTTTATAGATTTTTGTGAATTTATCTGAAGGGGTAAAAAGGTATAAACTTTTCGGGTGTTCCATCAGATACGATTTTGGAACATGTTGAGAAAATGGATTTTTAATACATACCGATACAACTTAATAAAATCTGGAAAAATTTCATAAAATACTTAAGACATTGTGGAACGTGTGTGAATTTTTGTAGATTTTATTTCGAAGTATTAACGTGATTCATAAATTATTGGAAACGTGTTTAATTCATAAGTGTAAAGGGCTGTTAAGGTTTATAAGTTATTAAATGGTGTTATGTGTTATCTTCTAAAACTAAAGGGTTTAAATCGTCACTCTTTTAAAACTAAAGGACCTAACTTGTGAACACCTGTAACTTTATAGTAATTACATTTTACACCCTAAATTTATGAGAATTGCATATTAACCCCTAAACTTATGATAATTACCTAATAAACCCTAAATTATGGAAACTACTTTATGAACCCTAAAATTTTGTAAAAGATATTATGAACCTTAAACTATGAATATGATCATCTGTAATACTTCGAATTGGCATACGGGAATGTTATAACTTAAAGTTACTAAATACGGAAACTTGCTATTTTTGGAAAGTTACCTAAAATAGAAAGACAAGTAAAATGAAACCTTACGATCATATGAAATTTATAAGAGAACTTATGATTATTTGTAGATCGGGTGAAGAGGGAGTGATCATCCATCTCTATTTCCTTCGTTGCTTTGATTTTTGGTGTGCTTTGTCGAGGTACAGATATTCTGAACCTTCTCACAGGTTTCTCATGATCTCTTTCATTTTTCTGATCTGTCAGCTTCTGTATTGATGCCATTGCTATGATCCCCTTACTTTGAACCTTTCATATGATTCCTCTTTGTTATAATTCCTGATATGAACTTTGTTATGAAACTTGATTCTGAGCCATCTGTTATAAACCCTTTGAAATATGAACTTGTTATAACACTCTGATTCTAACATGATATCTGACTCTGAATTTCCCTTGATACTTGACTCATTACCTTGTGACCTGCATATTCAAATCCTTGTATACCCTGAAGTTTCATTTGATAATATAACTAAATTGAAAACCTTCCTTAATGATATGAAAATGTTTTTGAAGAGCTTTTGAGTACGATGTTATACCAATTTTGAATTGATACTGCACTAAAAGTTTTATGAAAATTTCTTTAAAGACTATCTGTATAAAAAGGTTTTACTAAACATCATTTATTGAAAGTCACTGAAAGATGTTTTTTAAATACAAGTTTAATATGAAACCTTTGAATTAAAATCTTTTCTATGAACCTATAAAACTTTTTGATTATGAGCCTTTGATATGACCTACTGAACCTTGATTTGAACCTTATTCTAAACCTGATTATAAACTATTGTTTTGAAACTTAATTTGAAATTTGATATAAGTATTAATCTGATATACTATTTCTGAACCTGGACTTGAACATTGTTATAAACTCTGATATAAACCTATCTGATTTCTGAACCTCTGATATACACTTCTGTAACATCTGACATGAACCTTATAATCTGAACCTTTTGATATACCATCTGATTATGACATGATACTTGACCTTGACCCACAGTTTGATACCCGAGCCAACTCACTAGGCATGAGGTGTTCATGTCCTTGTCATTGATGCACCGATGACTTGACTCTAGGGTAGGAGAGAGATGAACTATCCCGTCCTTGACTTTATTTTATCTGGTGTGTATTGGTAGACTCTGGCCACCTGGGGCATATGGATGCATCCTAGATTTGCTCTGTCTCTGTTATCTGTTAGTATTTACTGGTTATATATATATCTCTGGTGACTGATGGTGTGTGCGATACACGTCTTTCACAACCTCTGGGAGCTAGCTACTCCATATATATTTGATACATGAGGACACCCCTCATATTATCTGGTTACTTGAGAGGCATCCCCTCTGGATTACTGATATGGTTACATGGTTATGATACTTCTGTTTCTGGGCTCGTGGTGGATTACTGTTTTCCCTTTACCATATACATTTACTTACTTTGTCCCTTATTATACCTTGCACTGTTTCCCTTTACCTTTACCTATTTATTATTCCCTATCCCTTTATCCTTACTCCTTTATTTACCCTTTAACTCTGATTATGTCTGCATGACCTATATTTCTGATACTCTGTACTATTCTTTATTGCTGCTTGTTACCGTTATATCTGTTCACTGAGCTCTCGTAGCTCAGCCGCATTTCTTTTCCTGCGACAGGTTTTAGTAGGAAGCTGGGTATGAGTGGAGAGTATCATTGGACTTAGAAGACTACACTGTGATAGATATTTTGTTATAGAGATGACTAGAAGAATTTTTATTTTTAGACTTAGTATTTATTCCTCTGTAATTCTGTATTTCCTTGTAAATTCTTGTAACCTTTGTACTCCTTTGTATTATTGAAGATGTATGCTTGTGTATGTTTCTAATATGTCACCATTATTGTGACATCTTTACCCCTGTCAGGTCGGGGTGTTACAAATAGTGTCTCCAAATTTTCAACGCAAATACAACAGCAGCCAACTCTAGATCATGGGTCGGGTAATTCTCCTCATAGGGTTTTAATTGCCTCGAAGCATAAGCAATCACCTTGCCATGTTGCATAAGAACACAGCCTAAACCCTTCTTCGACGCGTCACTATAAATCTGATAACCCCCAGAACCAGATGGAAGAGTCAAAATAGGAGCGGACACCAATCTTTGCTTTAGCTCTTCGAAACTCTTCTCACGTTCCTCCGTCCAAACAAACTTCTCACCCTTCCTCATCAGTTGCGTCAATGGTAACGCCAACCGTGAAAAGCCCTCAACCAACCATCGATAGTAGCCCGCAAGCCCCAGAAGTCACAGTAGTAGGTCTTGGCCACTTGGTGATAGCCTCAACCTTAGATGGATCCATGGTGATACCATCGGCGGATACAATATGACCAAGGAAAGCAACTTGGCTCAACCAAAATTCACACTTCGAAAACTTAGCATACAACTTCTGCTGCCGAAGAGTCTCCAAAACAATCTTAAGATGCTGCTCGTGCTCTTCCCTTGTCTTAGAGTAGACTAGGATATCGTCAATGAACACAATCACGAATTTGTAGAGATATTCGTGGATTACGCGATTCATAAGGTCCATAAATACAGCAGGAGCGTTAGTCAAACCGAAAGGCATAACCAAAAACTCGTAGTGACCATATCGAGTTCGAAAAGCGGTTTTGGTAACATCTTGCTCCTTCACCCAAAGTTGATGATAACCGGACCTCAAATCAATCTTCGAAAAGAATTTAGCCCCTTGCAACTGATCAAACAAATCATCTATACGCGGAAGAGGATAGCGATTACGGATAGTGATACGGTTAAGTTCGCGGTAGTAGATACGGAGTCGCATACTTCCATCCTTCTTCTTAACAAATAAAACAGGTGCACCCCAAGGAGAAACACTGGGTCGGATGAAACCATTCTCCAAGAGTTCCTGTAACTGCTCCTTCAACTCCTTCAATTTGATGGGCGCCATACGGTACGGAGCTTTAGAAATAGGTTCGGCACCTGGGATCAAGTCGATGTCAAACTCAACTTCTCTAGCAGGAGGAATACCAGGAAGTTAGTCGAGAAACACGTCAGGAAATTCACGCACAACGAAAAGAATTTCAATAATCGGACTTTCCAAGGATGTATCTTTAATGGATGCCAGAAAACCTTGGCAACCATGGGAAATCAGAGTTCGGGCTTTCATAGCCGAAATAATTTTAGCAGACTTGAGAGGTTGAGAACCATGATAGACAAAATCGGAGTGATTGACATCGCCAAAGATCACATTTCTGGCATGACAATCAATGGTAGCCCTATGAGAAGCCAACCAATCCATGCCCAAAATCCCATCAAAGTCAATCATATCAATAGGGTGTAAATTTGCCGGGCGAGTGCGATCATCAAAACGTAATGGACAATTCACAAATTCATGTTCGATGAGCACATGGTTTTTCATTGGTGTTGAGATAGATACACAATTAGTTAGTAGTGTTGGGGTTATATTAAGTTTCTTGGCAAATGAATTAGATACAATGGAATGTGTGGCACCCGTATCAAATAATGAAAAAACAGTACGATCGCCAATATAAAGAATGCCGGTAATAGTACCTGGTGAATTCGCTGCCTGATCACGAGTCGTAGCATAAACACGACCCATAGTAGGAAGTGGCCTAGCAGAGTTCACTGGTACAATATGTTTCTGCCGGAGATAATCCCTCGCCTTATGGGCAGTAGACCCACAATTGAAACATCCCCTCGTAGCCCTGTAACAAACACCCGGGTGAGGCTTTCCACAAGTAGCACAAGGTGGTGGAGGAGGTAAGGTCTCCGTAGGCCTTTTCTGACTCGAAGAACCTGAAGAACGACCCTGCTGAGAATCCCGAGTCGACTGATCCCTAAACTGATGCTGCTTGTTGTTACCCTAACCCTGACGGTCATTCCCATTCCTACCAGTAACCCTCTGATCCTGACCCCTGTACTCCTGTCGCCTCTAATCAAAACTCCGGTCCTGACGACCCCTGTGCTCCACACCCTGGTCCTGACGACCCCTGTGCTCATAACCCTGCTCCTGACGACCCTGACCCCTGTAGTTAATACGGTTACCATCTTTGTCCCTCTTGTTTGAACCTCCATCAGCATGAAGTAACTCTATGTTACAGGCCGCGTCCGCAACTAGTGCAACATCTATGTAATCAGTATTCACAATCCGGTCCAAAACCCACTTTTTTAGTCCCCACTTAAAGTGCCTAGCTTGCCTCTGAGCATCACCCGTAACCGCCGGTCCAATGAAACTAGCTAACCTCATAAATCTCTGCATGTATTCTCCAGATGACTCCCGATCAAACAGATATATAGCTCCATACTCACGCTCGTACCTTTGCTGCTCAGAGAAAGGAAAATACTGCTTATAGAAGATGTCATGGAAAGTCTCCCATGCATAAGTGTCAGCAAAATTCTCTCCCTTAGCCTGAACATACACCTTCCACCAGCTCAACACATCACTTTCCAACTTGAAGGTAGCCAAACGCGTCTTGAATTCGTCACTACAACCCAAGACCTTGAACAATTTCTCCATATGAGTGATCCAATCTTCTGCCTCCGTGGGGGTGGCAGCAGATCGGAAAGAAAGAGGCTTAAGTTTGGTGAACCTCTCAATTCAAACATGTATCCCGGTAGGTGGAGCCCCACCGCCACCTGACGAACCAGTACCATTCCTGATGTCTACGGTGATTCTGGTCATTAATTCAGCAGAGAGATTCGGGAGAGAATTAGCAAAAGCGTTGGCTATCATAGCCTCGAAGTCAGGGACATCCCCACCATCACCATTTCTACGCGTAGTCACCATCTAAATGATCATCAAAACAATTAGAAACAGAGAGAATAAGCACGAAAGGAAAAGACGAAACAGACACCTAGTGTCTACCCAAATCCTCACCAGTCAAAACCTAAGCTCTACGGGTCAAATCCTAGGGTCCATATGTTCACAGGCCATGACTTATGTACTACAGGTCGCAACCTGGGCTCTGATACCATAATTGTAACACCCCAACCCGACAAGGGTAGAAGTATCACATTATGGTGACATATCAAAGCATACATAATAAACAGCGGAAGTTTTAACATAAATAATCAAAGGAGTTAAGTCAACATGACTTAAATCAATACATAAGTTCAAGAGAAAGGAAATACTCCAAATTTAAGAACAATGAATCCAAGTCTGACAAGTTCATTACATAAATAAATGGTAACTAAGATGACTAGGGTAAAGTCTCCACACAAGCTCAACTCTCAACCCAAAGCAATCCCCAGCTCCTAGCTTAGATACGTGCCGCAGGAAAAGAAAATGCGGCTGAGCTTAAAAAGCCCAGTGAACAGATATATATAAACGAAGCAGAAGATAAGGAACAAAGAATAAAATATGGTGCATTGGGGAAAAGCATAAGGTATAAACAAACTGATAACAAGAGAAGGAAAAATCAGTAATCTACCACAAGCCCAAACAAATCAAATCATATCATAGTAACCATTGGATTCGGAGGGGTGACCTCGGAATACCAAAGGTAAAAGGAGAGGAGTCCTCAGTAACCATTGGTGTGATCAACTCCTAAAATGTGAAGACGTGGATTGCACCCAACATCAGACACCAAACAGATCACAGCATAACATACACAAACCATACCTAGGAGTCACAACGAACCTCCTTTTTGCTTTGATCTTGAACCGAACAGCAGAGAAAAAAAAAGGGTAGCAGTCGAATGTTTGAGTAGAGTTTTTAGGGTTTTCCAAGTTGTTGAAAAATATTCGATATTAAAGGATGAGAGAAACCGTGTGATTTGATTAGAGTATAAAAGGAATGGATAGATTTTTGAGGGATAATGATTATTTAGTCTTATCTCTTCTTGGTCCTAGCCGAAATTTGATATTAGACACAATAAAATGTCGCCTATTTAGACTAGATGTAGAGAACCATATGTTTTGTGATCTCTAATTATAATGTAAGGTTTTTATTAGCTTAATTTCTTAGGTAACTTAGGATGTTAATTACCTTAGGCTAGATTAAAATAATATTTATTTGTATGATTTTATAAATTCTTAAATTTCAAATTTGAGTGGTATTTTGGTCATTTCAGATTACTAAATTTTAGGGTTTTTCGAAATGATGCTTTTACAATGCTCTACCTAGAAAAGAGTATAAAAGGTCTTTAGTGCAAAACCTTAAAGAAATTTAGTAATCTTAATAATCATTCATCAAGGAAACTCACAAGTCAAGGATACAAAATTGATATTCTTGTTCAACAATTGAACAATTTGTTATCCCTGAAGATGAGACCATGATAGTGCATTTGCTCGGTTTATACTATCATTATTCTCTAAAGCACTTGATGATATTTTTGCAGTAAGAACTTGTCAGAATTCCTTAGAGCACTCCATCCGAAGTGGAGAGCAACATGACGGCCATTGAAGAATCCAAGATCTTTCAAGCATGTCACTTGACGAGCTAATCGAAAATCTCAAGGTTTATGAAATGGTAATGGAAAAAGATTCGGAAATAGTTAAGGGTAAAAAGGAAAAAGTCGAATCCATTGCCTTGAAAGCTAGAGTAGACTCAAGTGATGATAAAGAGTCTAGTTCGGGTAGCGAAGATAAAGAATATGCCATGGCCGTAATAGATTTCAAGAAGTTCTTTAGAAGACGTGGAAAGTTTGTAAGACAACCTCGAGAAGACAAAAATCCTTTCGGAAGGATCGTGATGACAAGAAAGGAAAGGGGGAAAGAAAATATTTTAGAAGCGGAGATACAAGTCATCTAATAGGAGATTGTGCTAAGCCACCCAAGAACAAAACTCAAAGAGTTTTTGTAAGTGGTGCTTGGAGTGACAGTGAAGATGATGACTATTAGGAATATAAATATTCATATGAAGGCTCGGTCACCCCGAGCATCTATTTAGCATCTACATAGCTCGTAGGCTTATTTATATTAGCTTAGCAATATTAGTATTGGTATTACTAGTTTAGTCGTATTTGTATTTGTGGAGTGGGTCGGGGCTTTCCCACTGTCAGCTCACTCCACACCCACTAGGGCACCAATATTAGAAGTATATAAACCCTTCCCACACATGGGAAGCGGTGGAATTCTCATTCACATTAATCTAATTTTTCTGTTTTGGAGTTTCTCCCACCTCTCTCTAAAACTTCATCTCTCTAACTCTAATATGGATCTAGTCTTCCATAATCCAAGACCACCCGAATCATCCACACAATCAACATGTTTATATTCTACAATTGGTATCAGAGCCATGGTTAGGTTCTATTGATTGTGTGCTTACTTTGGTTCGAATAGTAAACGTATCTCTATTCAAGATTTGAGTTGCTGTTTTTTTGGTTATATTTTCTGTTTTCTTTGGTTCGAACACTAGCATACTTATGTTTGGTCTTTAACTATTCAAAGGTTCCTCTTCAGCCCACTTGTGGTTATATGGTCAGTTTGGTTTGCTAGTGGATTTGACTTTCTTAACGTTTTTTTTCTTCTTGTTGTTCGAACTTTTGGGTAGTTCAATGTCTTGCTTGGCTTATTACGTGGTTATTTCTTGACTACGATTTGGTGGTTCTTTTTATTGTGTTTAAGGTGATAATGCTTATTTCTTGTTGGTGGTTTTGGTTGAAATCTGTAAGGTGTTCGTGTCATGTTCATAGTAGCGGTTTATCACTGCTTATGTGTTCTTGGCAGCGGTTCTTTGGTATTTTGGTAGGCAGTTTGGATAGTAGCCAAAACCGGAAAGAGACGAAAACTGCTGAAAAGGACGTCTTGTCCAGTTGTGGCAGCGGTTTGGGGTGTATTTGTCATTAGCTGTTTGTCATATTGTCTAGCGGTTTAACCTATAGCGGCTTAGTTTGTGGCGGCTCTGGGTTTAGCGGCTTAAACATTCAGCGGCTTAACAATTAGCGGTTCTGCTCTCAGCGGTTTTTGTACTTAGCGGTTTATCATTTTAGCGGGTCTAACGACTGGAGCAGTATTCCAGAGGTTTGTATCCCGTTGTTTGATACTAGCGGCTTGGTTCTATTCAGCGGGTTGTTTTGTCGGCTTGTGGTGTGAAACAATGGAGCCTGTCAGTTTGTCGTGTTGTGGCATGAATACTAATGTAGACTACGATGTGAACTCTATTTCATTTTGGTTGGACCACATTCTTATATCACGTGAAAGTTGATTACATTCTTGAAAATGTGACAACATGACAAAACACAACTTGACAAATGAATATTAAATGTACCTTTTACATTCTTTTGGCCAACGCTGAGTCACGATCTTGAAAATGTGAGGAATTCTTGAAAATAATCACATTATTATAATAAGAAGAATGATAAAAATGACATAATCACATGAAGTCAATCTTGGTTTAGATGTGAAACATGTGATCTGATGTAACCATGTGATAAGACAATCACGTGAAGATTTTTCTTGGTTTAGATGTGACATACCGACAAATTAAAAAATCACAAAATGACAAAATGCCAATGTTAAAAGGGAGGCAATTGAAAGGTGATGAGGGGCGAAGTTTAATGAATAAGTTTGGACCGGGTTCTAAAAAAATTGAGTGAGGATTGATCTTGGGCTCACCAATTGAACCATGTGCTTCATTTGATACTTGTGGGCTGGACTTGTAAACACTTGAAACTGGGCTGATATTGTAATGCACATGGGCTGACCGAAATTTATGATTGTGTTGGGCAGCGAATGTGATAATATTATACGTAAGGTTGTTTGACCTTAACATTGACTATGCACTGGACTGTATTTGGTGGATCCAGATGATGGGAGGTACTTAGGTTGTTATAAAACGCCACGAGTATACTCATGTCACGGCTAGTATTTGGGTATATGAGTATCTACATTATTACAAGTGGTGTGGGTGTGTCAACCTTGTCCTAGTGATGCCTACGATCTGAGTGAGCCTGCGATTTGATAGTTGCAATTTGAGTCATTGTTGACTAATTACAACTTGATTAATTGCGAATTGACAAGTTGCTATTTGACTTGTTGCAACTCGACAGATTGCGATGCTACCAGTTGCGATTTGACGTTGTGAGTTAACACTTGCGATTTGAATTATTGCGATATGGTTGATTGCGATTTGACTAGTAGCAACTTGACAAACTGTGACTTGACCGATTGCGACTTGATCAAGTTGAGATTTGACTTCTGTGACTTGAATCTCGAATATTAATATTGCACTTCACTATTAGGCTATTCGTGATGATTTCACGGTTTCTCTTGTAGATTTTAGAAAATCCCGCGAAAGATTCAATTTCTCGGTTTAAATCTCAAGAGTAGTAAAATCCCGTCAAATCAATTTTGGACAAGTTGGTGTGACATGGATTTTTGGCATAATAAAACTTACGGGGTTTGACTATCTTTTCGGGACAAGTTTGTGCTTCAAGATCGGCAGGAATTGGGAAATTATGGTAAATTGATTGGTTTGTTAATTCACGGGTTGGTGTACTTAATGTCACTAACATCTCGGGGTGGATGGATGCACGATGTTTGATGACTCTTGCTCGAGCGTATTTAAGGTGATTAGACTTGGATGTTCAAGAAGTGGATATATACAATAAAGGATGGAAGGTTGGGTATACATCTCTACCTATATTTAAAGGAGTTACGTTGTTGTGCTCAATATAGGTCCTAAATCACAAATTTAGTGCAAGTATAAGTCGTGAACTTGTCCTTTATCAAGCTTCATCAAGTGATTGTTGTTTCTCAAGCTTCTAATGGGATTGTAGTACCAGATCTTCTCAAGAGGTGGTCAGACTTAAAGACAGGAGGTGATTTGTTTAGAGACGTGTTTTAACCTTTTACTCACTCTTAAGTGTAACACATTTCATCAAGCGGTTTTGGTATGGTACGAGCCTCAATGAATTGTTAATCTGCTAAACCATTGATGAAGAGTCTAGCAAGGGGTTACTACAAGAGAGTCTTTATCACCATCTTCTTTGCAGTAGTTTTATCTGTCTCTTTCCATGTATTGTGCCTGACAAATTCACTAACATCACGGACTCTCAGCTTTGGCAAAAAGGGTCATTTCATGCCCTTTTTGAGGGGGAGAATTAGTGCGAGTTTCCTAGCGGTTTCGTCTCCAGTGATGTGAATTTTAGCGGTTCCGGTTACAGTAGGTCAGATCGTATCGGTTTAGTCTCCAGCGGTTTGAATCTTTGCAGTTCCGGTTTCAGCAGGTCAGATCGTAGCGATTCAGGATTCAGTGGTTCAGTCTCCAGTAGGTTGAATATTAGCGGTTCCAGTTTCAGTGGTTTAGCTTTCAGCGGGTTGGCTCTTAGCGACTTTCCTAAGATTTCAGCAGTTTGATACTTACTGTTGTGCAGTTTGTTCTTGAATTTGATTCCCGATTAAATCTCAAGAACTGTAAAATCCTGTACACAGTACGATAACTATTCCATGCACTGCACCAATAACATCCAAGCAGCTGGGTCAGACAGCTAAGTTTGTTTGGACTGACTATGAGTCTTGGGCTCTACTAAGAATTTGAGCATGTTTCTTCTCCCTTCGACTATTCAACCGCACAAAATGATCACGAAGTTAATTTGGTATTCCTTGCTTGAGGGTGAAGTTGGATGCCACGAAAGAGTCTACCTATTTTATCTTCAAATCGGGGATGGTTGGATGCAGGATTTCAATGATAACTTGCTCGCGCATATGATGTAAGTTGAAGACTTGGGTTATCTAGTTTCCAGAAGTCGGGGTGGATGGTTGAAGACCTGGTAAACTATCACTTAAAGGAGATACATTGTAGTACTCAGTGTCACACGTAGAAGATGTTGTGGATAATCGCAAGATGTGATGAAAGTCTCATACTTTGTCAGGATAACATTAAGCACTTAGAGGCTTGACACCGTTCTTCCAACAACAATGCAAGCGTAGGTAACAAATTTGAGTAATTCTACCTCATGTTCAATATTGGTATATCGGGCTTCCTTCATCAAGTGGTCACAAATAGTGGTTTGTGTACGAGGTTGGTTAGTTAGACAAAGAGTTTAAAAGGTGTGATGTGATCTGTAATTCTCAAGATATTCTTAACCCAAACTGATGTTCACCAAAACCAAATCAGTCTTGCCACTTCAACCTGTTACTATCTCACGGTTTCTTCTTGGTTTTGTAAAATCCCGCGAAAGAACTTATTTCTCGGTTTAAATCATAGATTTGTAAAATCCCGTGATGATGGGATATGCGCTCTTGACCATGATCGGGTTAAAACCATTATCAAAGTTCAGCTATAACTTCACAAATGGCTAGATCAGGGCATTTAATCAACAAGATGTGACTACGGGGTTAGTTCAGTATTATTTATTTGAGGCTGAAGTGAAATTTCATGAGTGCGTGCACTTAGTATCTGAAGATATCGGGGAGGTTCGATGAAGATTCTTCGAGATCCTTCTTCAAGCTTTCAATACAATGACGAGGACTTGGATATCTAGTTATTTTTTCTTTCTCCCTATTACAAAATAACTATCACTTGGATATCTAGTGATGATGGGCTATGCGCTCTTAACATGATCAGGTTAAAACCATTATCAAAGTTCAGCTAAACTTCACAAATGGCTAGATCAGGGCATTTAATCAACAAGATGTGACTACGGGGTTAGTTCAGTATTATTTATTTGAGGCTGAAGTGAAATTTCATAAGTGCGTGCACTTAGTATCTGAAGATATCGGGGAGGTTCGATGAAGATTCTTCGAGATCCTTGTTCAAGCTTTCAATACAATGACGAGGACTTGGATATCTAGTTATTTTTTCTTTCTCCCTATTACAAAATAACTATCACTTTAAGGAGTCACGTTGTAGTGCTCAGTGTCACACGAAGTTGTGGATATCCAAGAGGTGATGTACCTCTTATAATTGATGGTTGGTTGGTTGAAGAGTATAGAGTACTTAGGGATTCGATGTTGCACGAAGTCTCTACACCGCTCTTTGTCACGCATTAGTACAAGTTTAAGTCACAAGTTCGGGTTATATTACTTCAGTATCAAGTTCATCATATTGGGTTTTCTCCATCAGTGGTCACGACATCAAGCCGACAGAATGATAATGGGGTTGGTAACGAGTTAGATGAGAGATGAAGTAAAGAGAGAGTAATGACGTCTGTACACATCAGTGCAGGCCTCACTCTTCAACATTATGCCGTCTGAATACCTCAGTTCAGGCCTCGTTCCTCAAAGAAAAGAAAGGTGTACGCTTCAGTGTGCTTTATCTTTGGAAGAAGAGAAATCTTCTTATTTATGGCCATTCTCATCAACAAGTTTCACGCTCTTTCCGTGCTTATTCAGTCATCAAGTGGATCGGCGCATATTGGAGTATACTTTTATTCACATATTCAACCAAAAATTGCAGTTGACAGGCATATGCAATTTTTAAGGGGGGGAAAGGGTGAATAAACAACATGTCAGTCTTCAAGAACCGTCAAGTGGAGCTACTTACAGTTGATGGTATTCATATTCACTTGTTCAATCATCAAAAATTGCAGTTGGCAGGCATATGCAATTTTTGAGGGGGGGAAAGGGTGAATATGACTCTACATGTTGATTGATGATTGAGAAATGGTCATACGACTCCTGAATACGTCAGTTCAGGAGTCATGCAAACCATGTTTCTCCAACACTACTTCTTCCGTCTATCAAGGTGTTGAAGAACATGGTCATGGAATGCTAATCGACATCTTCTCAAGGGCTGATTCAATCAGTAACAAAGGGTTTCTAGTCAATGCTTCATGTATACGTCATCAGGCTACATGTACACATAATGATGATGATTCCGATTAATCGTAACCATCATGGGGGAGAGAAATGTGTACACCAAGGACGCACAAAAGGTTCACGTGATCGAGCTTAATCGTGTATCCCGGTGTTGAAAAGCCGCAGAGATGATCAGTGGTTCAACTTGTCACCTTGGTATTAACGTTTCAATGTTACGTCATGGTATGATTAATCTTAAACATCAGGGGAGAGAGAATGTGTACATCAAGGACGCACAACAGGTTCACGTGATCAGGGCTTAATATCCAAATATGGATACATTCTATAGATGATCAGTGGTTCAACTTGTTACTTTGGTGTTATACTAAAGACTGAAGAAGGTCGAGTCTTCAGTCTATTCTTCATTCTCGATTGGGTGTTATCATCTCATGTGTATGCTGCGGGTTGATGGGTTACATGTAAGGTTACTGGAAGGCATTTGGTGAGATAAAGGCGGTTGGTATTCTGTTCCTCCATATTGGGCAATCTTGAAGAAGGTCGAGTCTACAGTCTTCTCTACATTCTCCGCTATGTGTTAGAAGACTAAAGACGGCGTGCATTCGGTTATCTAAAGACTTCTTCATATTATGGGCGTTCATATAAATTCTTTCTTCTATTATGGGTGTTCGTCAGAAAGGTTGTCAGATTGGGGGAGAGCACTAATTAAGGGAGAGTGAAAAGCCTGAATTAATCCCTAAGTTAAATGTGCTCACGTTACTCTTTAGCAAGTCAAATGATGGAAGCGGAAAAAATTCAGGATGCTGAGGAGTAATGGTTTTTGATTCATATCCTTGTATATATTTTGCTTCTTACATTCTTTTTTCATACCTTATACCATTTTGTAAATAGATATATAGAAATCTTACTAATTGTAAATAGAGAATCATAAATCCAGAAAAACCCATAAAAATTGAAAATTAGAAAAGACCAAAAATAGTTTCACCTAGGCATGTCTTCTGTTTTTCGATAACATTTACGGACTTAGAAATGTCATTCAATAATGGCACGGGTCCTTAAATGAAGCTCGAGCAGAATTTAACATGGATGGTTAAAACATGTCTAAATGGCTTGCTATTACTTCAGATAGCAACCCGCGCTTCAAAATGGGGAAAGCACGTCGCCAAAAAGACGGTTGTTCCTCCAACTGGGTGAGGTTCACCTGGGCATGGTTTACTTTATATCCATGTTTCTTCGATCTGATGTACGTTTCAGTGCATCATTTCTGGTAAAGGAAGAGAAATCTTCTTTGCATACAAATAGTTTTCATTCTGTGATTCTTCTGAAAATTATTTGTAAGACACTTGGTGATTATGTGTTGCTTGAAATTCTTTTAGACTTGGATTGTGCATAAAATTTGTCACTCAATCAACGACTACAAATCTTTAACTAGAATACGGGTCATTGATTGAGGGGGAGAGTGAATTCAAATTTTATTTCATCAAACGGGTTTCTTGATTAAGTCATAACTCTTTGAAAAGGTTTTGTAGCTAATGGGGTATTAGTTGAAGAGGAAATTGATTAAATACATCAAATGATCAAGTGTGTTAGTTGCTAGAAAGTTTAGGTCATTATGTGCAATTTGATTATAGTATCCTAGCTTCATATAACTTGAAGGTTCATTTGTATCTCTTTGGAATCCTCGTTTAATCCCCTAGATACATTAAAACTCAAAATCTGAAAGAAGTTAGAAAACCCTATGTGTTTGATGTTCTTGAATGCTCCACTGACATTTGTATGATCTAAGTGAATGAGTCTCAAATGTTGCTTGTCGATTGCTGCTTAATTGTTGTTGATATTGTGCATATGTTCTCAGGATTCGCTTAGGTATATTGCTATCATGTTAGAATCATGTTCCTAAGATCCTGAGTTGAATATTGATATCTGTGTGAATTGCCATGTGCATGATTTCTAATTGCTCTTCATGCTAGATAGTAGTTTGACGTATTTCCTGACTGTGGTTTGATTAAATGAATTTGGTATTATAATGTGGCAAGCTGCTGAAGGGTAGCTGTTAAGGAATAGTGTATCTGTATGTATGCATATCTGTGTTGATATTCTTATGCAGATTCCATTGCCAAAATGAATGTGCCAGTTCCCATTCTAACCATTTGATCAGACGATCAAACTCCATTGATTGGCTCGAAATTCACCTCAACAACAACGTCGGCAACAACAACAACAACAACACTTTCACCACCGCCACCACCATTCATCTATTTTGGTCTCGCCAAGTGGGGATCAATGACATTTGTGAAAGATTTGTTGGTGGATGGATAATTGATGTTGAATACTAACTCAGAAAAGTGGGTGATTACATCATCTGCGCAAAAAGGTCAATATCATTTGTGTCATAATTGTCGAATTATGCATAATAAGCAGTGAATCTCCTTCTTAGTTTAAGGGGGAGCATAGTATGTTCCATTATCAGAAAATATTAAATCGGACACATTTTCTCCCACATTTCTCTAACTTATTTAAATCAATTGGGATCACAAATCTCAAATGGTTTGAAATTTTTGATCGGGGGAGAGAATGTGATTTAAATATGAAATCTGATAAAATGTGATGTTTTGGACATGAATGTAAGCTCTCTCATATGTGCTAAACTCTTTCGTATATCGATGCACATATTGAGGGGGAGCAAATGTTTTATGGAAACAAAAAAGGATTTGGCATCGCAAGAGATCGTGACTCAGACTTGACAAATGAATTGACGATAGCTAAAGTCAGTAGTCGAAAGGACATGTCCTGTACGGGTAATAATTTCAAGCCAGTTTATCTGGTGATGTAAGCGTGTCTCGCAAAGGACGTGTCTGAGTAGAATGTACCGATTTCGAGCGATTTTCCTTGAATGTGATCTGGACGGGTAATAATTTCAAGCTAGTTTACTAGTGATGTAAGCGTGTCTCGCGATGATCATGTTCTTGAAAAATCAATCAATTCAAAAGTGCGAGCTTCACCCGACATGTGCAAATTTATAATTAAAACACTTGAGCACGTGTTGAGGGGGGGCATTTGAAAAATTCAAAACTCTCATGGTGTTACTAAAATGTGTTTCTTAATCATGAACACTTTGAGAGATTTTTCAAAGATTTGGTTTGGCAATCGTGGAAGTACACCAAAGACCGACCATTTTATTTAATGCATGGAGTTATAAGGATGGTAAGGTTAGGCTCAAGTTCCCACGATCCCGCCAGAGCCAGAGGGATCTACCCAGGGACAATCCACTAGTTAGTGTAGAAGTCCTTAGGTATGATTAAAAAAGGAGAAAAGTGGATAAGGGAAAAGTGCAGACTGAAATGGAGCTAGTACTGGAACAAACCCAACAAGGTACTAGTTATGAAGTCTCGGTAAGCACTGAAGGGGTTGAAGAATGAAAAAGAATTGTAAAGATAAAGGGTGAAAAGAAAGAAGCCCTCCTTACAAACTTAGGCAGAAACCGGGTCAATTCATATGCTGTCAGAATCACTTAGTTGATTGCTGACATTGAAGACAAAGTATCATGGACCTAGTGATACGCTGCACAACCCTCCCTAGCTACTCAAGGTCCCTCAAAGGATTCTTGTTTCAATTGTCACGGAGTTCAATACATTTCTATCGTCTCTCTCACTCCGAGTTAGATGATATTGAAAAGGTGGCAGTTCTCTCCTGCCTCCGCTCACTAAATCAAAACGCACTATAGAGTCTAGAGCCACGAGATTCATCATAAGATCTCATAGGAACACAAATTATCTCTACACTGGTTGTTCAACATTAAGGACACCAGTTGTAAACTTATGAGTCCTACGCAGATCTTAGCAATCTGCCAGAACATTTATGAGAGAATTTACAAATGTAATTCTCAATGATTGAATGGAAATTCCTGCCAGGGTCAACATCAAACAGCCCTGAAGGCAGTTCACTTCGGTAATTCTTTATGGATTACGCTTGGTGGTCACGGCGGTTTCAAACGGTCTACAGTCGTGGAGTGATCTCCAGCGACTCACCTAATCGTTGATGTGCTATGGTTCGATCTTAAAAAGCCCTCTGTGGGTTTTCGATTAGGAACGGTCTTGGTAAGGATTAGAGAGAGTTTTCACACTATGCTGTTAACAATCTCAAAGTCCAACCTGTAAGTACCAGTCGATTTGTTGCTAACTGTCGTATGCAGGAACTTCTGGCGATTGTAGCTGTGGAATGCTGTAGCTGGTTGCTGTTGTAGCTGGTTGCAGAAAAGATGCCAATCCATCATCACATGTTCACACTTTGTCATCAACATAATCAAGGGAATCATGATAATCTAAAAGACCTTCAAGACTGCTTCCGCAAATCTGAAGCTAAAGATCATGATCCAGAAAAGTGTGAGCATGTCGACACAACGTACACAATCCATTACCACATGTTCACTCTACTCCTTCATCATATTCAAAGATGTCATGACAACCTAAAAGACCTTCAACACAGCTTCTGCAAACTCTGATGTTGAAAGTCATGACCCTGACTAGAGTGAGCATGTCGGCTCAAAGAATAACACAACACGTGGTGACATACTGCTGAAAGATGACTTGAAGACAAACGTTGGATGATGAACTCAAAGAATTCTCAAAGATCATCCAAGACAAAGAATAGTCATCAAAAGATTACTGCTAAAGGCACAAAGATACAAGACATTGAAGAATCAAAGACTACGAGCTATGACATCAAGTTCAGAAGACAGAATGCTAGAGTTCAAATTATTATTTCCGGGGTGACCTCCCTTAGGGGGAGATTGTTAGGAATATAAATATTCAGATGAAGGCTCGGTCACCCCGAGCATCTATTTAGCATCTACATAGCTCGTAGGCTTATTTATATTAGCTTAGCAATATTAGTATTGGTATTATTAGTTTAGTCGTATTTATATTTGTGGAGTGGGTCGGGGCTTTCCCCACTGTCAGCTCACTCCACAGCCCACTAGGGGCACCAATATTAGAAAGTATATAAACCCTTCCCACACATGGGAAGGGGTGGAACTCTCATTCACATTAATCTAATTTTTCTGTTTTTGAGTTTCTCCCACCTCTCTCTAAAACTTCATCTCTCTAACTCTAATATGGATCTAGTCTTCCATAATCCAAGACCACCCGAATCATCCACACAATCAACATGTTTATATTCTACCATGACGAAGAGCCTAAGAATGACGAAGTTGCTCTCATGGCTCATGACTCAAACGAGTTACACTCTGACTCATCTTATTCTTCTATTGATGACGACACCTTACAAAATAAATATAACAAACTATGTGAACTTAGCTTAAAAATCATTAAAAAAAGAATAAGTTTTTGAAAACTAATAAGGAATTTTTAGAAAATGAAGTTTATGAGTTAAAAGAAAAAGCTAAACGATTAGAAAAGAGTAAAGCTATTGAGGAGGTATGTATATCATGACAAGAGCTTAGACTTGAATTACAGAAACTTAAAATCACACATGACACACTTATCAAACAAAACTCTAAACTCAAAAGATTTGATAAGAATATTAGTTGTGTAGATGAAATAATGAAAATCCAAAAATTAGCACATGATAAAACTGGACTAGGTTTTATGAAATTAGGAGATTTGAGTAGTCTAAAGAAACAAGCCGAAAAAGTAAAAGAAACTGTTCTAACAGTCTCAAAAACCCATAGATCAGACGGAACCAAATCTTTGGTTCCTCCAGTAGTTGAGAAAGGATCCGTGGGAACTGTTGCTGAACAAAAAGCTTGCATATCGGCTCGTACATAGTTCGTTAATGTCACAAAGAAACCTAATACTAGTTCAACTGTAAATAAACAAAAACCAGCTATTACTATAGGATTAGGACTTGCTAAGATTGAATTTAGGAGCTAAAACTACTCAATAAAGACCTAGGACGACTATTCCTAAACGCCCCTTTCCAAGAAGCAACTACAACACACAACATTATTATCGAAATAGTTGGAACCAAAACTTTCCTAGGCATTATCAAAATCCCAACTACATGCCATGGAACCCATATCCACCATTCCCATACATGAATCAGGTTAATGGGATGTTTAACCAAAATGGACCCATGAGATATTGGGGACCAAATGCTTGAGTTTTTCTATAACTTAGGCATGCTTGAACGTCGGTTTGGAACCAGACGAGTGGATTAAAGATAGCAGTTGTTCAAGGCACATGATGGGAAACAAGAGCCTCTTCTAAACCTACCAAGAATTTGATGGAGGTAATGTTACTTTTGGTAGCAAGTTAAAAAGAAAAATCGTCGGAAAAGGTACTATCTCTCATGACCCTCTCTCTATTGATGATGTTGCTCATGTTGATAACCTAGGATTTAACTTGCTTAGCATTAGCCAACTATGCCGTAAAAAGTATGATGTCCTCTTTAGTGAAAACGGAAGTAACATACTAAAAGACGGTATAACCATAGCTAAAGGTGTTTTGAAAAATAACGTATACGTTATGAAAATAGATAAAACATATAAAGATAAACTTTGCCTCACCTCTCTTGACGACACCTCAACTCATTGGCATAGACACTTAGGCCATGCCAATATGAGACTCATCCAATCTCTACATCTAAGGAACTCGTTAGGAACCTACCCAAATTGAAATATGACCAACACTTTTGTGATGCTTGCAAAATTGGGAAACAAGTTCATAATAGCCATACGGCTAAAAATATGGTGTCTACATCTAGGTGTCTAGAACTTTTGCATATGGATTTATTTGGTCAATCCGCTATACAAAGTTATGGAGGCAACTTCTACACTTTGGTCATAGTAGATGATTATTCAGGATACAATTGGACTAAATTTTTGAAAAGTAAAAATGAAGCTTTTGATAAATTTGAAATTCTTAGTAAGAAAATTCAAAATCAACTAGGAAGTAGCATTGTGTCAATTAGAACGGATCACGGTCGTGAATTTGATAATGAAACTCAATTTGGAGCTTTTTGTGATGCTAATGGCATAACACATAATTTTTCAGCTCCTCGTACTCCTCAGTCAAACAGTGTAGTAGAACGAAAAAACCGAACTCTCCAAGAGATGAGTAGAACAATGCTTAATGAACAAAACTGTAAAACCCTAAAATCTAAAATGTGTAAAATGACCAAATTGCCCCTACAAGTTATAAAATTATTTAAAAGTTTATAAAGTACCGAATCATTCCCAAACTTCAAGAAACGAACAGGATATGATACCAAATAATTTTGACAACTCCTTTTAACATTCTTACAAGTTACAAAATTACCAAAATGCCCTTGGATAAACCGAATGAGATATATATCATTTTATTCATGTTTTAAAAAGGCAACAAAATGCATTTAATTAAGAAAATCAATCAAATTGTTTCCCTAACTATATTCCCTTGATTTATGGGCTATCCCCCTCCTCTTAAGCTCGGCTCTATCCCATTTAAAGAATAACAAAACACAAAACCCTAATTTACCTAATTGTCGCCTAGAACAAAACACACAAAATAATTCTCCCATCCTTCATCCGAAATTCTGGAGGTGCAAGCACATTTTTATGGTGTTAGTCGTGGTCCAAGGAAGTGTTGAAAATTTGCTTTTGGCCGTGGGTCTCGCTCGTTTGATCGCTAGAAATTATTTTTCATTCGATAGGTAATATTCCAAATCTATTTATACGACCCTTCTAAAATCCTTTAATCATTTTTCTCATGTTCCTCATGTCAAATATGCTCTGTGAAAAATGTTCCTAAGGTCGTGGAGGCTGTGGCTCGATCGCTAGGAGTTTTTGGTTCAAAAACCCACTCGATAAGGTGTAAATTGCTTTCTGCTCATCCACACGTTAAATCCTTGATTTAGTATTTTTCCTATGATCCTTTGGTCTCATATAACTCAGATAAAATGATCAATTCGATCCATGCACAATCTATGAATTATTTGTGAATTAAATCTTAAAAACGTGTATAAAACCTAAATAATTCAATCCGAATTTTTGAGGCTTCATATCTATTTTATTTGGACTCTATATGATCATAGTAACCTGAGAAAAATGCTACTTTGAATTGTTAAGGCCTAACATAATTATTTTTGATTTATTTTGTTTACCGGATTTAAGAAAAATTAATAAGAAAAGAAATAAAATGTGGATCGAGCTAGGGTTTGGAATTAGGGCTTGATTTTGACTAATTAATGATGTTATAATGATGAAATAATGATTGGGTAATTGTTTGTATTTTTAGGGTTAGGGTTTTGATTATATAAAGTGTTATACGATTCTATTTAAATTATAAGGGGGGTGTTTTGTAACTTTTAAAACTCAAGGGTTATTTTTAGAACTTAATTTGGGCTATGTATTATTCGAATAAAATATAAGTTGGGGGTGTCATGTGTAATTTTTATATTTAAAAGGACTAAAATGGTTATTTTAATAAAGTATAATTCGATTTTAAAAATAATTAAATAGAGGGACTAAATATGTAATTTCTGGAAACTTAGGGTGGATTTGAGTAATAAATTATATTCAGGGGGTTATGTGCTATTTTGGTAATTTAAGGGCTTAATACGTAATTATTGATAATTAAAGATTGAAAATGTAAATTAAAGGGCTAAATATGTAAATTAATTAAATTGAGGGACCTATTGTGTAAATTATGGAAACTTGAAGGTACATCCGAATAACTTAATAAATTAAGTACTAATTGTGTAATTTTGATAAACTAAGGGTTTAATGTGTAATTATGGATATTATAAGGTTTAAAGTGTAACTTAATAATATAAAGGGTGTAAAATGTAAATCATGAAACCTAAAGGACTAAATGTGTAATTCTGATAACTTAAACAGTAAAATGAGTTATTTATGATATTTTCACTTTAAACCTCCATCTCTAGTATTTTACACTTCAAACCCTAGAATATGTAAACTTGTCATGTTTAACCCTAAACTTTGATAACTTGTTAAAATACACCCTTAAGCCATAATATGTTTCGATAATGACTTAACCTAAATGAGGATATGGAAATCTTACTAATTGTGGGAACTTTCTAAATATGGAAACTTTCTAAAAATGGAAACTTACTAAATATGGAAACCTGCTAAAAATGGAAAGTTACTTAAAATGGAAAGGTTTGTAATTCTTTTCTACCCCTCTAGGTGTGAAGAAGGAGAGGACTTGATCTATCTTACTCATTTGGTTTGTGCTTTGCTTTTGGAATAAGGTACAGATATTCTGCTCTTTGAATGAGGAGCCTTCGTTCTCCTATTTTTGATTCGTATTAGGGTTTCCTAAGCCATTGGTATGTTCCCTACACTTTGATATGAACCTTTGGCATATGAACCTTTTGATATGAACCCTATGATTTGGACTTTGATATTTGAACTATGACTACATGGACCTTTGCTTTGATTTGGACTTTGACATTTGACCCCAGTTTGATACCCGAGCCAAGTTCGTTTCCTAGCCATGAAGGTAACATGGCCGTGTCTGTGATGCACCACTGGCATGACTAGCGTGTAGCCCTAGTGATTTGGTTACACCATCCCCATTTTGATTATGATATGCATGCACATTATATGATTTATTATGGCCTATATGATTTTGTTCGGGGGGCGAATGGATGCATCCTAGGTTCGTGTCCGTGTTCGTGGACAGTTCGTTTTGATATGATGTGGTGACTGGGGATGGGTGCAATCCACTCCTTTCACAAAGTTCGGGAGCTGATCACTCCAACTGGTACATGAGGACACCCCTCATATTATCGGCTTATTTGAGAGGCATCCCCTCTACATGATTTTGATATGATTATGATATGATATGTGATTTGTTTGGGCTCGTGGTGGATGACTGTCCTAACCTTTACTCTTGTACCTTATCTATTTTATCTCTTTCATTGTGCTTCATTTGTTCGTTTCCGTTTATTATATATCTGTTCACTGGGCTTTTTAAGCTCAGCCGTGTTTTCTTTTCCCGCGGCAGGTATCTAAGCTAGGAGCTTTTGGATTATGCTTTGGATTGGATGAGAGTTAGATGGAGCTTTGACCTTAGATGACCACCTTTATCTTATGATTTTGTTTGGACATGGATTTCCTTTGTATTCGTATCTTGGATGTTTCTTTATCTTTCGAACCTATGTATTATTCAAGTCGTGTTGACTTGACTTTTCCTTATGTATTTGTTTAAGACTTCCGCTGTGCTATTATGTATTCTTTGATGTGTCACCATAATGTGATACTTCTACCCTTGTCGGGTTGGGGTGTTACAATTATGGTATCAGAGCCCAGGCTGCGACCTGTAGTACATAAGTCATGGCCTGTGAGTCTTATGGACCCTAGGATTTGACCCTTAAGGCTTAAGTTTTGACTGGTGAGGTTTTGGGTAGTCATAGGTTCTGTTTCGTCTTCCATTTCGTGCTTATTCTCTTATATTGTTGCTAATCGTTTCCGAAATCATTCAGATGGTGAATACACGACATCAGGAATATAATGGAGGGACCCCTGATTTTCAGGCTATGATAGCCGCTGCTGTGGCTGCTGCTATTCCTCAAGTGGTGACTCAGGTCACCAATAATATCAAAAATGGGGCAAGTTCTTCTGGTGGTGGCGGTGGCGATGCTCCACCCGCTGCTCCACCAGTTGGTATCCATGTTTGGATGGAGAGGTTTAACAAGCTCAAGCCCCTCTCTTTTCGGTCAGCTGCCGTTCCCACTGAGGCAGAAGACTGGATTATCCACATGGAGAAGATGTTTAAAGTTTTGGGTTGTCCAGATGAGTTTAAGACGAGATTGGCTGCATTTAAGTTTGAAGGCGATGCACAGAGCTGGTGGACAGCTTATGCTCAGTCTCAGGAGCAGGGTTTTGAGGAGACTTGTACTTGGGAGGATTTTATGGGTATCTTTTATAAGCAGTACATTCCAGTGGCTGAACAGCAGCGATATGAGCGGGAGTATGGGAACATCCGTCAGGGGGACCGGGAAACGACTGGGGAATTTATGCAGCGGTTTATGAGGCTGGCCAGTTTTTTCGGGCCAGAGATTACGGGAGATGCTTACCGTCAGGCTAAGACATTTAAGTGGGCGTTGAAGAAATGGATATTGGACCGTATAGTGAATACGCATTATGATGATGTGGCTGCGGTTGCGAACGACGCTCGCAACATTGAGATGTTGCATAGTGATGGTAGTGGTTTTAATAAGCGTGATAGGGATGGTAACCGGGTGCATTACAGAGGACAGAATCAGCAGGGACAGGGTCAGGATTTCAGAGGTCGGCAGGACCAGGTATCCGAGCAGAGAGGTCGACAGGACCATAGGTATGATCAGCGTGGTTGCCAGGACCGGGACTACAGTCAGAGGCGACAGGATTCTCGGGGTTATGATCGGCAGGTTTCTGGGAGGAGTGGGTACAACAACAACAACAACAACCCACGTCAGTATCGTGATCAGTCTACTCGGGGTGCTCAACCGAGTCATCAGTCGGGTTCTTCTTGACAGAGGAGGACTAGTGAGGCGTTACCTCCTCCACCGGTTTGTGTCACTTGCGGAAAATCCCATCCGGGGGTTTGTCATAGGATTACTGGGGGATGCTTTACTTGTGGGTCTACCGAGCACAGAGTGAAGGACTGTCCGCATGAGAAGCGGGCTGCAGCAGCAAACTCGGGTAGGCCGGCTCCTACTTCTGGTCGGGTTTATTCTCTTACACGTGATCAGGCGGCAGGCACGTCAGGTACCATTACCGGTTATCTTTATATTGGAGATCGTATTGTTTTTGCTTTATTTGACACCGGTGCTACACATTCTATAATATCTAATACGCTTGCCAAGAAAATAAAAGTAACTCCAACACCATTGAATAATCTTATATCTATCTCTACTCCTATGAAAACCCAAGTCATTATCAATTGTGAATATGTGAATTGCCCGCTAAGGTTTGACGATTGTGTTCGTTCGGCTAATTTGCTTCCCCTCGATATGATTGATTTCGATGTGATTTTGGGTATGGACTGGTTGTCTTCCCATAAGGCCACCATCGACTGTCATGCCAGAAGTGTAAGCTTTGGCGATGTCCATCATCCGGACTTTGTTTATCACGGTTCTCAGCCTTTGAAATCTGTTAAACTTATTTCTGCTATGAAAGCGCGGACCCTAATCTCTCATGGTTGCCAAGGGTTTTTGGCCTCAGTTAAAGATACGTCTTCTCAGGGATCTGATGTTAGTAGTGTTCCCATTGTTCGGGAGTTTGCTGATGTCTTTCCCGAAGAGCTTCCTGGTCTTCCTCCAACCAGAGAAGTTGAATTCTGTATTGATCTAGTTCCCGGTGCTGAGCCTATCTCTAAGGCTCCGTACCGAATGGCACCCATTGAATTGAAAGAATTAAAAGTGCAGTTAGAGGAGTTATTGGAGAACGGTTTTATTCATCCTAGTGTTTCTCCTTGGGGCGCTCTTGTGTTATTTGTTAAAAAGAAGGATGGTAGTATGCGCCTTTGTATTGATTACCGGGAGCTCAACCGCATTACTATCCGTAACCGCTATCCCCTTCCGCGCATCGACGATTTGTTTGACCAATTGCAAGGGGCAAAGCACTTCTCTAAGATTGATTTGAGATCGGGTTACCATCAGCTTCGTGTGAGGGAACAAGATGTTCCTAAGACTGCCTTTCGAACCCGCTATGGTCATTACGAAATCCTGGTTATGCCTTTCGGCTTGACCAATGCTCCGGCCGTTTTTATGGACCTTATGAACCGGATTTTCCATGAGTTCCTCGATAAATTTGTCATTGTCTTCATCGATGATATCCTTGTCTATTCGAAATCCGAGGAGGAGCACGAACAGCATCTTCGGACTGTGTTGGAGATTCTTAGACAGAAGAAGTTGTACGCGAAGTTTTCTAAGTGTGAATTCTGGTTAAGTCAGGTCGCTTTTCTGGGTCACATTGTTTCTGCGGAGGGTATCACTATGGACCCAGCGAAGGTCGAGGCTATCACTAAATGGCCTAGACCTACAAATGTGACTGAGGTGAGAAGTTTTCTGGGGCTCGGGGGTTATTATCGTCGTTTCGTTGAGGGTTTCTCGCGGCTGGCCTTACCATTAACACAGTTGATGAGAAAAGGGGAGAAATTTGTGTGGACTGAGGAGAGGGAGAACAGTTTTGAAGAGTTAAAGCAAAGATTAGTGTCTGCACCTATCTTGACCCTTCCGTCAGGTTCGGGTGGTTTCCAGATTTACAGTGATGCGTCTAAAAAGGGTTTGGGTTGCGTTCTAATGCAACACGGGAAAGTCATCGCCTATGCTTCGAGGCAACTGAAGCCGTATAAAGAGAATTATCCGACACATGATTTGGAATTGGTTGCAGTGGTTTTCGCTCTTAAAATATGGCGGCATTATCTATACGGCGAGTCATGGGACATTTTCACCGACCACAAAAGCCTCAAATATATCTTCACGTAGAAGGACCTCAATATGAGACAGAGGAGATGGTTGGAGCTCCTAAAAGATTACGACACCCACATCCAGTATCATCCCGGCAAGGCAAATGTTGTTGCCGATGCTCTTAGCCGGAAATCGGGTATGGTCGCTAGTCTGAACTTTGAGCCTCGGATTCTAAATGATTTGGAGATTCTTGATGTGGAGTTTTGTGTTCGGGGTTGTGACGGTTACTGGGCTAGTCTAAAGGTTGAGTCCAATCTCATCCTGCGGATTAGAAAAGCCCAGAAGGATGACGGTGAACTCTGGGCTATTGTGCAGAACGTAGAAGATGGGAAGCAATCTGAGTTTCGGGTCGATGAGTTCGGTGTGGTATGGTTCGAGGATCGTCTTTGTGTTCCTAACGATCCTGATTTGCGAGAAGCTGTTTTGTCAGAGGCGCATAGTTCTCCCTTTACTATACATCCGGGTTCCACCAAAATGTACCGAGACCTGAAGCAGCACTTCTGGTGGAGCGGCATGAAACATGATGTGGCATCTTTTGTAGCTAGATGTTTGACTTGTCAGCAGGTCAAGATCGAGCACCAGAGAGCCAGTGGGTTATTGCAGCCGTTAGATATTCCGACTTGGAAATGGGAGGAGATCGCTATGGATTTCGTTTCGGGATTACCTCTTACCAGAAGGAAACATGATGCGATTTGGGTGGTTGTTGACCGACTGACCAAATCTGCTCATTTCCTCCCCATTCGTATGGATTACAGTGTCAGCAGATTGGCGGAGATTTTCGAGCAGGAGATAGTTAGACTACACGGTATGCCTACTGCTATTATTTCAGATAGAGATCCACGTTTTACATCCCGGTTTTGGAAGGGACTGCATAGAGCTTGGGGTGCACAGCTTAAGTTCAGTACAGCTTTCCATCCTCAGACAGATGGTCAGTCAGAGCGGACCATCCAGACATTGGAGGACATGCTGCGGGCATGTGCGTTAGAGTGGACGGGTAGTTGGGACGAGTATCTTTGTTTGGTAGAGTTCGCTTATAACAACAGCTGGCATGCTAGTATTCGGATGGCTCCTTTCGAGATGTTGTACGGACGGAAATGTAGAGCACCCGTTTGTTGGAACGAGGTGGGAGAGCGTGCTATTGAGGGTCCGGAGTTGGTTCAGATCACGAATGAGAAGGTAGATGTTGCTAGGGAAAAATTGAAGGAAGCTCGGGCTCGTCAGAAAAGCTACGCGGATAAGCACCGTCGCGATTTGGAGTTTCAGGTGGGTGATCGGGTTTTCCTTAAGGTTTCACCATTTCGGGGAGTCAAGCGTTTTGGAATCAAGGGTAAGCTGAGTCCTCGATTCATCGGACCATTCGAGATCCTGGAACGTATTGGAGAGGTTTCATACCGTTTAGCTCTACCTCCCAAGCTTTCGCATGTGCATGATGTATTCCATGTATCTCTTCTACGGGGATACAACTATCATCCTCTTCATGTGGTATCTTATCCTTTCGATCAGATTCAGCCCGATATGTCTCTGTCTGAAGAGCCGGAAGCGGTTCTGGATCGCCAAGAGCGAGTTATGAGACGTAAAGTCATTCCGTTCGTTAAGATCCTTTGGCGGAACCACCCAGAGCGGGAAGCTACCTGGGAGACCGAGGAGTCTATTCGAGCTAGTTATCCTCATTTTGTATTCTGATCTGGTATGTCTCTATTTTGATTCCGTTCCTTTTCCTTTCTACTTCTTTGCAAATTTCGAGGACGAAATTTTTCGTTTAGAGGGGAAGAGTTGTAAAACCCTAAAATCTAAAACGTGTAAAATGACCAAATTGCCCCTACAAGTTATAAAATTATTTAAAAGTTTATAAAGTACCGAATCATTCCCAAACTTCAAGAAATGAACAGGATATGATACCAAATAATTTTGACAACTCCTTTTAACATTCTTACAAGTTACAAAATTACCAAAATGCCCTTGGATAAACCGAATGAGATATATATCATTTTATTCATGTTTTAAAAAGGCAACAAAATACATTTAATTAAGAAAATCAATCAAATTGTTTCCCTAACTATATTCCCGTGATTTTTGGGCTATCCCCCTCCTCTTAAGCTCGGCTCTATCCCATTTAAAGAATAACAAAACACAAAACCCTAATTTACCTAATTGCCGCCTAGAACAAAACACACAAAATAATTCTCCCATCCTTCATCCGAAATTCTGGAGGTGCAAGCACATTTTTTTGGTGTTAGTCGTGGTCCAAGGAAGTGTTGAAAATTTGGTTTTGGTCGTGGGTCTCGCTCGTTTGATCGCTAGAAATTATTTTTCATTCGATAGGTAATATTCCAAATCTATTTATACGACCCTTCTAAAATCCTTTAATCATTTTTCTCATGTTCGTCATGTCAAATATGCTCTGTGAAAAATGTTCCTAAGGTCGTGGAGGCTGTGGCTCGATCGCTAGGAGTTTTTGGTTCAAAAACCCACTCGATAAGGTGTAAATTTCTTTCTGCTCATCCACACGTTAAATCCTTGATTTGGTATTTTTCCTATGATCCTTTGGTCTCATATAACTCAGATAAAATGCTCAATTCGATCCATGCACACTCTATGAATTATTTGTGAATTAAATCTTAAAAACGTGTATAAAACCTAAATAATTCAATCCGAATTTTTGAGGCTTCATATCTATTTTATTTGGACTCTATATGATCATAGTAACCTGAGAAAAATGCTACTTCGAATTGTTAAGGCCTAACATAATTATTTTTGATTTATTTTGTTTACCGGATTTAAGAAAAATTAAGAAGAAAAAGAAATAAAATGTGGATCGAGCTAGGGTTTGGAATTAGGGCTTGATTTTGACTAATTAATGATGTTATAATGATGAAATAATGATTGGGTAATTGTTTGTATTTTTAGGGTTAGGGTTTTGATTATATAAAGTGTTATACGATTCTATTTAAATTATAAGGGGGTGTTTTGTAACTTTTAAAACTCAAGGGTTATTTTTAGAACTTAATTTGGGCTGTGTATTATTCGAATAAAATATAAGTTGGGGGTGTCATGTGTAATTTTTATATTTAAAAGGACTAAAATGGTTATTTTAATAAAGTATAATTCGATTTTAAAAATAATTAAATAGAGGGACTAAATATGTAATTTCTGGAAACTTAGGGTGGATTTGAGTAATAAATTATATTCAGGGGTTATGTGCTATTTTGGTAATTTAAGGGATTAATACGTAATTATTGATAATTAAAGATTGAAAATGTAAATTAAAGGGCTAAATATGTAAATTAATTAAATTGAGGGACCTATTGTGTAAATTATGGAAACTTGAAGGTACATCCGAATAACTTAATAAATTAAGTACTAATTGTGTAATTTTGATAAACTAAGGGTTTAATGTGTAATTATGGATATTATAAGGTTTAAAGTGTAACTTAATAATATAAAGGGTGTAAAATGTAAATCATGAAACCTAAAGGACTAAATGTGTAATTCTGATAACTTAAACAGTAAAATGAGTTATTTATGATATTTTCACTTAAAACCTCCATCTCTGGTATTTTACACTTCAAACCCTAGAATATGTAAACTTGTCATGTTTAACCCTAAACTTTGATAACTTGTTAAAATACACCCTTAAGCCATAATATGTTTCGATAATGACTTAACCTAAATGAGGATATGGAAATCTTACTAATTGTGGGAACTTTCTAAATAAGGAAACTTTCTAAAAATGGAAACTTACTAAATATGGAAACCTGCTAAAAATGGAAAGTTACTTAAAATGGAAAGGTTTGTAATTCTTTTCTACCCCTCTAGGTGTGAAGAAGGAGAGGACTTGATCTATCTTACTCATTTGGTTTGTGCTTTGCTTTTGGAATAAGGTACAGATATTCTGCTCTTTGAATGAGGAGCCTTCGTTCTCCTATTTTTGATTCGTATTAGGGTTTCCTAAGCCATTGCTATGTTCCCTACACTTTGATATGAACCTTTGGCATATGAACCTTTTGATATGAACCCTATGATTTGGACTTTGATATTTGAACTATGACTACATGGACCTTTGCTTTGATTTGGACTTTGACATTTGACCCCAGTTTGATACCCGAGCCAAGTTCGTTTCCTAGCCATGAAGGTAACATGGCCGTGTCTGTGATGCACCACTGGCATGACTAGCGTGTAGCCCTAGTGATTTGGTTACACCATCCCCATTTTGATTATGATATGCATGCACATTATATGATTTATTATGGCCTATATGATTTTGTTCGGGGGGCGAATGGATGCATCCTAGGTTCGTGTCCGTGTTCATGGACAGTTCGTTTTGATATGATGTGGTGACTGGGGATGGGTGCAATCCACTCCTTTCACAAAGTTCGGGAGCTGATCACTCCAACTGGTACATGAGGACACCCCTCATATTATCGGCTTATTTGAGAGGCATCCCCTCTACATGATTTCGATATGATTATGATATGATATGTGATTTGTTTGGGCTCGTGGTGGATGACTGTCCTAACCTTTACTCTTGTACCTTATCTATTTTATCTCTTTCATTGTGCTTCATTTGTTCATTTCTGTTTATTATATATCTGTTCACTGGGCTTTTTAAGCTCAGCCGCGTTTTCTTTTCCCGCGGCAGGTATCTAAGCTAGGAGCTTTTGGATTATGCTTTGGATGGGATGAGAGTTAGATGGAGCTTTGAACTTAGATGACCACCTTTATCTTATGATTTTGTTTGGACATGGATTTCCTTTGTATTCGTATCTTGGATGTTTCTTTATCTTTCGAACCTATGTATTATTCAAGTCGTGTTGACTTGACTTTTCCTTATGTATTTGTTTAAGACTTCCGCTGTGCTATTATGTATGCTTTGATGTGTCACCATAATGTGATACTTCTACCCTTCTCGGGTTGGGGTGTTACAAAAACATACCACAAAAATTTTGGTGTAACGCCGTTGACACATCTACCTATATCTTAAATAGAGTTTTAATAAGACAATTTTTGAATAAAACTCCATATGAACTATATAGAGGCAAAAAGCCTACATTAGGCCACTTTAGAGTTTTTGGAAGCAAGTGCTTCATTCTAAACACTAAGGACTATCTCACCAAATTTGACCCAAAGTCTTATGAAGGTATGTTCCTTGGATATTCTCAAAATAGCAAAGCCTATATTGTTTTGAACAAAGAAACCTTAAGAGTTGAGGAATCGTTAAACGTAACATTTGACAAAAGTTCACCTCCCTCTAAGACATCACCTTTGGTAGATGATGACTTAGTTGAAAGTCAAATGGTTGAAAACCAAGAGAGTCTAGATAATGACAAGGAAGATGAACTATTAAATAAAGAAATAGTCAATGTCAAAGAATCTAAAAGTCATCTATTAGATAGTGTCATAGGAAATATTAATGAAAGAACCTTAAGATCAAAAGTCCAAAATCAAAGTAACTTCTTTTGTTTTGCTTCAACCATTGAACCAAAAAATATAAATGAGGCTATAATAGATGAATCTTGGGTCATAGCAATGCAAAAAGAATTAAACCAATTTGTTAGAAATGATGTTTGGACATTAGTTCCTCAACCAAAATGTCAAACCATAATTGGAACAAAATGGGTCTTTAGGAATAAAATGGATGAAAATGGTGTAGTATATAGAAACAAAGCTAGGCTAGTAGCTCAAGGTTATAATCAACAGGAAGGCATTGACTATGATGAAACTTTTGCTCCGGTTGCTAGGCTCGAGTCAATTAGATATTACTTGCATATGCATGTGCACATGACTTTAAACTTTTTCAAGTGGATGTCAAAAGTGCATTTCTAAATGGTTTCATAAATGAGGAAGTGTATGTTACACAGCCTCCAGGCTTTGCTGATTTTGAAAAACCAAATCATGTCTACAAACTTAAAAAGGCTTTATACGAACTTAAGCAAGCACCAAAACCATGGTATGATCGACTTAAAACATTCTTAGTTGAACATAAGTATACCATGGGTCTAGTAGACAATACTCTCTTCACTAAGAAAAACGGATCACATATTATCATAGTTCAAATATATGTGGATGACATCATATTCGGATCAACTTGTCAAGAGTTATGTGACGATTTCTCAAAAATCATGCATGACGAGTTTGAAATAAGTATGATGGGAGAACTAAACTTTTTCTTAGGTCTTCGAATAAAATAGTTATAAGATGGGATATTCTTCAACCAATCTAAATACATAAAAGATATGCTTAAGAAATTTAGTATAGAAGACTCTAAACCTATGAAAACACCTATGTCCTCGGAAACTAAACTCACCAAGGACGAAGAAGGCGAATCCGTAGATAACACTAAATATAGAGGAATGATTGGTATTCTACTCTATCTCATGGCTAGTAGACCCGACATTATGTTTAGTGTTTATCTATGTGCTCGCTTTCAAGAAGATCCTAAAACATCCCATCTTGAAGCCGTAAAATAAATTTTTAGATACATTAAAGGTACTACACACTTAGGATTATGGTATACCAAAGGAACGGGTGTTGAAACCATCGTGTATGCCAACTCGGACCATGCCGGTGACTATGTCGATAGAAAAACTGCAAGTGGTATTTGTACTTTTGTTGGGCATTGTCTTACCTCATGGTTTTCAAAGAAACAAATGGCTCTAGCCATCTCAACAACCGAAGCCGAATACGTGTCAGCAGGAAAAGCATGTCAACAAGCTCTCTGGATGAAACAAGCTCTCGTCAACTATGGAATTCAACTTAACGACGTCCCTATTCTTTATGACAACATCTCAATCGAGAAAGTATCCTTACAAGACAACATTGCCGATATCATAACAAAACCCCTTGAGCGAGAACAATTTATTCTTATTAGGCTTGGATTAGGACTAATGGAACAAAATTTGTAGTTAAAATCTTAGCTTAAACCTTAGCTTAACCAAACACGACAAAATTGACAAAAACCCAAAACTGTCCCAAGGATCCCTTCGACAACAAGGGCGGAACCAAATATTTGGTTCCGCCCCATCCGTGGGTTCCTGGGTTGGTTTTAGGATATATTAAACAAACACTCCTTTACCATTCTCAAAATTTAGGCATCTCCTTCAACCAATTTGTGCTCCAATCCACACTATAAGTTTCCTAACTACATTTGCACTCGTGAACTGAGTCTAGGGCTTCTATTTCTTGCACAAAACCTAAACTTGGGGATTATGCATCTTTTTGATAAATCATGAAGTACATTTGTTAAATTACATAACTAATCATGTTTCCCTTAGTTAGGAATTGCATCTTGTTAAACATTATCATAACTCACTAAAAACCCCATGTCAAATTTTTTGTAAAAAGCTTCTCATTGTTAGGAAAAAAAATTTTTCACATTGTTCATACAAATAAAAACCTTATGTTTAAAACATCATTTGCATAATGTCTCTTGAATGCTAAAGAAAATACAAAATTAATATGTATTTTTGGGTACATCCAATCGAAGCTACGTTGAATTAGGAGCATTTAGGTTATCTCTCGTTTTGTTACAAAATTTGCTAAATAAAATTTTTATGCATTAAAAGGAGTCGAGATAACCACACCTCCACATTGTCCTCATGTAGGAACACACTAGAACTTTATATCTAAATTCTCGTTAGTTTCAACTAAAGAATGTAATTTTTATATCTAGGATCAATCATGCCTCCCGCGACATTCTATGACCACAAAGATACCCTAAACTACCTTCCAAAACACCACAAAACTAAGGGACTTACACCGGCTCAAGTGAAAATATTTAAGGCTCAAGAGAAATGATATGTTCACGAGGGTAGAACCATTGACCCGTCCTATCTAGAAGGAACTAATATTCATCAAGAACTTGCAACCATTCACTTAGATGGTCTCTTGGACATCAATGAACAAATATGTCCTAGATTTGTCTTAGAGTTTTATGCTAGTGTTGTCCTCACCACAAATGATTATGGTCTATTGTCAATCCAATTCAAACTCAATCAAAATGACTTCAACATACCTCTAAATTAATTTGCGAAAGTCCTTGGAATTCAGTGTGAAGGTACATGCCTTTACTCGGATAAATGGTCTTTATCAACCCTTGATTCTATTGTTGATCGCATGCCTCCATACCACACTTCTTTGGTTCCAAAAGAAATAATCCGAGACCATCTTTTCCTTCCTAGAACTTCGAACACAAGAACAACCCGCCAAGGTAATGAAGTCAATTGAGACCCTTATGGCATGGAGCTAAATGAACTCAGGCCACAATTCAAAAAGTGGGAAGAAATTCTTAGAGCCAATGTCTTGTGTACCATAGGCAATCGTGATCATATCAATGCTTGTCTTCGTTACATGCTTTATAGTTTGTCAACTCATCAACCTTTCAACCTTGCCTACTATTTTGCCAAAAGGATGGCGCACATACCAATGTTAGGAACTACCACTCTTGCATACGAGATGCTTCTCACCTATCTTTTTAGAGCCTTTGCACCCATTCCACCAAATGCTAGAGGTTTTTGTCCCGACTACTCCTTTGTTGATCATATATTTGTGCCTTTGAGTGATAACAGAGTAGCAAAAACACAAGGAAAACGTCTTCATCCACCTACTTCCTCATCATCATCATCAATGAGCAAGGATGATGGACTACCAAATTCTAGGCTTCCACCTCTTGAATACTTCCAACAACTTCCGGCCATTGAATATCAAACGGAAGAATTCAAGCAAACAAGAGGGATGTTCAAGTGCATTGGAAGATTCCTAAAAAGGATAAACAAGAAATTGGATAGGCAATGAAAGGTTTCATGAGCGTTTGGTACATTTGTTTCTAACATTGATGTTTGAAGTATTTTTATGATCGTAGAGTGATAACTTAACATTGAACAATTATGTGAACTAACATTATCTTGCAGGGAGATAACATTATGATGTTATCATTTTTCTATCCTTAAGCCCCTGTTTGGAACAACTCACATTGTTAGTGATATCATTAGCCCCGGTTTGATCTATAACCTTACATGTGTTAATACATGTTTTATTGTTATTTTCCAATCACAACTAATTAATTACATATGTTTTCGGAAAATATACGGGATTTGAACGGGGTTCGGGGGTTCAAAATTTGCCTCTGTTTACTTTTTTGATTGGCGGATTGGTTCCGTCCGTTCAAATTTTTGGTGCCGCCAAAAATTACCTGACGGATCAGGCAGAACCAAATTCTTGGTTCCGCTTGTGTTGTCGATTGGTTCCCCCATTTAATAGCTATATTTTTTAAATTTTCGTTTAATCTCGCACTTTAGATCATTCATTCTAGTTATTAGGTTACTTTTACTACTTATCCTCATATTAAGATCATCTTAGCTTACATAGACCAATAGAAAATCAATTTCCCACCAAAACTTGAAATTTCAAAAATCTACTCAAGTTACCTTTCTCCACAAAGCAAGGATCCCTAAAAATGGTTCCTTGCCATCCGTGGATCAATCACATCAAAATATCTTCCACTCAACACCTTGCATTAACTGCATATCCTTCCCATTTCACTCAACTCAATCCCATTGGATTGACTTTGATGATTTGATAACCTTCCCTTCCACTTCCAAATCATTAGAAACCACCGTTTTTGTATGGTTTAACATCAAATCCAAACCCACTCTTCCATAAATCTTGGATTCTATAAATTAGAACCTTTAGGATGATCATTTCTCACACCTTCACTGCCATTTCTAGTAAATTTCTTCATATCTCAACTATTTTGTTGATGTGTTATGCATGTGTTTAAGTTTTAAATTTATAAAGGTCGAATTACCGAATCTAGAAATAACACATACGAGCAAGTGAACTCGTCCGTTATAGTAAGATTATGATGGTAAGTCGGGATCGTTCGCAGGGATTTGTGAGTGAATCGAATTGTAAGCTACTTAAAGTAAATTTCTTAAACAAGCAATGATGAAAATATAATAATTCAAATGATTAAAACTACACTTGCTTAGACTAATATACTACTCTTGATAAGCATGATTGTGATAACTTTTGACAACATGTTGGTTAAGATAATTAGTTTGGTGAACTAATCTATTGTTTCTATAAATTAAACCTTCGTCAAGATTTTAGTTCATAAAAGCAAGCATTACGTTTAACCAATCAATTCAAGATCAATTCAAGGTTCATAAGTTTGAGGTAACAAACTTAAACACAAAAATAGTCCTTCGTTTTATCAAATTCGCTTAGGCAATGGTCAATGTAAAAGGTAACCGATTCATAGACAAATAGGTTACAATCGATTATAAACTACTAATCTTCCGACCCTTGAAATAGTTTACAATCAATCCAATTTGATAGACAAAATCATTCTTATTACAACCACAATTAACTTTCTTTGTTTAATCAAGAATAATGGGTAAAAACAATCATTCATTGACAAATGATTATAACTAGTTGAATAACAATAAATCTTTCGACCCTTAGAATTATTAACAACTAGTCAAATTTATTAACAAATGTCACTATGAAACTTAATCACAATTGGATCTTAGAATCAACTTGAAATTGAATTAAAACATGTTATCACAATCATACGCAAATCAATAAGCAATACACATCATCTAAGCAAGTGCTCAAAGGCACTAGCCACTCGTAGCAAACACTAACATAAACTCAGAACGTTAAACATTAGAAACCATAATTGAAAGTCTTACAATGATTAGAAATAGATTAGAAATGATAAGGTAATGATACCCAAAGCATTGGTGTTGACTTCTTGATGTTTTGACCTCCAAATGTTGACTTCTTGAACCTCCAAAGCCTCCTGGACTTCTAAGGACGAATTTGGACTTTCGAGAGAGTATTTTGATGAGTGGTTGATGATAATATGAAAAAGCATATGAATGGTACATCAATTGGTGTCTCAAATGGCTCTATTTATACTACTCTCAAGGCCTAGGGTCTTTAATGCTTCATCTTAGCCTCCAAGTAAATTAGAATAGTCTAGAATGCTCAATAGAAGGCTTTAGAATCGTGCACATAAGGATAGTATCCTTAATGATGAAGTTTGGCAAATCAGACGACATCCAACCGATCGGTATTGCATCCTACCGATCGGTTGGTCTACAGAAATTACCTTCATCCGATTCGGTTGCGGGCTGCATCCGATCGGATGGAGTGCTGCTTTAAGCTATTTTTTTGGACTTTTGTCGTTTGGCTTCTATCTTGTTCATGGCTCTTGGTTCTTTATCCAAACTTGATCTTTTCTTTATCTTGAAGCTTGTCAACTTGAATACTTGGACCTTTATTCTTTGAAATGCCTATTTGGTGTGGAACTTGACACAAGAATCTTCGTACCATCATAAATATTTCCTTCTTCCTCATTTTTTGCTTCTTTATCTTTCTTTTTCCTGTTTTTGGCTACATACACTTTGCAGACATACTTTGGTGCAATTTAGTAACAAAAGCGTATAAATATAACCAAATAACATATATAAAAGTACGAATAATGCTACTAAAAACATGCACAATTTGAGCGTTATCAAATTCCCCCACACTTAAACTTTGCTTGCCCTCAAGCAAATCTAGAAGTAAAAACAATTATCCACATGGTATACAAGTGTGTTTAAGAAAAATGTGATGCAAATCTATCAAGTACAAGTACAAGTTAGATTCACCATTTTAAGCTTTTACAATTGAATCATTGAGAATTATGACAGTACCCTAATGATTTTCTTGCTTGATAAACATTACTAATCATCTCACAAAAAGGAAATGAAATATAATTCACTCAAAACACTCATTTGTATGGTTGGTGGAGTATATAAGAGAAATCACACTCATTTGCTCAGTCATGATTTAAATATTACCATAGGCTTGTACAAGAAACAAAACTACACCGATATGGCGTGAACACCAAGTATACATATAAAAGAGGGCTTTTATTCGGGTTTAAGGCTTCAAGGGTTATATTAGACTTATGTGCAACTATCTTATGCAAAACATAATAGCTCGCTAACAACAAATTCTCGCATCACCAAATAACGGATGGTCACTAAGGATAACCTTAGATCGTTAACAACGCTACCTAATTCCTCATGAAATCAAATGGTCACTACATGTCAATACACTTGATAATTCCACAAAGTCAAAAGGGTAGGATAAGACATGGGATATGTTTTAGAAAGGGTTGATAATAAAGAATATACAAACTAGTCAAAGTCTACTAACCAGATGTTGCTAGCTATTTTGAACCACTATCATGAAATCTTAAAAACTCCATACTTGATTGATCAATACATTATTCCATAGCTCATTGGCTATTCTTGTCACCTTATAATTGCGATGACTCATTCCTTTTTCTCTTTTTTTTTTTTTTTTTTTTTTGGACATAAACTTTCACTTGTCATCATATAGTTGCGATGACTTTTCTTTCACTTTTCTTCGATAACTGCTCTTGGAGTTTGCAACTTTCTTCGAATTTTCATGATTTCCCACATAACATCCATCTTGCCAAATAGCTAGCAACCAACCAAGACTTGACTAAGTGTAAGGCTAGGCTAAAAAGTGTAAAATCTTTTTGTATTTTTCTGGATTTTATCAAAAGAAAAAGATAGGCTCAGAGGGTATATCTAGGGGTATCTAGCGTTAAAGATAAACGCTAACAATAGGGTTTATATCGGTGGTTAACTAGTCGGTGTAACTAGCTAAATATCAATACGGAAGGCTATTTGGTTTAAATCCTAAGGTTGCCTCTTATCACGCATATACACTTATATCACACATGAAATGTGTTCTCACAACGGTCTCATAATGATTTACAAGCACAAGTTCTAGAACAAATAAAATCACCGGCACACTCATAGCAAAAGAATCAAAGCATAAAAGATGTATGCTAAATACGAAACAGGCTTAAATCCTCACATGTTATCGATCCCATAATGGATTGCAATATTAATCGGGACACATCTCAAATTTTCAAAAATTACAGGTTTTACCAGTGGATTGATCCAGTTATTCTAATATATTATCCTAAAAATAAAAAATAACTAGATCACAAGGGCAAACAAAATTTAAAATTAGCTTAAAAATTAGCTCGAAATTTACAATTTATCCTTATTTTCCGATTCAACCCCCCCCCCACAACACTTAAGTTAAGCATTGTCCTCAATGTGATAAATGACTTTCAGGGAATGAAAATAGGGAAATAAGAGAGTAAACCAATTTTTCAACCTCCAGATGATTCTTTGATCCAAGCATCCAAGCTTTGTAATCATTACCTGCAGTAGTCTTAAAAACAAAAGAAACACACAAAATATTTCTACATTTTATTCAAAAGTCAGTGATACACCCCCACAATTAAGTTCAACTAAGGGATTAGAGAAACTTTAGGATGTAATCACTTTGAAAAATAAATTAAGAAGTAAAATTAGCAAATACAAGGGTTGCCTCCTGAGAAGCGCTTGTTTTATTAACGAGTCATCAGCCTAACTCAAACTTCCTTCTTGCTACATTGGTGCAATTTTTGGTTTCTTCTTTGAGAATTTTGGAACATACACCACGTTTCCTATCACTATTTCTTCTCCAGTTTCATCTATGTTGTACAACCTTGCATTTTCCCAAACTTTAGGAAGAACATCATAGATAAATTCAGAATTTTCTTTGTAGTCGGTTGGAAAAGGTGTCAGAAATGTGATAGATTCATATTCTGATTCCGGTGGAATTTATTTGATAGAAATCTTGTTCATTTGCTCCTTATCATAGTACAATTTAATTCGGTGACCATTAACAATGAAACTTCCACCTTGTTGGTCATATAATTCAACATATCCAGATGGAAATCCATGTTTCACTATATACGGACCGAACCATTTCGGTTTCAGCTTAGGAGTTTGAACTTGTATTTCATATTGAAGAGCAGAACTTTGTCTCCAGCTTTGAATTCTTTCCTAATTCTAAGCTTTATGTCATGATAAGCTTTGGTTCGGGCTTTATAAAGCTTTGAGTTCTCGTAAGCTTGGAGTCTTAGTTCATCGAGTTCATGCAATTGCAAAAATCTCTTCTCTTTAGCTATTTTGAGATCAGGGTTACAGTTTCTGAGTGCCCAGTAGGCGCGATGTTCAATTTCGAACGGAAAATGATAGGTTTTTCCATACAAGAGGCTGTATGGTGTTGTACCAATTGGTGTTTTATAAGCCGTACGAAATGCCCACAGAGCATCATCTAGTTTTCTCGACCAAATGGCGGGATTGTCTTTAACCGTTTTTCGAGTATCCTTTTTAAGGCTTTGTTGGTATTTTCGACTTGACCACTGGTTTGTGGGTGATAAGCTATAGCAAAACGATGATGAACACCATATCGTAGACCTTCGGCTTCAGCCCATTTGGAAACATAATCAATAGCAACGAGAATGTATTCGTATTTGTGCGATTTAGGAAATGGTCCCATAAAATCGATTCCCCAAACATCGAATATTTCGTAGACTTGAATGCGCTTTTGAGGCATTTCATCTCTACGAGAAAGACTACCGGCTCTTTAGCAAGCATCGCAGTTTTGAACAAGAGTATGAGATTCTTTGAAAATTGTTGGCCAATAGAATCCAGCATCAAAAACTTTTTTAGCTGTGGTGGAAGGACCATAGTGTCCCCCAGTTGGGACATGATGACATTCATCAAGAATTCTTCTTGTTTCAGAACCAGAAACACATCTTCTGATCATCCAATCGGGACACATCTTGAAAAGATAAGGCTCTTCCCAATAATAGTGTTTTAGTTCTGAAAAGAATTTACTTCTTTGTGCATGAGTTAATCCTTTCCTGGGAATTCCTCTAACGAGATAATTTGCATAATCTGCAAACCACGGAATTTCGTTTTCATTAACTATGTCAACAGTCATGAGAGTTTCATCAGGGAAATAATCGTCAATCTCGTCTTCCTTTAACTCTTCCAAATTTGGATTCTCTAGACGAGACAAATGATCAACAGCTATATTTTCTGCTCCTTTCTTATCTTTGATTTCTATGTCAAATTCTTGGGGTAGCAAAATCCATCGGATAAGACGCGGTTTTGCATCTTGTTTGGTAAACAGATATTTGAGCGCTGAATGATCAGTAAACACAATCGTTTTTGAATGCACAAGATAAGATCTGAATTTTTCAAAAGCAAAAACAACGGCTAACAATTCCTTCTCCGTAACCGTGTAATTTTATTGAGCGTTGTTGAGTGTTTTGCTTGCAAAGTATAGAGGACGGAAATGTTTTCCTTCACTTTGGCCTAATACAGCTCCAACAGCAAAATCACTTGCATCGCACATGAGCTCGAATGGTAGTGACCAATTAGGTGAAACCATAATGGGTGCACTAGTCAGTTGGCTTTTCAACGTTTCAAATGCTTTTATGCAATCCGCATTGAAGTCAAAAACATAATCTTTTTCAAGAAGTTTCGTCATTGGACAAGATATTTTTGAAAAATCTTTAATAAAATGACGGTAGAAACCGGCATGTCCTAGAAAACTTCTAACGGCTTTAACGTTGGTTGGAGGTGGTAATTTGGTGATAACATCGATTTTCGCTTTGTCAACCTCCATTCCTGCACTGGAAATTTTGTGTCCTAGCACGATTCCTTCAGTCACCATGAAGTGACATTTTTCCCAGTTGAGAACAAGATGTGCAGCTTCGCATCTTTCGAGCATTTTATCAAGATTAGAAAGACAAGCTTCAAATGAGCTTCCAAAAACTGAAAAGTCATCCATGAAAACTTCCATAGATGTTTCAAGCATGTCTTGGAATATAACAATCATACACCTTTGAAAAGTCGCAGGTGCGTTACAAAGACCAAAAGGCATACGCCGGTAAGCGTAAGTTCCAAAGGCACATGTGAATGTAGACTTTTCTTGATCGGCAGGATCAATTGGAATTTTGAAATATCCTGAAAAACCATCAAGGAAACAAAAGTATTCGTTCCTTACTAATCTCTCAACCATTTGATCCATTAAGGGTAAAGGAAAATGGTATTCTCTGGTGGCTTTATTTAATTTTTTGTAATCAATAAATACTCGCCATCCAGTGACAGTTCTATTAGGAACTAATTCATTCCGTTCGTTAGTCACAACAGTCATTCCTCCTTTTTTCAGAACACAGTGAACTGGACTCACCCAAGGACTATCCTCGATGGGGTAAATGATACCGGCATCAAGAAGTTTGATTATTTATTTCTTAACAACTTCTTTCATATTAGGATTGAGTCGACGTTGTCTTTCCACAATGGGTTTAACACCTTCTTTGAAATTGATTTTGTGTTTACAGAAATTAGGGCTAATTCCTAGAATATCAGAGGTTTTCCACTCAAAAGCTTCTTTATGCCTCTTGAGAACAGAGATGAGACATCTTTTTTCATAGTCATTAAGCAACGAAGATATGACTACTGTAAGAAGTGAATTATCCTCCAAGTAGGCATATTCAAGATGATCGGGAAGTGGTTTCAGCTCAAGATCAGTTGGTGGTTCTAGAAGAGATGTTTTGATCCTCAATTGATCATTAAAAGTGATTTCTTCAAAATTCTCTTCTGCTATTTCTCCATCTTCAACTTCTTCTTCTTCAAACTTTACTTCCAAAAAATCAATAAATTATTTATCATGATCTGTTTCACTAATTTTCTCCAAAGTAGTCATGAATGGATCAGAATCGTCAAGTAATGCATCCAATTCTTCATCAGCGACTTCATCGATTACGTCAATGTTAAAACAAGTGTCATCACTGGAATATGGATATTGCATTGCTTTATCGATTAAAAAGGTAATTCTGTCTTCTCCAACTCCAAGGTTGAGTTCTTTTCCTTTTACTTTGATGATCGCATCAACGGTGTTTAGGAAAGGTCTTTCTAAAATAAGAGGTACTCTACTATCTTCCTCCATTTCTAAGATTACAAAATCCACGAGAAAAACAAATTTACCAACTTGGACAAGCATATTCTCAGCAATTTCAACAGGATATTGGTAAGAATGATTGGCTAATCGAATACTCATCCTTGTAGGTTTCAAAGTATTGATGGAAAGTTTAGAATACAACGAATAGGGCATCAAATTGATACTTGCACCAAGATCGGCTAAAGCATCGCATATGATGTTGTTTCCTAACGTGCATGGGATAAGAAAACTTCCAGGATCTCCGAGGTTTGGTGGAATTTTGTTTTGAACAATGGCTGAGCATTCTTCATTGAGAAAGGTAGCGAATATTTGTTCCAACTTGTTCTTGTTATTAAGAAGTTCCTTTAAAAATTTCCCATAATTGGGCATTCCAGCTAGAACATCAACGAGGGGTACATTGAGTCTAACCTCTTTGATCATTTCAACAAACTTCTTATAACGCTCTACCATCTTTTCTTTCTTAAGGCGTTGAGGATATAGAATCTTTGTTGTGTACGCTTTGATTGGTGGGATGGGTTTTTCTTTGGTGGGTATATTTAGAGTATTTTCCTTCTCAGCTTCTTCAGCTTCATCCTCACTTTCATCATGGATGATCGTGGTATCATTCGGGTTGGGTGGTGGATCATAAGAGAGACCACTTCTTGTGAATAGAACATTGATATGCTCATTTCTAGTCTGTGGTAGATGATAAGTTTTATCGTTTGATCTAGATGATGTTGGTTTAGGGTTGGATTGGGTATTACTTGGTAATGACCCAGATGGTCGGGACACAAATTGATCAGAAAGTCTACCGAATTTGTTTTTGAGATCTTGAATAGATGCTTGATGATTTTTCGGACCTTGCTCAACTTTGGTTTTGAGATTGAAAAATTGGCTCTTGACGAACTCATTGGTTGATTTTTGAGTAGTCACGAATTCTCTCATCATTTTTTCAAAATTGGATTCTTCTGGTTTTTTATCAGAGGTCTGTGGAGTTTGATTGTCTATCTTGGTTGAGAATCACGGTTGTTATCCCTTTGTTGGCGATCTTGCCAATTTACAGAATTTCTTCAGTAATAATTCCCATGATAACCGCCTCCACGGTATCCTCCTTGGACATAGTTGGCTTCTCCTTCTTTAGGTCTATCCATTGGTTGATCGTCACATTCTGATGACGGGTGATTACCTCCATAGTTGTTACAACTGTCTCGCATTTCTTTCATTTATCCTTTAAGATCTTTGTATTGCGAGTCGATTTTGGAAGTCAAGGCTTCCATTTTCTCCATGAGTTTAGAGGTTTCGGAACTTTTACCAAAAGCAACTGTTTTTCTTAAGGGTTTGGTTTTGGCATCTTTTGACCAATCGAGTTTGAGAAGAACTCGATCTTCAAGCAATTGATATGCCTGATTAGGAGTTTTATAGATAAAAATTCTTCTAGCATCAAGAATTCCTTGAGATGCTTCATCAAGTCCATGGTAAAAGATTTGGATAATAGTTCCTCGTCCTAAACTATGTCCATGACAGCTGCGAAGTAAATCTTTCATACGAAGCCAGGCTTCGACGAGTGATTTGTTAGGATTTTGTGTGAAGGCACGAATTTCTCCTATGAGTCGGTCAAACATGGCAGGTGGAAAGAATCGTCTTACAAAAGCTTGCCTCATCTCCTCCCAAGTATTGATAATTCCTGGGGTTAATTCGTTATACTACACTTTTGCATCTCCAGTAAGTGATGATGGAAAAAGTTTGAGTTTAATGGCGTCGACATCGGTTTCGCCATATCGGAACATGCCACAAATTTTGATGAATTCGGCAATGTGTTTGTGAGGATCGGCCCTCGAACGGCCATCAAATTGATGGTCTTTGATCATAGAAAGATGGTGTCCTTTCACGGTGAAATTGTTACCAAGGTTAACAGGAACAATAACAGATCCAGGAGTGGGTGCTATGGCTCGGTTGGCGGCCCACATAGGTTGATCGTCAGCAATGGGAAAAGATTGATCAGTGAATGGGTTATAAACGACTTTGGCTTCGAAAAGGTTATCAAATGGTTGATTTGGCACTCTTGGTACACGGTTGGCTAATTGATGAACTCAAATAAGTACATTTTATTATCATCGTTTATCCTATTTATTTGACTTGTTTTATTATATTATGTATGAGAATTGATACTTAATCGTTTACTTTTGTAATTCTCAGTTAAAAACAAGCATTTGGTGAAACTTAGCTATTATGGACTAAAAATGATCAAGATTGGAAAAGGTTGCTGAAATGAAGAGATTGAAGACCATTGCCTGACTTTGAAGAATGCACGCATGCAATTCTGTCATGCGTTGCATATGAAACTTTGGTCCAAGATACTCCAGATGCGCCGCATTATACTTCTTACATACGGCGCATCACTATCAAGATTTCACCAGTTTCGATCCAAGATACAAGAAGACATGCGCCGCATATAGTTATGAAGATACGCCGCATCTCAAGGCGGTGTACGAATATTCTGGAATATAATAACCTTGGACCCCACGTGAAGTTAAGTCAATGCGCCGCATCTACTTATTCAATGCGCCGCATCTTACCTCAGACAGAAACTATAAATACCCCAAGGCCAGACGAATTTCTGAGACTTTAGACTTTTGACGTACGTGCCATATATCCCTAGACGAGCGAACGAATTCAGACGAATAGGCAGCACAAGACACACCCGAACGAAGATACAAGAGCTGTAAGAAGGTCCTGCATGTGTTTAATTCATTAAGTAGTTTTGTTTCATTGTATTAGTACACTTTAATTCATCAGGATTGGTGGCTTGTGTAATGTGACAACGGAAAGGTTGCACTCCCTTAAAACTGCTTTCCCATTAATTAAAGTTTATATGTTGATGTCTTTGGTGACTTTTATTAGTGCATTGATAACCTCTGTGTCTATTAGTGGCTTGTCGTATGTGACTACGGAAGATCATATTGCTCCCACGGTTATAACTAACTTGATCACTTAGGAATAACTTTTAGACATAAGTAATCATTAAGGGTTTACTCGCCGATAAGATTAGAGCCAATGAGAAAGGGTTAATTACATACACTTCATATAAAACTAGCAATAAAACAAGTGACAAGCTACTTAATTATCAGGACAGGTCTTCTTATTGTCTCAAGTATTTATCTGTGTACGTGCGTGCTTATCGCTGATTCATGCTCATTAGTTTAGTTTATTATTTAATTACAACCAAAACGTGCCAGTCTCTCAGGCTGAACCCCCTTGCGTTAGATTAGGTTGTATAATTGACTTAAGATATTAAAATACTGATTAGAATAACTTGATAATACGTTCCACTCTTAGTGATCGACACTCTACTTACCATTATATTCATACTGACAGGGTACACTGCTCGTTAAGTGTGTGTGTTATTGATAAGTCGGCTAAATATAAATTTAAAACTTGAGTAGGCATTAATACTGCTAAACCGCAACGACACATCACGCGCATCAAGTTTTTGGCGCCGTTATATTCATACTGACCGGGTACACTGCTCGTTAAGTGTGTGTGTTATTGATCAGTTGGTTAAATATAAATTTAAAACTTGAGTAGGCATTAATACTGCTAAACCGCAACGACACATCACGCGCATCAAGTTTTTGGCGCCGCTGCCAGGGAGTGAATTGTTATTATCTGTTAATTTGATTAGTATTTTAATTAGGTTTTTCTTTTTAATTTTTAGATTTTAACCGCTAACCGTGTTGTGTATTAGATTAATTGCATTCATTGTATTATTTGCATATTTTATGTTTTGTGTGTTATTTTTTTTTTTTTTTTTAATTTTTTTTTATTTTTTTTTGTTGCTTTTCGTTTGTGTTTATTTTTGTTTTTTTTGTTTTTTTTTTTTTCTGTTTTTCTGTATTCTGCTATCGTTGTACTGAGCTAATTCAAACGATACGGCGCATCTATTTTCTTAGATACGGCGTATTGCGTTTAATTTTTATAAAATACAACGCGTTTAATTAATTCGATACGACGCATCTTTCCCCAAGATACGGCGTATTCCGTTTTTTAATAAAAAAATATTTCTAAGCGATAACGCCATACGGCGCATCTGTTTTTACAGATACGGCGTATTTACTATTTTAATTAAAAACAGTTTTCGAATTATTAAACAGATACGACGTATCGATCTTTATCGATACGGCGCATCTGAATCAAAAATCTTGTATTTTGAAACGTAACGAAAATACGGCGCATTAACTTTTGTTAATACGACGCTTTTAATTTTAATAAGTATAATCGATTTTTGATAATTTAAATTGATACGGCGCATTCTAATTTATAAGCGGCGTATCTATTTTCTGAGTAAAAGTCTGATAAAATTTTAACAATTATAAGATACGGCGTATCCAACTTCCTGGATACGGCGCATCATCTGCAGATATCAGTAACTTTAATTTTTCGTATTCCATTTTCGTTGTTGATTTTCTGATATATTACTTTCTTGAACATACCCTACTGATGCTTTTGTGATAGTTTCAGGAATTGCATGACCAGGAGTTCTACGAAGAACTTGATTCAACCTTTCGAAGATCCTGAACGAGCCTTTCATTCGCTTAAAAGGCTTTTCAACACAAAAAGCTTTGATATCTCAAGTTCATTCGAGCTTGATTATTTTTCTGAAGAGAAAGAGGAAGAAGAAACAGAAACAATGGGCGAAAACACTACCATGGAGGAATACATGAATAGTACCCGTGCTGATTACAGTTCAGGAGTTGCTAGACCAAAGTTTGATGATAAGTCAAAGTTTGAGTTGAAGGGTCAGTTTCTCAAGGAGCTAAGAGAAAATGCTTTTAGTGGATCGGAACATGAAGATGCTAATGAACATGTTGAAAAGGTCCTCGAGATTGCAGATTTGTTTACTACAGAAGGAGTCACTAACAATCAACTCATGCTAAGAATCTTTCCAATTTCGCTTAAAGGAGCTGCTAGTAAGTGGCTAAGGAATGAACCTGCCAGTTCAATCACTACATGGGAAGATTTGAAGAGCAAATTCCAGAAAAGATATTGTCCACCTGCTAAAACTGCTAAAAAGATGGAGGCTATCAACAGTTTTGTTAGGATCTCTGGGAAATAAGAGTTCATTGTTGCTGCCGATAGTGTAAAGTTGGTTCCTGCCGATAGCTTGGTTCCTGGTGAAAGCTCATTGCTGCCGACAGTGTTATCTTGTTTCTGCCGATAGTATTATTCCTGCGGATAGTGTTAGTTGTTATCCGCATATTTAGAATGTTTGTTAAGATTTATTTTTAGAAGAGATTGTTGTTAATCTCTTTACACGTTTTCTTGTAGAACGGGTTAGGGTTAGGTGATCTTGTTAGTATAAAAGATAAACCCGTCTATGAGTTTATGTACGCCTTGAACATCTTTCAATATTCAATAAACGATTCTTAGTTCAATAGTTTGATCCATAGAGGATCATTGTTCTCTTAGAGTTTTCTTCTTTATAATACTTGCTGTTTAGTTTCCGCATAAACACTTGTATTGCAGAGGTTCTTGTTTATACCAAGCTCAATCAAGCTCGAAGTACTCGATCCTACAAGTGGTATCAAAGCCTGGTAAGGATCTCTGATAAAGAAGAAAAAGGTCGATCTCATATCTCTAAACCCTCTCTCAATGGCAGACGATAACCCTGAAACCAATGTCATTAACCCGGAAGATCAACAACCCAAACCAGAAACCACTCAAGTCCAAACACAAGTCCTCACCACCATGTCCACCAACAATGCTAAATTCCCATATCTGAAGAAAGATGAGTATGAAGTCTGGGCTATGAGAATGGAGTATTGGATCACAAACACTGATTACAATCTGTGGAATGTGATTCTTAAGGGAAATAGCAAGAAGAATATTGGAAGGGATGATGATGGCAATATTTATATAGAGCCACCTGTTACAGCAGAGGAACACATTGCTGTTCAAAGGGAAACAAAGGCAAGAACTCTTCTACTTCAATCTATTCCAGAGGATCATATGAGTGATTTTCATCACTTGGATGATGCTAGAAAAATCTGGCATGCTGTAAAGACCAGATTTGGAGGGAATGATGAATCCAGAAAGATGCGAAAGTCTATGCTCAAGCAAGAGTTTCAAGAATTCAAGATTTCTGAGGCTGAGGGAATTCACAAAGGATATGACAGATTCCACAAGATCTTGAGCCAACTTAACCAGTTGAAAGCTAGGCCGGACGATGAAGATTGTAATACCAAGTTTCTGAGGGCCTTGCCACCATCCTGGTCACAGGTTTCCATAACACTCAAGGCCAAAGGAGGACTGGATTTCATGAGCTTTGATGATCTGTACAACAAACTGAAAACCCTTGAACTTGATATCAAAGGGTATTCCACCTATTCACCTTATACTTCTACCCATACTGCTTTTGTTAGTAACTCTAGTCCTAACAAAGCATTATATGGAAACAGTCCAACACCATCAACATCCTCAATCTCCTACTCATCTCCTACACCAAAAACTCAGCCCAGATCTGATAATCTTGTAGTGGATGTGCTTCACTCGTTTGTTGCTGAAAGTACACCACAGCAGAAGATTGTGTATGATGATTTTAAACAGGTTGATGAATTGGATCTGGAAGAGATGGACTTAAGATGGCAGGTGGCCATGATATCGTTGAAGTTGGATAGGTTTGAAAAGAAGGCAGGAAGAAGGGTCAATTTTGATGGACAAGAGCCTGCTAGGTTTGACAGAAGAAAGGTGAGGTGCTATAAATGTTCTCAAACAGGACATTTTGCCAGGGAATGCCCAGACAAGAAGGTGGATGATAAAGCACGGTATTCTGCTTTCAGAATTCAAGAGTTGGAGTCAGACGACCCCAAGGCTTTGGTATCTGTGGATTCACTGGTGGACTGGGAGCATCATGAGAAGGCTGCTGGGAGTGGATCAGATAAAGTCTTTGGGATGGTAGCTGGATATGGTGAAAAGAAACAAGTGGCTGGTCAGTTTGGAATGATGGGTCATCCATCACAGGTACAAAACTGTCCATTTGGTTGTAAATCTATATATGCTAAATTAAAACAGGAATTTGATGATATTGAAAGTGAAAATAAGGATAACCTTATTCAACTTAAGGCTCATAAAAAGGCTGTTAAGACATTAGAACAACAAAAGGTCTGGTATCAACAACAACTGTCTGCATATGAAGTAAAAGTAAAGGTTTTGGAAAGAGATTTAAAAAATGCCACTAATGAGTTTAAACATTCTGAAAGAGAAAAAGCTAAGGTAGAATTGGAAAATCAGGATCTTCAGTCTAAGCTTGATAACTCATTGGCTAGATTTGATAAGTGGAAAGACTCATCCAAAAATCTTAACATGCTTATTGATAGTTCTATGTCTACTAAAACTAAAAAAGGTTTAGGATTCAGTAACCTAATAGGGACAAATCAATATTATGACCCTAATGAGTATAGTGTTTTTAATCCTGAACCTGTAGATTATAGAAAACCTGTTAAGTATGTAAAGGAGGGTGGAATGAATGATGTTCCTCCACCCATAACTGGAACATTTAAACCTGTTGATCCTTTTGTTGACTTTGATGATTCACAAATGTGCTATGGCAAAAAGGCAAATGAATTGCCTAATCTTGATTGTGACTCTAATGAATTTGTCTCTTGTTCTTACAGTGACAAATCTTCAGAAATCAAGACTGATGACTATGCCACATGTGGATCAAGTGACAAGTCTGCATCAATAAAGTCAGAAGACCTCTCCTCAGAAGCAGCTACTGATGAATCTCAATCAAAGAAAGCTGCATTTGAAGATGTTTCTTTTGATAATTTTAAGAACAATAATGTTTCTAGTTGTGGTTTTGTTTCAAACAATTTTGGTTGTGGTTTTGTTTCTGTTAAGGATAATTCTGTTTCATGTGTTGGTTTGAATAATTTTGTTTGCAATAAGAATGTTATTGTTAAGAAAAAGTCCCCTAGAAAGAAATCTTGCTTTGTGTGTCGTAGTTATGATCATCTTATTAAAGACTGTGACTACTATGAAAAACAGATGGGATTACATGCTTGTAAAAATAGGTCTGTATGGAAAAATGTAAATGATATTCCCCCTTATATTCCTCAAGCAGCTAGGAGAACTTCAGTTGCTTATGGCAAACCAGTTTCTGCTGGTAAGCCTGTTGCTGCTGAAAAGTTCATTCCTGCCGATAAGCCTATTCCTGCTGCTTATCCTGTTCCTGCCGACAGGAGCAATTCTGCTGGTTGGAAAAACAATAATATTAGAACTTTCAGACCTACTAGTATTTACTTTCAAAATGCTGTGAGACCTGTTTGTTTTGACACAATGCACAAGGGAGGGGCAAGATGGAACACTGCTGTTAAGTCCTCAGCAGGTTGGTCTTGGAAAATCAATAACCAACATATGAAAAGGGGATCCAAGATCAATGGTGGATCTTATCAATCTCCAGGGTTTAATTCTTATTGATCCACTAGGCAGGCTCAAGTCAGCAATGACTTGAGTCTCTCTTGTATCTAATGTTGTATATGTATTCTTTATCTCAGGATTTTCCTTTTAGAAGCAAAGATGTTGGAATTGTTGACAGTGGATGTTCCAGGAGTATGACAGGGAATTTGGAAAGGTTACATGATTTTATTCCTTTGAATGGAGGTACTGTGACATTTGGAGGAGGAGATGGAATGATCTCAGGGAAAGGAACTATCAAGACTGCCAAGCTTGACTTTGAAGATGTGCTGTATGTGAAGGAACTCCAAGACTTCAATTTGTTCTCTGTCTCTCAAATATGTGACAAGAAGAACAGTGTTCTATTCACTGAGAATGAGTGCTTTGTGTTGTCCAAAGACTTCAAGTTGCCTGATGAAAGTCAGGTTGAACTTAAAGTTCCTAGGACTTACAATCTTTATAGCTTCAATCTTAGTGATGTTCAGCCTGAGGGGTCACTTGCTTGTCTGGTTGCAAAAGTTTCTGTGGATGAATCTAATAAATGGCACAGAAGAATGGCACATGTAAATTTCAAGACCATTAACAAGTTGGCTAAGAATGGTCTGGTGAAAGGGCTTCCTTTGAAGATCTTCTCTAATGAGCACAATTGTGTTGCCTGCAACAAAGGAAAGCAGCACAAAGCTTCATACAAGGCCATAACTGCTGTGAGCACCATCTCTGAGCCTTTGCAGCTTCTTCATATGGATCTTTTTGGTCCTACTTCTATCAGAAGTATTGACCATAAGAATTATTGCCTGGTGGTTACAGATGATTTTAGCAGGTTTTCTTGGACTTTCTTTTTGAGTACTAAAGATGAAACTTATCCAGTACTTAGGGATTTTATTGCTTTAATAGAAAATCAGCTAAATAAAAAGGTTAAGTCTATAAGGTGTGATAATGGCACAGAGTTTAAGAATTTTAATCTTATTGAACTCTGTAGGTCTAAGGGTATAAAAAGGGACTATAGTAATGCTAGAACTCCACAACAAAATGGGGTTGCAGAAAGGAAAAATAGGACCTTGATAGAAGCAGCTAGGACTATGTTAGCTGAATCTAAGATGCCCACTATGTTTTGGACTGAAGCAGTTTGCACTGCTTGTTATGTGTTGAATAGGGTATCTATTACTAGTCCTCATAATAAAACACCTTATGAACTTTTGTCTGGGAAGGTTCCAAACATTAGTTATCTTAAGCCTTTTGGATGTCAGGTCACTATTTTAAACACTAGTGATTATCTAGGCAAGTTTGATGGAAAGGCTGATGAAGGGTTTATTGTTGGATATTCTGCTCATGGTAAAGCCTATAGGGTTTATAATCTGTCCTCTAAGAGAATAGAAGAGACTCTCAACTTAAGATATCTTGAAGATAAACCTAATTTGCAGGGTGCTGGTCCAGAGTGGTACTTTGATCTGGATTATCTATCTGACACCTTAGGGTATACTAGATTCAAATCAAATCTGTCTGGTAGTACAAATGTTTCTCAAACTAACAATGCAGGTACCTCAGATGATGATTCTGATGCAGAGAGTGATGAACGACCTATAGTTGTTCCTTCTTTTCCCTCTAACAACATTTCAGGTTCAAAGGTCAAAGATTCTTCTGATATGGCTGGAAGTGATTCTAGTTTTGCAGAAGATCTTGCTAGGCTTCAAAGACAAGAGTTTAATGCCAAAAGAGCTGCTGAGATGTTTGGTTCTGGATTTTCTAAAGAGACAGAGGAGATCCTGAGAAAGGCTGAAGCTGAAGTTCGAAGGGAACTCAATACATCTAGTAGTATTCCTGTTCCTGCTGATGCTGTTCCTGCTGATAGTGGATCGGTTTCTGCCGATCCTTCTGCTGATGTTCCTGTATCTTCTCCATCTGTTGACAAGTTGGGAATTGATAACTCCCCTGAAAGATTTCCAATTCCTTCTGATCTTGGAAATTCGGTCTCTTCAAGAGATAAGCTTAATGATCCTCATCATCAGTCCAGATCTGGCATTTTCACTTCTTCCTCATATGATGATGACTTCAACCCTTCAATTACTAATCAGGCATCCTCCATTGATGTTAATCCCATTGCTACCAAGAGGATCAATACGGTTCATCCTCAGTCTTTGATTCTTGGAGATCTTAATTCCCCTGTTCAAACAAGGAGTAAATTGCATCCATCTAAATTTGGAGAATCTGCTTTTCTCAGTTATATACAGGATCAATTGAGGAGCAATCATACTGATTACTTACATTGTCTGTATGCTTGTTTCTTATCTCAAGTTGAACCAACTAGCATAGCTCAGGCACTTGCTAATGATGATTGGGTTGAGGCTATGCAAGAAGAGATGCAGCAGTTCCAGAATCAGAAAGTATGGATGTTGGTACCTTTGCCTGCTGGCAAACATGCTATTGGAACTAAATGGATTCTAAAGAATAAAAGAGATGCAAGGGGAATTGTGGTTCGAAATAAAGCTAGACTGGTTGCTCAAGGTCATAGACAAGAGGATGGGATTGATTATGATGAGGTGTTTGCACCTGTGGCAAGAGTTGAAGCCATTCGGTTGTTTTTGGCTTTTGCTTCATTTATGGGTTTTGTAGTTTATCAGATGGATGTGAAGAGTGCATTTTTGTATGGAAGGATTGAGGAAGAGGTTTATGTTACTCAACCACAGGGATTTGTAGATCCTCAGAATCCTAATTTGGTCTACAAAGTGGTTAAAGCACTTTATGGTCTTCATCAAGCACCAAGGGCTTGGTATGCACGATTATCAGCCTTCTTGCTAAAACATGGGTACAGAAGAGGGGCTATTGATAAAACTCTTTTTATCAGAAAGGACTTCAAAGATATCATTCTGGTCCAAGTATATGTAGATGATATCATCTTTGGCTCCACTAATGAAGCTTGGTGCAGGGAGTTTGAAGAATTGATGAAGAGTGAATTTGAAATGAGTGCTATGGGTGAAATGACTTTCTTCTTGGGTCTTCAGGTTAAGCAGACATCAGATGGGATCTTTATTTCTCAGGAGAAGTATGTTTATGACATGCTTAAAAAATTTGATATGGAGAATGGGAAGATTGCTGTAACTCCATTTGAACCTCCAAAGCCTAAGTCCAATAATGAACCTGATGCTGCTGTTAATGTTCATTTATATCGATCCATGATTGGCTCCCTCATGTATTTAACAGCTTCACGACCTGATATCATGTTTGCTGTTGGTGCATGTGCTAGACATCAGGTTACACCATTGACTTCTAACCTTAATGCAGTCAAGAGAATCTTTAAGTATTTGAAAGGACAGCCAAAATTGGGACTTTGGTATCCCAAAGACTCTCCTTTTGTGTTAGAAGCCTATAGTGACAGTGATTATGCTGGGGCTAACTTTGATAGGAAGTCTACAACTGGAGGTTGTCAGTTTCTGGGTAGAAGGTTAGTTTCTTGGCAGTGCAAGAAGCAGACTATAGTGGCTACATCTTCTACTGAGGCAGAATATGTTGCTGCTGCTAGTTGCTGTGGACAGGTTCTTTGGATGCAAAATCAGCTGTTGGATTATGGATTCAACTTCATGAACACTAAGATCTTTATTGATAATCAAAGTACTATGTGTATTGTTAAGAATCCTGTTTATCATCAAAGGACAAAGCATATTGAAATTCGACACCATTTCATAAGAGATGCTTATGAGAAGCATCTTATTCAGGTGGAAAAGATTCACACGGATGATAATGTGGCTGATTTGCTTACTAAGGCTTTTGATGGACCAAGGTTTAAGCATTTGGTGGTTCATATTGGGATGGTCAATCCCTAGCTACAGGGCTTAAGGGGAGGATTGCAGCTTATTGGGAGGAATGAAGTATATTTGTGTGCTAATAAGTTGGTTTTGAGCAACACCTTGCAGGTACAGTGTTGGTGTTTACACCTGCACAATAAATGGTGCTCAACTCACCATGTCTTGCAGACAAGAAAGAGTTGACTCACCATGAGGGTACGGCTCTGGTGTGATTATCAAATCCGTTGATAGCTGTAATAGCTTGCTCAAAGCTATAGGGTACTTCAACTCACCCATGATTCATTTCTGAGAGTTGAAAATGGTTCTCAATTCACCATGGATGTAACCCTTATGGGATCCAAAGGATTGGCTAGTCCACAAAAGTATGGTTTGTGGTAAAGACATTTGGTATCCATATTTGGTATTCAATTCACCAAGGTTCAGTTGAAACCAAAGAATTGGCTAGTCCTGAGCAAACGGCTACAGGTAAAGACAAGTCAAATCCGTTTATAGTTGCTGATTTGCTAATAAATCAGATGGTTATCAATGTACCATGGTCTAACACACCTAAACATTGGCTACTCCAGTAGTGATGGCTATTGGTAAAGAGACATCAACTCCATTAATTTTCAATGATTCACCTCTCACAGGAGTTAACACACCTGGATGTGATGAGAATAGTATGAAACTTAAAGAGATTTGATGTACATTTTGTCATTAGTAGCAGCCAAGTTCAAGTAATGTTATGGTGACCAGTAAATCTATTTTGAAGAAGATTTCATGTTCCTGCTGCTCTATTGAAGTTGCTGCTGGATGCTATAGAAGTTGGAATCTTGAAGTTATTGAAGTTGTTGCTGGTTACTTCTTATTGTTGCTGCTAAGTCGCAGTCCTCAAGCCTGAGTTTATGAAAGCTCTATCACATTGGAATCTTGCAGGTTAACCTAGTCAACCTCAAGATTAGGGGAGGATTGTTAGGATCTCTGGGAAATAAGAGTTCATTGTTGCTGCCGATAGTGTAAAGTTGGTTCCTGCCGATAGCTTGGTTCCTGCTGAAAGCTCATTGCTGCCGACAGTGTTATCTTGTTTCTGCCGATAGTATTATTCCTGCGGATAGTGTTAGTTGTTATCCGCATATTTAGAATGTTTGTTAAGATTTATTTTTAGAAGAGATTGTTGTTAATCTCTTTACACGTTTTCTTGTAGAACGGGTTAGGGTTAGGTGATCTTGTTAGTATAAAAGATAAACCCGTCTATGAGTTTATGTACGCCTTGAACATCTTTCAATATTCAATAAACGATTCTTAGTTCAATAGTTTGATCCATAGAGGATCATTGTTCTCTTAGAGTTTTCTTCTTTATAATACTTGCTGTTTAGTTTCCGCATAAACACTTGTATTGCAGAGGTTCTTGTTTATACCAAGCTCAATCAAGCTCGAAGTACTCGATCCTACAAGTTTCAAGCAAGAGCCTGATGAAACTCTTTATCAAGCTTGGGAACGATTTAAAGACTTACTGGTGAAATGTCCTCAACACTATCTAACCCCAATGCAGGAGATAATATTGTTTTATCATGGATTAGACGTGCTTACTAGACAAATCTTGGATGCTAAGGGAGCTGTGCCTCAAATGAGTGCAGCTAATGCTAGGAAAGCTATCCAAGAAGCTGCTGATCATTCTCAAAAATGGCACGATGGGACCTCTACTTGATCTAAGAGCAGCACTAATTTTGACGGGTTTGCTGCTATTCAAGCTCAATTGGATAAAATTAGTAGAGAGATGAAGAAGCGTGATGAGAAAGTTTATGCTGCCCAAGTTGGATGTGAAAAATGCGAAGGACCTCACTACACTAAAGATTGCCCTAATAAGAATGAAAGTGAGACTTTTGAAGAAGCATACTACACATAATTTGGACAACCATTCCGACCTTCAGGAAGATTTAGGGAAGCTACTCCGGGATTCTATCAAAAGAACAACTTTAATCCCACTTATCAAGAGAGGAGGCAGACTTTAGATGACACTCTAAAGCAAATTATGGCCGATGCTACTAAAAGACATGAAGAGAATACTGCTATGATCAAAGAAATCCGAGCTTCAACGAACACTATTACAAGAAATCAAGGAGCTTCGATCAAAGCATTGGAACAACAAATTGGTCAAATGAGCAAAGTTCTACAAGAAAGGGGATACGGAAGTTTAGCTAGCTCAACTGAAACCAACCCAAGAGATCATGTCAAGGCCATAAGCACCACTGAAGAAGTCACTCCTAACATTCCTTTTCCTAGAAGACCGATGAATGGTAATGATGGTGCAAGACCCGAATTTTTCTTTAATTCTTCAATCAGTTTAAGGAGACTACTAAAAGAGAAAACAAAGATTGAAGAGGAGATCAACGCTACAATGAAATAAGAGAGCTCTGCAACCGACTTACATGCCTTGCCTCATAAAGAAAAGGACCCAGGAAGTTTTACTTTACCTTTTTCTATTAATGATATATCTTTCAATAATGTGTTAGCTGACTTAGGAGCTAGTGTTAGTGTAATGCCCCTTAAGACATTCACTACCCTAGGACTAGGAAAATTAGCACCAACTAAGTTGCTTATTGAATTGGCTGATAAAACGGTAAAACGACCTGAAGGGATTGCTAATAATGTGCTAGTTAAGATTGAGAAGTTTGTTTTCCCTGTAGACTTTGTTATATTAGATATGCCCGAGGATGTTAAGATTCCTTTAATCCTTGGAAGACCTTTCTTGTCTACTGCCCGTGCTAAGATTGATGTGTTTAAAAGAAAAATCTCATTAAGGGTAGGGAATAATAAACTAGTCTATAAGTGCCAAGATCCTGTTAAAAGCATAATTAGAGGCGTCTATGTGCTAGGATTAAGAGAGCGTATGGACCTCGATCTTGAAGCTAGGCTTATGGGAGAAACATTGATTCAAAACAACTCAACTAATCCTAATCATGAGAACTTTGAGGAATTTATTGACCTTAATGTACCTACCGAACTTAGGCGCGATGTTGTTAATGATTCTGATGATGAGTGGCATGATTGCGTAGTAATTAACAAACGTAGGAGGATAGTTGAGCATACGAATTTGAATAATGATGTGTTTATTGAACTACCACCCCACCTTGCTTATTTATGCCTATATAATAATAAGAATTTCCCGTCTATCATTTTGTCATCTCTGCCCGTAAGGGACAGAACTTTGTTTATACAGATACTAAAGAAGAATGGCGTGGAAATTAAGGACGAGCAAGGAGTGTTCAATATTACTGAATTGGCAATAAGGGAGCGCGATGCTTCCGACTCCTTCAATGATCGATATTAAAGAGCTGAACGTGAGTCTAACTTGAAGACTCTGGAATAAAGACAAGTGCTGACCGGGAGACAACCCGGAGACTTTTTACTATTCTGTTCTGTGTCGAGTCAGTCAGGCCCGCAGAAGATACGGCGCATCTCCATCTTAAGATGCGACGCATCTCCTGCACTGGTCATATCTTACTTTATTTTCTAAATTTTTATTTTTGACTTTAAAACTCTTTGTCAGTTTATTTAATGCGGCGCATCCCTGGTTAAGGATGCGACGCATCTTTTATTCTGATTCGTATTTATTCCAGGCTCGATACGGCGTATCTTCTTCCATAAGATACGGCGTATCGACTGACCTGATGATTTTCAGTTTTAATTTTTACATTTTATTTTTACTAACTACTAATGTATTATGCAAGTTTGAACCTTCTTAAATTAGGTGTGTTTAAGTCTTGGTGGTAATATAGATTCCTGCATTTCCTGTGGATACATCAATTATGAAGCTTAAACGTTCTCATCCACGAGGAAGTTGATTTTTGCTCTTATACAAATAATGGAGGATCATACCGAGCAAATCTCAGGGGAGTTTTTCTGTTCTAATTCTTTTATTTTCCAGTTTTTAACCTATGATACAAACAACGAGGACGTTGTTTAACTTAAGTGGGGGGATTGGAGAATTAGAACACTTACTTGTCCTAAACTTTTTCAAAAATTATGCTTAAAATGCGCTTAATATATCAAAATTAAAATTTTTTTAGCATGTTTTTGTTTAAGATCTAAGTTGCATAGCTGCACACATAACGTTAATTTCAAAAATTGTGATTTTTCAAAATTCACAAATCTATGAGTGTGCCGGTGACTTGTAGACTTTAGAACTTGGCTTGTATACTATTCGAGACCACCATAATAAGTATTATTTATATAATTGGAATGACTTGTCTAAATTGGTAAATTTCTAGGATTACACCCAAATAGCCTTTATATGTTATGTGATATTAACTAACTACACTGGTTAGTTAACCCCCGTATAAACCCTTTGTTACTCTCATTTTTAGAGTAAGATACCCCTAGAAAAACACTCAGAGCCATTCCTTTCGTTTCTTACACCTTTGTTATAATGTTTCGTTACACCCTTACACCTTAGCCTACCCTGTAGATTAAAATCCGTGGTTGGTTAATTGCTTTAGGCAAAGTGTGTTTCCTTACATTACCTGTGTTCGCGTGCGTAATTCATTATCTATGGTTAGGTCGGGAAATTGCACAATGTAATTGGAGTGAAAGTAAATATTGTATATCTTTGAGTTTATTTTTTTGTGTGTTTACTACTTTCACTATTACCGTTATTTCTGAAGTCATGAAAAGTATGGAAAAATTATCCAGAGTTATCGTTATAGTGATGTGGTGAAATTTTACACATCTATGTTTATGTTTCAAGTCAAAAAAAAAAAAAAAAAAAAAAAAAAAAAAAAAAAAATCGAAAAAATAGAAAAGGAAAAGAAAAAGGAAAAGTTGGATGTTTGTTTTAACCAACTTATGTAAAGTTTTGTATTAAGTGGTCGATATCACCACTATTTGTTATATATTACATTTATGGATTGAATGGGAGTTGAACGTTATGGGAACGCCAACTAAGGTTTATTCTTTGATTAAGATCTTGTTTAGTATAATTCGTGTCTACCTAAAGCGTGTGTTTCAAGTGTTAAAGCGTGAGTTATTCAATGATATGAGTCTTATTCATGGGATGGTTGGGATAGTAATTAACCACACTTAGGATTTTAATTTATCTGTTTGTTTATTTTTCATTTTACACCAATTTGTATCCCAAATATTATCCATACCCTATATTATTCTTTATCCAAACCTTTGATTTATTGAGATTAGGGATTTGAGCAATCTTAAGTATCGTAGTCGTGGATTCGGCTATGTATTTATGATTTTGTCGCCCTTTTTGATATAATATTATTGGTGAAGATTACTTGGTCCTATCTTTAGCCTATTCGAGTTAAGGATTTGAGCAATTGCAAGTATCGTGTTCGTGGATTCGATCATGTATTTGTGATTTTGTCGCCTTTTTGGAATTTGAGATCGATAGAGATTAAGAAGAATGATTGACCCTTAAGCCTCAAAACCCTTTTTACCGCTTTAGACTTGTTATTCCTTGGCTTTAGTGGGGGAGATGTGTATACTTGCCAAGCTTATGATAGAATATTCGTCACGACTGGACAGTTAAACGATTAGATTTGCTGTAATCGAAATATTTTATTTTATTCCTAATTCGTTAAGTGTTTGGTTGTGTGATTATGATAAAACGAATACATGCTTAAATATAAAAATAAATCCTAATATCTTTTAGGATATATTTTCATAAGATTAATTCTAAGGTTTACTTGGGGACAAGTAAAGTTCAAGTGGGGGGATATTTGATGAACTCAAATAAGTACATTTTATTATCATCATTTATCCTATTTATTTGACTTGTTTTATTATATTATGTATGAGAATTGATACTTAATCGTTTACTTTTGTAATTCTCAGTTAAAAACAAGCATTTGGTGAAACTTAGCTATTATGGACTAAAAATGGAGAAAAATGATGAAGATTGGAAAAGGTTGCTGAAATGAAGAGATTGAAGACCATTGCCTGACTTTGAAGAATGCACGCATGCAATTCTGTCATGCGTTGCATATGAAACTTTGGTCAACGAAGAAGAACCAACTTGTTCTACTCCAGATGCGCCGCATTATACTTCTTACATACGGCGCATCACTATCAAGATTTCACCAGTTTCGATCCAAGATACAAGAAGACATGCGCCGCATATAGTTATGAAGATACGCCGCATCTCAAGGCGGTGTACGAATATTCTGGAATATAATAACCTTGGACACCACGTGAAGTTAAGTCAATGCGCCGCATCTACTTATTCAATGCGCCGCATCTTACCTCAGACAGAAAGTATAAATACCCCAAGGCCAGACGAATTTCTGAGACTTTAGACTTTTGACGTACGTGCCATATATCCCTAGACGACCGAACGAATTCAGACGAATAGGCAGCATAAGACACACCCGAACGAAGATACAAGAGCTGTAAGAAGGTCCTGCATGTGTTTAATTCATTAAGTAGTTTTGTTTCATTGTATTAGTACACTTTAATTCATCAGGATTGGTGGCTTGTGTAATGTGACAACGGAAAGGTTGCACTCCCTTAAAACTGCTTTCCCATTAATTAAAGTTTATATGTTGATGTCTTTGGTGACTTTTATTAGTGCATTGATAACCTCTGTGTCTATTAGTGGCTTGTCGTATGTGACTACGGAAGATCATATTGCTCCCACGGTTATAACTAACTTGATCACTTAGGAATAACTTTTAGACATAAGTAATCATTAAGGGTTTACTCGCCGATAAGATTAGAGCCAACGAGAAAGGGTTAATTACATACACTTCATATAAAACTAGCAATAAAACAAGTGACAAGCTACTTAATTATCAGGACAGGTCTTCTTATTGTCTCAAGTATTTATCTGTGTACGTGCGTGCTTATCGCTGATTCGTGCTCATTAGTTTAGTTTATTATTTAATTGCAACCAAAACGTGCCAGTCTCTCAGGCTGAACCCCCTTGCGTTAGATTAGGTTGTATAATTGACTTAAGATATTAAAATACTGATTAGAATAACTAGATAATACGTTCCACTCTTAGTGATCGACACTCTACTTACCATTATATTCATACTGACCGGGTACACTGCTCGTTAAGTGTGTGTGTTATTGATAAGTCGGCTAAATATAAATTTAAAACATGAGTAGGCATTAATACTGCTAAACCGCAACGACACATCACGCGCATCACTAATGAAACAAAGGGTGTTCTTCTTCTTCTTATTCTTGTTCGAATTTGATTTTCGGGATCAGAAAGAGGTGAAATTTGTTCTACTCCAGTAGAACGAGTGTTCATACAATTCCCAAGAGAATCGAGGCAATGTCTAAACACACGAGCGAAGAATGAAAACAATTTAGAAAATCAGATTAGTGATCCAATCGGAAGAATGGCAAACTGATCGGATGAGAGTCTCGGTAAAATTGGTTTTGGTGAAAGCCGATCGGATAGAATGAATACCAATCAGGTGGCTGTCTCAGTAAAAAGTGAAATGGGGCAAACCGATCAGATAAATGTGAAACCGATCGGATGGACACCTCGGAAAACTTTTTTTTTTTTAATGAAAACGAACTTGGTAAGAAATGGACTTCTAAAAGTTACAGAAACACAATAAAATCCCCGGCAACGGGGCCAAAAACTTGATGTGTTACGCGTGTGTACAAGTTTTAAATTTATAAAGGTTGAATTACCGAATCTAGAAATAAGACATACGAGCAAGTGAACTCGTCCGTTATAGCAAGATTATGATGGTAAGTCATGATCGTTCGCAGGGATTTGTGAGTGAATCGAATTGTAAGCTACTAAAAGTAAATTTCTTAAACAAGCAATGATGAAAATATAATAATTCAAACGATTAATACTACACTTGCTTAGACTAATATACTACTCTTGATAAGCATGATTGTGATAACTTTTGACAATATGTTGGTTATGATAATTAGTTTGGTGAACTAATCTATTCTTTCTACAAATTAAACCTTCGTCAAGATTTTAGTTCATAAAAACAAGCATTTCGTTTAACCAATCAATTCAAGATCAATTCAAGGTTCATAAGTTTGAGGTAACAAACTTAAACACAAAAATAGTCCTTTGTTTTATCAAATTCGCTTATGAAATGGTCAATTCAAAAGGTAACCAATTCATAGACAAATAGGTTACAATCGATTATAAACTACTAATCTTCCGACCCTTGAAATAGTTTACAATCAATCCAATTTGATAGACAAAAGCATTCTTATTACAACCGCAATTAACTTTCTTTGTTTAATCAAGAATAATGTGTAAAAACAATCATTCATAGACAAATGATTGTAACTAGCTGAATAACAATAAATCTTTCGACCCTTAGAATTATTAACAACTAGTCAAACTTGATTAACAAATGTCACTATGAAACTTAATCACAATTGGATCGTAGAATCAACTTGAAATTGAATTAAAACATGTTATCACAATCATACGCAAATCAATAAGCAATACACATCATCTAAGCAAGTGCTCAAAGGCACTAGCCACTCATAGCAAACACTAACATAAACTCAGAACGTTGAACATTAGAAACCATAATTGAAAGTCTTACAATAATTAGAAATAGATTACAAATGATATGGTAATAATACCTAAAGTATTGGTGTTGATTTCTTGATGTTTTGACCTCCAAATGTTGACTTCTTGAACCTCCAAAGCCTCCTGGACTTCTAAGGATGAATTTGAACTTTTGAGAGAGTATTTTGATGAGTGGTTGATGATAATATGAAAAAGCATATGAATGTCACATCAATTGGTGTCTCAAATGGCTCTATTTATACTACTCTCAAGGCCTAGGGTCTTTAATACTTCATCTTGGCCTCCAAGTAAATTAGAATAGTCTAGAATGCTCAATAGAAGGCTTTAGAATCGTGCACATAAGGATAGTATCCTTAATGATGAAGTTTGGAAAATCAGACGACATCCAACCGATCGGTATTGCATCCAACCGATTGGTTGGTCTACAGAAATTACCTTTATCCGATTCGGTTGAGGGCTGCATCCGATCGGATGGAGTGCTGCTTTATGCTCTTTTTTTGGACTTTTGTCGTTTGGCTTGTATCTTGTTCATGGCTCATGGTTCTTCATCCAAACTTGATCTTTTCTTTATCTTGAAGCTTGTCAACTTGAATACTTGGACCTTTATTCTTTGAAATGCCTATTTGTTGTGGAACTTGACACAAGAATCTTCGTACCATCATAAATATTTCCTTCTTCCACATTTTTTTCATCTTTTTCTTTCTTTTTCCTGTTTTTGGCTACATACACTTTGCAGACATACTTTGGTGCGATTTAGTAACAAAAGCATATAAATATAACCAAACAACATATATAAAAGTACGAATAACGCTACTAAAAACATGCACAATTTGAGCGTTATCATTTGTTCACAATGGCAAAGTCAAACAACTCTTCATCACCATCAAGACCACCTAGAAGAACTCCGAGGATGAGTGTAAGGCCTTGTTGCTTTGTCAACCTCAACTCATCATCATCAGACTCATCTACTCCAATACCTTCACATATCATCATAAAACTCCTCCACCAACAAAAACACCAGTGGCCACTACACCACCTCCCGCACCATCTCAATTACCCAAATCACCATCACCTCCAAGATCTCCAAAACTTCAACCAATAGAATTGTTTGCCACACCATCGACCTCTCCACACCCGTTCTTGGAAACGTTAGAAGACCTACCTCCAAGATCAACCAATCCACCATCATTTCCATTTGAGTGTGAGCCATCACAACAACAACCATTACTCTTTCACCCTATTTATATGAAAATTTATGGCCCACTATATGGAGATCAAGCTCGACCACCTCAACAACCTCAACCTCAACCTTTCTCACCAACCTCAACACTTAGAGGCTGTTAGGTCCTATTTAAGCTAAACACAAGATCTAACCAACATATAACAACTTAAACAATCCTATAACAATAATAATAAAGAGACAATAATTGAGAATGAGAGTTAAAGATGAAGAGAAGAGGTTGATTATATTCACGCATAAAATGAGCAAGGGTTCGACTACAATGAACATAAACCAATGATTTAAACGAATACATAAGCCTTCTATTTATAAGCAAAAATTAGGGCATCATTTGCCTTGTGTTTCTAGAAGCTAAAATCACTAAACCACAAGGCCCATGGGCTTCTAATGGAGCCGTGTGGTGAACATCTAACTTAAAGCCCATTATCGAGCAACCTATTAATATAAACAAGACCAATACTTGAAATATTTAAAGCGAGTTCCCAACAATATCCCCCTAAGGATTGGTCATCTAGGTTGCTTGACGTCATCTTTGCTTCTTTGGCTCTTGACGTCTTTGAAATCTTTGTTCTTTGTTCTTGTTGTGATGTGATATGGTATTGTCTTGATCTGCCTTCCACCGACGTTCTTTCATCTTGATGTATTTACGTCTTTTCCACCATGCTCATATGTCTTTTGACATTTGTTCTTTATATATCAAGTAGTTCTTACTTCATAAGCTTCAATCTTTGGCTTGTGAAAGTTTGTTATGCTTGATCTTTGACTTTTCTTTGACTTCTTTGAACTTTTGTTATCTCTTAGTCTTTGTGAGAATTTTTCTTCAGGATATGAGCATGATAGAAGTGGTGGAGGTGGAACTCCTGGTCTCCATGATTTCCTGCAGGTAAACAGTTAGCAATAAATCATCTGGCACTTACAGATTCGGACTTCGAGATCGTCAACAGCATAGTGTGAAGACTTTCTCTAATCCTAGCCAAGGCCGTTCTGAACCGAATGCCCCCGAAAGAGCTAACACAGATACACCGAAGTGTATCAACGATTCAGTGAGCCACTAAAGTATACCAAAGTATCACTCCACGACTGTAGACCATTTGGAACCACCATAAACACTAAGCGTAACCCACAAGGGATTACCGAAGTGACCTGCTGTCTGGGCTATTTAATGTTGACCCTGTCAAGATTTCAATTCAATCACTGAGAATCACAATATGTGACTTCTCTCATGAATGTTCTCGGCAGATTATTAAGACCTGCGTAGGACACTCTTATAATTTACAACTGTTGTTCTTTATGTTGAACAACCAGTGTAGAAATGCTAAGTGTTCCTATGAGATATTTTATGTATCTCGTAGCTCTAGACTCGATTAAGTGATTATTGGTTTTTAGTCGTCGGAGGCATGGAGCAGATTGCCTCCTTTTCAATATCAACACATCTAAGAGCGAGAGGTCGATAGATAATGAAGGGTTCTCCGTGAGAAATGAAACAAGTGTCTTTCAAGAGACAACTGAGTGGCTAGAAGGTTTAGTGCAGTGCGTTACTGGGTCCATGACGACTTAATCTTCAATACCGGTGTCACCTTAGTAACAACCAATAGCATATGTATTGAACCCGGTATCTGCCCTAAGGTTGATCATATGGAGGGCTATTTCTTTTCACCCTTCTCTTTACTTTTCTTTTTCATTCTTCAACCCCTTCTTTCCCCTTTCATTTCTTTACTCCTTTTTTCATCATACCTAGGAACTTTTTTAGTACTAAATTATTGGTATTGTCCTTGGGTAGATCCCTCCGGCTCTGGTGGATCATAGGACGAGTTCCTAACCTTAGTCACCTTATATCTCCATGACTATCCTATTGTTGCCATAAACCAATTATTTGAAAATCTCTCAAAGTGTTTATGATTGTAAACATATTTTGTTAACACTTTAAGAGTTTTGTGATTTTCAGAAATACTCCCCCTTAACATGTGCTCATAAGTGTTTGAAGAAAATTTGCACATGTCGGGTAGAGACAGCACTTTTAGAATTGATTGATTTTTAATGAATATGACCTTTGCGAGACACGTTTACATCACTAGTTAAACTAGCTTGAAATTATTACCCGTCCCGGCCATATTCAAGGAATAATCTCTCGAAATCGGTACATTCTACTCAGACAAGTCCTTTGAGAGACACGCTTACATCATCGGATAAACCAGCTTGAAATTATTACCCGTCCAGGACATGTCTTTTTGATTACTGACTTTTGATATCGTCAATTCGAGGGTTCAATTCTGAGTCGAGCTCATACGAGATTTCAACTTTGAATAACTATATTTTAATCACTTTTTCATTCTCCACTTTAAAAATGGCATATTCATGTTGTTTTTGATAGAATTTTGATTAAAATATGCTTTTTGAGGTTTATGGGAAGAATTTCAAGAACTTTTGTATTTTTAGAACATAGATTTATTTTTCAAGTACTCCCCCTTGACAAGGGAATACTTGTTCTATTCGGCAGAATTTTGAAAAACATAGAAAAATCTGGTTGATTCTACTCAATAGTAAGGAGCTTTCGCTCCTTATATGAGGATTGTGGCACTGAAGCGTACCACAGGGTCCTTTCATTACAAGTACGGGGTGTGCACTGTTATTTGTGCACAAACCATAATCAACAATCAATCAAGCAATTTATATCAATCAAAGAAAATATTTAACTCTTACATCATTCCTAACTTCTGAATTCAGTGTAGACTGGATCAGGTCTTTGGAAGTTTCGAATTAGGAATGATGGCCTCCCTCCAACATAACTCTCTAGACGTCTTATTTGATCTCTATGAAACAGCCTTCTCTCGATCTTCAGCAAAAACTGACGGATTTCTCTTAGCTGAGCACCTGTCCACCTTCTTGTCTTATGCAACTCCTGATCTCGAACTCGGATTACCAACCCATCACGAACCTTCTTTAGTGTGTGATCGCAGAACTTATGAATTTCCTTATACCCCATGAAGCAGTTAATCATAAGATCGCTCTTGTAAATGAACCCAAAGGTTGGTTCCTTCTTCATGGTGCGGTTAGATTCAACTTCCTTTGGTAGCTCTCGACCCCAAGTTGCAGATCTTCTACACGTTCTTGGATGATCTTCCTTCTAATGAAGTGGAGTATGGAAATGGTGAGTGCGTATTGCAGATCAGTTGTGAAGTGTCGCAGCTTCCTTTGAACCTTGATGAGGTACATATCTTCAAGGTCATTAAGATTCAAATCTGGGAAATTTGCTTCAGAGAACGTGTAGAGCTGCTGGTCGTGTCTTCTAACTTTGATTTCAGTTAAGAAGGTGTAGTCATATTTCTTTTCACCCTCTAGACTGACCACAACAAGAATCCTAAGGTCGATTGTCACTAGTGTAGAAGACTTCTTGGTGAGTTTACTCTTGTACCACGTCTTCCTTTTCTCGAACCAATGATAAATACCTAGGCGCGCATCTTGGTCATACTACACTTTGTCAGAGATGAAAAGTCTTGTGGCTGTTTCCTCGAAGGCTAGTTGATTGTAACTTGCTGCAGGGATCAAAGTTATTGAGGTTGTGTACTTTGGTTTTCATTTGATTCCGTGCACGAGTAATTCCATATCGTTGTTGAAGAAGAACTGGTATGGAATGGCAGGTTGATCGGAGACTTGAATCACTAGCAATGGCTTCATCCAATCTGTGACATATGGTTGGTTTGTTCTAGAAGTGCTTCCAATCATTGTCACTTCTAGATTCGTCCAACTGAACTCACTGGACATTGCTCAGGCAATGTTCTCAAGATGATACTCGAGCTCAACTGCACTGGATGACCTATCCTTAACTAGATTGAATGCATCGTTCTTGATGCGACGAAGTTCCCCTTTGGTTATTTTCTTGATTCGTTGGTCACGTTTGAGTCTTTGTGTGAACTCAAATGTACTATCTTCTATTACTGAATCTTCGTCCATCTGAAGTTGAGCACTTGCAAGCTGATCAAACAGTTCATTTCCCCGTGTAGTATCTTCATCTAGCCAAGAGACAACATTTGATCTTTTGGAAGTCTTCCTGCTAAATGATGTAGCCTTAGTCTTGGGAGGTGAATGTGGCTAATCGTAGTGTTGTTGAAATTCCATTTCTTCAGTTGCAGTGTGCTCGAACTGATGCTCCATTTCTGTAGGTCCTGATCCCGAAGCCTTTGGTGGTTGAATGGCTGTTGTTGTTGACGGACCAACGGGTTCTTTAAGTTGTGATCCAGATCCTTCGACACCCTTTTGTTTCTTTGCTTGGGTTTTTGGATCTTGGTCTTCGTCCTCTATTGGACGTTTACCCTTATCAGCCTCAACTTTACATGACTCTTTAGCAATGTTGACTTTTATAGCCTCTATGATGGCTATTTCTTCTTGATTCGGAGAGGTGAGATTAACTAAAGCAATGAGGTGTTGGATTTGGATTTCTTCAAGAGTTGGTACCTTAGGCTGTGTTGGTTGGGTTGTAAAGACAAGAGGAACCGAGGCTACAATGTTCCTGACTTTGTCTTCGATGTTGCAGTCGACATACTCTTCTATCTTCTGTGATGCAACCTTGGGCAAATACTTCTTTACATACGCCTTGGTATTGCCCTTGACTTCTTTGAGCAGTCGGTCATTAACATCGTCTTCAAGAAATTCGTCCATACGAGCTTTGGTCTCTTGCATCTCTTTGACCATATTCGTTATGTTTTTGAGTTGGTCACTTTGCTGGTCGTCTCTCTTTGCACGCGCCAGCTTTGCTGCCTTTTTCAACTTTTTAGATGCATGTGAGATTACTTCAACCCGTTTCAGCCTAGTGATCTTAGATTTCTTGGTTTTCATGATTGTTTTTCCTTTTGATTCTTTTGTTGCTGCTTCAGTAGATGGTGATGGTGGTGGTGGTGAGGGGTGTGTTGATGATTCTGAAGGTGTTTGAGACTTGGGTGGAGATACATGCTGAGACACAGGATGTGTATCCTGAGTAACTAGTGTTGAATGTGGAGGAGTGATTGGTGGCGTTTGAATGTATCTGTCAGCTTCCTTTTCAGTCAACTTTTGTTCTTCTTCCTTCTTCATTTTTGTAGACGTGTGGTCTGGACTGACCCACGACAAGTGGGCCAGGCCCGGCAGACAGCGGCCCACTCTACGCCTAAACCCTAATCCATACCCTATATATACACGACAGGTTATTCTAAACCTAACTTACGATACACTATATCACCTATACTAACTTGACCGTCGGAGGTGGATCCCGGGGCTACAGCCTCGGGTCCACTCCTAACGGGTTCTCTTTGTTGAACAGGTCTAACAGGGCTCGAGAAGACGACTAACGGCCCAAGGAGAGTCGTTGAATCGACCCGCGCCAGATTATGTATCAACAGATTGGCGCCATCCGTGGGACCCGACAAGTTTCGTGATCTCACATCACCGAAAAGCAACCATTGAGTTCAAAAGCCGGTATTTTGATCGATTTGTTTATTACTGCAATTAAAGTTTTATAAATCGATTTGTTTATTACAAAAGTTTTGATAAATCGAGTTTTGCAAAAGATATCCCAATATCAACAATTAATGTACATCGTACTGCCATGAAACATGCGACAGACTTTTTGCAAAAAGCATCTTATTTAGTTCACTGTTTGGCGATTTGATTGGTCAAACACATTAGATCATGTATCTTATTACTATTTATTATCGATTCGTACATGCGATTAATTATAATATAAATCGACAAGTTGTTTCTGCTACTGTATCGACTTGTTGTTTTTCTGCTAGTGTCACGTACACCCTATTGCATGTTTCCTTTAAATCAGTAAAGATTTTATGTAAATCTTTTAACTTGGTAAACACGATTTTATCTATAACGCACTAAGTCCGCACGATCGGACCTACTATATCTTTTAGCCGCGAACAGCGCAGTCACGATAAATCTACCCGCGTTAGGCCGTGCGTATAGAGATCTTCGCAGACTGGCGCCATGCGCGCACTGTCACGTACAGGCACCACGATGCTAGTCAATCGCCATGAGCGCACTGGACAAAAGCCGATGTCATGTTATGTTCATCTGCGATCATCCACAAACGTTAGAGTCTATGCGGTCACGATACATCCATCTGCGTCTGTACGTGCGATTGAAACTATTAGTCGCGGTCACAGAAGCACGTCTTCTGTCGCACCTCTTTGTTGCGCACAGCGCGAACTAAAAAAAAACGCCAATTAATTATTTATGTAGTTTGTAAAACCTCACGATAGGTGTAATTCGCACTGCTATTTCTCTTATGTGTTAATTTTACATGCTACGTGCTATATATTTGCTATGCGCTAATTTTTTTTATTTCATTATCTTTTATATGTTGCGATGCGCAGCATATACTTTTAATATTTGCATTAAGTTTTTTTTTCAGGATTTGAATAACTAAGTTTAATGCTCCTACACGAGTAGCACCATCAAACTTGGGGGGCTACCAGGGTATACACTGTGTCCGTACGCGTCACGCATGTGTATTTGGAAGCAAAGACGGATGTAATGTTCGCACCTTGTCTGCGCACAGCGCACATCTTTGTCGCGCACAGCGCACATCTGCCATAGAAGCACGTCTTCTGTCGCACCATGCTGCATCGCTACTGGTACAAAAGGTACGCCCTTACCCAGGATGCAGCATACGGAATCCACCTTCACTATTGTGAAACTCTCACAATCAAGGTCGCGCCTACAAGGACGCGCCTACAAATTCGCGCCAACAAGGACGCGCCAACATGGTCATCACGCACTGCACCACAGACCCAGTGCGCACTGTCGCATTTGGGCTGCGCGTTATGGTCACGCCGTCATAGTTGGTTGGGCCTACGCGGTCACGAACATGACTTAAGTCTAGCATAACATAGCCACGCGCTATGTCATACTAAACTTGGGGGGCTTGTAGACGTGTAATCTGGACTGACCCACGACAAGTGGGCCAGGCCCGGCAGACAGCGGCCCACTCTACGCCTAAACCCTAATCCATACCCTATATATACACGACAGGTTATTCTAAACCTAACTTACGATACACTATATCACCTATACTAACTTGACCGTCGGAGGTGGATCCCGGGGCTACGGCCTCGGGTCCACTCCTAACGGGTTCTCTTTGTTGAACAGGTCTAACAGGGCTCGAGAAGACGACTAACGGCCCAAGGAGAGTCGTTGAATCGACCCGCGCCAGATTATGCATCAACAATTTTTTATTCTAGTTCTTTAGCAGATTTAGTCATCTCCTCCTTATTAGTTAACATCTTATCCGTTTCTTCCCCTTCATCAAAGTTTTCTTCATTTTTTGACACCTTTTCAGTTTCTTCCCCTTCTTCTATATTGACGTCCTTCATCTTCTCATCTTCCTTCGTTTCCTCGTCATTGTCGGGTTGATTAACAGATTTGACTGAGGTGGGATGACTTCTTTATCAGACTCAGACCTATCGGGTTGATTAACCGAATCAGGCTGAGGTGGAGGAGTGTCTTTAACAACACCAGACCCTCCGGGTTGATTAACCGGATCAGGGTGAGGTGATGTTACTTCTTTTACTACCCAGACCCACCGGGTCGATTAACTAGATCAGCATAGGTCGGGGTTTCCCCAACATCTCTATTCAGTTGTTCAAATCTCATTTGCTCTTCTAGCCTTAACTACGCATGTCTTTCCTCATCAACCTTATGTAACTTATGGCTTTCTTCTAGTGCCACCTGAGTAGCTACATCTTCTTTATAGAATAGAGTTTCTTCATCGGTTTTCGTCTCTGAGTCGGATTCCTCTTCCGCAACAATCTTTTCTTCCTCAGGTTCTGGCTTAGCTATTGTAACCGGAACTCTTCTTTTGATGATTTTATGTGCAGAGTGTCTGATCTTCTTAGACACACCATAAGTACTATCAGTCTTGCCGCTTTCCTTTGATCGAGTCCTAGTTGATGTAGACTCATCATCATATTTGCAAAACCTGACATGACCTTCATGGAAAGCTCTATCATACTCTCTGTAAGCTTTTGTTTTCTTAACTTTTTCAGTCAGCAGAGAATCAGGTAGTCTAATCCCTTGCTTTTGTGTGCTGCTTTTGGGGATGTAGACTGAGCTGATGGTCTTGTCCATCTTAAGTAGATGCATTTCACGGTCTTCAAGTCCTGCAGAGATATCAGCGTTGTCGTCAATTAGATGGGCGATGAGAAGCTTGGTGAAACGTGACCGGATCTAAACACGCGTTGTGTTGGGGATACTTTGAGTATATACTTGATAGCATGCGGAATTTACTACCAAGTACTTAGAAGAATATATGTTTGGTCGATTGTGTGATCGTATGAATGTAACAATAAGATTATAAAGACAATTGTTTAACCAAACACTTTGCTTCAATAAATTGAACGATTACAATGAATAAACGTGAAGCTCTTAACAATGCTTGTACGTATATGAGATATGGATGTATCAAAACCCTAACTGAGGATCTCTTTTTATAGCACAAAGAGTCCTTTACAAGTAAACTATATTCGTATCATTCTATACAAATAAGATATACATCATATCCATTTCATATTTATCTTCACACGGTTTCACCTTGATCTTGTAAGCAGTACGAACTTCTCTTCATCAGTAGTACTAACTGTTCATTATTCTTCAGCAACTGTTCAACCGTACTAACATATAAAGAACCGTACTAACTGCTTAATTTAATTCCCAACAATCCTCCCCTAAACTTATGATTTCTATGCAAATCAACAAATTTCTTGAATTAAACTCCAACGTTATATGATGGGGTGGATTCTTTCAAACACTTATCTTTAATCTCGAAACACTTGGGAATTTTCTTCACATATCGTACTCTTTTGGTCAACTCCTCAAAAATTACCATAATTAAATTTAATCCTGTAAGGAATTAATTCCAAATACCAACCCAAAGAATTTAATTCCTAATACCAACCCTGCATTTAATTGCTTTAATACTCCATTGGTTCTATAAAAAGCCTTAAATTCTCAATATTATCACCATTACACACATCAACCTTCAAACCACAACTATTAAACACAATGAGTTCTTCCAATCCAAACATTGTTGAGATTTCATCAGATTCATCTTCGGATTCAGAAAGTGATGGATGGAGATCTTACTTTCCACTGAACTACACTAATCTGACTATCAGAAACCCATCTCCAAAAGCTCAAGAAGTATCTTCTGATGATGACCTTTTAACTTCCTCTGATGATGATGATGATCAAAAAGCACATCCACTAACAGTTGTATTGACAAGAGAGATAGAGAAAGCTGTGGCAAAAATGAGTAAGGTACAAGTGCCCAAGAAACATCAACCACTTCCAAGACCTGACAAACAAGTTTTGGGGCTTCCTAGTTGGAAAGTGTGGAACTCAATTGATGGCAAAGGAGTTCACAAATCCATGCCAGACTTCAAGGACAAAGAAAAGTGGAAGCTTGAGTAGTGGTTGTGTGTTAGGTTTGTTTAGGTTTGTGTGTTGGGAGTTGGTTGGTTTATGTTGTTAGGAGTTTGATCATTGGTTATGTTGGTTTTTCTTATGTAATGAATCCACCTCTTTAATGAATAAATTTTATGCACCTGTTTATAATTCATCTCTGACACTTAATTCCTCCCCTGAATTTCATAATCATCTTTAACAACAACTAGAAAAACTTTTAATTCCTCCCCTGTTTGGAAGAATCTGCATCATCAGATGAAGTAGAACATATGACATCCAAGCTCAACATCCAATATGACAATTTGTACAAGTTACCATCAATTCAGTTGTTTAGTTTCAAACTGCTCTCAACACTTCCAGATGTGTGACCTTCTGAGAGAGGTGTATCATAGAGCATAAACTCGGTAGGAACAAAGTTTGAACAATCAGTACAAACTAGTGAAGCCAGCAGTACAAACTGTCAACCCCAGCAGTACAAACTGTTAGCAAAAATTTTCAGAGATAAAATCAAGTTGTAATTTTGAATGTGGACTTGAAAACATTTTTGTCCACTTATAGTTTTTAGCAAACTATCAGCTATGAACGGATTTGACATGTCTTTACCAATAGTCGTTTGCTATGGACTAGCCAACTCTTCACACTTAGATTTGGTGAGTTGATAACCAACCAGTTTTTGGTAAACTGTCAACCATAAACGGATTTGAGTAGTCTTTACCAGAAACCGTTTGATCTGGACTAGTTGATTCTTATGTTGGTTAGACATGTTGAATCAATTACCATTTGTAGTGTGACAAGCATTCACAGTTGACAATCCAAAGCACAATCCAAAGCAAAAAGCTTTTCTTAACCTGAAATGTTAGTCCAAAACCAAAGAAAACACAATACACAATATTTTCTTTTAATAGTTATCACAATTGACTAACAAATTCACAAGCAGTACTCAAGTTTACCAAACAGTACAAACTATACAAATAGCATAAATAGCAGTACAAAAACCAAAAACACTTAGACATTAATCTTTTGAAGGATTAAGCATTCCAATACCTGTTACCAAGTACTGAAATCTTCCTACATCAATACCTTTTGTTAAGTGATCAGCAAAGTTGTCATCAGTGTGTATTTTAACAACTTTTATTAACTTCTTTTTAGCACAGTCTCTTATAAAATGATGTCTAATTTCAATATGTTTAGTTTTTGAATGTTGAACTGGATTCTTAATGATACACATTGTACTGCTATTGTCTATATGTATAATTGTGTTTAAGAAATTGTACCCATAATCAAGCATCTGGTTTTGAATCCAAAGAACTTGAGCACAACAACTTGCTGCTGCCACATATTCTGCTTCAGTAGTAGATGTGGCCACCATAGTCTGCTTCTTACACTGCCAAGAAATTAATCTACAACCTAAGATTCTCTTTACTGCTGTGAGATGAGACACCTTAGGATTTACTTGGAATCTTGCACAGGCACAAACAGCAAACATAATGTCAGGCCTAGATGATGTAAGGTACATCAGAGACCCAATCATAGATCTATACATGTGCACATCCACATCTTCACCACTGTGATCCTTTAATAGCAAATGTGTCTCCTTATCAACTGGTGTGCTAGCAACCTTGGCATCTGTGAATTGGAATTTCCTCAATATTTCACCAACATATTTATCCTGAGAGATAAATATACCATCTGGCTTTTGCTGTACTTGAAGACCTAGAAAGAAGGTAAGCTCTCCCATAGAACTCATCTGAAAATGGTCTTTCATCAGCTTTTCAAACTCCTTACACATTTGTTTCTTTGTAGAACCAAAAATGATGTTATCTACATAGACTTGTACCAGTAGAATATCACCCTTGTTCTTTTCAGTAAAGAGAGTTTGATAAATTTTCCCTCTATGAAACCCATTCTTCAAAAGATATTTAGCAAGAGTTTCATACCAAGCTCTTGGAGCCTGATGCAATCCATATAGAGCTTTCACCACCTTATAAACCTTGTCAGGATGCTCTGGGTCTATAAAACCTGGAGTTTGTGAAACATAGACCTCCTCGTCAATAGTACCATACAGAAAGGCACTTTTCACATCCATTTGATAGACCATAAACCCCTAAATGAAGCATAATCAAGAAATAATCTTATTGCTTCAATCTTGGCAACTGGAACAAAAACCTCCTCATAATCTATACCCTCTTCCTGAGTGTAGCCTTGAGCAACCAATCTTGCTTTGTTCTTTATCACTATGCCCCTCTCAACCTTCTTGTTCCTGAATACCCACTTTGTACCAATCACTCTCATTCCTTTTGGTAGATCAACCAGAACCCATACATTCTGAATTTTGAATTGAAGCAGTTCTTCTTGCATAGCCTCAACCCAACTTGATTCTTCTAAATTTTTTAACATATTCTTGGGTTCAATCTGAGATAGGGAACATACAAACATACAATCATGCTCATCATGATGATGTTTCTCCTCATATACCACTATAACACCCCAACCTGACAAGGGTAAAGATGTCACACAAATGGTTTCATATCAGATATAACAAAGCATACATTCAAACGTAATACAAAGATTCTCAATGGTTACAGAAGAAATAATGAAATTACAAGGTTATAAAAGCGAATACAAATTCTAACAATGAAATAACTTCTAATCATCTCTAGGCCAAAACTATCAAGTCTTCTAAGTCCAAAAGTCTCTTCACTCGTACCCATCTTCCAACTAAAACCTGCCGCACACGAAAAGAAAACGTGCGGCTGAGCTTAAAAAGCCCAGTGAACAGATACATAATACAAGCAAAGATAACGAAACGGTAATACAATGAAGTACTGGAAGTGTCATAAGGTATAATCAAAGCGAAAGAGAAATAAGGAAGTATAGGATAGTCATCTACCATGAGCCCATAACTCAAAGTCATACTCTCTACATCAGAAACTCAAAGTCATAATCTCATAATCAGAGGGGATACCTCTCAGGCAACCAGATAATATGAGGGGTGGCCTCATGTATCAAAAGGGGTGGAGTAGCTAGCTCCCAGAAATGTGAAAGGCGTGTATTGCACACAAGCACCAGTCACCTCAAAGTCATACTCAAAGTCATAGTTAAATCCACTAAACATACATGCCTAGGATTGCAATCCATACGCCCCCACTCAAAGTCATCTCAAAATCATAATCTCAGAATCATAATGGCCATATCATAATATAAAAGGGGACGGCGTGAGAAATCACTCCCCCACACAGGAGTCATGCCAGTGGTGCATCACAGACATGGCCAGGTTACCTTCCTGGCTAGGAAACAAAAAGGTGGCTCGGGTATCAAACTAAGAGTCAGGTCTCAAGGTCATGCAAACGGGTTCATCTCAAAGTCATATCAAAGCATATCTCAAGGTCATGTCAACAGTGAATCTCAAAGTCATATGAAAAGGTTCATATCAAAAGGTTCATAGCAAAAGGGTCATAGCAAAGGTTCATAGCTCAACATCGAAGCATAGGTGATAAGACACCCTTTCTTAAAAAGGGTAGAGTATCCGTACCTTATGACGAAAGCACAAACAGAAACAAAGCACAGAAAAGTAGAGAACAGCTCAAAGTCACTCCTTCTTCACACCTAAAGGGGAAGAGGAGAATTACAATCTTTCCCATTTAAGTAACTTTCCATTTATAGCAGGTTTCCATATTTGGTAAGTTTCCTCTTTTAGAAAGTTTCCATATTTAGAAAGTTGGATCAACATACTTAGTTACATCATTATTTCTGGAATTAGGGTATCTTTTATCACATCTACCTATTAGGTCCTTAAGAAAATACAATTTACACTTTACACCCTTTAGTTTCAAAAGTTACACTTTAGACCTTTAATTGTTCATAGTTACACTTTAGCCCCTTCATTTATCAAAGTTTCATAATGGTTACTCATTTTATCATATTATAAGAATGTATCCTCAATTTTACAGAATTTACACAATAGGTCCCTCTAGTTTACAAGGTTACATATTTGGTCCTTTAATTTATAATCTCAACTTTAAATTAATAACAATTACATATTAACCCCTTAAATCACCAAATTAACACATCACCCCTTGAATACATTAACTTACTCAAAACAGCACTTACTTTCCAGAAATGGCAAGTTTAGTCCCTCATTTTAATTATTTTATAATTCGAACCACTTGAAAACCCTAAAAACATTTTAACCCTCTAAAATACAAAAATGACACTTGACCCCCTCCTTTTATATTTTATACAGTAAGTATATGTCCCAAAATAAGTTTTAAAAATAACCCTTAAGTTTTAAAAGTTACAAAACTCACCCAAAACATTTTTAGCAAATCGTATAACACTTTATTTAATCAAAACCCTAATCCTAAAAATACAAATCATTATCCAATAATTATACCATCATTAAATCCTCATTAAATGACCAAGAACAAGCCCTAAATCCAAACCCTAAATCGAATTACACTTCATTTCTTTTTTCTTTTTTTTTTCTTTTTAATTTCTTTAAAATCGGTAAAACTAAATAAATCAAGAATAATTATTTTAGGCCTTAACAATTCGAAATATCATTTTTCCCAGATTAGTATGATCCTATGGAGTCCAAATAAAATAAATATGAAGCCTCAAAAATTCGAATTGAATTATTTAGGGTTTATACAAGTTTTTAAGATTTAATTCACTAATAATTGTTAGATCATGCATGGATCGAATTTTACATTTTATTTGGTGTTTATAACATATATAGGGTCTGAGAAAAATACCAACTCAAGATTTGAACGTGTGGAATGAGGTGTACGAATTCTTTTATACGCGTATGGCCAAAATGGGTCAAAAATCACCACGGCTTCAAAAACGATCTAAAAATCATGAAACCAATTTTCACAGGTCACATATGATGTGAGGAACACAAGAAAAATAAGAAACAAATTTTATGATGGTCGAATGAATAAGAAACGAATTATACCTATTATCTTAGCCGCGGTATAGAATAATTCACCCAGAATGATTCGAATGAAGAACACCTCCACAATAATTTTTCTAGAACTCTTTAAATGGTGCTTGATCTCAGAAAAATGGCTTGGGATTTTTAGAATGCCGAATGGAGGCTATGGGAATTATTTTGTGTGTTCTTATCTAATCGGTATTAGGGTTTTATTTTAAAAAGGATGTTGATTGATTATAAAAGGGGTAAGACCGAGTAAGGGGGAAATTTGACCATAAAATTTCGTGATTATGGTTGGCTAAATCAAAGGAATTGATTTATTCCATATTTAACATATTTACCATACTTTAAATTAATTATATCTTATGTATAAATACTTTCGGCTCACCCAGGGGTAATATAGTAATTTTGCCACTTGTATAATTGTTAAATGGAGTTGCCAAAATTATTTGGTATCATATCTTGTGCATTGCCAGGAGTTTGGGATTGTTTTGATACTTTATAAGCCCTTAACTAAATTTTCAAACTTGTAGGGGCAATTTGGTCATTTTACATGCTTTCAGATTTTAGGTGTTACAACTTCTTCCCCTCTAAAAGAAAATTTCGTCCTCGAAATTTGAAGTCGCAAAGTTAAACGAAGTCGTGGCAAATCGCAAAGGATCATCAAAACATTCTCACGCTCGAGTGGGTTCTTCTAAAAAGAATTTCCAAACCAAGTAGTTTCTCATGACTCGAATCAAAACGAGGTGGGTTCAAATTTCTCAGAAAGGAACACAATTAGGTTAATTCAGAACAAAAGGTCCATACCACATAAAATGAACTATAGGTGAGTTTTCATGAAGTTCATATGAGATACAAACGAGAATTCAATTCCAATGATAACGTACCAATATACGGATGCTAATCGAATTTCTAGGAGGAGGTAAAAACAATACGTAGGGTTTACATCGAATTGATTAAGCAGATTAGGTGAGCGTACATCAAATTGTAGCAACCATGAGGTGATGGAATTTTATAACTCTTTAGCTTTTCAAATAGTTTCGGCTTTAACAGAGCCTTCCAAAGGTGTTCTCATAAACAAACAGGTTTTGTTTTCTCAGAATCCAAGATGTCATGGCATACCCATAGCGGGTCACAATGAATAGTTTCAACGAATGCGAAACGTAGATATAGAAGAATAAATTGAATCCATACGGACAGAAAACATATCGTTAGATATCATTAATTAGCAGAAGCTCCATAATAGCATATAAGATTATTATCGGAAGTGCAGAGGTCAGCAAAACGCTCGTCGAGTATTTAAACGTATCAAGTCGCATATCAAAGACAGCAATTAACTGGATAGGTAGAATGAATCCAAAGTCTCACAAATCGCGGATGTTCTAATCAGAGGTCAAATTCTAAGCTTCTTAGGTACTTCCTAAGATATCCTATGCCCACGATGAGTGCACGTTATATGGTGTAAGTATTATCACGTTGATCAGGCGTCATAATACTATCACCACATAAGTATGCCCTTATGATGGTCATACTTTATCTCAAGTCGTAATCAGAACCACCTATCCTAATCCACCTAGTACTTCTATAGACATCAAAGATCAACTAAATACAAATGTCAAAATCCAAAGACGAAACAAAACTATCCGCACGAGTATCAAAATCCCAGCTTTCCGAACTAACGTGAGGTACGCCGTTACTAACATCATATCTTCCATCATTATCCAAAAACTCTTAAACCGGTTATCATCGAACATACGAAAATAGGCACAACTGATATGCTACTCGAGAACTTAGATCATAAGAGAATCTTTTAACGATATGACGAAACTTAATAGAGTCAACTAAAGCGAATTTTAGTCGCTAAGAATTCCGGTCTGAACAGAATCAATTCTTCCAAATATGAAGGATTTGTTTTACAACTTTCGCTCATTCAACACATCCAACCTCTTCAAGTCTGGTAAATCTGTCTTCATCTGTCTATCAATCGGAAAGTGAAAACCATCATCAGGAACTTGTGTCTGGTTCGCTGAGCCTCCTGCAGTTCTTCTTGTAATGTGATAGGTATTGTGGATTTCGGGAATGATCTTTAAGTCTCTTCATCATACAGTCTGCTTCCGCTCTCAATTCATCTTAGTACAACCAAGATGAATAGGGAAGTGAGACTGTGCGTCTTCATCAGCTCCGGGTTCGCCGTCTTGACTAAACTTCTTCTTCTGCATCACCAACACTTCTGTCTTGAAAAGGAATGTCTTCACTCTTCAGGGTAGTCTCCGATGTTGTTAACTCCAGATCAGGCAAGGAACACCATTGTCTCAACAATATCCAACTCCCAAATTGCACAAGTGATCATCAAATTTCTAGCATGGTGCAAAATAGTCTCCATGCTCTTCCTTTTTTGTTCCAATGAATAGGTATGATCTGTCCGACGTCTTTGCTAGATACCCAGACAATCATGTCAAATCTTACTTCCTATGCCGGTGCAAAACTTGGTGGTCCATTGGGGACTCAAATTCAAAAAGTTCAGGACGCTAAACAATGTTCAACACCATGCTCATGTTCAGAGAGTTCAAATGCTAAAAGCTTCTAAGATAAGGTTTAGTCGTTGAAATACGAAATGGTTTCTAGGAACACTTCAGTACTCGAAACAACATAACTTCAAGGGATGCCAAAACCAATGCGGAAAGTTAAAGTTCTGACTTATATAGCTGAGATGAGTTCTAACAGATTTACAAAGGTGAAGCACACATCGCACAAAATTTATTTCAAACATTTCTCAAATCTTATTCGGAAAAATTCTCATAATTCAACGGAGGTACGCGAAACGTTAATGCCATAAGAATTCGAGATAAAATTCTAAACAATACAGCTACTAGGCTCCTAACTCCATGCTTAGATTGGTTTACTTGCAGTAGATTCCAAGTCTGAATCCTTCTCCTCTTCCTCGCTGATCCATCCGTTCCGGTTTCCTTCTGGCTGGGGAAGTGGCTGGCTTGCGAAACCCCCATAAGTGTATCTTCCTTCATCTTCTATGCGGTCCACAAATCCGTACAAATTGCGAGGTTCAACTCGTACCACTCCTCTTTCTTCTGAAAACCTGGGGCCTCTTCTCTGGTATCTAGTTACAATGTCCTCTTCATCTGTTATTTCTGTCACGTGCAGCTGTTCTTCCGTCTCACTTATATTCATGATGGTCCTCCTTTCTTCGATCTGGCCCGGCCACATCCTAGTGGGGATCAATATCCTCTTGGCAATCCTCCTCAATTTTCCGGTCCTCTTCCGGCCGATGGCGAACCTAGTTGTCCAACGATATCTGTGGCGTGCTGGAGGTGCCATGCTGAAAATGACATAAACGATACTAGGTATTAGAATTCGGTGGTGTCAAAATTTACTCGAAACTCAAGAAATTCACGAAAATATCATCGAACGAGCGATCGGTCAAAATTAATCAAGCAGATCGGCAACGTAAATCTTATTATTCGGAAATGCGATGAGAATATCCTTATACCCGTAGTTATGAACTACAAGACTTCCTGCAAGGACATGGATGGGTGAAACAACTCGAATAGGGTCGGGAGATTCATAGGTACTTATCAAAACAAAAGACAAATAACAAAACATATCCAATACGTCATCGCCATGGAGGTTCTCAGAATGCCTGAAGAGGCGTCAAAGTGATTAACAAAAGAATCAGAGGCAACTGAGAGTCTTTATCCAAAATGACTACCAAAAGGGATCAGAAGATAAGGATCAAATAGTGTCTGCCAATAATTATGAAATTTCTCAATACTTTCCAAATTTTATCAGGTTCAAATCTAGGTGGTGCAAAGCATAAGCTTTTGATTTCCAAAAGAGGTATCAACCGACTCTAATCAAAAGCAAGGCACGAATCAGAGTAATGCGGAAGCAATGATACTCACACAGATGTCTTATTCTACCCATTCCTCACTTAGGTTCCTATAGGGAGATCCTAAAGCAATTTTCTCAAAGGTTGTCCTACGAGCGCCTACAGGGAAAACTTAGTGGTCCTAACTTACACAGGCCAAGGGTAAATGTATTACGAATCGCAGCCTGGCTCTGATACCATAATTGTAACACCCCAACCCGACAAGGGTAAAGATGTCACACAAATGGTTTCATATCAGATATAACAAAGCATACATTCAAACGTAATACAAAGATTCTCAATGGTTACAAAAGAAATAATGAAATTACAAGGTTATAAAAGCGAATACAAATTCTAACAATGAAATAACTTCTAATCATCTCTAGGCCAAAACTATCAAGTCTTCTAAGTCCAAAAGTCTCTTCACTCGTACCCATCTTCCAACTAAAACCTGCCGCACACGAAAAGAAAACGTGCGGCTGAGCTTAAAAAGCCCAGTGAACAGATACATAATACAAGCAAAGATAACGAAACGGTAATACAATGAAGTACTGGAAGTGTCATAAGGTATAATCAAAGCGAAAGAGAAATAAGGAAGTATAGGATAGTCATCTACCACGAGCCCATAACTCAAAGTCATAATCTCAACATCAGAAACTCAAAGTCATAATCTCATAATCAGAGGGGATACCTCTCAGGCAACCAGATAATATGAGGGGTGGCCTCATGTATCAAAAGGGGTGGAGTAGCTAGCTCCCAGAAATGTGAAAGGCGTGTATTGCACACAAGCACCAGTCACCTCAAAATCATACTCAAAGTCATAGTTAAATCCACTAAACATACATGCCTAGGATTGCAATCCATACGCCCCCACTCAAAGTCATCTCAAAATCATAATCTCAAAATCATAATGGCCATATCATAATATAAAAGGGGACGGCGTGAGAAATCACTCCCCCACACAGGAGTCATGCCAGTGGTGCATCACAGACATGGCCAGGTTACCTTCCTGGCTAGGAAACAAAAAGGTGGCTCGGGTATCAAACTAAGAGTCAGGTCTCAAGGTCATGCAAACGGGTTCATCTCAAAGTCATATCAAAGCATATCTCAAGGTCATGTCAAAAGTGAATCTCAAATTCATATGAAAAGGTTCATATCAAAAGGTTCATAGCAAAAGGGTCATAGCAAAGGTTCATAGCTCAACATCGAAGCATAGGTGATAAGACACCCTTTCTTAAAAAGGGTAGAGTATCCGTACCTTATGACGAAAGCACAAACAGAAACAGAGCACAGAAAAGTAGAGAACAGCTCAAAGTCACTCCTTCTTCACACCTAAAGGGGAAGAGGAGAATTACAATCTTTCCCATTTAAGTAACTTTCCATTTATAGCAGGTTTCCATATTTGGTAAGTTTCCTCTTTTAGAAAGTTTCCATATTTAGAAAGTTGGATCAACATACTTAGTTACATCATTATTTCTGGAATTAGGGTATCTTTTATCACATCTACCTATTAGGTCCTTAAGAAAATATAATTTACACTTTACACCCTTTAGTTTCAAAAGTTACACTTTAGACCTTTAATTGTTCATAGTTACACTTTAGCCCCTTCATTTATCAAAGTTTCACAATGGTTACTCATTTTATCATATTATAAGAATGTATCCTCAATTTTACAGAATTTACACAATAGGTCCCTCTAGTTTACAAGGTTACATATTTGGTCCTTTAATTTATAATCTCAACTTTAAATTAATAACAATTACATATTAACCCCTTAAATCACCAAATTAACACATCACCCCTTGAATACATTAACTTACTCAAAACAACACTTACTTTCCAGAAATGGCAAGTTTAGTCCCTCATTTTAATTATTTTATAATTCGAACCACTTTAAAACCCTAAAAACATTTTAACCCTCTAAAATACAAAAATGACACTTGACCCCCTCCTTTTATATTTTATACAGTAAGTATATGTCCCAAAATAAGTTCTAAAAATAACCCTTAAGTTTTAAAAGTTACAAAACTCACCCAAAACATTTTTAGCAAATCGTATAACACTTTATTTAATCAAAACCCTAATCCTAAAAATACAAATCATTATCCAATAATTATACCATCATTAAATCCTCTTTAAATGACCAAGAACAAGCCCTAAATCCAAACCCTAAATCGAATTACACTTCATTTCTGTTCTTTTTTTTTTCTTTTTAATTTCTTTAAAATCGGTAAAACTAAATAAATCAAGAATAATTATTTTAGGCCTTAACAATTCGGAATATCATTTTTCCCAGATTAGTATGATCCTATGGAGTCCAAATAAAATAAATATGAAGCCTCAAAAATTCGAATTGAATTATTTAGGGTTTATACACGTTTTTAAGATTTAATTCACTAATAATTGTTAGATCATGCATGGATCGACTTTTACATTTTATTTGGTGTTCATAACATATATAGGGTCTGAGAAAAATACCAACTCAAGATTTGAACGTGTGGAATGAGGTGTACGAATTCTTTTATACGCGTATGGCCAAAATGGGTCAAAAATCACCACGGCTTCAAAAACGATCTAAAAATCATGAAACTAATTTTCACAGGTCACATATGATGTGAGGAACACAAGAAAAATAAGAAACGAATTTTATGATGGTCGAATGAATAAGAAACGAATTATACCTATTATCTTAGCCGCGGTATAGAATAATTCACCCAGAATGATTCGAATGAAGAACACCTCCACAATAATTTTTATAGAACTCTTTAAATGGTGCTTGATCTCAGAAAAATGGCTTGGGATTTTTAGAATGCCGAATGGAGGCTATGGGAATTATTTTGTGTGTTCTTATCTAATCGGTATTAGGGTTTTATTTTAAAAAGGATGTTGATTGATTATAAAAGGGGTAAGAACGACTAAGGGGGAAATTTGACCATAAAATTTCGTGATTATGGTTGGCTAAATCAAAGGAATTGATTTATTCCATATTTAACATATTTACCATACTTTAAATTAATTATATCTTATGTATAAATACTTTCGGCTCACCCAGGGGTAATATAGTAATTTTGCCACTTGTATAATTGTTAAATGGAGTTGCCAAAATTATTTGGTATCATATCTTGTGCATTGCCAGGAGTTTGGGATTGTTTTGATACTTTATAAGCCCTTAACTAAATTTTCAAACTTGTAGGGGCAATTTGGTCATTTTACATGCTTTCAGATTTTAGGTGTTACAACCACACTGAGAAATCCATGATGATCTGGGTCTTGTATTTTCCTTCTGGTCTTGACTCCAGATTGTACATCTCATATGATATTGGTAAGTGGATGATTCCTATGTACAATAGTATGGGGAGTAGAAGGAGCTGTATAGCTGGTAGGCATGTTTTGCAGACCATCTCCAAAGAAATCAAACTCATCAACTTGAGAAGGAGTATCAACTGGTGAATCAAGATGAGGTTGACTTGGTCCAGCAGCATCACTATTTTGCTCAGGAGTAGGAACTTGTGGCTGAGCAGTACTAACTCCATTTGTACTGCTCGTTGGATTTTCAGCTTCTTTACCATTCTGACCACTTGTTTCAGCAACATCTTTCTCTTTGTCTACTCCACTTGATGATGGAATATCATCTTTCTTTGTAGAAGACTCATTCACTGGACTTTCTTCCATGACTGGTATGAAAATGCAATCATCATCTTCCTCTTCTGAACCTGCATCTTGGTTAGTATTTGTACCTGTAACAGGCACATAATTCATGGAATCTGAAAGGCTGTCAATATCAAAGATCCAATCTGGATCTACACCTGCAATATTTGGTTTATTCTCCAAAAATTCTATGTGCAGATTTTCTTCTACATGCTTGGTGCTTGTATTGTACACCCTAAAAGCCTTACTGTGCAGAGAATAACCAACAAAGAAACCTTCCTCAGATTTCCCATCAAACTTTCCTAGTTGGTGTTTGGTATTAAGGATAGTAACATGACAACCAAAAGGTCTCATAAAGCTTAAAGCAGGGGTTCTACCTCTAAGAAGCTCATAAGCAGTCTTATTGTGAGGTTGCACAACTAAAACCCTATTCAATACATAACAAGCAGTGCTAACTGCTTCAGCCCAAAATGAAACTGGTAGCTTAGAGTCAGCTAACATTGTCCTAGCAGCCTCTATAAGAGTCCTATTCTTTCTCTCAGCTACACCATTTTGCTGTGGGGTTCTAGCTACACTAAATTCCCTCTTAATACCTTTTTCTCTACAAAAATCATCCATCACCCTATTCTTAAATTCAGTCCCATTATCACATCTGATTATCTTAACTTTCTTATCAACTAGGTTTTCTACTTCAACAATGAAGGTCTTAAGGATTTCACTAGTCTCATCCTTAGTTTTCATAAAGAATACCCAAGAAAACCTATATAATCATCAGTGACAACAAGGCAGTATCTCTTAAAATTCAAGCTATTCAAAGAAAGTAGGATCAAACAAGTCCATGTGCAACATATATAAAGCTTGAGAAATAGAGTTCTGGGTCTTTGGCTTACATGAGGCTCTGTGTTGCTTTCCTTTAAGGTAACAAACACAAGTTTGGTCATTGAGAAAAGTTTTATTTGGTAAACCTCTTACCAACCCATTTTTAGCAATTTTGTTAATGGTTTTAAAATTAACATGACCAAGCCTTCTGTGCCACAACATTGATTCTTCCAATGTGGCTTTTGTAACAAGATAAGTAAGTCCAACCTTAGGAACTAGTTTATTCATCTCAACACTGTATGTGTTATCCTTCCTAGGGATTTTAAGCAATACTTGACTTTCATCAGGTAGCTTGAAATCAGGAGAAAGAATAAGACAATCAGTATCAGTAAATAAAACTTTGTTCTGTTTATCACAAATTTGTGATACACTAAAAAGATTGTACTTAAGTTCTGGTACATAATACACATTTTCAAAATCAAGATTACCAGTTTTAATTACCCCTTTACCAGTAATCCTTCCTCCAACACCACCACCAAAGACAACTGGTCCTCCATCCAGAGCAATAAAGTCTGAAAGATATGACATGTTGCCAGTCATGTGCCTTGAACATCCACTGTCTGAATATCCTCTATCTTCTTTACCATTTGAAGGATGTTCCTGCACACAAAATAAAGGTGTTAGTTTCTTCTGGGGATCCTAACCATCACTGGTTTGGATCTTTGATGCACCATTGGGTTTGGTAGTATTTCTAACCCAATGTGCTGAGGCCTTGACAGCATTGCCCCTTTTTCCCTTAACATTTAAGTGCCTAGCAGTAGGATTTGCTGGTCTAGCAGTTGGAACTGCTGACCTAGCAGTTGGAACTGCTTGTTTAAATTTAGGCACCCACTTCTGATTAGTCATTGCTGTTTTCTTATAAAAATGCCTTTTAACTGTTTGTGCATGATTTGAAAATTGTTTTGCACTTGAAACAGTTTCCTTGTCATTAAACCACTTATTTTGGCTAGCAGTTAAAACTGTTTTGATGCCAGTCTTCAACATAACAGCTTTGGGTGACATCTTATGATTTGCATTTGGGCTTGTCAATCTAGTTGGACTGTTTTGAGTTACCCTAGCATTGTTATTCCTATTCACTCTTATATTCCCAGAAACCTTCTTTTTCCATGGGTTAAAATCACAATAAGCAGCCATATGATTAAAACTTCCACAAACAAAGAACACTTTTCTAATCATAGCAAACTTATCATCCAATTTCTTAGATTTTGAGTGATTCCAGTTCCTATAACTACCCTCAGAAATTGGTGATCTGTTCTTAGTTCTATACATCTCAGCATATCGAACACTTTTCCTAACTGGTTTTATGTTTTCAATCTTAACCACTTTAGGAGCATGTTTAACTTCTACCTAACAACATTAGGTTTGTCCTTAACCTCTACATCCTCATCATCAGATGTCCAATCCTCAATAGTTGGTGCATCTGAGTTCCTATCAAAGGACATCTTTTCCTCAAAAAGAGATTTATCACTAGCACTCACAAAAGAATCTTCTGCCTTAACAAATTTAACAGGATTCTCACTAATCTTAACACCATATCCAGGAAAATCCATATCCTTAAACTCTTCTAAACCTGTATAAGCTAAATCAATTCCTGGTGGAACAAACATTCCTCTAAGAGGGGGTGCAACTGACTTATACCCTAAACCAGACTTAGCTTTGTTAAGTATTTGAGTCTCTACTATCTTCTGAACTCCCTTTGAAGTATGTTCAAGAGTTTCTACACTTAACTGGATGTTTTCTTTTTCCTTCTTAAGCTTTTCTAGTTCATATACAAGTCCACTCATTTTATCATCTTTTATTCGCAAATCCCTCTTTAAAACTCCTATCTCATCAGAAAAGTTTGACTCATTCTGTCTATAAAACACAATTTATTCTTCCAAAACAGCTAGTCCTCTTTTATGATTTAACAGACTAAAATTTACTTGATTAAATTCTACTCTAAGATCATCATACTGTTTCTTAAGACACTCATAATCTTTTAAAGCAGAACAAGTATTTGAACATTTTTGAACAATATGTACCTCAGAGTCTGAGAAAGCCATCAAACACAAGTTAGCTGGTTCCTCTTCTTCCTCCATGAAGCTCCAATCAAATCCAGCTCCATCTACAGCTACCATAGCCTTGGAAGAAGGCTCTTCAACATTAACAGTTCTCCTTGTTCCTTGCTGATTCTTAAACCCTTGACCCTGGTTGCTTTGTTGTCTTGGACCTCTACATTCCCTGGCAAAGTGCCCCATCTTGTGACAATTAAAGCATTCCACCTTAGACTTATCATACCCAGCAACATCTCTTCCATTAAAGGTAATCTTATTCGCAGTCCTTTGGTAATACTTTTTAGCCCTGATGCTTATCAAAGCCAACTGCCACTTTAAATCCATAGCCTCCAAATCATCTTCAGCAATTTGAAGAAGATCTTCATTAAAGATCTTAGGCCCACCTGACTGTTCTGACACAAATGCATATATGGTCTCTTTAGTCAAGCCAGCAGTACTAGTTTTTACACTAGCAGTGTTAACTGTTGGTTTAGCAGTACCAACTGCTTCTTAATCTTCATGATTCGAACTGTTTGAAGAAGATAAGAAAGCCATATTCCCTGAACTAGAACTGGTGCTACCACTCTTCTTCACCGTCTGCTCAACAATCTTAAGATTGTTGTAAAGCTCATTCATTGTCATTTTCTCCAGCTCTGGTTTATTGCTCCAAACCACAACATAAGTGTTCCATTCAGCAGGTAAACTATTTAGAAACTTCGTGTTGAGGTCTTCTTGTGGAATCACAATCTTCAACACAGTAAGTTGACTGAAGATCTTTTGAAGCCTATTAAAGATACGGTCTAAAGTTTCATTGCTTGATGCACTGAAGTTCTCATAACTTTGCTTAAGTAAGGTTTTCTGTGCCTTCTTGGTAGCTTCATTGCCACCAAATCTTTCCACCACTGCTTCAAAAAGGGTTTTAGCAGTCTCGTAATTGCTAAAATTCAGCACTTGATCATTAGGAATTGCCATTAGTAACAAATTCCTAGCCTTCTGATCATTCTTCTTTTTAATTTTCTCCTCGTTTGTAACTGGCTCTGTGTTAAGCTTTGTGATCTTGGAACCATCAGCACGTGTTTCTTCAACAAGAATTGGTTTGAAGGAATTACCATTGATAATGATATCCCATAATTCATAGTCTTGCACCATGAAATATTGCTCTATTGTGAGCCACCATAAATCGTATTCATTCTGTTTCAGCATGGGGAGTTTAGCAAGGATTGAGGTTTGAGGTGTCTCCATGTCCATCATCTTGGTTGCTAGTGAGTAAATACTTCTGGATCTTCTAAACTCAAAGTATCAGAAACCTTGCTCTGATACCACTTGACCGGATCTAAACACGAGTTGTGTTGGGGATACTTTGAGTATATACTTGATAGCATGCGGAATTTACTACCAAGTACTTAGAAGAATATATGTTTGGTCGATTGTATGATCGTATGAATGTAACAATAAGATTAACAAGACAATTGTTTAACCAAACACTTTGCTTCAATAAATTGAACGATTACAATGAATAAACATGAAGCTCTTAACAATGCTTCTACGTATATGAGATATGGATGTATCAAAACCCTAACTGAGGATCTCTTTTTATAGCACAAAGAGTCCTTTAAAAGTAAACTATATTCGTATCATTCTATACAAATAAGATATACATCATATCCATTCCATATTTATCTTCACACGGTTTCACCTTGATCTTGTAAGTAGTACGAACTTCTCTTCATCAGAAGTACTAACTGTTCTTGTATTCTTCAGCAACTGTTCAACCGTATTAACATATAAAGAACCATACTAACTTCTTAATTTAATTACCAACAAAACGTACAAACGGGATTTTGGTTAAGGGATTTAGAGCTGTCGGTTTTTTAATTTGATAGACCAGATCATCCCAGATCGGTTGAGCAAAGTCAATCTCTTTCTGATTAACTATTCCCCAGAAGATTTAAAGATGAGTTAAGCGGTGGTTCTCGTGACCACTTTCCCTTCCTAAAACAAATCGGACCAGGATGTAGTAGATCGTTCTCCAGGGTTATGGGATGAACTTGGCTTCAACCCTTGAGATCTTCGTCAATGCTTTTTCTGGTTGCAAATCGCAGCCAGTCTCTTCAAGGAAGTTGAGAACCTCTTCTTCTGTAGGTGTTGGGTAGAATTTGTTGTTAGGTTGAGGAGCTTCTGGAAGTAGCAAGGCCTTGCGAAGGTAGTGTATGTCAATAGTTACTTCCTTTCGGTCAACCGTGCATGTAAAATATTCTTCTCTTAAGTCTAGCTGTAGAGTGTTCCACATTTGATGAATATAGAATTCTGAAACACTAGCTGACTTCTCTAGCATACTCCTGCATGGGTGTTGCTTAAGAACCTCTATAGCAATCACACAGGTTGGTTCAACACACTTGATCTTGTGAAATTCTAGCTTTGCGTTGTTGTTGCCAATCTCCACCTTATAGCCTTTTGGGAAAACATCAGCCTTTGTGAGCATTGGGAGTGGTTGTTGTTGTAGTGCAGCCATTTGAGATATCCGAAACATCATTTAAACACAGATTTGCAGGATACATGAAGGTTAACAACTAGTTAAACTTGTTATCATTCATGTGGCCTTTTAGTTGTTTAATTTGATTTTACAAGTTCAAGCATAGCAATTTGATTTCATGTTATTGTTCAAAGAGCAATTTCAGCAATTTTCAACTTATGTGAATTTTGACAGTTGAATTACGACAGATATCAAATTGTGACAGGTTGGCCAATTTCGACAATTTTACAAATTCCAACAGAATTATGGTCCAATTTCGATAGTTTTGTCTTTTGATGACATGTGGCCAATTCCGATGAAAACGATCTCAATTGCGATAAGTCTTGTCCAATTGTGATAATCACCTGACTTGCGATAAATTATGCCCAATTGCGATAAACATATGGAATTTCGATAAACTTGCCCAATTGCGACAAAAACTTGAATTTCGACAAGTTTTGGGCAATTGCGACAACTTTATCCAATTTCGATAGGTTTTGCAATTCCGACAGAATTTATCCAATTTTGATAGATTTGGCAATTTCGACAGAACTTGTCCAATTTTGATAGATTTGGCAATTTCGACAATTTCTTATACAAGAAATTTTGATAACTACTGTAGACGTACATTATTCTTGGTTCTTTGTCGAATTTTGTTTGCCTGTTTCAATAGATCATTTCACAAGTCATTCTATGCTCATTAAACCCTGTATATCAAACTAAATCTCAACAGCACTCAATTGCGACAAATCCTGTTCATCAGATTATCGGAATTCATCAAAACTTGTTAAAAGTTTGTTTGATTTGTTCCAATAGTTTCACATGATGTATCTGAGTCTTTTGGTCTAATTCTTAACATTTTTTAACCACAAAATCGACAGATAGCACTCATACGAGTCTTCCTTAAACCCTAATTATCTAAATTGCTTCAATTGTGTTTCTGGGTTCGATTCAGGAGTTAAATCATGCAATTAGACACATATAATCAATATCCCAACAACATAATTGCACTACAACACACTTATACAATATTCCCCAATTCAACGTATGAACCCTAAATTCAAACATGCATCAATCATGTTTCTCGGTTCAATTAATCATACACAACATGTTAAGGAACTAATTTCGACTAAATCCCACCAATCAATTACATCTTAAACACACAGAATCAAGAAATCCGATTAAGCATAAACCCTAGAATTTTAGAACTCGATTATGCAAAATTGAACCGTTGGATCTTTAAATCCTTCAAAACTGTTTCTTAAAATCATATAAACAATGCATATTCACTCACAGATTTGAAGAATCTTGTCCGGATTTCTTGAACGAATTAGGGTCGTAGATTTGAGCGGGTGAGAAGTAATTGCGTTAGGTGAAAAAATTTAATGTGAAGAATGAATTGCAATAACTGCGTTCAGAGGCAGTTATTGTAATTTTACCCTTGCATTAACTTTTTCCAATTTTGACACATTTAGTCCTCAAACTACTTTGTTTTTCAATTAAAGTCCTAACTCACAATTTTAAACTTTAGACTTAACATGTTTTTGGCACTTACAACTTTAATACTCCCCCTCGACTTATGAGTATTTGAAAATATTTTTAAGATCAAGGAAGGTATTACATAGATGATTATACCACCATTTTATAAAGCAACAATTTTAAGGAAATTATGCAAGTACAAATTTTAATGAAAATATTAAAATTTGAATTTCTTTCTCCCCCTCAACACTTGTTCAGAAATAATTGTTAATGTGTTGAAATGAACCAAGTGTTGACAGAAATTTTGTACTTGCATGCATTTTTTTTAAAGAGAAATGAATGGAAAATCTTTTTGTGTTTTTGTCAAAATATTTACATAGATAGTTTTGATGTTTGACTCGGTTAGTTTTTTTTAAGAAAAAATTTCCAAGTCCTCTGGAGTCAAACATCTCATGCCAATCTGGTGAACTAATTTCACAAATCTTGCATGAGGCAAGGCTTTGGTGAATAAGTCTGCCAGTTGGTATTCTGTACCCACAAAGTAAAGTTAAATTGTACCCTGTTCCACATGCTCCTTGATAAAATGATAACGAAGAGCAATATGTTATGACTTTGAGTGTTGAACTGTGTTGCACGAGATAGCAATGGCACTCTTGGAGTCGCAGTACATTAGAATCTTGTTGAAGACGTAATTATAGTCCATCAGTTGTGATCTCATCCAGATGACTTAAGCACAGCATGCTGACATGGCCACATATTCAGATTCCGTTGATGAAAGTGATGTACAATCCTGCTTCTTTGACTGCCAAGATACAAGCTTGTCACCTAAGAATTGCACTCCACCAGACGTACTTTTACGGGTATCTAAGCAACCTGCATGATCAGCGTCTGAAAAAGAAATTAGTTCAAAGCCAGAATCCTTCAGATACCAGATCCCAAAATGAATGGTTCCCTTTATGTATCGAAGGATTCTCTTAACCTCAGAGAGGTGTCTTTCAGTGGGTCTAGACTGATAGCGGGAGCAAAGATATGTGGCAAATACTATATCTGGTCTGTTGGCTGTTAGATACATGAGTGACCTAATCATACTACGGTATTTGGTAGGGTCAATTGAAGTCCCATGTAAACCAGCATCCAGCATAGGAGATGATGCAGACATTGGTGTATTATAGGTGTCACAGCTTGTCATGCCATGTTTTTTAAAATCTCTTGAGCATATTTGGACTGATTTAAGAAAATACCAAGAGGTGGTTGATGAACTTGCAGTCCTAAGAAGAACTTGAGTTCACCCATCATGGACATCTCAAATTTTTGTTTCATTAATTTAGCAAAAGTATTTGAGTACTTTTTATGGGTTGAACCAAAAATTATGTCATCCACATAAATTTGAACAATCAAGATGTCCTCCCTGTGTTTTTGTATAAACAATGTAGGGTCAGCTGATCCTTTTGTTGGATGATTAGTAATTAGGATGCAGACAGTTTATAGTACCATGCCCTCGGGGCTTGTTTAAGGCCATAGAGGGCTTTCTTGAGCCGGTACACGTGGTTCGGATGTTCTGGGTCGACGAAGCCCTCTGATTGTGTGACATACACCTCTTCACGGAGTTGTCCATTTAAAAATGTCGTCTTCACGTCCATTTGATATACGGTGATATTCTTGTAAGCAGCATACGCCAGAAACATTCGAACGGCCTCAAGTCTTGCCACTGGTGCGAAAGATTCCTCAAATTCGATACTTTCTTCTTGACTGAATCCCTTAGCAACCAATAGAGATTTGTTACGAATAACTGTGCCATCAGCATCCAACTTGTTCTTCCAGATCCATTTCAGTCCGACAACGTATACTCCATCTGGTCTTTCTACCAATTCCCAAACTTCCAGACGCTTGATTGATCAAGTTCTTCTTGCATTGACTCAATCCAATTGTCGTAAGTTAGGGCTTCTTTAATGTTTTTCAGTTCTGCTTGACAAACGGTGAGTGCATAAATGGAAGTTTCACCGTCTGTGTGGAGTCTCTTCCGTGTCATGACTGGATTGTCTGGATTCCCAATCACGTTCACTAAAGGGTGATCCTTACTCCACTTGTGGGTTGAAGGGCAGTGTTGAAAATTTTGGTGCATATTTGACGGATCCAAATTGCTCGTTGATGACTCAGCAGTATCTGGAATGGTGGGAGCCAGAGCAAATGGATTGAAGAAAGAATTTCCGTCATAATTTGCGGGTGTGGGTACTTCAAGAGATAAGAGGGCATCTTCAGCTGCAGTCGCAGTATTAGAAGTTGTTTGTTCTACTGATGATGATGTTTCTGTTGGAGGTGCATCTTAAGCAACTGCTGTTGTTGTAGTTACTGTTGTATTAGGTGCTTGAATATTGATGGGTTGTGCAGCGGAACTGGTGGATACTTTAGAAGCACGACTAACGAGAGAATCATCAAATAGCGGAGCAAACAAATCTTCCAAGTCCTTGTGGTTGAGAGAGAGGGGTACAACAGAATGACCAGGGAAGTTCAGATGGTTAGAATTGGGTCCTAAGCTGTTTTTCTCAGAAGCCATATCCATGAGTTCATTAAAATGAGCGTGTATGGTCTCTTGAATTTCTCAGGTTCGACGGTTCCAGATACGAAATCCTTTATAATTCTCGCAGTATCCAACAAAGATTCCAATATCAGCTTTGGTTTTAACTTTCCAAGGTCATCATGATCATTATTTGGGTAACAGAGAGCCCCAAATACATGAAAGTAATTTATGTTCAGTTTTCTTCTGTGAACAAGTTCATATGGGGTTTTGTTGTGCCTTTTGGTGATCATACATCGGTTCTGTGTGTAACAAGCAGTGGAGACAGCTTCAGCCCAGAGGTAATCAGGTAATTGAGCATTTATCAACATCGTTCTTGCAGCTTCTACTAACGTTCGGTTTCGTCTTTCGACTACTCCATTCTGTTCTGGGCTACGTGCAATAGATGTTTGGTGTTCAATCTCTACTTTCTCAAAATACTCCCGAAGAGTGTGATTCTTAAATTCGGTTCCGTTATCTGTCCTGAATTTCGAACTACGTTATGGACATGAACCTGAATTTTGGTGAGAAAGGTGATGATCATCGAAGGAGCTTGATCTTTAGTGCGAAGAAAGTAGACCCAAGTTCATCTCGAAAAATCATCTACGATTACCAATAAATATCGCTTCCCATTGATTGTCTGAACACGCATTGGGCCATAAAGATCCATGTGGAGAAGTTGGAGTACATGATCAGTACTGTGCTCAGTTTTTGGAGGAAAATGAGCACGAGTACTCTTCCCTTGTTCACATGTTGGACAAAGGTGATCTTTGGCATACCGGAATGTTGGAAGACCGTCGACTAACTTATGACGAGCAAGATCAGTCATTGTTTTGAAATTCAAGTAAGACAAACGTTTTTACCATAGCCATGCTTTTGTAGACTGTGCCTTGGAGAGTAAGAAAATCGGAGAAGAAGCGGTCATGTCTGACAAGGAAATGGTGTAAAGACTCGTTCCGCGTTTTTCTATCATAAGTTTGTTTCCTTTTAGGTCTCGAACAAAGCAGGTTTTCTCCCTAAACGCAACTTCCAGGTCACCATCACAAAACTGCCCTACAGAGAAAAGTTTATGTCCAAGGCCTTCAATGTAGTATACACGGCTTATTTCGATGTTTCCGTTGACATAGTCCCCATAGCCCATGATAGCGGCAAAGTGGACATTCCCAAATCTTACAGTTCCGATGAACTTTGCAATAAAGTTTACTAGAAGTTTTAGGTTTCCTGTCATGTGTCGGGAACACCCACTATCAACAATCCAAAGTACAATCTGAATCACCTGCATCACAAGAAGAGAATGCAGATCGAGAGATGGTAACGGAGGAACCCGCTGGGTTAGTCATACAGTTTTTAAGCATCTTTGGTAACCAAGTAAAACTAGGTTTATGCTGTAGCCAATGTTGCCATGTCCAACTAGATTATGCTTTCTTCCCAGTAAATGCACTAGGTGTTCAGATTATTCTAGGTGCAAATATGGTCTTATCAACGGTAGTCTTAGAAACTATTGTTGGCGGTTTTCCTAAAATTGACTTAGCAGCGGTAGTGGGCCTAGAGGAAATGCCATAAGTACGTTTCTGATTACGAGACAAAAGGGTTTTTGCAACACATTTTTGATGATTACCAGACAATATACTTGTACGACAAAACACACAATAAGCATCAACCATAACATCATTCAAAACATTCATAGTCTTAGCATTTGTTACATCATCATTAGAATTACACATTTTAAAGCTGGATTCTACTTTAGACATAACATGCTTTTTATTCAGATTACTAGTGTGAACTTCTACTTCTTGAACTTTAGGGGAGCCACTCTTAGGTTTCCAGATACAAGTCTTCTTTTTTTTCTTTTTGGTCTTGGATCTGCTAACCTTAGGAGGGGTGCCTAGTCCTGTAGAAGTTGAAGCATGCACATTAGTGGTTTGTGGAGATGCTTTCTTAGGTGTCTCATCTACTCTATACATGCCTGGTGCAATCACATTCTGCTGTACAAATTTCCCTTTTTCAAGTACTTTGAGTTTCTCTTTCATTTTGTTGTTGAATTTTGGAATCCAACTCTCTGTTTAAACGAACATGCTTGGTGCAATCACATTCTGCTGTACAAATTTCCCTTTTTCAATGTCCTTTTTATACTAAAAAAATTGATGTTTTAAAACAGCATTTTCTTTTTCAGTATTCTGAATTTTTGAAGCATGACTGTTTTGAAAGGACAATGATTCTTTTTGGCTTTGTAATTTTAACTCAAAGTCAAGACTCTGAGTCTGACACCATTGTACTTTTTGGTTGAGTTGGAAAATTTCTTTTTAAAATTTGTTTTCCACATCATCATTGACTTTTCGAAGTCTCTCATTTTCTTTTTTCAAATTTGCAATCTCAAATTTCAATATCTCAGTATCAATGGAATGATCATCAACAAGCATTTCATTACAAGACATATAAATGGAATTCATAATCATAGATATAACATCAGAACATAGAACATTCTCCAAGAGTCGATCAGCTTCTTTTTGCAAAGCTTTGTTTCTACATTTTTGTTTTGAGATCGTTGTTTCTGTTGCTTCGAAAATGTTCATCATGGATGCAACCTCTGATTGAAGTTCGTGTTCCCAATGGGTAGCACAGAGTCGTAAATGTTGAACGTGTGGCAAAAATTGCTTTTGAAAAACTTCTCTCTTTTCTTTTTCATAAGGAGAAAAGAAGGTAGAGACTTTTATTTCTGAATTTAATTCAATTGCATCTTCCAAAAATTTTATGTCTTCCAAAAATGTATTAAAATATCTAAGGACACGACGTTGTTTTGTCAATGGGGAAATTACACCTGGATTTGGTAAAGGGCCATTTACTTGTGCTACTGTAGTCACAGGGCCAACCTCAGAAGCTTCATTCATTTCAATTAAAGACCATGTTTGTTATGATTTATCCTTTTGTGGTACGAAAGTGTCACTAATATGAGGTACTCTTGAGTAGTCATATGGTTTATTAAAATGGATATTACACGTTTTAGATCGACTCTCATCCTCTTGTTTCATTTCCTCTTCACGATTATAAACAACAACACGTATGAAAGAATCATCAAACAAATGTTCTGCACAATATAACTTTGGATTTTCCTTGAGTGCTTTATGTAAAAAACTTGGTTTGTCATCCCCAATGGCAAAGCCATATCCTTGGGGATTTGGTTTTACGGTCAATTTCTGAATGGTTGTTACGGATTCACCAGTTTTATACACAACTTTTTGAAACTCTTTAAGTTTGCATTCCAACTCAACAATTTTCTCAAGGTAGGAATCAATTCGTTTCCTTGAAATTTGTTTTTGTTCAAAAAGATCATCTTTACACGTTGACAACTCTCTTTTTGTTTGGGAAAGTTCAGAGTGTATGATGTCAACTTGTTTTTGAAAATCTAATCTTTCTTGTTCCTTTTGTAAGATTAATTCATTTTTAGAGACGGTTAATTCACGTACCTGATGTTCTAATTCTTGTGCTTTAACATACGATTGTTGGAATGCAACCTCAAAACTTTTCTCGCATTTTTCTTTAGTTTCATAGTTTGAAAGTTGAAGTTTGTAGCACTCAAGATCCTTAGTCAACAATGCAACTTTTGCTTTTAAATTTCTATTTATTTCCTTGAACTTATCAATTTGGGATTTCTGTGCATCTAACTGTGTTTGGGTAGTCAAGAGCAAGGTCATGAGCTCTGGATCTGGACCAGTCAAAAGATTATCTTGTTCAAGTTGATCATTATTATCATCATCAAGAGGATCATCAAATGAAACAACGGGGTACCTGAGAAAGCAGAAAAAGGTCCTTTTCAATGGTTCTCATTTAACCATCAAATCGGTTGCATTGCCTCAAATCTTCCCATACATCGTTCCGTTATTGCATTAAGTTGTGCTTTCTAGAAGGTGCAAGTAATTTAGGCAGAAAAGAGCATTTTGTGGTTCTTCTGGACATGTGTAAAGGCAACAGGCAATGGTTTTCCTCCAAAATACCTGTGTTTAACCCTACCCGTCACATTTTCCCCCCTGTGCAACGGTCGTTTGCCTATGCCAAGAAAAAGCTGTACCGTGAAATTTCTCATGATAACCCTGAACAATTAGCATTGTTTTAATTTCAACTCGCTCATGACAACTGTGATTTCGAGGGGTCAAGGCCATAGATCAATGGGATGGCTTAAAGTTTTAAACGGTTCAAAGAACCTGGTCAACATTGATAAGCTCGTTAAAGGATTTATTGGAGTAATCAAGAGGACGGGTTGTCAAGAATATTGATATCGCTTGTAGCGGCTGATGTCTCGTAAGACTCATTTGGTGGAAGTGTGAGGATAAAAATTAAGATATTGTGTTCCTCAATTTGTTTGGTCAAGTGAGAGAGCTTAATGCGTGAATTTGGGTGAGAGGAAACCTACGAGCGCATTTGCTCTTTATCAACTCTGATTTTGCCTTGAATCTTCACCATGGTTATTTGATTATAGTTGTAGCAAATTACATCATTCATCAGGTCCAAGGCATTGGAACTTATATTCACTCAATCTTGGGAGTACATTGTTGTTACAGTCAGCTAATAATTGTAACCTTGTGTAAGACTTAGATCTATAATGAAACATTGTATTCCGATTAGAGTTGATTCCATATTTGGTTTAACTAGTTCCCTCATAGAGATGAAATGTTCCATATCCTTTGCAGTCTTTAGTGCATCAAACTTCTAATGGATTAATTCCTAAATTAGGAAATTGCTAGTCATTGTACATTGCTGAAGTACATGTCTGCGTACTAAAGGTTTGTGGTGTTGCTATCTTTGAAATGTGATTTGGATCATGCAGGAACGTTTAGTACGGAACTAGATATGGCCTTCAATAGTTACCTTTAGTAGTTCAGGGGTTTCTTATCAATAATCAAATGTATGACCAGCACCCCGGAATTGAGGTATCTAAGGATCCCTCTTCATGCGGATTTTACACATGCTTCGCATACGGTAAACAGTGAGTTTTAGGGAGTTAGGTAAAGTCTATGTATAAGCAATTTTTAGAAAAATATGTTGTTGATGAAAACTTGTTGTTCGAGTATATTTGTTTGATATTGTGTTGCAATTTGTGTTGATATGTGGTTGTTGATTGTAAAATATTATTTCGTCAGACTCTTTCAAAACCCGAGATTTTTCTTGCTTTCATAAAAAATTATAAAAAACATAAAAAGAATCTTCCTCAACCCTTAGACCTAATTAGAGTAGTCTTTCACACCTAACGAACACTATTCCCTGTGGAGAACGATCAATCCCCCGTACTTACCACTACACTATACTACATCGGTCAGGTACACTGCCTGGTGGGGTTGTAAGCCTCTTGAGATCCCTCGAGAGGTAAAACCTGTTGTAAGGTTGCAAAACCCACGCATCAAGTTTTTGGCGCCGCTGCCGGGGAATAGTTATTGTTTAGGTTGAATTTTTATTTCTATTAGGTCTACTCACTAGATTCCTTTCTAGTGAGATTTTTGTTTTATTTTTCTAGGTTTTCTTTAGTCTATCTATTTTCTTCGTGTCTTTGTTCGTAACCATTACTATTCGACATCATGGAAGATGGTAATATCCTTAACCCACACAACCCACCACCACAACAACCACCACCACCTCCTAGAGCCCGTACTTTAGGAGAGTATTCCCGTCCTAGCCACCATGGCTATCGAAACACCATTGAGCTCACTCAAGGAGCCAATATCACACCCTTGCGATCCGACACCATCCGGTTGGTGCAAAGCGGATGCGCATTCCATGGACTTCGTTCTGAAGATCCTAATCAACATCTCAAGGACTTTCTCAAAATCGTTGATTCTATAGACCTTGATGTTGCCACTCGAGAGACGACCCGATTGCGTCTCTTCCAATTCTCTTTGCGGGACCAAGCTAGTCAGTGGCTAGAACGTCAACCCGCAGGATCCATCACCTCTTGGGATGATCTCACCACTCGTTTCCTTGCTCAGTTTTTCCCACCAGGGAGAACTACCAAGCTAAGGAAGGATATCTTGATGTTTGAACAACGTCGAGGCGAAACCCTCTACGGGGCATGGATTCGATTCAAGGACTTACTCCAAAAAGTCCCTCATCATGGCATAAATCTATGGCTTCAAATCCAAATCTTCTATGACCATGTTGATTACCACACCAAGCGTGCCATCGATCGAGCCGCCGGAGGCAGATTGCGCGACAAAAGCGCCGAGGAATCATGGGAGATCATTGATGAACTTGCATCCGACGATGATGAATTGTGGCAAGTCTCCCACGACGTGCGCTCGGCAATAAAGACATATTCATCGCCCGATACAGCCAATCAAATCACTGAGGAAAGCGTTAGTGAACTTGAGAAAAGGGTTGCATATCTTATGGAAAAGCAAAATAGACCCTTAAGTCAACAAAAAGCAACAATTAACTCAGTCTCAAGCGTTAAGCAAACACCATTGTCCGAATCACCCCTTCGGGAAAATGCTAAACCCTTCCATAAGCACGCTCAACCCAACTCACCACCTCAGGAACTTAGTCCAACATTCGAAGCTCGAATGAGAGAGTACATGTCAAAACACTCCGAACGGTTGGCAAAATTTGAGGAAGCCGTCTACAAGCAGAAGGAGGAAATGGAGGAGAAGATGGCGGAGATGATGAATCTTTTGAAAGAATACACAAATACAAAAGCCCCTGCAAAAGTGTTGGTGAGGAATGACGCTGATGTTCCTAACACTAAATTTGTCAAGGCCACCTCCGTCGTCCAAGAGGGCGGAAATGATGGAAGAGGGAAATCCATAACTATGGAAGTTAACAAAATTGACCTCATCCCACTTAATAATGGAAACACCAATTCCTACAAATCCGATTCCGACAAGGGAGAGGAGGCGCCCTCTGAGGAGCGCCAATTGGTTGAACCGCCAGTGTCACAACAAGTGAAGCATTACTTGAAGCACGAAATAAACAAGGAGACCATAAACGATTGGGTGAGAAACTATCGACGTACTCATCTACCCAACAAGGAGTCCAAGAAGGTGGAAAACGGATGATAAATCTGACACATTACCCGGTGGGCAATTGTATGAATGCCTCATAGGACAAAAGTTAGTGGAAAAGCAGAAATTCTACGGGATCTTTGAAATACCATGCAGCATTGGAAAACACAAGTATCTGGATGCGATAGCTGACCAAGGTTCCGACGTAAATTTGATGCCTTTATCCGTTTATGTTCAGTTAACCGATGAGTTGCCATCCATCACCCATACTAAACTCTCCTTTGCGAAACATTCTTATGAGTATCCGTTAGGAATTGCAGAAGATGTGTTGGTCAACGTTGCCGGATTCCTGTATCCGGTCGACTTCATGATCATTGAGAGAAATGATATGAATATGCCAATAATCCTTGGAGCACCCTTTCTCGCTACCACTAGAGCACAAATCAATTACGAAAATAGCACCATCCAAATGAAGAAGGGGAAGAAAACAATAAACTTCCCAACGATCCCACGACATATACAAGATGTTGCTCTGCAGAAGAAGATGGAGGCTAACACTAATATAGTCCGTGGTAATGTTCGAGAGAAAATTCTTGCATGGGAGGCAATGATTAAGAGTTATATGGAAAATGAGATTAGAGAATGTAAGGATAGAAATAACGATTATATTGAGGCTGATGAGCAACCCAATAACCCCGTTGAATTTACAAAAGGAGACTCAGTGCTCCTATGGCATTCAGAAACAGAAGCACCTACCAATGAACCAAGTCCCTGGTGGTACGGACCATTCACAATTAAAAGTTTACACCAAGATGGGATAGTAAGCTTGACCAGCAAAGGAGGAGGTGAAGTGACCGCAAATGTCGAGCGATTGAGACACCACCACCATGATAACAAGGATCATATCTATCAGGGATACGTCATTATGAATGATGGAATCACGTAATGTACGTGACTTTGAGTCTAGCTACAAGACTCGTTAATAAAGAAAAGCGCTTCTTGGGAGGCAACCCAAGCTTTATTTGTTTTATTTGCTTTGTGTGCTTATTTAATTGATTGTTTGTTTTTATTTGCTTCCGTATGTGTGTTTAATTTTTATTAGTATTGATTCATGTTCAAAAGTAAATTGTGAAAATGCTTTATGTTGTTTTTAACTTCGTCTTAACTACATATAAAGGTATTTTGCAAAAGATAAGTGTAAGGGAAATCTAAATCGGTTTATTAGAACACAAATGAACATGAATCATAATAATACTAAATTAACATACATATTAGTGTTTGTTTGAGTCAAATGCTTGTATCGAGTCATAATGATGTTTTGCAGGATTTCCAGGAAGTAAGGTAAAGGTTTTTTCCAGAAATTTTCCGGAAACTTAAAATGAAAATTTTTTGTCAGGTCATTTCTGACGGCGTCATGGTTTATAACCTGACGGCGTCAGATTTAATTTTCAGAAATTTTTGAAAGTTTTGTTTTTAAAAAGTTTTTATTAAAATCTCCAACTTATAATCTCCAGGACTCTGCAAAATTATCATTCCACAAGCATTATATCCTTATATATAGATTTATCCCGCCGATGTTATGCAGGTTTTCGTGTTTGTTTTCTCAGGTTTAACAGGTTATTTTGGACAAGGAGATGTTTATGGAATCAAGCTTTTGGCGATGCATTAGTCATGAAGCTTTTACATTCTCTTTGGAAGAAGATTAACCGTGTAACTTCATTATCCACCGAGCGAATCAGGGGAGTATTTGATTTCATTCCTTTACTTTTTTCTTTTACATCTTGTTATTTGAACATTGGGGACAATGTTCATCTTAAGTGTAAGGGAGGGTAAAAGTACGATTTTAGAGAATACAATTGCGCTTGACTTTTGTTTGTTTAATGGTAGATGTGTAATAAAACTGAGAGAAATACTTGTTACGGTAATTTTAGTGCCAAATTTAAAATTTTTACAACATATAGGAGTGAAACTTTGATCTTAATGAGCGTCTCATGGATAGGAGTTATATGACTAGCACAAAAATCGTACCACTAAAAAATTTTCCACCCCAAATATGTGAGGTTCGCCCCTAGAATTGGTAGGAAAAGCATTTATGCTATGATGTGTGTACCGGTAGCACTTAGATTCTAGAACTTGCGTTAGGACCATTCCGAGGCCACAAGTGAGACTACATTCGTGTAGTTAGATTTACTACATGATAAGAGGCATTAGGATTAACCCATTGTTTTACACCTGTGTTTTTTTGTTATAATTACATTGGCTACATTGGTCAAGTAATTCTCCCACACGCTTTGCGTTGTACTCATTTTTAGTACACGATACCCCTAGTACACCCCTCAGAGCCTATCTTTTCGTTTCGACCTTTAAGCATTTTACTTAAAGGAAGAATTTGTTACACCCCACTTAAATGTACACCCAAATCGCCTTAGCCTACCTTGTATGCACTTATTTTTAGTGCATTATTGTGACAACGTTTGTTTAAACCCAAGTTAATTATCTAATTAATTACATGGTTGCTAAGTCGAGTCATATCCTGTACATATTGTTTTGGGACGATTGGGACTCATGGGTAAAGTACTAGTATAATGGAGTAATGGGAAGAACATCATTTATTACCCCCATATGTGCTAAATATTTTAAAAGTACTCCAAGTTTTTCAATTATCTTAATTCGAGTCATTAGAATAGTTAATTGTAAAGTTATGTAAAAGTTCAAGTGTAAGGGGAATGCAACGCCCCTATGATGTATTATTTTGGATGGTAGGGCAAAAGTGTATGCAAAAAAAAAAAAAAAAAAAAAAAAAAAAAAAAATCGAAAAATATCAAGAAAAATACAAAAAAATGAGAAAAAGAAAAGTAGAAAAAACATACGGACTACCATCCCGTTTTATTTTATGTTTATTTTATGTTTTTGTTATTTTCTTTCATTAGCTTAAGATTGTGTCGAGTCTTGGCTTAGCAACATTGTATAGTACATGTAATTGATCAAGATTTTTAACTCGCCACCAGTAAAATATCCTTTATCCAACAAAACCGTGTTTTCCTTTTCCCTACACCTAACGTTATAACCCATTTAAAAGCCCTCTTTGATAGTTTATCTTAGGTGCTTACGCCTAGTGGAGGAGGTTTTCGATCCTTTCCCAAGCCTATGGTAATCTATTTGCTATGACAGGTAGTGAGAGATATTATCCGTTTTCATTTATGAGATTTATTTTGATGACACTTGAGAGATGTGAGTATCTAAACACTACTTGTGAGGTGCTAGTATGTAATCTCCGTGCTTATTATGATTGAAGTGGAACGAATATTTGTTGTAATTACTTTTATGTTTGCATTAAATGACCCTAACTTGTATTTTGATTAGAATAAAAGCACATTTGCTTGAGGACAAGCAAATCTCAAGTGTAAGGGTATTTGATGAAGCGAAAAGTGTACCGCTTTTAAGGGGTCATTTAAGCCCTAAATCGTATTTATTTGATCAAATATCGCCCTAAATCGTTCCTTTTGTCATTTTAGGTACTTTTGAGGAGAAATCTGGAAAAGGAGGCATTTTGGACGTTTTTGGAGCATAAAAGTGAAGAAAACGGCAAAGGTCTCAAAAAAACGGCTGAAAGTTACCTTTGACGGCGTCACATTTAACCCCAGACGGCGTCATGCCTTGACAAGAAAAAGTGGACGTGAAATTTACTCATGATAAGCCAGTGAAAATAGCATGTGAATTCTGACGGCGTCACGCTTTAACTTGATCAAGGGCGTCACGGCTTAAATCAAAAGGGGACGGCGTCACGTTTAAGGTTCGACGGCGTCAAGCCTTGATAAGCCAGAATGGATTTTGAAGAGCTAAAGAGGGACGGCGTCAAGAAGGTCATCCGGGAACCCTAGAAGCGGCGAGGGTGACGGCGTCACACTCCATAAGGTGACGCCGTCAGATCCAAAAATCTATATATAGTTTTCTAATTTTTTTTCATGAGGAGAGAGCTTAGTGTGTGGAATTTTGGGAGAAAACCCTAAGATGAATTTTGCTCCTTTTTCAAGGCTTTCTTCCTTGAGATCTTCCATGTTACATTGAAGATAAGTTATCAATTAATCATTCAATATGTCTATGTGTTGTTTGATTCTATCTTATTCTTGTCTTTTGTTTAACATGTTAGGCTAAATTTATCTTGTGTTTGCTTAGATCTAATGAAACCTAGCTATTGATTATTGGTTATTAGTGTGTTATTAGTTGTATTGGATGATTGTTTATCTATGTTAGGCTTAAGAAAACTGGCTAACTTCCTATTCGGTAACTTGCTTGAACGTCTTAAGAAACATGAACCAAATGCGTACTAAAGGTTTTTATGGTTGTATTTAATGCACAAGCGAATTCTAGTGATCCATGTTAGGAGCTTCCTAGCCGGCTCGACATAGGAGTGAAGTAGGAGCTTGTAGAGTTGGGGAAGTAAGTACGCCACCCCACGAATGGTATTAAGGAATACACCCGTCATCCACGCGACTAATACACACTAATTAACCGGTAAAAGATAGTTAGGGAGTAAGGAAATCTAAGTAAACACATTTCTCTACACATAAGTTTCTCACCACATTTTATTTTCAGTTATTTATTTTATTTACATTTGTAGTTATTTGGGTTAGTTGATTAGCAACTAATTCCGCCCACTCTTTCAAAACCGATATTTTTCTTGCTTTCATAAAAAATTATAAAAAACATAAAAAGAATCTTCCTCAACCCTTAGACCTAATTAGAGTAGTCTTTCACACCTAACGAACACTATTCCCTGTGGAGAACGATCAATCCCCCGTACTTACCACTACACTATACTACATCGGTCAGGTACACTGCCTGGTGGGGTTGTAAGCCTCTTGAGATCCCTCGAGAGGTAAAACCTGTTGTAAGGTTGCAAAACCCACGCATCATCAAATGAAACAACGGGGTACCTGAGACAAGCCATCAGTATCATAAACCGGGCCTGTTTCACCCATGTGCATCTCTTGCATGTTAACCATCAACATTACGGTTGCATTGGCCTCAAGATCTTCCATGTCATTGTCCGAGTATGCATTAGCCATAAAGTTGTGCTCCTTCTCAGTAAGGTTGCCACCAGCTTCATCTTTAAGAGCCAGAAGAAGAGCTTCTTTGTGGTATACACTGCCTCTAGTCCTTTGCTTAGGGCAAGCATTGGCTATGTGACCTTTCCCTCCACAGTTGTAGCATTTGACCATGGTGTTTCCAATCCCAGTATTCCCTATATCAACAATTTCTGCCCTCCTCCATGTGTTACCAACGTTGTTCTGACTACTGCCAACTGAATTAAACCTCTGTCCACCTGAATTTCCCATATAGTTACCCGAACCATATCTCCCAGAAGCTCTGTTTTGAATTTCAACTCTGCCATCATGAACAACTGCCTGATTACGAGTGTTGGATGAAGACCATAGATGATTGTTGGATTTGTTTGAAAATTTGCTGAAAGCTCTAGTAATCAAAGCAAATCCTTTGTTCAACGAGTTGAAAGCATCGTCTTCATCACTGTTAACATTGGAGTACATCATAGAATCGGTATTGTCATATGAAACTAGTTGATTATCAGCTTGTTGCGGTGATGCTTCGTATAGAATGATTTGGGTTGATGAAGTTTGTGAGGGATAAGTTGAAGGATATTGTGGTTGGAAAACACTCAGATTTGGTTGTGAAGCAAAGTGAGACTGAGCTATCAAAGCAAGTGAATTTGGAGTTGATGATGGTGGGTAACCTCCACGAGCTGCTCTGTCTTTATCAACCTCTGATTGGTGATGCTTCAAGTAATCATACCGCAACCCATATGAGGCGTTATGTTGATTCTTAGCTTGTCGAGCAAAAGTTACATACTTCTTCCAATCAGGTCCAAGGCAACTTAGGAACTTAGTATTCACTGCAATCCTTGGTAGTACGATGTTGTGACAGTCCAACTCATTGATGATATTGGTAAACCTATGGTAGTAAGACTCTAAAGATTCTCCAGGTTCAATCGTAAACATGGTGTATTCCAGATAGAGCTTAGATTCCATATCCTCTTGGTTTAACTCAGTTCCCTCCATGAGAAGATGAACATGTTCCCACATATCCTTTGCAGTCTTTTGTGCATCAATACTTCTGAAGATAGGATTTGGAATTCCTTGAAGGATGTAGGAAATTGCTAGTTCATTAGCTTCTTGCTGAAGTACTTGTTCTGCTGTGAGCTGAGCAACAGGAATAGGTGTGGTAGTTGCTTCTCTTGGAGGAATGTGATTTGGATCTACAGGAATCGTTGTAGTAGGAACTAGATATGGTCCTTCAATGATTACCTTCTTCAAGTACTTTCCATGGGGTTTCTTGAGTTTAATAAACCGGAGAAATCGAATTGACCATTGCACTTAGTTCCCTAGAGTTACTATTGGAGGTGTATCTAAGGATCCTGCTTCATGTCTGGATTGTTGACTACTGATTGCTTCGCATACTTGGTCAAACCAGTGAGGTTGTTTAGGTGGAAGTTGGTAAGTCTGCATGGGTAGTTGTTGAATTGTCTGTTGTTGAGGGACTTGTTGTTGAGGGAAAAACTGATGTTGTTGAATGAAAACTTGTTGTTGAGGATATTGTGGTTGATGATATTGTTGTTGCTGATGATACTGTTGTTGTTGATACTGCTGTTGTTGATTGTAAAAATAGTTGTGATTTGGTGGTTGAGACATTTTTGTGTTCTTGTGGATCTTTTAGACAATTAAGATGTGTTTTATGAGTTATAAAGTTTGGTCTTGGTTAAGTGGTTTTCTTGTTCAATTCTGACAGATTACTGTTCAAAAGCAATTCCGAGAACACTGTTCACAGTTGCCAATTGCGATAAGGTTCTGAATTTCGATGAGGTCACTGAATTGCGATGAGTTCTCCGAATTCCGATGAAATAGTACAATTCCGATAGAGTTATCTAAATTCCGACAAAACTGCCTGAATTCCGATAGACTAGTGAATTGCGAAAAATCCGAGAATTTCGATGGAAATTGACATTTCCGATAACCTGTCTAAATTGCGATAGAACTGGCAATTTCGATAATTTATCTAAATTGCGATAGAAATGACAATTTTGATAATTTATGTAAATTGCGATAGAACTGGCAATTTCGATAGTTTATCTAAATTACAATTCCGATGATATTCTCAATACCTTACACAAGATATGAGATTTGCCAGAAAGTCGAAGTATTTTCACAAGCTTATACAAGCAAGGAAACTACTGAGCGCCAATTTAGATAAACCCTTAAAGCTGGAAATACGATAAACCCTTGCAGAAGAATTCTGATAAACCCTAGCGTCAATTCCGATAAACCCTTAAAATCAATTTCAATAAACCCTCTTTTCACCAATTTGGATAAAACAAATAAATTTTCAAATCACTTTTACGACTAAAAAATGATGTTTTAACAGGATTTTTTTGGTTCTAAACGTTTAATAACACGTAAATATTAGGAAAGTTATAACCTTTAACGTCTAAACCATAATTTGTTGAATTTCGATAGTATGCAATGTATGAAAACGAGAGAAAAACTAATAAAACTCGAACAAGATCTAAACTTTCGACTACAAATCTGATCTCTACTCACTATAATGATCTTTTCACTTTACAAGTGCGAAGATAAGTGAAAGAAATGAGACTTTTTGTCGCAAATAACCACAAAACCAAACGTTAACACTTCTAAACCAAACGTAAAACTATAATAACGATCTAATCTACTAAAAAACACACGATCTAATTATCTTCTAGCGAATGACACCACTTGTTAGGTTCTATTTAAGCTAAACACAAGATCTAACCAATGTATAACTACTTAAACAATCGTATAACAATAATAATAACGAGACAATAATAGAGAATGAGAGTTAAAGATGAAGAGAAGAGGTTGATTATATTCACGCATAAAATGAGCAAGGGTTCGACTACAATGAACATAAACCAACGAGTTAAATGAATACACAAGCCTTCTATTTATAGGCAAAAACTAGGGCATCATTTTCCTTGTGTTTCTAGAAGCTAAAATCACTAAACCACACGGCCCATGGGCTTCTAATGGAGCCGTGTGGTGAACATCTTACTTAAAGCCCATTATCGAGCAACCTATTAATATAAACATGACCAATACTTGAAATATTTAGAACGAGTTCCCAACAGAGGCATGGATGAGTCCATGTGGATTGACCCTCCACAAACTCAAGGTCAAATCAATGAGGAACTTGACCACCTCTATGCCTTTTCCAACATGGTGGATTCTCACCTCCATGAAGCAATGCAACTAGAATCCACCTTGCTTTCATCCATCATGTCTCCACCAATCAACTTATGTTCCACCACCACCACCACCAACAAACGAACCTACCCTACCACCAAACTTCCCTCGCCATGGTTGCCCCATGTATGAACGAACCACTCATCTTACTCAAAGAACCAACATATTGGTTCATGAGCTCCAAAACGAGACGAGGTTCATTTTAAACCACATCCTCAAGCGTCTTAACGCTCTTTCTCATCCTCCTCAATAGATGCTCACACTAGGAGCTTTATAACTTAGGATTTTTTTAAGTTATTTTTTCTATTTTAGGATTTTTATTCTAGAACTTTGCTTTCAAAGTTATTTTTCTATTTATTTCCTTTGTAGCATCTCCATTATAGCCCAATTTTGTGACTTTTGTCACAAAATATTTTCTAATGAATGATGTTTGTTGATGTTTGGTTGTTGGTTGTGATTTCTTATTGTACATGGTTGATTGTGATTTCTTATTGTACATTATATGGTTGGTTTAACCTTTGTTTTGTAGCACTTATTATTCACGCATCTTATACTTGGCACCCTAACTAGAGGGAGTATTGTCCAAGGGGGAGTTAATCAAGCACTCAAATTCCATGCATCATTATACTTGGCACCCCAACTAGGGGAAGTATTGACCAAGGGCTTGCACTACATTCCGCTAGGCATTTCTTCTTTTTGTTTCGACAAAAAGGGGGAGATAATATTAAACTCAAACATCACACATTTATACAATTTAAAATGGCTAATTTTATTTTAAAATTGCATAAAACCAGTTTAATCTATATTTTTAAACGACTTGCACTTTATTTATTTCATTGCTTAAAAATAAACTTTATATTTTGTCTTCAACAAAAAAGGGGAGACTGTTAATACAGATATCGTCTAAAAAAATGTTATTTATATTTTACGATCTTTGCTATATTTTGTTAATGACAATTATAAACTTTATATTTAGCAAAACATAAATATAGTTAAGTCTTTTACATATATAGTCACAAGTTTTTCATAAACAAATAACATCATCAACATGTTACATATATAGTCGCTAGTATATACATGTTACGTATTCATATACATTTTACAAGTTACATTCATATGCATTTTAATCTTAAAATAGGAAATGTGTTATGACATTGTGGAAACCGTAGAGGGGGGGGGTGAATACGTTTCCATTTAAAAATTTAAAACCTTTTGTATCAAACACCCAATCAAGTGTGACGTAATATGAAAAGTGTCAACAATGATCACATATCATCTAGGGATGAATAAATTAAACTACAACACAAGCACAATTAACCATGACACATACATAATCAACATAACATAAGCAACTAGCCACACAAGCATAAACGCAATGCAGATATAAATATAAAGCGATAAAGAATAAAATGAAAGTAAAGAGATAAGTAAGAAGGCGTAAACCGGACACGATGATTTATAGTGGTTCGGTCACGAAGCTCCTCTTCGCCCTACTCCATTCCCCGAGTACCCAACTCGAGAGTTACTTCACTAATCAACAAACTCCCTTTAGGCGGAGAAAACGTACACATCGCTTAACTTGTTTTCCGACACTAAGCTAGATGTCGAGTGCTAATCTTAGCTAGCACCAATCTACCACGATCTACCCGATCTACACCGTACACGTCGCTTATCCTATTTCCGACACTAAGCTAGATGTTGAGTGCTAATCTTAGCTAGCACCAATCTACCACGATCTACCCGATCTACCCCGTACACGTCGATTATCCTATTTCTGACACTAAGCTAGATGTCGAGTGCTAATCTTAGCTAGCACCAATCTACCACGATCTACCCGATCTACCCTTGATCCACATGATCAATCACACAAGCCCAATGGCTTCAAGTGATATTCACTATCTCTACAAGATGACACTTAATCTTGACTCACTCTCTCTCACAAAGGTAAAATGATCTTGATGTATGCTATGATACAATCAAGAGTGTAACAAATGTTACAAGACCTAACAACTATAACTCTTGTATCTTCTTGGATACCTTGAGTTCTTCTCTTGCAAATGAAGAGGAATGATAACACTTTGTATCTACTTGGAAACTTTGTGTTCTTCTCTAGCTAATCAAGAGGGATGACAACACTTTGTATCTACTTGGATACTTAGTGTTCTTCTCTTGCTAATCAAGAGGGATGACAACACTTTGTATCTACTTGGATACTTTGTGTTATTCTCTTGCTAATCAAGAGGGATGAAGAGGATCACTTGAATGGATGATTGGATCACTCTTAAACAAACTAAGACTCTCCAAATGATCAAAGAAAGTCATCTAAGTGAGAAGGGATTAGACCAGAGAAAAAGGACTTGAAAAATCAAGTTGGAAGTGTGAAATGGTCCACTATTTATAGACAAAGAAAAATCTAGCCGTTACGTACGGACGGCTCCGTTAAATACCCTACGGCTCCGTTAACTTTAACGGAACCGTGGAGCCGTCTGTGTCGAAAACGCTCCAGACGCTCCAAATTTTGTCTTTTAGTGGTGAAGGTTTATTTGGGGAAGTTTGGAGCTATTTTGGGGGGGGGGGGAAATAGCTGTTACTAATTCAAAATAATTTGAAATGATTTTTCCAAATAAAACATTTCTTTTTAATTCAAAAATAATTTGTAAAATGTATTTTTGAAAAATGTTTTGTCACATTTATAAAAATGTGAAGTTTAGAAAAATATAATCCTTTGATCATTTGTCAAGTAGTAGATTTGTTTGTCCATACCTTGAGTGATTTACGTCGGGATGGAAATCTACGACTTTGTTGAAGCATACTTGAGGCGTCGAGAGATGTTGATGTAAGTATGCATTGATGATTTGTGTTTACAAGTAACTTGCACATTTTACGTTATGCATTACAAGTTACATGTTTGTCATTATTAAAACCGAAGAAACCGTTTAGTTTAAATATCGTAATATTTGCACTAACAATCTCCCCCTTTTTGATGATGACAAATATGTAAACCGTAACACACAGTAAAATGTAAAAGTTACCTGTTTACACTCCCCTTCTCCCCCTTTTGTCGAATCAAAAAGGTTGTTGTCTTGAGCGCTCCCTACTCCCCCTTATTGAACTACATTCCTTTCTCCCCAGAAAGGCGAGTTTGCATCATCCTAGTGAAGCCTTCTATCAACACTTGTGAAGACGACTCCATGCTATGTATTCAAATACTCCCGAGCTCCCCCTAGCTCAATGCTCCCCTATGGTGACTTAATCCCCTTGTTTATTTACCTTAGTATCTAGCGGATCCATGGATCAAATTCATACAAAGGCTTTTCCTACATCAAGGGTTAGCTTCGTGCAACATAATATATAACAGTATAGGAGCATATAATGATAGAATACACATAGCAAGACATGCAAGGGTTAAACTATGTTAACACGTAAGTGTCACAAACCGACCAACAACCTAACGTGTAATTGTTCAATTAATCACACTAATCAAGAACGAGATTCGTTCGTTGACTGACACACTAAATGACTTCTTACAAGTTGTCATTGGGAAGGAAAGTTCTAACAAACCTTTTGAACAACATAATCATCTACCTAAGATGATTGATGTTAAGGATAGTTTGTTGATAAGACATACTCCAAATGATTACTATTATGACAAGTCGTGCCATAAAGTAGACTCGATAGAGGTTATACCTAAATGATTCCATAAGGTGAGAGAGTGTTGGTTGTGGTGACAACAAGGACAACTTGGGTTATGTGGTTGTAGGGGATAAATAATGGGATGACCCATTAGTGGTTGTGGTGATGGTGATAGTGATAAGGATGATGTGTTAGTGCCAAGTTCAAAAGGTGATGTAGGTGACAAGGTTAGTGTGAGAGCTAAAGTTGTGGTGATGGTGATGGTGATAAGGATGATGTGTTGGTGCCATGTCCAAAGAGGTTTGATGGTGATAGGGTTAGTGTGATAGCTAAAGGTTGTGGTGGACTTGATGGAGGTAAAGGTGTAGGAATCCTAAAGGTGGAGGATAATGATGATGTGGTTGGAGATGTTGGTTTTGCCCTTTGAGGAAAGGTGGGAAAGGATGGTTTAGGTTAATACATCGTTTGCACTGACAATGAGATGCATGATATATTTCAAAGGGGAAAAAAAAAGGTGCATGTGATCCTAACAGGATTGTTGGTGGATATCTCTAACGGGGTTAAGGTAACGAAGTTCTAGGTTTCTAGGTTGAATTATCCTAGTTGTGTGTTAGAGATAGTTTGGTGCATGAAAGGTTTTGTGTGATTGTGAGGGTTGAAGGTTGTTTAGCTAACTATCACTTATCCAAAGTGAGGAGTAGTTGTAAGGTTTGAGTGTGATGATTGATGAGTTGAAGGTTGTAAGGTTTGAGTGTGATGATCTATGGGTTAAAGGTTCTTAGACTAACTATCACTGTCAAGAGTGAAGTGTAACTAAAAGGTTTGAATGTGAAATGCAAGATAAGCTTGCAATGGTGAGGCCTTATATAGGCAAGATTTGTGGGATTTGAACTAAAGTTGGTGTTAGAGTCCTATGGTGTAGTGAGGGAATCCTAGGGTGTATGTGAGTTTGCAAAATTTTGCAGGTTTTAGGTTAGGGATGCAAGGATCTAAAGGAAACAGTGAAAATTCATCAAACATAGGCACGGTACCACTAAATACCACACGGTACCATTAAATTTAACGGTACCATGGCCTATTTAATGGTACCGTGACCTGGAAGTCACGAATTTTCCTATACAGCCTAGTTCTGGGCAGCTAAAGGGAAGTTTCCTAGGGAATAAGAATCACATTTGTGTGTTCTTGAGAGTGTTTGGTGAAAGGCTATAGGAGTGCGTTTTCGCTCCCCCTTAATCTATGACCATCCGGGCAAGAGGTAAAAGATAAAAAGGAAAACAAACGTTAACGAAAGCGATGAGCTTAGTAACGTTATGACAAGTGGTGGATAGCATGCGACAAACTTCACCTTTGAAGTCACGTAGCTCTTCTCAATCATTGTGAATATTCATCGAATATTCACATGATGAGGCATGTGATTACTTGGATATATCCTAAGGGTTAAGAAGATAAAATCTTCAGGGTTGTGAGGTAGGTGATAAGGTTATAGGGTTATCTATGTTGATGAAGGAGGGTTATCTCAAAGTATCCTAATGGTTCTTCGTTTGAAGTGTGTGGAAGATGTGTGGGATGCGGAAGCATTGGTAGTGTTTAGTACCATGTGGAAGTGTGAGGGAAAAGGCTAAGGAATCAGATGATAGATACAATCTATTCTGATAGGAGACGGTTTTAGGTTCAAGACTACATCGAGTGGGAAGCAAGATTTTTGACAAAGAAAATTCACATATGTTGTGATTTTTCTGGACTTTAGATTAAAAGAATTTATACCGAATAAATTCTTTTATGAATGAATCCAACGGGATTAGGTAAACGTTGATCGAGAACGAGAGATGACATTTAATTGCATTTCGCAAATAAAATATACTTTAAATATTTCGGATGAAATATTTAAGTTGTCATTAGAATTTAAGAGGATTTTACGAATAAGTCTCGCTGATTTAGTGAGACTTTTCGATACGAGGAGAGAATTTATACCTAATAAATTCTTTGAACGGTACTGGTCGAGAAGAGATGACTTTTATATTTCCAAGGAAATACATAGGTAGTCATTAGAGTGATGTGAAGAATGACTCAATATTTCCAGTGAAATATTTAAAGAGTCATGAGACGAGACACACGAGACGACTTCAATATTTCCAGTGAAATATTTAAATAGTCATAAGATTTATGGAATATGTTCCATCATTCCTAGACCTAGACGGAAATGGTAAGGGGATTCTCGGTTGAGAGGTTTGGTTGATTCATGGTTTTTGATGTGCTTCGCACGTGAGTGTTTCATGGGGTTTTGAAAGATGTAAAGCTAGGCCTATGGTGCTGATTTGAAGCAGGCTTCGCACGTGAGTGTTTCATGGAGTTTTGAAGTGATGACTGGGGAATTAGGACAACTTCGCAACTACTCTAACTTATAGGTTTTGACACTAGTGTATGACTCTATGACTTCTAAGGGTTCATAGTGATGGGCATACCTAATTCCTAATGTGTCAAAAGAGCATAGTGTGGGTGCAAACTTTACAAGCAAATCATGTAAAATGCACATAAGGAATAAATGCAAACATCATGCAAAACATGATAATCATTTAGCATTTAAGATCACGAAGACATTTAATCATATCTTACGAGAACATGTTATCATTTTGAAACACATATGTGGGATGCAACCAATCTAGGTTTGCTAAGGAAGATCCTAGTTACTACTTGTTCAAAATGAAATCCTAACGGGAGATAAAGTTCAACTATGTAAACTGTCTCTAGTCAAATGTAGGAATGAAAATTTTTCAAGTTAGAGAATGAGTATGAGACTATCATCAGTGGTGCTCAATTAAGGCTAAACACGACCATTTTTACAGGTTATACACGAACCCAACTTCTCTCCTAGAAGCAATCTAACCGTTAGGTCAAATTGAATTTCAAGTGCGATAGGTTCTCCAGTAGTCATTCTCATGTTAGAAAAATTCAAATTCCCATATTTGCCTATCGAAGTATAGCAAAGATGATATTAGCTTGTTTCGCTAATATATGGCCTAATATGACTCAATTAACCATACTTCGAAATTCGGTTAAGAAAATGACATGTCTTACACAACTCCTAACAAAGGCAAGCGAAATGTTTTAATTTCGTGTTTGAGATTTAAAGGTTATTTGATGGAGATGGTGTATTTTATGATCTCTTGGACAACATCTTTGTTTCTTGAGTTGTTACATGTTATTTTAACATGATTTGGTTTCCTAGAACCAAGAGACACTCTAATGTGATACAATGTAGAATCTACTACATCGTGTGTGTTTCAAGAATGCTCCTTTGCATATCTTGAGTGAGAATCTAGTAAAGGTTACTTACCTCAATAGATCTCATGAGCATTTTATTTGAAATGAGACATAGTGTTTATTTCAACAAGTATGCTTTTCTAAGAAGAAACTTATCACTCTTAAGAATGCATTGTGAAACAAGTATTTTAGCGTATGACCAATTTTACTTGTTTATGCAATGACACATGTAGTATTAGGTTATTATTCAACTCTAATATCCTATATTTGTTAATAAGATGCAATGTACTCTCTTGTAACATAACCATTCATGTTACAAAAGGAATAAGATGCATAGGATATAAGTTATCCTTTGTCAATCTTTTGATAAGAGAAATATATGTGATATTCTCAAAGATTGATAACTTATATAATAGTTAATAACATATTATGTGTGACACTTTTACTAGACATGTGACTTTGAGTGTTGAGTCGTTCATGAGCAAAGTTTACATATGTTGTTCGTTTGCTCGTGTTTGGTTTTTCGGAAATGACCCATTTACTTATTGCATTGCAATGTAAATTACTTGTATATTTCGGATGAAACATCCAAGTTGTCAATCCTACTTGGTTGTGTATTTTATGCATCTTTTAAACATATTAGTTTAATATTTGGAACACAACCATTGGACAAGAAGACTCAATATGGCATCTTCAACACAAGTGTGAGTTATGATCCGATGCATATTATTTTCGTCTTGAGAGGACGTCATTATTTATATAACAATCGAGTGTGATTGAGTATGTAGATTCAAGATAATACTTTTCATCATATTTTGATGTTATCTTGAAGCTGGACAAATAATGAGTCCAATTTCATGTCCATACTCAAAAACTTGTCAATTAGATTCGATAATGATATCAATCATAATTTGAATAATGAATTGATATGTACTCGAGATCTTTCTTGACCCTCACAATCACTCCTTTTTTAAAAGAAATAAAAATTTTAGGAGTGTGTTCCATTTATTCTAACACTAGTTGAATGTGTGAGGTTAATGACATATTAAGTTACTACTTTGATATTGTCATTTATTTTTATTTGAGAAAAACTATTTTATATTATTGAGTATAATATTCTTAGTTTTTTTTGACACCTCATTTGTATAAAAATAATTATCTTAACTATTTTTATACAACATACGTAAAATACTAAATGTTTAAAACATTTTATATGTGTGTTAGATCAATGCAAGTTTAATACATTTTCCTTTACTTATGTACTAATGTATTAAAATGACCTTTTATCTTGTTTAGACAACCCATGGTCAAACAAGACAAAATGATGTAATGTTTTAAAGATCATGTTACGGATTTTATGAAAATGTTAAGTGTTTTGGGGTGATATACTTTTTACACTTAAACCTTTGGAAAAATAATTGTGTAAGACAATATCTTTCAACACACATGATCTACCAACTTAGTTTCTATTCCTAAGAGAGTTACTAAACCATTTTAAGAACTTGCAACAAATGCAAGACAAATGGTTGATGCCTATATGCAATGCAAACTAATTATTTAATATAGTGCAAGTGATTTAGCATGAGCCTTATAAATGCATAAACCAAAAAACTATAATAAGCAAATAGCTATTTAGCTTAACACACAAAAATACTTATCGTCATTTTGTGTATTAGGTATAACAATGTATACTAAGCTTGATTTTATTTGACAATGAATTGGTTTCCTCCTCATTTCAAAGATTTTTGCTGAGCACTTTGAAAACGTGTCAAGGTTTAAAAGTTGAATCGCCCTTTTTCAGTTTGACCAAAAATTTACGCAAACTGCATGACCAGAAGACCTTTAGTTGAAAATCAAGGACTTTAACATACTTCATAGGTAATTTGATACATGAATCGTACTCAATTTTGAAAACCATTTGTTTTAAAAATTTGAGCAACCTGGCTCTGATATCAATTGCGGAAACCGTAGAGGGGGGGGGGTTAATACGTTTCCATTTAAAAATTTAAAACCTTTTGTATCAAACACCCAAGCAAGTGTGACGTAATATGAAAAGTGTCAACAATGATCACATATCATCTAAAGATGAATAAATTAAACTACAACACAAGCACAATCAACCATGACACAAACATAATCAACATAACATAAGCAACTAGCCATACAAGCATAAACGCAATGCAGATATAAATATAAAGCGTTAAAGAATAAAATGAAAGTAAAGAGATAAGTAAGAAGGCACAAACCGGACACGATGATTTATAGTGGTTTGGTCACGAAGCTCCTCTTCGCCCTACTCCACTCCCCGAGTACCCAACTCGAGAGTTACTTCACTAATCAACAAACTCCCTTTAGGCGGAGAAAACGTACACATCGCTTAACTTGTTTTCCGACACTAAGCTAGATGTCGAGTGCTAATCTTAGCTAGCACCAATCTACCACGATCTACCCGATCTACACCGTACACGTCGCTTATCCTATTTCTGACACTAAGCGAGATGTCGAGTGCTAATCTTAGCAAGCACCAATCTACCACGATCTACCCGATCTACCCCGTACACGTCGCTTATCCTATTTCCGACACTAAGCTAGATGTCAAGTGCTAATCTTAGCTAGCACCAATCTACCACGATCTACCCGATCTACCCTTGATCCACATGATCAATCACACAAGCCCAATGGCTTCAAGAGATCTTCACTATCTCTACAAGATCACACTTGATCTTGACTCACTCTCTCTCACAAAGGTAAAATGATCTTGATGTATGCTATGATACAATCAAGAGTGTAACAAATGTTACAAGACCTAACAACTATAACTCTTGTATCTTCTTGGATACCTTGAGTTCTTCTCTTGCAAATGAAGAGGAATGATAACACTTTGTATCTACTTGGAAACTTTTTGTTCTTTTCTTGCTAATAAAGAGGGATGACAACACTTTGTATCTACTTGGATACTTAGTGTTCTTCTCTTGCTAATTAAGAGGGATGACAACACTTTGTATCTACTTGGATACTTTGTGTTCTTCTCTTGCTAATCAAGAGGGATGAAGAGGATCACTTTAATGGATGATTGGATCACTCTTAAACAAACTAAGACTCTCCAAATGATCAAAGAAAGTCATCTAAGTGAGGAGGGATTAGACCAGAGAAAAAGGACTGGAAAAATCAAGTTGGAAGTGTGAAATGGTCCACTATTTATAGGCAAAGAAAAATCTAGCCGTTACGTACGGACGGCTCCGTTAAATACCCTACGGCTCCGTTAACTTTAACGGAACCGTGGAGCCGTCGGTGTCGAAAACGCTCCAGACGCTCCAAATTTTGTCTTTTAGTGGTGAAGGTTTATTTGGGGAAGTTTGGAGCTATTTTGGGGGGGAAAATAGCTGTTACTAATTCAAAAATAATTTGTAAAATGTATTTTTGAAAAATGTTTTGTCACATTTATAAAAATGTGAAGTTTAGAAAAATATAATCCTTTGATCATTTGTCAAGTAGTAGATTTGTTTGTCCATACCTTGAGTGATTTACGTCGGGATGGAAATCTACGACTTTGTTGAAGCATACTTGAGGCGTCGAGAGATGTTGATGTAAGTATGCATTGATGATTTGTGTTTACAAGTAACTTGCACATTTTACGTTATGTATTACAAGTTACATGTTTGTCATTATTAAAACCGAAGAAATCGTTTAGTTTAAATATCGTAATATTTGCACTAACAGACATCATGTCATGCATCACATTGGAATATTTAGAAGATTTTGAAGATGACTTGAAGATCATATGAATATCTTGTTTAGATCCTTACTCAATGAAAAGATATGGAAATATCTTGGTTATATTTGGTGAAGATTTTTGAAGATTTGCTGTCAGGTTCCTACGAAACCAAATAGGTACAAGGACGGATCCCTGTTTTTGGATCCGTCCCATCCGTGACTTGCCAAGGCAGTTGGTCTATAAATAGCAAGCCACACATTCATGTTTTCTCATCACTCATAAGCATAAACAGTATCATACATTCTTTCATTCTTATCTAACCCATTCATATTTTGTAACACCCCCAAAATATCACAGCGGAAGATTGTATCACTGGGTATTACTTCATGGGTTACAGTACAAGTCACAAAAACGACTCTAAATGAGACGTTTTGAAATAAATTATCATTCGATTAAAATATCAGAGTTTACAAAGAGGTCCCACAAGTTTACAATATGTACAACATAAAAGTTGTAAAGTTTTTCGAATGATAATATATGCATCGTCTTCAAAATATTTTTTCGTGCGCCTTCACATGCCAGCTAATTCCTTTCGAACCTGAGATAAACATGCTAAAAAGTCAACACAATGGTTTGGTGAATTCATAGGTTTATTGTAAAGCAGTTGATCACAAGATTGCAAGTTTAATAGATAGTGGGTTACGTTGTTCTGCACCCATAATTCGAAAAGCAGTGTATTATTGCATCTAAGCTCATGGCACTCAAACTGATGGTATATATCAACAATGATATATAGGATAATAATGGCCCCGTGTAGGTACTTGGCATATACCTAGAGTTACAAATATAGTACGTTTGGTTACTTATCCAGCTAACACAAACGGGATTCGTCAATCCTGATAGGCCTATCTACTATATTTGCATTCACTTGCAAGTGATTAATGGTCCATGATGTGGGGGACTTATGGCATAAGGGAACTTAGACACAAGCAATAATACATTCAGTTCGGAGCACAGTTTTCAAACAATTGTGATCATAATAAAAGTAGTAGCATGTATCTCCCCCAAATAGTTTATAAAACAGTTAAACAAAAGTTGGGGCTATGAACTCACCTTAGTGTGTAGTGATGTAAGTAACACAACGGTGCCAAGAAGTATGGCAGAACAGTGTAAAGAAGTATAGCACAATGATAAGGAATCGGCATAACCTAACAAATATAAGCTTGTCTCAAAATATGACACACAGAAAGTAATCGATACGTATGAGTTTCAGAAGATAATACGTTTTAGTTTTCGTGGAACATTCGTATCATTGTTTGTAAAAATTTTAATATCATCATTCGTGTGGTGATATAAAATCATCGACTCAAGACAAAACGCACGCCAAAGTATATTATATATACAACACATATATATTATACTTAATAGTCTGATAATAGAACAATGGGCAATCGCCCGATATCTTAAGTTCGATATCTTAAGTTAGTCATTAGTCTAATATCTGTATAAATATATAACTCCAAGTGATTTGTGTGTCTAAATATATAACTTCGAGTGATTTGAGTCGTAGCCCAATGTCTAAAGTCTAAGTATAATATGGCAAATCACAGTCCGTATAATAAAGTCCGTCACGAGTCTAATATGTCCAATATAGTCCGTTAGTAATCCATAATTTAGTCCATAGTGAGTCCAATGTCCATTTTATATCTAGTACATGTCCAATAAGTCTAGTTTGTCCAAACGTTCAATATGAGTCAAATCATCCTTATAAATTATCAATTCGGTATATGACCAATATATGTGTCCAAGTTCATCGCGTGTCCATTAAGAGTCCAATATGTTAATCCTAAACCCTTGTAAGATTATATATATATATATATATATATATATATATATATATATATATATTATATATATATATATATATATATATATATATATATATATATGATGTATATATATATATATATATATAATATATGGTACATGAGGTTTGTAACTTGAAAATTTGCTAAAACAAGCCCTATGTATGAGTTAGAAACCTGAAATTCTGAAACAGCCCCAAAGATTGGAAAGTCTGCACAACTCAGTGAGTTATGGACCTGAGATAATTAGATAGGGTGATAGAGCTATGTTTTGTGGTCGTTTCGCCGGGTGGCGCACCTCATAACTCATCCCGATGAGTAAATGAAAACAAAAATGGCGAAAGGTGTCAAAATCTGCACACCAGATTTCATTTAGAAAATGCTCATGGTTCTGGTTATTTCTGGAGCTTGGCCCAGTTTTATGAAATGTAGATAAGACATAAAATTAACTGTAGCCGCAAACTGCGCATCAACCAGAGTTGTAGAACTCTAGTTATCGCCAAAAAGGCAGGACTGCAGTGAGCTGTTCCAAACAGCCCATGTATGTAATAAATAGACAAATAAAAGGCACCCTATTTATGCAGAAAATTAGCAGTAAATGCACTCCTTTAAGGGCTGAAATAAGCGGGTATAAACGCCCATGTTGGGAGGAAAAATATGCAGAACCAAACACCCCATTGGGGGCTGCGTTTCAGCAAATAAACACCCCCCTTTGGGGCTGTTATTGCAGCTGACAAACACCCATACTTTGGGCTGTTATGGGGCTGTAACAGCATGTAATAAGCACCCTCTCAGGGCTGTTTTGCAGCCAACAAACACCCCTCGGGTGGCCTATGACAGCAGGTAACAAACAACAACAACAACATAACATGACAACATAATAAACAGACCCTCGGCTGGGGTTATGAACCGAGACAACAAGAAACAAGATTAACACCATTCGTGGTTGGTGGCTGAGGCAAGACACGCAACAAGGACCACCCTTGTGGTCTTGTTATTCCCAACGAACCATCAACCACACCCTCTCGTGGGTTGTTGCTGTGAACCGCAACTCAAAATAAACCACGCTTGTGGTGTTGTCTGCTAAACCCGAACACAACCACAACCCTATGTGGATTTATCCTATATCAAAACACAAACATGACCCGAATAACATAACCAAATTAGATTTACAAATCCAAATCTGAACTTGAGACACAAACCAGGTCGATCCAAGTCTCAAACGGGTTTAAACCGACCTGTATACCAAATCAATTCAAACAAACACCACACGAAAATGATTATTAAAACATGTTCAATCCAGTTTTTACATCCACGAAAAATTAATAAACTTATTCGTATTTGGTTTTTAATCAAAGGAGAATAGATAAAAATAGATATACGTGTGTCGGCATACCAAAAGAAAGACGAGAAGGAGTGGCGGAGGGATGGTGGAATGGCGATGGTGATGAATCACGATCCAAAAAAAACCCTTACCAACCAAACCTTTGTGGATTCTTGTCAATCCGAGGCCCAATAAACACACACACCCTTATGGGTATTGATGACGGTGTAGGGATGGCGGCGTGGCTGTTTATGAGGCGGTGGAGGCTGCGTATAGTGAGGGAGAGGTGAGGAGATGAAATGATTTTTGGGAGGGAGAAAAAAATGAAATCTGATATTATCTTTTAAGAGAGAGGCGGTGGAGTTTTGATAGTTTGGATAATTATTAGTTTTTAGTGTATCGTGTATACCCCATGTTCCGTAGTTAAAATATAAACGCGGTATCCTAGTTTGGCAAGAATGCGAGAAATATATTTCTGGAAGCATTTTTTTAATATTAATATAAAAAAAAAATTATTGACTTCAAATAATGGTTATCGAATTTAAACCATTACTATTGCGGTATCAGTACGCAGGAGAGGCAATATAACCTCTCGTTAAATAGACAAAGGTGAACAAAGTATCATTCAGAAAGTAATAATTCAGGCAAAGTGAATTATTTATCTTGGAAAATTACCGGTTACAGTATTTGCTTTTACGTTATGGTAAAAGTAAAATAGTCATTTTTGCCTTATGAAATTTTATGGGTTCCTACATATTTCATATTTCATTTTAAGTGATATTTCTTTGTAGCAAGAAGATCAAAGAATCACAAGCTTCAACAAAGCATTGCAAGACTTGTTAGTTAGTCACTGTGTGAATTTGTTGTTTTTCACACATCATTGTTTGTACCAAACAATCATAATACCTCTGTAGTGATCGGTTAGTATTTTAGTCCTCAAAATACATAGAGTATCGGGAGTGGTTGTACCCTTATAAAAGAACTCGGTATTTAGCTTTGTACTAGAAAAAGTGTAAGCGACGTTTGTAAAGGTTTTCTCCGCCAAGAAGGGAGCTTGTTTCTTAGTGAAGAAAAACTCTCGAGTTAGAGGCTCGGGGAGTGGAGTAGGGCAAGGAAGAGAGTCCTTGTAGACCGAACCACTATAAACAATCGTGTTGTGGTTTGATCATTTCTTTCTTTACTTGTATGTTATTTATTGTTTGTTATTTGCATTAGTTGAATTCACACTAAGTATTCAAAGCAAATAAATATTAAAAATGGTAAAACTATTCAACACCCCTTCTAGTTTTCCACACTTTGTGTTGATTGCAATCATGGGTAAAGCAATGTTGTATCTGTCCAAGTCATTAACGATGTTTGTAAACCGATGGTAATAAGACTCTAGTGACTCCCCTGAATCAATCATGAACATTGTGTATTCAACGTAGAGTTTGGATTCCATGTCTTCTTGGTTCAGTTCAATGCCTTCCATTAGGAGATGAACGTGTTTCCACATGTCCTTAGCAGTTTTCTGAGCATCAATGCTTCGGAAGATTGGATTAGGTATTCCCTGAAGAATGTATGACATTGCAAGTTCATTTGATTCACGATGAAGTATTTTCTCTGCAGTAAGTTGAGCTTCAGGAACAGGGAGCACGGTGTCAGGTCTTGGAGGAATAGCAGTTGGATCTCCAAGAACCGTTGTAGTTGGCATTTGGTATGGTCCTTCAATTATAGCCTTTTTCATATATTTTTCATGTGGTTTCTTGAGTTCGATGAACCTTAAGAATCGACTTGCCCATTGAACATAGTTACCAGGAGTGAGCATAGGAGGTATGTCAAGTGATCCAGCTTCATGTCTTGATTGTTGACTAGTGATGGCTTCACACATTTGATTAAACCAATGTGGTTGTTTTGCAGGAAGTGGGAAGGATTACATTGCTTTTTGTTCATATGGTTGTTGTTGAGGGAATTGTTGTTGTGGGAAGAATTGATGTTGTTTCATGAAGAGTTGTTGTTGAGGATACTGCGGTTGTGGAGGATACTTTTGTTGCTGAGGATACTGCTGTTGTTGATTGTAAAAGTAATTGTAGTTCGGTGGTTGAGACATTATGTATATGTAAAGTAACTTGTGCGGATGATGGATCTTTGAGGATAAAGAAGGTTGTTGTTGTAGTTTAGATGTCTAAGTAAAAAATGTGGATAAAAGTCCTTACTCGAAGCTCATTACTCGAAGAATGGTTACTCGAAGATTCAATTCCTTACTCGAAGACTAAAGTATAAAGAAGTATATGGCCCCTTACTCGAAGAAATTAAATCTTTATAACTTCTGATTTCCTAACTCGAAAAGTATAAACATAACTTAACTTGCTCGAAGAACTTGCTTACTCGAAGAATACCTTACTCGAAAAGTTCCTTGCTCGAAGAATTCCTTACTCGAAGAATAAAATTTCACCAAGTATAGAATCCCTTAGTAGAAGGATTGTAAGTGAGAAGTTCTGATTTCCAAACTCGAAAAATATAAACAGAACTTAAGAGTAAACATTACTCGCAGAAGCTTGCTCGAAGAAAAACTTCTAACTCGAAGTCTTACTCGAAGAACCTAAGCTTACTTGAAGACTAAGTTGAAGAATCACTTCTAACTCGAAGAACTTCAACTGTCTTACTCGAAGAAATCAGCCTAAGTCGAAGGATTGCGAGACAAAAAACTTCAAATTTTCTACCAAATCTAATCTAAAACAACATAATCTATCCCTTGGCGATTGATACCACTTGTTAGGTCACAATATTATTAACACAAGTCACGGATACTAGAGAGAGAAAGTAAGAGAGAGAGAGATGGATGGAACTTGTATAAAAATAATAAACTTTGATTAATCAAGAACCAATACCCTTCTCCAAGTGAGAAGGGGTATTTATAGTGTTTACAATAAGATGGGGCGTTACCGTAATAATAGAAATAAAACAAGGACATGGCCCATGGGCCTTCTACATAGGCCGAACCTTAAAAACAAACATAAATGACTTAATACAAAAGCAACCTATTACATAAACTATGACAATACTTGATATTATGAAATGTGTTCCCAACATAAATGTAAGCTGCTTTCACTCATACATGATTCGGATAACAGTTAGGATAGCTAATAATAACAAATGGAAAAGATTCCCTAGCTTCTCTTGCGCATGTATGTCCCATATCTTTCCCTACAAGTTGAAAATGATTATGGTTGTTCTAATGATGAGAATAAAAAAATATTACAATGACAGAGTTGCTTGTTCTATTCTCTATGAAATAGTTACGTTTTTTTTTTATCTTAGCTTGACCACTGAGAGTCGTTACCTTTATCATATTATCACCTTGCAAACACATCTTGCAAGTACAACAACCTCGACATGCAGTTCAAATTTAATGAAATTCTTCGGTTGGCATGTCAGGATAACTAAAAAAGGGGGAAAAGTTGAGAAATTATAGTTTTATGCACTGGCCTTTCCCAAATACAGTTAATCTTAACCCGTGGAGATGCATTCATCGCAGTACCCTCTCCTATGAAATTTAAGTCACCATACGATATTATGTCTGTCATCCCGTCGGCACTGATGACATACTTGCCCACCTGTATCCTCCAATGATATTGAATTCCCATCAGAAGTTTCCTGAGAATAGGCCAAATGGATATTAATACAATAAAAAATTACCTGACAAACTAAGCTTGGTAAATCTATGCGGAAAACAAAAGTATCTCCAATACATGCTAGTCTAATCCATGCTACCCCATATCTTTTTATATGGTCCGTCTTGTTTTCCTTTCTATTCGGGCATGTTACATGAGTAGAATTTACAGGATAAAACATAGAACTTTAGTAAATCAATTTAGCTTGCCATCTTAATCACCACATAGACCCCATAGATTTGATGTTCACGGGCCACAACAACATTATGAAATTATTGGTTGAGCATGACACTCAGATCCTTTTTATACAAAGTTCTCCTATATAAACTTAGAAATTTATCAAAAACTATACAAATTTGTAATTCCACTTACTGTTATTTGATTTTGAAGATATGTGAACTGACAAGTTGTTAAAGGAAGGTGTTTCGGGTGAATAACTAATCTGTCACTTTGCTAACATCTCCATGCTTCTACCCCATGAGGGTGTCATTGGGTATTCCCCGAGTAGTGAATCCATATCGTCACTCTTAGTCTCTAAATAACTGTCACTTTCACTTGTAGGTGTCCTCTTTGCTCTCTTCACCTCGCTCTCATTACAGAATTTGCAGCTCATTTTTTTGCTTGAATGTAGTGCTTTTCACAAACTGTTTTGTCTGGCATAGACATTGCGTGGCATCTCCACTATTTCCGTTTGATCTTTTACAACGTAAATCATCAGGAATTCCATTATTATCCTCTGCAAGGCCAGAGACAGGGGTTGATACTGCAGGATCCATTATACTCTGTATTATACAACAAAACTGACCCAAAATATGTTACACCAAGCCATCCGCCTAGGTTAACCTGCATTAAAGCAACGCATAGATACCATAAGCAACAGGACAAATGTTGGGATTTATATTTGAGTTGATAAATACAAAACAATAAGTGAAGAGTGAAGACAGTACAAAACATGAGAGACTTAGAAGACAAAGAAAATTTTACTTATTAGTCCTTTGTAAACTTAATTCTCTATTATATAAAGAGATATAGGTTATTAGTTTTAAATGTGTCAAGATGTAAAACACCAGTAAAAGTGTGTGTGTTGCTAGGCGTAGGTTTTGTAGAAAACACCTAGGGTTTGTGTTTGTTAGCCTCAAGAATCTTATGATTCCTGTTATATTAGATAACCATTCTATAGTTGATCGTGTAGAGTTGGGGCTTGTAGTAGTCATGTATCATGGAAGATAATGATGAAAAACCTTGTTAGAATAACATTCATTTGTTCTTATTCCACTGCATATTGTTATCATTGTTATTGTTATCCCTAGATGAGATCAAACCAATCTCGAGCTCTAAACGATCTCCACAATTGGTATCAGAGCTCAGGGGGCATGTGGTCTAGGATTCGCAAGGTTTTTACAGGAGAAGGAAGAAAAATTCGATGTTGTTTTCAATTTTCGTAACTTCATGCAGTGTTGTTTTCAAAAGGTGATAGCTCATTCGTTAACCGTTGGATCATAACAAAAATTTTGTTGGAGGTTCTTTGCATATCAAGGTACATTCTCAACGGAGGGATCTCCAGTTTGAGCTTTCGTTTGAAAGATATAGCTTCGTCAAGTCTGCTACAGAAAAAGTTCAAGTAAGTCGAGTTTTTAGGATTTTTAAGGAAAAAATAATAGCGATAAAGTTTTGAATCGTGGAGATAAAAACACTTGGGCATCAAGGTTTTACATAGTTGCCATTTAATTCCTGCCTCGATGCCTATACATCTGCACCTTTTCTTTTAAACGTCGACCTAAAACAACATAGATGTTGATCATTATTTTTTAAAGGGTTTGGTATTTATATTGTTGTTTTTCCTAATCAATAAGTTTGAAAGTTATTAGGGTTTTAATTCTCTCTCTACGATTGGTAACATAAAGAGAAAACAAGCCATAATTCGCATGATTGGATTCAGTCAAACCCTAATTCGTATAGAGAAAAACATATTTTATTAGGGTTTCTGAGGATGGTTATGTACGTGCTGCTGCTTATTTTGGTTTGTTCGATTCGACTTCTATCACATTGATGAACCCTAGTTGAATTTGTAAGAAATGATGTAGAAGAAGTTATGTGGTTACTGATGGTATAGACGATCTTACCAGTAATGGTACTTTTTCTTGATTGGGAGTAGACCTACGCATAATAATTAATAAGGTTACAGGTACATTGAAAGTAAATTATATTGAGGTTACTGGTATGGGTTTCATGAGTTGTTCATATTTACAAGGTCTAAATGTGGAGGAGCTAAGTTGGTCTACTAAATTTAATGGTATTATTGGCTTTACAGATTGGTATTGGTACGTTTAATGAAGGAAGGGATATTAGTGTTGCCATGGTAAGTTTATACTATTCCATTATTCGATTAATACTGCTGCTCATCTTTATCTTGGTTAGTACTGCTAATTCATGTCTCCAACAAGTTAGTACTGCTGTCGGTTACTTAGTACTGCTGCTCGTTTGATGGTTTATACTGCTTCACAAAACTTAGTATTGTTCGTCCTTTATGTTAGTACTGCTTGTTACAACTTAGTACTGCTTGACGTTATCAGTTAGTACTGCTATATCATACGTTAGTACTACTGTAAATTGTTTGTACTGCTACTAAGCTTTTTAGTACTGCTAGTAATAGACATCAGTACTGCTCGAAGGAGGTTTGTACTGCTCGTTTGTTTGTTTCTACTGCTACTTCAGATTCGTATTGCCAACATGTTAAAGCTGCTTGTTTTCAATGGAGCATTTGTATAAGATAAATAGGTAGCTTGAAAAGGTTATAAGGGTTACAAAATCTGTTAAGTTAAATTTTATGAACATGAGTTACGAGCAGTAAGGGGAAGATAAGATGGTTTTTAGCATTGTTTGATATCGGATAGCACATGGTTAAGGTTCTCGGTTTTATTTCTGATATCAAACGACACACACAAGAAGGATTTTTGGTTTTTGGTTTATTTGTTCTTCAAAGGTTCAAGGCTCGTATTTCTTGGAATATTTGATTACAAATATGATTGATTATCACCTATTTGAAGTTGAAGCGGAGTTTCACGGATTTATATTTTTAAATGGCTTACAACGTTTAAAGGTAACTTGTTCGTGGGTTAATGTTGTGACGATGACTTGTCAAATCTAGCAATAGGTCTTTGCTATCACTTAAAGGAGTTACATTGTAGTGCTCAGTGTCTCATTGAAGATGAGGATTTTGTTAAGAGATTGCGGTCTACTTATATGGAGTTAGTATAAGTTCCAAGTCACATGGTTAGTACAAGATATAAGACATAAGTTTAGGTTGTTCTACTTCAGCATCAAGTTCGTAATACTTAGTTTGCTTCATCAGTGATCATTACATCGAGCTTACAGAATTGAAGATTCAAGAAATGGTAAACATATGGGTTTCAGGTGAAGCTTAATGTTAAAATGTTTAACCATTTACATGCACCATTTTAGGGGACGATTTTAACCACTGTAAGTCGTTATTACTACTGATGTTTAAGTTTCTATTGTCTTGGATTCATTATTAGTGCAGAAAACTTCATGGAGGGTAATTCGAGACATTAGAAGGCTGAATTTGAAGTGTGATATTGGTTTGTGGTTGTCAAGATCAAAGTTGCATCTATTTAGCGTCTCCTAGTGGATAATGACAAAAAGGGGAAGAAGTATTTACATGTTTTGCGACTTGAAGATCCTTGGTGGTACATGTTATTTAAGTTCACGAGGTGAACTTAAGGGGAAGATTGTTTCATTCATGGAAGATCAAGACGAAGGTTTTGTAATTGTCAACTAGGGGAAGATTGTTGGGATTTATATTTGAGTTGATAAATACAAAACAATAAGTGAAGAATGAAGATGATGCAAAACACGAGGGACATAGAAGACAAAGAAGATTTTACTTATTAGTCCTTTGTAAACCTAATTCTCTATTATATAAAGAGATACATGTTATTAGTTTTAAGTCTGTCAAAATGTAAATCACCAGTAAAAGTGTGTGTGTGTTCCTAGGCGTAGGTTTTGTTGAAAATGCCTAGGGTTTGTGTTTGTTAAGCTCCAAGAATCTGATGATTCCTGTTAGATTAGATAACCGTTCTACAGTTGATCGTGTAGAATTGGGGCTTGTAGTAGTCATGTATCATAGAAGATAATGATGAAAAACCTTGTCAGAATAACATTGATTTGTTCTTATTTCACTGCATATTGTTATCATTGTTATTGTTATCCCTAGATGAGTTCTAACCAATCTCGAGCTCTAAACGATCTTCACAACAAAGATAACTAAATGGACTTAAGCTAACATTAGGAACATAAGCTAACATCAACAGTTACGTTATCATAAGGAACATAAGCTAACATCAGGGTAACAAAAACAAGGATTTTGTGGAAACACGGCATAAACTGATGTCAGCACGCAACAAGCATTCACGTACTTAATTAATTCCAATAATCCGAAAGTGAGCCAGTAGCATAAACAAGCAAACTAAACAATGGGGATCATGTATCTAAAATCTCTTTTACACCAAACTGAAAACACATTTCTTGGTGTAAAATAAAGTATATACCTTAAATTGGAAAAATGTTCAACCAAATGTTAGGATACTTTGAAAAGGCTACTATCAAACAAGCTATAGCCACTTGCTTACCACATATAGGACACGGCTTGAACCTCACACGCTATTTAAATTCACATGTGTAGAAAAACTATACATCTCATCGAAAACCTAATATGCATTCACAAATCTCCAGCAAAGAAAAGAGACAGTTTCATCAATATGCACTTGTGACAAAAGCTATACATTTCATCGAATATTGGCTTGAACCTCACACGCTATTTAAATTCACATGTGTGGAAAAACTATACGTTTCATCAAAACCTAATATGCATTCACAAACCACCAGCAAAGAAAAGAGATGCCTTCATCTATATTCACGTGTGACAATAGCTATACATTTCATCGAACATTTGCTTGAACCTCACACGCTGTTTTTATTCACATGTGCAGAAAAAACTATACATTTCATCAAAAACCTAATATGCTTATATGCATTCACAAACCAGCAGCAAAGAAAAGAGACACCTTCATCCATATTCACGTGTGACAAGAGCTATTCATTTCATCGATCAATGGCTTGAACCTCACACGCTATTTTTTTTCACATGTGCAGAAAAAACTATACATTTCATCAAAAACCTAATATGCATTCACAAAACACAAACAAAGAAAATAGAAACCTTCATCTAGATTCACGTGTGACAAGAGCTATATCTTTCATCGAACATTGGCTTGAACCTCACAAGCTAAAAAATTCACATGTGCAGAAAAAAAAACTATACATTTCATCAAAAACCTAATATGCATTTACAAACAACCAGCAAAGAAAGGAGACACCTTCATCCATATTCAAGTGTGACAAGAGCTATACATTTCATCAAACACCTAGTAACATCAAAACTTCATTCCTTGCTGATTTTTTTTCACGCGCGAAGATACTCTTACTAAACTAAAATAATAGTCTCTAATTCAATACTAGTCTATAATCTTGATAATACCTAACATCGCACTAAATTTCAAATGAAAACCCAAATCAAAAATAAAAGGAAACAACGATAATGCCTGCTACAATAATACTAGCTAAACGCCACAGTCAACACCGCAAGTTAAGGTAACAACTAACCAGAAACTACATTTCAACTAAATTCGAGACAAAAAGGCAAAATATCTAAACAATCAATTACATAGAGTATCATATAGCATCTTCACATGTAACGCAATTGGTACACAGAAAAAATACATATTTTATAATTACAAAACAGTAAAAACAGTAATAATATTAATTAGTTGAAAATAAGTATCAATATTAACATTCGAATCCACATTAGAACACCATTTCAAAAGATATTCAATTGAAGGTTGATTAACGGACGGATTAATCATCAAAAGATTGTTAAAAAGTTATAATTTATATCAGATTAAATCAGAAAAACATCAATTAATAAGTCAACGACAGAGTCAAAGCCGGAGTCAAATCCGGAGATTAAGAATGTAACGCCGGAGATTAAATCAGAAACCACAGGCATGATTGTTGACAACCGCCGGAGATTATGGGTGATTTGTGAGTGTGTATTTGTGTGTGTGAATTAGATGGTAATGAGAAAGAGAAAGAGAAATAAAGTTGAAGTTTTAAGTTATGTGTGACAAATGAGGGGAGTTCTGTTAGACCCTATGATTTTGGATCTAAGAAATGGCGCATAAAAAATGGATGAGTATTCACCATAGCTTCCCATAACTCCTTTAGGGGGCCAATAGGCCTAACCTGGTGAGTATAACCCAAAGTCCATTTGGATCTACCTTGGTCTCTCTCACATATCTCTCTAACCTCTTCTTTAGGTCCAAGGTCCGGCACCAGAAAAAAACCGACGGATCAAAAGTGAACGATCCGCCTCTAAAGAGTCTATAGTGATTTATGTGTGTTACGCTACATTATTATGAACAGGAAACTAATATAAAATTGGGGGAACAGTGCGTTAGTGGGAGGATCCGGATTTTGTTTGTTGATATGTGGCTGTGTTTAACCAGTTTTTTTAGGTAGGATAACTCTTATTTCAGCCACATCTTGCTTCTTTCTTATCATTAAAACCTTTTTTCTGGCGATTCAATTACGCTGGTGGTAACTTCAGGTCTGACTTATCTTTGAAACCTTTTTTTAGATTATTAAACGATGGTCAACTTAGGGTTTTGATTTAATTAGGGTTTTTTGGTTAGGTTTCTGATTCCTCCCTTACAGTCATCTTTATATCAGTCAACCACTTGTGAATGGTCAACCATACAAGTCGAACCGTAAGGGAGAAAAATGCAATTTAAATCCGTGGGAGTTAAGTACATGAGTACAGAGAAGTGCATCCCCGGGTCGTTATGTCCCAACGAGGTGTGTAAAGTGTAATACAACGAATGTGTGTGCTGAAATGATATAGAATATACAAAAACGGGAATCTGATTGACTAACACTGGAATGTGAATAGTCATAGCTCTGTCACAGCTGTATCGTTAAGAAACGTACAATCAGAAACCTAAAAACGTAAAAGGAACTAAGCAAATAAGCTTCTTAAATAGAAGCTATCACTTAGCTGCATGTGGTTCTTTTTGGTTTTTCTATTTATGAAACTATCTAAATAAAGTATTTACAAACGTACGTTTAACTTGAATTAAACGTAAACGTACAAAATGAAATAAAACAAACATTCCCGAAGAGGGAATTTGCATGCCTTAACGGCTTAAATGCAAATTAAAAGAAAATAAAATAAATAACTATATTTACAAAGCTATTATTATAATAATTAGGAAATCTAAAAATCTAAAATGTAAGTTCTATCTAAAAAATGTGAAAGATAATTAAAAACGACTAAAAACGTAAGAAAAACGGTTATCTAAAACTTACGTATACAAAAACTACAAAGAAAACTAAAAACGAGCGTTATTAATAAAAATAACGTACGTGCGCGAGTTAAAACGTAAAATTTGTGAAATATAAACACTATGGGTATAAATTTATTTTTTACAGGTTCTATATGATAAAAGAAAATTTTAGAAAAAAGAATTATATTTTTTTGACTTTTATATTTTTTATTATGATTTAATTACTAATTTACAAACATAAATACGAAATAAATACTAAACCTATTCAAAAAAATCTGAAATTTTTATCTAAAATACTTTACAACATTACAAAGCTAAGAAAAATATAGTGGGCAAGACAGCTTATTCGGATAAGCTAGTATAAGCCGAAAATGAAAATAAGCTTAAACGAAAAAAAAGAGGGTTAAATAGAATTGGAGTGGAGACTATGACAGAACTGGTGCTCCAGAGCTAATGGAAGGGGGTGTGGTGTTGGGTTGTTCATGTTACTAGCGAGAGGTCCGGTGTTCGAATCCCACACCCCACACTTTTTTCAATTATTTTATTTTTCGATTTTCTTTTTACAAAACAACTTTTTATCTAATTATAAACAACTTTAAAAAAGGCAACTTTTCTATTTTAAGCTAAATAGGCTAGAAAGAATGTGCTAATTCAAACAGTAGGGTATTTACAAAGTTTTAAAATTAAGAAATTTTCTATTTAAGCTAGAAGCTTTAAAATGATTTACAAGCTAAAAGGAAAAGCTATTATGGACTGAGGTGAGTTCATATAAGCTAAAGGATCTATAAAAAGCTAGGAGAATAAGCCAGATAAGCTCCAATAAGCTATTATGCACAGGTGAGCTGCTGATGTGCTTTGTGAGCAGGGCAAAATTGCATGATTTGCAGCCCAAATTTGAGGGCTTAAAAGGCTTCTAAAAATCACACAAAAAATTATAAATATACACAAGCTAGGTGAGTTTCTATGTGAAAAAGAATTAGCTTAATAGGGCTTATTATGAGTAAGTTAAAAATTCCACAAGGGGCTGCAAAAACCTTAAAAACTAAAAATTATAGACTGTTGTGTTTGTGTTGGTTTGTGATGTGCAGTCCAAGAGATACCAAACCAACTTTTATTTTATATGTTTTCTAGATCATTTAAATGTTAATATTATACAAGTATAAGGAACAAAGAACTATGCAAACCAAAGAAATGGTATAATATGGTGCAAGCTTAAGGTTTAGACAGTCAAGCCAAAGGCTTGACTTGGATGGATTTGAGGCTTGAAAAAGCCCAATATAAGCTTCACACATGAAACTAAAAGAAAAATAATGTGTAAACAAGTATTATGAACAAATATTAACAAGTTAGTACACTGGGATTGACCAATAAGCTCAATTAAGCTAACAAGCAAATCCCAAGTACTGCTAGTAGTACACAGGTACTGCTAGTGCACTCAGAACCAAACATAGGCCTGCTACCTTTTAGTTGGACAAATTAAGCTCAGTAAACAAGCTTGAAAAGCCAAATTGTGAATTGAGGTAGCAAGATGTGTTGGTTGGCTTTCCAAAAAGCCCAAGCTCACCTAGTGGGGTCCACTAGTGAGCTTGTGGGAAGCTTATGAAAAAGCCTCCACTTCTGAGTATGCAAGGTTATGCAGAGAAAGAGTTTTGACTTTTTAAGTTTTATGATCAAAGTTGACTGAAGTGAACTTTGATCTGAATTTAATGATAGAAAATGATATAATAAACAACAAGAATATGAAATTAAGCAATATAAACATCTTTTACACAGGTATGCAAGTTTGTTGGATTCAACAATTTCACAGTCCACACATAAATCAGTACAATTGTCAATTTGACTTTTCTACATGTAACACTACTTGATTAAGGTTTCATTGAGGTCAATAGATCATATATGATGTATATCAAACAAGAACAACAACACACACAACTCATAACTCAGTTAAACCATTAAATCCAAACACCCTTTAAATTGAATCAAACTGAGGTTTTCAAAGCATAGGCATGTATAAACCAATTTTATCAAGTCCAGAGATTTTAGTGTGTCAAACCAAACCTTTTTCAGCCAAAACAAGTAGTCACACATGTTCAAACCTAGGATTCTCAAAAACTAACATATTGACAGTCAAGGTGCCAATTCAAACCATAATCAAATTCAAAACATTATTACATAATATTAAGCTATATTATCACTTATTATCAGCAAAGTAACATAAAAACATGATAATTAAAACACAAGAACACATGAAAATCAAAATAGCAAAAACTTAGAAAAATAGCTAAAAATGAGATCCAACTGAGTATGCATAACAGCCAACTGTATAGACCTAATCCATCCATTCCAGGGATTATACTAAGCCAAGTAAACCCTTTTTCAGTGTAAAATTGTTGTTTAAACAAGTTTAACCTAGGAATCTCAAAAAAAGTAGGAGAATGGACAATTAAATGGAGTTCAAAGCACAATTGAATTTCATCAAGTAACATGCATATATTACACTAGAACATGATTACTTAACAACATAAGAACAGGAAAACACAAGAATTAAAGACAATAAACAACAAAATAAGTAAAAGGCAAAATCTAAAAAGAATAGGCTTACAAGTGAAGTCCAACTGAAATCAATGAAACAAGGACCAAGATCATACCCTATAGCTCCCAATTGAGCTTCTGAACCATGATCAATCATAAAATACCCTGCTCCAATTCATCAATCTTCATCACCACTGTTTTGAGATTTTTCATTGATTTTCTCTATTTTTTAGAACTTTTCTAAATTTTAAATGCTAAACTGAATTTTAATGGTTCCTATAAGCTTAAAAGCTTTTGTCAGGAGCTTATATGGCCTAAGAAGATCATCAAACAACTACTTAACAAGAAATTAAAGAACATGAAATTTAAAGCATAATTAAGGTGAAACTTTGAAACTGAATTAAAACTTGAATTAAAACTGGAAACAAAGTTCCATTACACTACTTTGGTGCCAAGTACACTACTGAAAGCAATAAAATGACAAGAATTAAAGAAAGCAGTAAACTACATTAAGCTAGGTGACCAAGGCTATTCCAAGGTATCTTTTTCTTTGCCTCTCTTCTCTTCTTTATACTTCTTTGAGTTCCCACTTGAGTCTTGGTCAAATCCCACTTCAAATCACAACCATTGGTTCACTAAAACTCATCCTAGCCATCAAATATACTTTTGGCGCCAAAAGTAATATAGATTGATTGAGGCAGTTCTGCTACAATTAATGGACCTTGGTATGTTGTGGAGGTGTAAGGGACACGTTTGGTAGCTTTTTGGATCAAGTGGTGGAGTGGTAAAGAAAAAGCAGGGAAAGGTATGTGGCAGTGAGGTGAAAGTTGTGGGAATGCATTTATGGTGATTGTGGGCTGGTATAGGTGTATAGGGGAGGGCATGGAGTAGGTATGAGCTGGGGGGTGATGTGGAAGCAAGTGGTGGCAAAACCACCACTGGTTTTGTGACTCAGTGGTGTGGAGGGAAAAAGGGGAAGGGATAAGAAGTTTGACTGGGGTGTTGACCCTGGGATATTATTTAAGGGTTGGACTGGGGTTCAAAAAGGGTAAAGGCTGGGGTCAGTTTGTTGGTTGGGTTTTTATTTGGATTGGCTGGTTTTGGTTTGTAGAAATTAAAGCCAAGGACCAAACTTGTATTTTCTGAATTCTTGAGGGACCTGAATTGCCAACTTTCCAAACTTCCTTCCAAGTACCAAACCTGCCAATAAACAATATTACAAGGACCAAGGTTGATAATTTCACATTTTTAAACACCAAGGACCATTTTTGTAATTTTTGGATTCTTAGGGGTAAAAGTTGCCAAGTTTTAGAAAACTTTTATCCAGGGATCATTTGTGAACACGTTTGACTTCCCAAGGACTTAAGTTGACTTTTCTTCCTTTTTAAACTTTCAGGGACTAGTTTTGACAATTTGTGAAATTCCAGGGACTGAAAATGACAATTGTTGTGAAATTGATCATTTTTCACTTGTTTTTCAATCTTTTGTACCTGAATCACATAAAAACACATTTCAATGATATTTGTAACATTTTGTGAGTCATTTGTGTGTTTTTGGTCATTTTTGTGGGTTCAAATTGTATAAAAGATATGTGTAATTAGGCACATATCAAATCCCCCACACTGAACTATTGCTAGTCCCTAGCAATCTTTTATTAAAAACTTAATGGATTTCCAAGACTCTTTACCAAAAGCCATCACTTCTGGAGTAGCCAATTGTTTCAGTTCAAGTAAGAACTTTGGTACAAATGATAACCAAATGATTTTGAGCAAACCATAAGCTGTAAACGGATTTGATTTGTCTTTACCAGAAGCCGTTTGCTTCTGGACTAGCCAACTCTTAGATAAATTATTACTATTATCTTTGGTGAGCTGATTACCAATTATGGTTTTTCCACTGCCTTTACCACAAGCCATAATCTTGCGGGCTAGCCAACTCTTCACTTTTTAGGATATGGTGAGTCGAATACCATACAATTTTGGGCAAATTGCAAGCCATAAACGGATTTGATATATCTTTACCTGAAGCCGTTTGCTCAGGATTAGCCAGTCCTTATGTGTGTTAGACATGGTGGACTGATTACCATTTGTTGTGTTTAGTACTTAGTACTTCCACTAAAAAAAAAATTTTAAAATTTGGCCATTTTGGGGGAAAAAGGGACTAAAATGGAACATTTTTGATGAAATTCGCCAGAATTTCCCCCCCCACACTTGAACTGAATATTGTCCTCAATATTCAAAGTCCCGGCTATTATGCCGAATCCTTGAACGTAAAAAGATAACATTATTGGCTAAGTGTGGAAACACAACAATTATTCTCTTTTTCAATATATACAATTTTCTCAAAGTTTTTTTTTTTTTTTTTTTTTTTTTTTTTTTTTTTTTTTTTTTTTTTTTTTTTTTTTTTTAGATCTATATACAAAATGTGGGGCACACCCCCACACTTAGGTGGTAGAAAGGGGTAAGAAAAGTGAAACACGGGTGAAAACCCATGTTATGGCTACTGTTTATTGATTACCGAGTCGCTAGCTTGACTCGACCTCGAATTAAGTTGTTCATGGGGAAATGATTGGGTGAGAAATCGGAGTGGGGACCACTCACAGAATTATAAATATATAGGGAAGGAGAATATTTTTGGATTTTATCTTTTATATATATATACAAAGGAAAAGAAAATATTTTTGCGTTTTATATTGTTTTTGGAAATATATATAATATATATACAAGGGGTAGAAAAAACAAATTCATTATACGCACCACACCTCCCCGGCAGCGGCGCCAAAATTTGATTCCTCCCTTACAGTCATCTTTATATCAGTCAACCACTTGTGAATGGTCAACCATACAAGTCGAACCGTAAGGGAGAAAAATGCAATTTAAATCCGTGGGAGTTAAGTACATGAGTACAGAGAAGTGCATCCCCGGGTCGTTATGTCCCAACGAGGTGTGTAAAGTGTAATACAACGAATGTGTGTGCTGAAATGATATAGAATATACAAAAACGGGAATCTGATTGACTAACACTGGAATGTGAATAGTCATAGCTCTGTCACAGCTGTATCGTTAAGAAACGTACAATCAGAAACCTAAAAACGTGAAAGGAACTAAGCAAATAAGCTTCTTAAATAGAAGCTATCACTTAGCTGCATGTGGTTCTTTTTGGTTTTTCTATTTATGAAACTATCTAAATAAAGTATTTACAAACGTACGTTTAACTTGAATTAAACGTAAACGTACAAAATGAAATAAAACAAACATTCCCGAAGAGGGAATTTGCATGCCTTAACGGCTTAAATGCAAATTAAAAGAAAATAAAATAAATAACTATATTTACAAAGCTATTATTATAATAATTAGGAAATCTAAAAATCTAAAATGTAAGTTCTATCTAAAAAATGTGAAAGATAATTAAAAACGACTAAAAACGTAAGAAAAACGGTTATCTAAAACTTACGTATACAAAAACTACAAAGAAAACTAAAAACGAGCGTTATTAATAAAAATAACGTACGTGCGCGAGTTAAAACGTAAAATTTGTGAAATATAAACACTATGGGTATAAATTTATTTTTTACAGGTTCTATATGATAAAAGAAAATTTTAGAAAAAAGAATTATATTTTTTTGACTTTTATATTTTTTATTATGATTTAATTACTAATTTACAAACATAAATACGAAATAAATACTAAACCTATTCAAAAAAATCTGAAATTTTTATCTAAAATACTTTACAACATTACAAAGCTAAGAAAAATATAGTGGGCAAGACAGCTTATTCGGATAAGCTAGTATAAGCCGAAAATGAAAATAAGCTTAAACGAAAAAAAAGAGGGTTAAATAGAATTGGAGTGGAGACTATGACAGAACTGGTGCTCCAGAGCTAATGGAAGGGGGTGTGGTGTTGGGTTGTTCATGTTACTAGCGAGAGGTCCGGTGTTCGAATCCCACACCCCACACTTTTTTCAATTATTTTATTTTTCGATTTTCTTTTTACAAAACAACTTTTTATCTAATTATAAACAACTTTAAAAAAGGCAACTTTTCTATTTTAAGCTAAATAGGCTAGAAAGAATGTGCTAATTCAAACAGTAGGGTATTTACAAAGTTTTAAAATTAAGAAATTTTCTATTTAAGCTAGAAGCTTTAAAATGATTTACAAGCTAAAAGGAAAAGCTATTATGGACTGAGGTGAGTTCATATAAGCTAAAGGATCTATAAAAAGCTAGGAGAATAAGCCAGATAAGCTCCAATAAGCTATTATGCACAGGTGAGCTGCTGATGTGCTTTGTGAGCAGGGCAAAATTGCATGATTTGCAGCCCAAATTTGAGGGCTTAAAAGGCTTCTAAAAATCACACAAAAAATTATAAATATACACAAGCTAGGTGAGTTTCTATGTGAAAAAGAATTAGCTTAATAGGGCTTATTATGAGTAAGTTAAAAATTCCACAAGGGGCTGCAAAAACCTTAAAAACTAAAAATTATAGACTGTTGTGTTTGTGTTGGTTTGTGATGTGCAGTCCAAGAGATACCAAACCAACTTTTATTTTATATGTTTTCTAGATCATTTAAATGTTAATATTATACAAGTATAAGGAACAAAGAACTATGCAAACCAAAGAAATGGTATAATTTTGGTGCAAGCTTAAGGTTTAGACAGTCAAGCCAAAGGCTTGACTTGGATGGATTTGAGGCTTGAAAAAGCCCAATATAAGCTTCACACATGAAACTAAAAGAAAAATAATGTGTAAACAAGTATTATGAACAAATATTAACAAGTTAGTACACTGGGATTGACCAATAAGCTCAATTAAGCTAACAAGCAAATCCCAAGTACTGCTAGTAGTACACAGGTACTGCTAGTGCACTCAGAACCAAACATAGGCCTGCTACCTTTTAGTTGGACAAATTAAGCTCAGTAAACAAGCTTGAAAAGCCAAATTGTGAATTGAGGTAGCAAGATGTGTTGGTTGGCTTTCCAAAAAGCCCAAGCTCACCTAGTGGGGTCCACTAGTGAGCTTGTGGGAAGCTTATGAAAAAGCCTCCACTTCTGAGTATGCAAGGTTATGCAGAGAAAGAGTTTTGACTTTTTAAGTTTTATGATCAAAGTTGACTGAAGTGAACTTTGATCTGAATTTAATGATAGAAAATGATATAATAAACAACAAGAATATGAAATTAAGCAATATAAACATCTTTTACACAGGTATGCAAGTTTGTTGGATTCAACAATTTCACAGTCCACACATAAATCAGTACAATTGTCAATTTGACTTTTCTACATGTAACACTACTTGATTAAGGTTTCATTGAGGTCAATAGATCATATATGATGTATATCAAACAAGAACAACAACACACACAACTCATAACTCAGTTAAACCATTAAATCCAAACACCCTTTAAATTGAATCAAACTGAGGTTTTCAAAGCATAGGCATGTATAAACCAATTTTATCAAGTCCAGAGATTTTAGTGTGTCAAACCAAACCTTTTTCAGCCAAAACAAGTAGTCACACATGTTCAAACCTAGGATTCTCAAAAACTAACATATTGACAGTCAAGGTGCCAATTCAAACCATAATCAAATTCAAAACATTATTACATAATATTAAGCTATATTATCACTTATTATCAGCAAAGTAACATAAAAACATGATAATTAAAACACAAGAACACATGAAAATCAAAATAGCAAAAACTTAGAAAAATAGCTAAAAATGAGATCCAACTGAGTATGCATAACAGCCAACTGTATAGACCTAATCCATCCATTCCAGGGATTATACTAAGCCAAGTAAACCCTTTTTCAGTGTAAAATTGTTGTTTAAACAAGTTTAACCTAGGAATCTCAAAAAAAGTAGGAGAATGGACAATTAAATGGAGTTCAGAGCACAATTGAATTTCATCAAGTAACATGCATATATTACACTAGAACATGATTACTTAACAACATAAGAACAGGAAAACACAAGAATTAAAGACAATAAACAACAAAATAAGTAAAAGGCAAAATCTAAAAAGAATAGGCTTACAAGTGAAGTCCAACTGAAATCAATGAAACAAGGACCAAGATCATACCCTATAGCTCCCAATTGAGCTTCTGAACCATGATCAATCATAAAATACCCTGCTCCAATTCATCAATCTTCATCACCACTGTTTTGAGATTTTTCATTGATTTTCTCTATTTTTTAGAACTTTTCTAAATTTTAAATGCTAAACTGAATTTTAATGGTTCCTATAAGCTTAAAAGCTTTTGTCAGGAGCTTATATGGCCTAAGAAGATCATCAAACAACTACTTAACAAGAAATTAAAGAACATGAAATTTAAAGCATAATTAAGGTGAAACTTTGAAACTGAATTAAAACTTGAATTAAAACTGGAAACAAAGTTCCATTACACTACTTTGGTGCCAAGTACACTACTGAAAGCAATAAAATGACAAGAATTAAAGAAAGCAGTAAACTACATTAAGCTAGGTGACCAAGGCTATTCCAAGGTATCTTTTTCTTTGCCTCTCTTCTCTTCTTTATACTTCTTTGAGTTCCCACTTGAGTCTTGGTCAAATCCCACTTCAAATCACAACCATTGGTTCACTAAAACTCATCCTAGCCATCAAATATACTTTTGGCGCCAAAAGTAATATAGATTGATTGAGGCAGTTCTGCTACAATTAATGGACCTTGGTATGTTGTGGAGGTGTAAGGGACACGTTTGGTAGCTTTTTGGATCAAGTGGTGGAGTGGTAAAGAAAAAGCAGGGAAAGGTATGTGGCAGTGAGGTGAAAGTTGTGGGAATGCATTTATGGTGATTGTGGGCTGGTATAGGTGTATAGGGGAGGGCATGGAGTAGGTATGAGCTGGGGGGTGATGTGGAAGCAAGTGGTGGCAAAACCACCACTGGTTTTGTGACTCAGTGGTGTGGAGGGAAAAAGGGGAAGGGATAAGAAGTTTGACTGGGGTGTTGACCCTGGGATATTATTTAAGGGTTGGACTGGGGTTCAAAAAGGGTAAAGGCTGGGGTCAGTTTGTTGGTTGGGTTTTTATTTGGATTGGCTGGTTTTGGTTTGTAGAAATTAAAGCCAAGGACCAAACTTGTATTTTCTGAATTCTTGAGGGACCTGAATTGCCAACTTTCCAAACTTCCTTCCAAGTACCAAACCTGCCAATAAACAATATTACAAGGACCAAGGTTGATAATTTCACATTTTTAAACACCAAGGACCATTTTTGTAATTTTTGGATTCTTAGGGGTAAAAGTTGCCAAGTTTTAGAAAACTTTTATCCAGGGATCATTTGTGAACACGTTTGACTTCCCAAGGACTTAAGTTGACTTTTCTTCCTTTTTAAACTTTCAGGGACTAGTTTTGACAATTTGTGAAATTCCAGGGACTGAAAATGACAATTGTTGTGAAATTGATCATTTTTCACTTGTTTTTCAATCTTTTGTACCTGAATCACATAAAAACACATTTCAATGATATTTGTAACATTTTGTGAGTCATTTGTGTGTTTTTGGTCATTTTTGTGGGTTCAAATTGTATAAAAGATATGTGTAATTAGGCACATATCAGTTAGGTTTCTGTTTTTTTATAAGTTTTGGGGTCAATGGGGTGCACTGCTTTAATTAGGCTGTTTGATTTATGATTTATGATTTGGGTTGATTTACCCTTTATGATTAGGGGTGATTTACGGTTCATGATTTGGGTGCTTATGTTGTTTCGTCTTCATATGCTAGGGTATATTAGTTGTATGTTGGAATAAACTAGGCTTAATGTTTGAGTTTCACTGTCTAACATAATATATTTGAAGGTGTAGATGCGCTTGACTTTTAAACTTTTTTCTGTCATTAGGGTTGATGATTTGGGTGCTTATGTTATTTCATTTAAGGTTACATAAATTCTTCTAAGGAAATGATAAAATACTAAGTCTGAAACACAATAACTTCTAAATGAAATACAATCCCAAACAAAGTCTAAATGAAAGATAACTCCAAATCTAATCCAAACGCAAGTGGCTAACTATCTTCAGGGTGGTCCACTAAAAGCTCCTACTCTCATCACGCAAATCCCAGCATCCCGCTTGGTACCTGCCGCAGAGAAAAGAAAATGCGGCTGAGCTTAAAAAGCCCAGAGAACAGTTATAAACGAATAATGAACTGAATATAAATAAGTATATGAAATGAAATCAAAAAGAATCTGCCGAACAGGATGTCACAGGTCATGAGAATCAAATGAATAATAAATCAAGTGAAAGAATAAGGAAGTCAACAAATCATAAGAAAATATCCACGAGCTCACAAAGCAAGCCACCTGCTTAACCACATAATCATATCATAACAAATGGAGTCGCGTACTCCCAAAAGTGACATAGGGTGTATAACATACACCACCATTCACTAAAAAGCCATAACATAATCATATCACAAATCAAACCTAGGATGCATCCATACGCAACCAGCAAAATAAAATATGTACACCACGATACACCTTTACTCTTACAAATATATTGGCGTACCAAAATGGCAAATAAGTGCACAAGCTCAATAATCATGTACATATCAAAAGGGAACGCTGTGGACTAATCACACCGCCAGAGATAGTGTCATGCCATTGGTGCCTCAATGACATGGCCATTGTACGTCCATGACTAGTTAGCTTGGGTAACAGAATAAACAAAGCTATTACATCATAATGAATTAATTATAGTATCTCCAAACAGTATAACAACATGAATGAATGCCATATCAAATGACATAGAACTAAATATCATATCATAAGAAATCATATCAAACGGAAATCACCAACGAATATCATAACGAATGAAATAAAGTCAAGGATCGAAGAGTCATGCGAAACCCTTACTGAGAAAGGGTAGAATATATGTACCTTAGCAAATGGAATAAAAGCAAACGGAAAAGAAATCACAAGGAAAACAATGTCACATCTTCTTCAATGAATCTACACGGATTAGGGATCATATAATACATATTAGCTCATTAAATGTCATAACGGATTTATTGCTTATTATTAATCACGTTCTCAACTTAGGGTTTCGAATGTAAATATGACTAAGTTTCTTATGAATTTATAGACCTATCAAATAAGCTCCTGAAGTTATACCAATTTTATCTAAGACTTCCACATGAGTCAAGAACCTCCCCAAATTTTCCCAGATTTTATTACTAAGTGAAAGTACCATTTCAAAAATCATTTTCCCAAACCTATCAAGAAAGTGGACTGCAGGTATACCCCGAAAGTTTGTATTTGCTTAACCCATTTGAACCTTTCATAAAAATTCAAAAAATTTCCAGTAAGTCCTATACATCTTGAAAATTATGCCTGTCAAATGAGACCTCTTAATTCCTTATGGTTTTAAAACTAAAAATCAGAAACCCCAACTAATTTTCAGACATCCAAAATACAGTTTTGACATTTACCTTGTAAAAATCAAACGACTACCCTCCCTACCTCCAATGACTAGGAAATTTATATATTCAGAAAGTAGGAAACTTAAACTCAATTTTAGACTTAAGAATCATATGAATACATGTTGGCATCATTAAATTAGACCCCATTGAATATGACCCACATTCTGGACAGCATGTTCACATAGAATCACAACCAAACCCTAACCCTTTAAACCCTAATCGACCCATAATTAATTCTAGGGTTTTCAACATGTAATTAATGTCTAATTTATGTTCTTATTACTGATTTTAATGACAACAAACAAACACAGGTTTCATATAGTTTTATGTTTCCTTTATCCTCATCGATTCATGGGGATTATTATAACGACAAGATGGATTGATATGGGTTCATTCTTAGGGTAGAATAACGAGAAAAACACAAGGACAAACAAGAACACAATGAGTACAAGACTTGAAACACCACATAGTTGAACACCAAGGGCTGCTCATGCTTCTTCCGTGATCTTCTTGCAACGATTTGGAATGGTTTGGAGTATTAGTTATGTCTTTATTTTGAGAGGAAGAGATCAAAAGAATGTTATATGGTTTTGACAATTGAGAAAACGTGTGATGTTAGGTCCAAGCAGAGGGAATGTCGTGTGTTTATTAGGGTAAGGAAGGGACAATGCAAATCTTTTATTTTGATAAGGTTATTCAGAATTTATATTTAGTTCTTATCTCTTATTGTATAAAACGTATGGAATATGTGGGATTAGGAAAGTAAAGATTTGGTGTTGGTAAAACAAACGTATAGAATGTGTAGGTACAAAAGATGGGGCATTTTTGTGTATTAGGATAGATTAGGAAACTTGTATTTTGTATTTTATTTTCACAACTTATAACTTAGAACGTATAATGTGTAATTAATTTATAACATATAGTTTATATTTACTTATTAAACATAATAAACTTAGGTTAACTTCAAATGGTCAAATAAAAATGTAAGTCCAAATTTTAGGGTTTTACAAATTTTCCCCTCTAAAAATAAAATTCCGTCCTCGAAATTGAAATTAAAGGTTAAACAGAGACGTACCAAATCACGGAATGAAATGAAAATGATTGACTCACTTAGATGATTCTTCCAAAGAATTTTGACGAACGAAACAGTTTTGCTTTTCATGACTCAATCCTGACAGTCTAATATAGCATCAGGTTCTTCAATGAATGAAAAATCTTAACGAACTTGATCCAACGGATACGAAACATATATATAACGAATGATAGTGTAACCTCTCAGGAAAGATACATAAAACACACTATGAAGATGACATAAATACGGAGGAAAAGCCAAACGATAAAAACTTCGTCGATTAATTCAAGCTGAGATACCGAACGAACAAATGAAAATGTGATGAATAACTCCTATACTCGTGATTAAGAACCACAAGATTTCTCATAGGAATAGAAATGGGTAATCTGATAGTGTAGGGGAAACCTTAAGGTGTTTAGCAAAAGTAGAGAAACCACAAAATGTGTCCACCACATCATGATCGCAAAATTCTCAGAATAGACGAATAAGCATCTAAACAATTAACAAATGAATCAAAGGTTCAGGAATGGATGCGATTATATCAGAAGGCGAAACCTATATGGTGAAAAGGCATTACCACAAAGTTCTCAAAGCATTCTAAATTTAATTGGTCACTAAACTTACGTCGCTTATCCTAACAGATTTTCTAAATCTCCGGAAAGAATGGTCTTAACAAGGGCTCAAATTAAGGCAAGAATATGAATCAAAGTGATGCAGAGGAATGATACTTAAACAAATGTCTTATAGTATACCCAATCCTCACCGGTCACAATTTAAGTTCCTACAAGAAGATCCTAAGGCAAATTCTTAAAGGTTATCTCATAAGCTTCTACAGTGCAATCCTAAAGCAAATTTCTCAAGGGTCAATTCATAAGCTCCTATAGTGCAATCCTAAGGGCCACATCTTCACAGGTCATAAATTAAAGCTCTACAGGTCCAAGCCTAAGCTCTAATACCATAATTGTAACACCCCAACCCGAGAATGGGTCAAAATGTAACATTATGGTGTCAATCAGAACATAAACGCATGCGGAAGACTTTATTAATTACAAGGTTACATAAATTCTTCTAAGGAAATGATAAAATACTAAGTCTGAAACAGAATAACTTCTAAATGAAATACAATCCTAAACAAAGTCTAAATGAATGATAACTCCAAATCTAATCCAAACGCAAGTGGCTAACTATCGTCAGGGTGGTCCACTAAAAGATCCTACTCTCATCACTCAAATCCCAGCATCCCACTTGATACCTGCCGCAGGGAAGAGAAAATGCGGCTGGGCTTAAAAATCCCAGTGAACAGATATAAACGAATAATGAACTGAATATAAATAAGTGTATGAAATGAAATAAAAAAGAATCTGCCGAACAAGATGTCACAGGTCATGAGAATCAAATGAATAATAAATCAAGTGAAATAATAAGGAAGTCAACAAATCATAATAAAATATCCACGAGCTCACAAAGCAAGCCACCTGCTTAACCACATAATCATATCATAACAAATGGAGTCGCGTACTCCCAAAAGTGACATGGGGTGTATGGCACATACCACTATTCACTTCAAAGCCATAACATAATCATATCACAAATCAAACCTAGGATACATCCATACGCTCCCTGCAAAATAAAATATGTACACCACCATACACCTGTACTCTTACAAATATATTGGCGTACAAAAATGGAAAATAAGTGCATGAGCTCAATAATCATATACATATAAAAAGGGAACGCCGTGGACCAATCACACCGCCACAGATACTGTCATGCCATTGCTGACTCAATGACATGTCTATGGTACCTCCATGACTAGTTAGCTTGGGTAACAGAATAAACAAAGCTACTACCTCATAACGAATTAATTATAGTATCTCCAAACAGTATAACAACATGAATGAATGTCAAATCAAATGACATAGAACTAAATACCATATCATAAGAAATCATATCAAACTGAAATCACCAACGAATATCATAACGAATGAAATAAAGTCAAGGATCGAAGAGTCATGCGAAACCCTTACTAAGAAAGGGTAGAATATATGTACCTTAGCAAATGGAATGAAAGAAAACGGAAAAGAAATCACAAGGAAAACAACTTCACATCTTCTTTAATGAATCTACACAGATTAGGGATCATATAATACTTATTACCTCATTAAATGTCATAACTGATTTATTGCTTATTATTAATCACGTTCTCAACTTAGGGTTTCGAATGCAAATCTGACTCAGTTTCTTACGAATTTATAGACCTATCAAATGAGCTCCTGAGGTTATACCAATTTTTTCAGAGACTTCCACATGAGTTAGAAACCTTCCCAGATTTTCCCTGATTTTATTACTAAGTGAAAGTACTATTTCAAAAATCATTTTCCCAAACCTGTCCAGAAAGTGCACTGCAGGTATACCCCGAAAGTTTGTATTTGCTTAACCCATTTGAACCTTTTAGAAAAATTCACAAAATTTCCTGTAAGTTCTATACATCTTAGAAATTCTCCTTGTCAAATGAGACCTCTTAATTCCTTATGGTTTTAAAAATAAAAATCAACAACACCAACTAAATTTTAGACATCTAAAATACAGTTTTGACACTTAACCTTGTAAAAATCAAAAGACTACCCTCCCTACCTCCAATGACCACGAAATTCATATATTCAGAAAGTAGAAAACTTAAACTCAATTTTAGACACAAGAATCATAAAAAAACACGTTGGCATCATTAAATGAGACCCCTTTGAATCTGACCCACATTTTGGACAGCATGTTCACATCGAATCACAACCAAACCCTAACCCTTTAAACCCTAATCGACCCATAATTAATTCTTGGGTTTTCAACATGTAATTAATGTCTAATTTATGTTCTTATTAATGATTTTAATGACAACAGAAAAACACAGGTTTCACATAGTTTTAGGTTTCCTTTATCCTTAACGAGACAAACACAAGGACAAACAAGAACACAACGAGTACAAGACTTGAAACACCACATAGTCGATCATCAAGGGCTGCTCATGCTTCTTCCTTGATCTTCTTGCAACAATTTGGAATGGTTTGGAGTATTGGTTATGTCGTTATTTTGAGAGGAAGAGATCAAAAGAATGTTATACGGTTTTGACAATTGACAAAACGTGTGATGTTAGGTCCAAGAAGAGGGAATGTCATGTGTTTATTAGGGTAAGGAAGGGACAATGCAAATCTTTTATTTTGATAAGGTTATACACAATTTATTTTTAGTTCTTATCTGTTATTGTGTAAAACGTATGGAATATGTGGGATTAGGAAAGTATAGATTTGGTGTAGGTAAAATAAACGTATAGAATGTGTAGGTACAAAAGATGGGGCATTTTTGTGTATTAGGATAGATTTGGAAACTTTTATTTTGTATTTTATTTTCACAACTTATAGCTTAGAAAATATAATGTGTAATTAATTTATAACATATAGTTTATATTTACTTATTGAACATAATAAACTTAGGTTAACTTCAAATGGTCAAATAAAAATGTAAGTCCAAATTTTAGGGTTTTACACTGTTTCTCTTCATAAAGCTAATGCGGCCGTTTGCTTTCAGGTTATGTTTTATGTCTTGGAATTCCTGTACGCAATCATATTGTCGTGTCCTTGCGGGGCGTTTATATTAACGCAGCCATGCTGGTACTGTTTGGTTGTAACCTATGCTACTAAAATTTTCAAAAGTCTTTGCCAGGCTAAATTGTAACTATGGTGGTGATCTCGACTGTTAGTTCATAAGGTGTGTTTAGGTGGTGATCTCGACTATTACTTTCGGACCTGACTTGAAACATAATGTCATCCTTCAGTTCATAATAGTCGAGATCACCATCTAGGCATTCATTATCAGCTTCCTCTCCAGACACTTCATGCAATAATACATTATACGTAATAGTTAATTGCATATTATATGTGTTTCTAAAATCGGTTATTCATGGATTATATGAGTAACGACATATTGCCATGTGTTGGCAGAGCGTTTCTATTAACACAGCCATGCCGGTACTGTTTCGTGGTAACCTATGGTGGTTAAAATATGGTGAATAGCTTACGGGTATTAGTATAGACATATAATTCTCAGAAGCCCTGTGAAGGGTTGTGGTTGTAGCCAGCCTGTGTATCGATTAAACCTGTGATCGCCTGTATCTTGGCAGGGCAGATTATTACATTTGTAGCCATGTCGGACGTATCCCCTTTCTTCGTTTCTGAAGATGCGTCAGCACCATAGATTCATTTATTTTAGGCTATGATGAATATAAACAACTTAAATTGTCAAGGTTTAACCTGAGCCGAATGAGGTTGTGATAGCCAATTCCTGGCAGATGTACAAAGTTGGTATTATCTGTATCTTGGCGTGGCAAGTTACCAGCTTTGCAGCCATAGCGGCTTAGTCCACTATGTCAACTATTTTAAAATCTGAGCCTCCAGCTGACTATGATAAATGTGTATATAGTTAGTATTTCACTCTCTCATAGCCTGTAATGATATAAATTGCAGCCATGGCAGGGTAAATTGGTAAGTCCAGTTGCTACATGTTTTTTTTTTTTATTTATTTGGTGATGGACCGTTGGAATTAAGAAGAGGTTACATACTAAAATGAGAGAGAATACAGTAGATCCGAATGAAGTTCGGGGTATTTTATCCCGGGTTTGGCATATGATCCGCTTTCTTCGTTCCTGAAGCTGCGTCAGCCCTATAGATTCATTTATTTTAGGCTATGATGAATATAAAAACCTTAAATTGTCAAGGTTTAACCTGAGCCGAATGAGGCTGTGATGGTCAATTCCTGTCAGATGTACAAAGTTGGCATTATCTGTGTCTTGGCATGGCAAGTTACCAACTTTGCAGCCATGGCAGCTTAGTCCACTTTGTCAACTGTTTTAAAATTTGTGCCTTCACTTGACTATAATAAATGTGTATGTAGTTAGTATTCCACTCTCTCATAGACTGTAATGATAGAAATTGCAGCCATGGCAAGGTAAGTTGGTAAGTCGAGTTGCTACATGGGTTTTTTTTTCGGTGTCGGACCGTTGGACTTAAAGAAGATGTTACATGCAGAGGTTGTGTTTCATCAGATAATTGCTGTTAACAGGTCTGGAAATGTTGGTTTTTCCTGTCATTAAGTGTTGGGAATTAAATATTCTGAAGATTAGTATTTGGAATTAAAGGTTCATAAGATCGTTACTGCTCAAAAAAAATACTCTATGTATCATTCTACTGCTAGTGCATTTGATTCTACTACTAGCGTTAAACATTCTACTGCTGAATGATGTTGCTGCTGGTGAAGAAGATTCTACTGCTGAGTGGATAACTGTTGAAGTATTCAACTGCTGGTTGGATAAGTTTTCGAAGATATTATGTGTATAATAGTCAACAATACACGGTAGATAATATCTTTAGACAAAGTGTTCAGTAACAAGTTGTAAACACAGATACATGTTGTATCTTAATGACTGACACTCTCAAGCATGTGTTCGATTAGACTTGACAATATTGTAAAGATCGCTTTTGGACTATAAAAGAGAAATCATAGGCTTAGATATTATACGTATTAATTAGATCATAACTATTAAGAACATAGAACAAACACAACAATATCATAACTCATAGAAACATAAGATTCAAGGTTTTGTAACCCTAGTGATAGTGAAAATCACTCGTATTATCTTGAATAATATTGAATCGTTTGGTGATAAAACCTTCTTTGTTCATTGTTCTATAACAAACATCACTGTTCCATTTCCATAATCAAATAACCTTCTAAGTGTGGTTAAGTAAATTCTGCATACTTAATCATATTAACTCAATATATCATATACACAAAGCAACAAAGGTCTAACAACCTTATAGTGTATCGAATCCCTCTCAATTGGTATTAGAGCAAGGCTGATATAGTTGATTTAGAAGAAGAAGAAGAAATGGATGTGGAGAATACTCAAGCTCCAAATATTGCTGCAAAGTTGCCTATGATCAAACAGAATGTGTTTGAATTATGGAGGCTAAGGATTGAGCAATATTTCATGGTTCAAGATTATGCTCTTTGGGATATCATTCTGTATGGTGATTCTTTTACACTAGGTTATTCAAATGTCATTCTTGAAGTAAAATCATTTAGGAAAAGAAATATTGGACCAGTTACCAATGAAGAAAGGATACAGAAGAGGAATGATCAAAAAGCAAGGAATTTGTTGCTTATGACCATTCCAGGTGAACAAATGATATCTTTTAGCAAGTATCCTGATGCAAAAACTCTTTTTGAAGAGATTTGTGCATGGTTTGGTGGTAATGAAACTACCAAGAAAACACAGAAGACATTGCTGAAACAACAATTTGAAAACTTTACTTCAAATAGCAATGAAGCACTTGATAAGATGTTCTCTAGATTACTCAAGCTTGTCAGTCAGTTAGCTATATTGGGGGTTGAGATAGCAAAGGAAGATCTCAACATGAAGTTTTTGAGAAGTCTATCTAATGAATTCCATACTCATGTGGTTGTCTGGATGAATAAGCCAGACATTGAAACCATGAAACTCAATGATTTGTACAACAACTTCAAAATTGTTGAACAAAGTCTGAAAAAGTCTGGAAACTACAGCACTAGTTCTGGGAATGTGGCACTTCTGTCATCTCCTAATTTTAGTAAGTCAGAAGAGGTAGATGAGGATGAAGGTGTTTCTACTGCTAACTATGGTGGTCCTACTACTAGTTCACAAAAGAATGCTGCTGGACTTGGAGATCCATCATTCTATGTATTCATGTCTAGTCAAACTAGTGGTTCTCCTCTAACTCATGAAGACCTTGATCAAGTGGATGATGATGATTTTGAAGAGATGGATATTAAGTGGCAGGTTGCTTTACATAGCATAAGGGCTAAGAAGTTTTGGCAAAGAACTGGAAAGCAGATTACCATCAATGGTAATGAAACTGCTGGGTTTGATAAAAAGAAAGTAGAGTGTTTCAACTGTCACAGGCTGGGACACTTTGCTAGAGAATGTAGAAACCCAAGGAAGCAGGATAATAGGAACACATGGTATAAGAAAGAGAAGAAGAAGGAAGTCACAGTGGAAGAGCCAAGGGCTATGCTAGCCATTGATGGTGTTAGCTATGATTGGAGCTTTATGGCTGATGAGGAGGAAGCACCAAAAGAAGCTGCAATAATGGCCACTGAGACTGCTCTAATGGACTTTTCTGATTCAGAGGTAAATTCTATAATCAAATGTACTGAATCTTGCTGTGCTCTTAAAGCTGATGAAGACCTTAAAAAGAAATTTGATGATCAGCCAGAAGAGCTATATAACACTATGGCCAACTTAGCTAATCATAAAAGAGGTCAAGCTGTTCTTGAAAAACAAATCTTACACTTTCAAGGAAATGAATCTAAGTTTACTGATGACATGAATGCCCTAAAAAGAAACTTAAAGTTCAAAGATGAAATAATTTGTTTGCAAAATGAATCTTTAGCTAAAGCCAAAAATAAAAGTGAAAATGTTAAGATAACAGTAGATGCTTTAGCTCATGCCTCAGAAGGAATTAATAAAATTTGGAAAGCTCAAGTAATCAATAAAGCTAGATCTGGTGTAGGATACAAGTCTGTTCCTCCACCATATAGAGGTGTTCCTTCACCTCCTGGTATTGACCTAGCACACATAGGTTTTGCTGAGTTTCAAGAACCAATAATGGAATATGGTTCTAAGTCTACTAAGAGTCCTAAGGTAGAGAAAGTAGGTGAAAGTATAAGTAATACTTCACTTCCTAAGGACAAGGTATCCTCTGATAGAAGATCAGATAGAGTAGTCATTGAAGACTGGGTATCTGATAGTGAAGAAGATGAAAAGGTTATGTCTAAACCTGAAGTGGTTAAGAAAGCAGGAACAAGTGTTCCTAAGATAGTCAAACATGATACTCATAGGCCTAAAAACAATGTTAAACATGTTAGGAAACCAGTTAGGTATTGTGAACAATACAGAACCATCAACAAGCCCAGAGGTAACCAAAGGAGTTGGAATAACCTCAAGTCTCACCAACTAGGTGATGACTTTTCTTTTTATAACAAAGCTTGTTACACATGTGGTAGTTTTGACCATCTTGCAGCTTTCTACAACCAATGGGTATCTGGGTATGCAAACAATAGGGTGAATTACAAAAGGCAAACTTCTCAATTTCATTTTCACTCTAATTCTATGAGAACAAAACCCAAAGCAGTTTCAAAAGCAGTTCCTACTGCTATGCAAGCAATTTCTACTGCTAGACCATTCATGACTGTTAGCCCAAGACCAACAGTTAAAAATGCAAAATCAACTTACAAAATTGCATCAAAAACTGTTAAAAGGCCCATTCAAACAAAATCAGTGGTCCAAAAACAAGTTTGGAAACCAAAGGGAACAACTACAAAGCTAGCAATTTCAACTGCTAAGCATGTAGTTCATACTACTGCTAGGGAAAATAGGGCAAATGCTGTTAAGGCCTCAGCATGATGGGTTTGGAAACAAAATAAACCCAATGGTGCATCAACCATTCTTAAGAGATTAAATTACATTGATGCACGAGGCAGATCCAAGTCAGTAATGGCTTGGGGCCCCAAAGGAAACTAATACTCCTTATTACTGTGCAGGAAAATTCAACTGATAAATAAGAGGATCAAGGATACTCAGATAGTGGATGTTTAAGGCACATGACTGGCAACAAGTCTTACCTTTCAGATTTTCAATCAATAGATGGAGGCTATGTTAGCTTTGGAGGAGGTATTGGTGGCAAAATTTTCGGAAAAGGTACAATTAAAACTGGAAATATAGATTTTGAAGATGTGTACTATGTACAAGAGCTTAAGTATAATCTTTTTAGTGTCTCACAAATGTGTGACAAAAAGAACAAAGTTCTTTTTACTGACACTGAATGTCTTGTACTTTCTTTTGATTTTAAGATGCCTGATGAAAGTCGAGTACTTTTTAAAATTCCAAGAAAGGGAAACATGTACAGTGTTGATATGAAGAATATTGTTCCTAAAAAGGCTTTAACTTGTCTTGTTGTAAAGGCCACATTGGATGAATCAATGTTATGGCATAGGAGGCTTGGTCACATTAAATTCAAAACCATAAATAATATTGTTAAGAAGGGTTTGGTAAGAGGTTTACCTCATAAACGATTTGAAAATGACCAAACACACATTGCTTGTCTTAAAGGAAAACAAAAAAAAGCCTCTTGTAGGCCCAAAATTTTTAACTCTATCAATCAATCATTGTTTATGCTTCATATGGATTTATTTGGACCTACTTCTGTTAGTAGTATGATGCATAAAAGATATTGTCTAGTTATTACTGATGACTATAGTAGATTTACATGGGTTTTCTTTTTAGCTACTAAGGATGAGACTTCTAGCATCCTTAAGACTTTCATTACAGAGATAGAAAACCTAGTAGACAAAAGAGTAAAAGTCATTAGATGTGATAATGGGACAGAGTTTAAAAATAGAGTTATGGATGACTTCTACAAAGAAGAAGGTATTAGGAGAGAATTTAGTGTAGCTAGAACTCCTCAGCAAAATGGAGTTGCTGAAAGGAGAAATAGAACACTCATAGAAGCTGCTAGAACCATGTTAGCCGACTCTAAGTTGCCTATCACTTTTTGGGCTGAAGCAGTTAATACTGCTTGCTATGTTCAAAATAGGGTTTTGGTTGTCAAATCTCACAATAAAACATCATATGAGCTTTTTAGAGGTAGAAATCCTGCAATAGGATTTCTTAGACCTTTTGGATGTCATGTGACAATTCTGAATACCTTAGACCATCTTGGAAAGTTTGATGGCAGAGCAGATGAAGGATTCTTAGTTGGATATTCTCTTAATAGCAAAGCTTTTAGAGTATACAACTTGAGAACTTGAAGAGTAGATGAAAACCTGCATGTGGAGTTTTTAGAGAATAAATCCAATGTAGCAGGTCAAGGTCGTAATTGGCTTTTTGATCTTGAGACACTAACCCATTCTATGAATTATGTGCCTGTTGTTGCAGAAACTAATGATTTTTCAGGTTCACAAACAAAAAATGAGGCAGGGTTAGACAAGGAGACAAATCAAGATCATGTATGGATGCCAATAAGTACCAGTGTGGCTTCAACTTCAACAAATGATGAATCTTCTTCTGGTAAAGCTAAAGAAGATGTTGAAGATGAACACAAGGAAGATGGAACCAAGGAACAACAAAATGTTTCTGCTGATGATAGTACTGCTGAGACAGAGCATTCTACTGCTAGGCTTAATTTTTCTGCTGCTAGGCCAAATGTTTCTACTGCTGGCCCTTCAGACTCAAATGAAGCAGATTTCCCAGATAAAGAGGTGGATTTGAGCAATATTACTCCTAACTATCAAGTTCCTTCTACTCCACACACCAGGATTCACAAAGTCCACTCCCTAGAAAATGTGATTGGAGATGTACCATCAGGTGTGAAGACAAGGTAACAATTGATGTCTTCAGACCAACAAGGGCTTCTTGATGCCCTTTATGCTTCAAAGCAGCATGAGTTTTCAAACTCTTGCTTGTTTGTATGTTTTCTCTCACAGGCAGAACCAAAGAACATTCTTAAAGCCCTAGATGATTCAAGCTGGGTGGAAGCTATGCAAGAGGAGCTTCTTCAGTTTAAGATTCAGAAGGTTTGGGTGCTAGTTGATTTAACTAAGGATGAAAAGGTAATTGGCACTAGATGGGTTTTTAAGAATAAAAGGGATGAAAGGGGCATAGTGATTAGCAATAAGGCTAGATTAGTAGCCTAATTTTGCTCCAGTAGCAAGACTTGAGGCAATTAGGCTTTTCTTGGCTTATGCTTCATTTATAGGCTTCACAGTTTATCAAATGGATGTCAAGAGTGCATTTTTATATGGAACTATTGAAGAAGAGGTGTATGTCTCACAACCTCCAGGGTTCATTGATCCTGACCATCCAGAAAAAGTGTACAGAGTAGTTAAGGCTCTTTATGGCCTTCATCAGGCACCAAGAGCATGGTATGAAACACTAGCTTCCTACTTATTAGAAAATGGATTTCAAATAGGCAAGATTGATCAGACATTATTCATCAAGAAGCAGAAGAATGATCTTTTGCTAGTTCAGGTGTATGTGGATGATATCATCTTTGGATCTACAAGGAAGGAGATGTGTTTGGAGTATGAGAAGCTTATGCATCATAAGTTTCAGATAAGTTCCATGGGGGAACTTACATTCTTTTTGGGTCTGCAAGTTAAGCAATCTAGTGAAGGCATATTTATTAGTCAAGATAAATATGTTGCAGAGATACTTAAAAATTTTCACTTTTGCTGATTCAAAAGTGGCAAGCACACCAATGGACTCTGAGAAGCCACTTCTTAAAGATTTAGATGGAGACAATGTAGATGTACACGCTTAAAGATCTATGATAGGCTCATTGATGTATCTCACATCATCAAGACCTGATATCATGTTCTCTGTTTGTGCTTGTGCAAGATTTCAAGTAACTCCAAAGGTTTCTCATTTAACAGCAGTCAAGAGGATTTTTAGATATCTCAAGGGTCAACCTAGGTTGGGTCTATGGTATTCAAGGGAATCACCTTTTGACTTGGTCACATTTTCGGATAGTGATTATACTGGTGCTAGCTTGGACAGAAAGTCAACAACTAGAGGATGTCAATTCCTTGGGTGTAAACTTATCTCATGGCAGTGTAAGAAGCAAACAATTATGGCTACTTCAACAACTGAAGCTGAATATGTAGCTGTTGCAAGTTGTTGTGGTCAAGTCCTATGGCTTCAAAAGCAACTTCTTGACTATGGGTACGATTTCATGAACACTGTAATTCATATTGATAATAGTAGTACAATTTGCATAATTAAAAACCCAGTACAACATTCTAAAACAAAACACATTGAAATTAGACATCATTTTATTAGAGATTGCAATGAGAAAAAGTTGATTCAAGTGTTCAACATTGATTCTGAACACAACTTTGCAGATCTTCTCACTAAAGCTTTTGATGTTGGAAAATTTCAATACTTGGTAGCAAGTATTGGAATGCTTAATCCTTAACCTTTTTATTCTGTGTGGTTTTTGTATATATCTTAAGATTGTACTGCTGGATTTATAAAATACTACTGTTAGTGAAAAGTTTGTGCTGCTGGTACAAATTTTTGTTTGTTAAGTTCATATTTGTTAGTCATATTATGATACTGCTATAAGACATATGCTTTGCATTTTGTTTCTTGGATTTGGACTAACATTTTCAGGTATGAACATTAAACAAAAAGGAAGTTTCAAGTGAAATGGAAGCAGCAGAATGATGATATCAGTTGCTGACATAATAGGTTTATGATGGACTGAGTTTGGGATTTCATTAACAAAGGTTAACACCAAAGTTAATAAAATATTTAAAACTTATTTCTTGAAATCTGATTATGATATTTCACATTGAATTGATGGTTCAGTTGATCAGATAGTAACTGATTCAACACACTTTCTATCATTTTATACTTTTAAGTATAATGAGCAAGTCTAAGGACATCTGATAGAAAGAACAGCTAGTAAAAGTGAATCTAACACTTGTGTCAGAGGCAACAATTGCTATGAGCTGGAAACCCTGTCAAGAAAGCCTTTTGAAAAGGTTTATCTTTACATAGGCAGTTATTTATATCTGAAAACATTGGTTCTCACACAACCAGAGGTTAATTTAAACCGAAATCTTGATTAAGTGTCTGTTACACACTTAATCCCTTCAAAATGGTTGAAAGCAGTATGATTTTTCTATAATAAAATCATGAACTTACTGCTAAGTCAAAAGTTTCTTAAAAAAGGATTTTCAAAGGGACTCAGCAAAACCATCCATTGACGGATAATGAGTCAATGCCCCATGAATCACCTCTCATAGGAGTTAACACACCTAGAAGTGATGAGGGCAGCACATAAACTCTTAAGAAATTGATGGCTTCATGTACAACATTGTCCGAAAACAAGTTCACATTGGTAGATCAGATAATGATGGGATGATGGTGAGAGATCTTCCAAACAGGGGAGGATAGAAATGTTATTTGCATCTCAGGGGAGGATATATCTCAGGGGAGGAAATAATGCCCAAGGAAGATTAACCAAATGTAAGGGAGGAAAAGACAAGAGCATACAAGATGATGACATGAAGGTTGAAAATGACAAGAACAGAGCTGAATCTGAAGTATTATATATATTCAGAAGGGATGAAGCATTCCAAAGGAGAAAGTTCAATCTAGGTTCTTTCAGTTTCAATTTCAGTTCACTACGTTTGTTCATCACTTGCAAAGGCATGCTGATAGATGATTTCACTTGTTGAAACAAGCATCCAAGATACACAGTACCATTGCCTCTTATAATTCCTCCATCCAAGGAAATTGCACCATCTTTTAGGCTTTGTTTAAAGCTTGAAGATAGGTACTAATATTGTTAAATTCAAAATAAAATGGCAGATGAGTTACTGAGAAAGATATTTAATCTTTAAGAACATTAGATAGCTCAGATCAAGAATCTGACTACAGAAGTGTTTGAAAGATTCTCACAATCATAATTTAATTCAGAAACATGTTGAAAAGGATTCACATGTTTAGGGGAGGATTGTTGGGAATTAAATATTCTGAAGATTAGTATCGGGAATTAAAGGTTCACAAGATCGTTACTACTTAAAGAAATACTCTAAGTATCATTCTACTGCTAGTGCATTTGATTCTATTGCTAGCGTTAAACATTCTACTGCTAAATGATGCTGCTGCTGGTGAAGAAGATTCTACTGCTGAGTGGATAACTGTTGAAGTATTCTACTGCTGGTTTGGATAAGTATTCGAAGATATTATGTGTATAATAGTCAACAATACACGGTAGATAATATCTTTAGACAAAGTGTTCAGTAACAAGTTGTAAACATAGATACATGTTGTATCTTAATGACTGACACTCTCAAGCATGTGTTCGATTAGACTTGACAATATTGTAAAGATCTCTCTTGGACTATAAAAGAGAAATCATAGGCTTAGATATTATACGCATTAATTAGATCATAACTGTTAAGAACATAGAACAAACACAACAATATCATAAGTCATAGAAACATAAGATTCAAGGTTTTGTAACCCTAGTGATAGTGAAGATCACTCGTATTATCTTGAATAATATTGAATCGTTTGGTGATAAAACCTTCTTTGTTCATTGTTCTCTAACAAACATCACTGTTCCATTTCCATAACCAAATAACCTTCTAATTGTGGTTAAGTAGATTCCGCATACTTAATCATATTAACTCAATATATCATATACACAAAGCAACAAAGGTCTAACAACCTTATAGTGTATCGAATCCCTCTCATTAAGTTCTCTCAAATTTCGATTACATGTTTGTTGGCTGTACGGTTAGCCTTGGCAGATACACCGCTATTTTTTTTGCGCTTTTGAACTGAAATTATCAGTTTGCTTTAAAGTTGGATGTTTAAGAATAGTGTCAAATGCATCTGTATAAAGCAGTATGCAAACTTAGAGGGGTGCCAATTTTTATTTACCTTAAATTATGAGCATTGGTTAAGATGATATATTTACCAGTTTATTTAAAAATTTGGGAAATCTGACTAGTAGCCACATTGTTTGATACTAATTTTTTTTATGTTAGGATACTATAGTACCTGTTGTTCGGAATAAAAAGATGGACACAAAAAAGGGTGAACATTTTAAAAAGAAAATCACATATCACAGGTTTTATATTCGTTTCGTTTTTATTATTTTTATTTTGCTTTACCTTTCTTTCATTTTCGGATGCTTATAAGATATTGTTGGGTGTTTGGTTGCCACTACTTTTGCTGAACATTTTTGCCTCTGGTTACGTGTGATTGCATTGAAGGATGTATTTTTGGGGTGATTGATGTTTCCTTTTCTTATGTTACTATTCTGTATGATGATTTACGATGGTTTAGTTTCTAAGTTGCGTGTTTGAATTTGTGTTGTAGGCATCGCTTTGCATAATCAGTGGGCAACACATTCTCAATCTGTGTTTACAACGATGGTTGATGTGTTGGTGGGCAAACTTACAGTTGAGGTAACCTGCATCTTTGCCAGGCAAATTATTGGATTTGTAGCCATCCCGAGTAGACCCTTTTGTTTACTTTCGTTACGTACAACCTCCACTTAACTCTTTACCCTAAGGCAACGACGTTCAATATTTGGACCTTCAATGTTGGACCCACTATGGCAGCCGATTAAAGTAAAGTATGTCTTACTGTTGGGCCCACTATGGCATATCTTAAACAGTGCTATTTTGTTCCTGGTATTACTTTTGCCTGACATTATCCTGTTGTTGTTTCGGAAGTTTAACGGCCAACACATACATACAGGGAGCGATGATAACTATCGATGTTACTTTTGCCTAATATTCTCTAACACATACAAACAGGCAATGATGATAGTTGTCCATGTTTATAAATTCGCGTGCTTTAGTATAGAGATATAATTTTATGATCCTAATTTAGCGGGGGCAGTCTCTTGGTGAGGCACCTTTATTTGAGTAGTTGTTGCAGCCATGGCTGGTTTTCATTCTTGCTGCTATACTTACATACGTTGCCCATTTCAACACGGTAATGTTGCGTCGGTGGTATCTTGGCAAGGCAGCCTTAACCAAGTGGTGGTTGCAGCCATGGCCAGCATTCACCTTTCTGAGCCATAACGTGATAATCATGCTATATCAGTACACATGTCACGTATGTACGTATGTGTTTTGAGAAAAAGATAAGAGATTCTCAGAATGATGGTTACGGTCAACGGCCTGCGTGTTTGATCTATCTAATTGGTTGTGTTCTGCTGCATGGTTATTATTTTTGTATGAAGTTTGTGTCATAGTCGTTAGTTGTCAGTTGTAGTCATTATTGACGTGCTTATTATATCTGTATACTATTATGCGCAAACTATTCACCATAGCTTGAATTTAGGGTCTTAAGCGGACCATACGCCCAACCCAGGTAAAAAGACACAAACCTTCATTCGGATCTAACCTATTCTCTCTCTAATATGTTATTTACCCGAAGGCAATGACGATAAATATTTGTACCTTCAATGTTTTAGTTGCGTGATCTGCTTATACCGGTGTCTTGGCACGGCAATATGACTTGAATTAGGATTGCAGCCATGGCCGGTATTTTATGTGGGATTTTATAGTGCATATCTGAGCCTTTTACAGATTCGATAAAACATTTCCTGGAACATTGGAGTTAGTATCTCAAGCGGGTGAGACAGGGTATGTTGGATGACGGTATATTTGACATTATTTCTTTCCGGGTTTCGGACGACATCAACAAAATGGACCCTAAAGCCTAGCACAAACAACCTTCCCTTTTTATACTTTAATTATAAAAATCCAGCCCATTAAACTTAGTCGTTTGTTAGTGTTGCAGCTATTATGCCACCGTTCAAACATTCATGTTTTCTTTCTGTTTCAATTCATTCAACATGTTGCTAGATACCTGCAACAAAGAAAAGATAAGTATTGCTTGAATTTTTTAATGCCATGTTTCAATATGAAACTGCTGTTTTTGTATATGTATGCTTATGATATCTTAAATTTACAAGCTTAATCCAGTGTGCAAGATGCCTCTACTTATATTCTTTTTTCTTGCAACGGGGTTTTTAAATTCAAAAGCCGGGTTGCATACTACGTACGCAGGTTAAACATCAAAAATAGAGACAGTATCAATGATGGATGTACAGAGACCAACCCCAGCTATTACTAAATTCGCATGGTCTGTGCATCCATCTTTGATACTTTGTCAATATTTTTGTTGCCCCCAACTTTTCCAGCTCACCTACCTCAGTACATTATGGTTCAACTCAGATCAAGAACGACTGTTGGTTAGCTGCCATACATATACTTTGTATGTCTGTCTTTCGTTTACCAGTTTTATATCATGCTTAATAATACCCTGTTCTCTCCAGTTACAATTTTGCACACCAAGGTCTGCCTATGGTTTTTTTCCCACAATTGACAGATCTAACCGTTATGCATACTCGATTAAAGGAAAGCAGTCATGTATGTTAGGCTGGAAATGAAGTGTGTGGTGGTCAGTCTTCAACAACGAAAAAAAATAACCAGTACAGATGCTAATACTGTACATGCGCTTCCTTTTCGTCATCGAAGACTGATCACCACTCATTATATTATTGCCAAGAGACACCTTCATTTACTTTATGTGTTTCTTACAATGGTTATCTGCTTATCTAATTGGTGTACATTTTTATAAAAACTCAATTTTTTTTATGCAGGTTGCCAGGTTCAGTCCTACAAAAGGGTCTGATCATCGGTTGTGTGCATTTCACCAAAGATAGATGGGAAACTAAAGAGAATGTTGTGACAAGTGATTTGGTGCAAATTACTTCTTCGCACCATCCTCTTTTTTACCCATCTATCTTTGAGAATTGCACCCTATTGTTGATCAGGGCCTTTTGTGGAACTGCAGCTGCGAATATGCAAGAACAAATTTACGATGACAAACACGGAACATCAATTGTTAATATCGGAAAATAAAGAATACCACATACTCTTCATTTCCTAATATTAACACACGATGTACAACATAGATGCTTGCTCTTATCTTCCCCTCGAATTCCTTTTGGTATTTCAAAGGCCTACTAATACGTCTAGTGCAGACCATTGTTTAAAGACCATTTAAATAACAAAAGGGATTTGAGGGGGAGGTCAGGGTTTCCATCTGTGATTATTAACGCCTCTTTTCTTAGACAATGGTCACTAGAGATGTTTGGGATTGCTTATGTGCTTAAAATTTTTAACAAGCTAGCATTTTTTTAGTGGAGTAAAAGGGTAGATTTACCAAAAAAATTGTGGCACAAATTATTAGTTCTATTATGAAAAGTGTGCAGATTCATTATACGTCAACATTTACTTAAAACCATGCTATTTTTTAGAATATCTAAATACTATAAGCTAACCAACTAAATCTATATGTAATGAATCCATAAGATCTGCACAAAGAGATTCTAATAGTGTTTTACCTATTTATCTGTTGAGACCTGTTTTAAAGGTTCATAGTTTTCACCATTAAACTAATAAGGTCGCTCGGGCTGTGTACAATCAGTCCTGTTGCTGCAGCAGGACCGTTTGGTACTGACTAGCACACCGTTGAATTAGTTACTAACCAACAAAGAAACTACACTAGCAGTTCATCGACACCAGTTGACAAGAAATTATGATATATGTTCTAAATTAAAGGTGTGGTGTTTATTTTTCTTTGTTCTTTTGAAATTACAATGAGATGTTTGGATTAGCTTATTTTTTACCTTATGGGCTTCTGGAAAAACTAATAAGGTGCTTTTGAGTTTATGGCTTATTAGCTTATGTGGACCCTGAATATAGGCTAATCCAATCAAATTAAGGTATTTTATGATGAATGTAGAATGTCGTAGGTTTTGTCATTATGATGTAACATAATTAACTATTGTAGTGCGCTCTTTAATACGATGTATCTGATATTAAAATTTTCGTTAGATTGGTAGGCTAATAATAGAGACATGTCAATTACTGTTGTGACTGTCATACTTAGGGGTGTTTGGATTAACTTATATGCAGATAATCAGTTATCCTTTGGATTAGCTTATTAAGCTTGGCTTTTTTTTATACAAATATTTCGTCAAGCTACGTTTAGATCAGGTACACGAATGAAAGAGCCAAATGTTTAGATCTACTTACAGTGAAGGAACAACCTGAAAGTAATGTAACGATCCTTAGTAAAGCAGCAAATGAACAAGCTGAAAGAAATGTAATGATCCTTAGTAAAACGGAATTCATTATCGGTTCATGATACTTTCATATGATAGCTTCTTGATTTATAATATGTTTTTTAAATATTTTTAGATTTTGATGCAAGCCTATTTTCCTGTAATTTTTCACGGGTCATTTCTTAATACAAGAACAACTCACCTACAAAGGGTACTAGGCGATGACAACTTCTTGATTGTGCAATTTATAGATTATCCTAGGTTTGACATGCCATTCAATCAACAAAGCTGGATTGCAGCTAAACAGACGATCTCCGGCGGTATTTCTATCGGTCTGCGTCATTATAGTCTGTGGGGTGAGCAAATGATATTGTTTTAATCTATTCTTAACAACGTAATCAGTAAATCACTATTAAAGAATCAAGTTTAATCCCGTTGCATGCTATATTTTCAGCATTCAAAGATGGTAGAGGAGATAACAAGAAGCCTAAGGCGTTCGATAAAAAAAATCAAGATCTTCCTGGACTGTTTTGTTTTGTACTGGTACATCTAACTTACCAATTTGTTTCTTTTACATGGTCATTGGTGCATACCTACGAAATTTTTAGTGTGTGTGTTACAGTTGTTGTGTTCATGGTTTCTAATCAGCAGATGTGGGGTGTCATTTGAGAGTTACTTCAGTTATTGGGTTAAATGTGTTGGTTCAGTAGTTGTGTTCACGGAACGTGTTCAGCTTTGTAGCGGCATCTTCACTGTTGTCCTTACGCTACACTTGCAGGTATGTGGTTTTTAAGGTATGTTTCGGATTCCTTTTTTCAAACTGCTTATCTGATTATTAGTGTTTGTATATCAATTTAGTTCATCTATATCTATGTATTTACAAGCTTGCCCCTGTGCATTTATCATCCTTTTGTTGTTCTAATATACGCAAGTCATCTTGGGAATCAGGCCCTCTTCCGGAGAATGGTACACAGTGGGAAGGAGCTGTGAAGACAACTGGTGCAAATGAAGATGGTTGGGGTAAAGCAGCTGAATCTGGCAAAGATGACCAGGAAGCTGAATGTTGGAGTGGTTGGGGGGCAAACAACTCTCAAAAGGATGATCAGCCGTCCGAACCATTGGGGAAAAACAATGATACCTCGGCTGCCGCTGGATGGTGCTCAAAGAAATCAGCCGACACTTGGTTAGAGGAGTATCTGGAGAGGAAGCTGATAATGAGTGTCTAGGTGGTGATCTCGACTATTATGAAGTAAACGATGACATTATGCTTCAACTCAGATCGACCTCAACTGTTGTTGAGTTTCCATATATATGTTTTTTACGACTGCTTTTCGTTTACCGGTTTTATATCATACTTAATAATACAGAATTATAAGCCATTTTAAATAGAACTGTCCTGCCATTTTATGCGTATTTGGGCCTGTTTGGATCAACTGCTATAAGTCATATTATGCAGTTTTTTCTTTTCACTCTATGCTCAGTTCTGCCATGTTTGGATCACCTATATTGAATTGTTTTAGGCAACCTTTTGTAACCACTTAATGCACTAATTAGTGCTCGAGTTGGTGCTGTTTGGTGAAGTATCTTAAACTGTTTGGAGCATAGTTTTGCGATGTTTGCAGTGTTCTTTTTTTGTTATACGAGTCAAATTACGCTAGCAATGCATTCTCCCATTTTCTACTTCCAGGATTAACATCAAGAAATTATGATGAAAGGATGTTTGATTTTCTAACGCGCTAGTGTAGGTTTCATGAGATACGCAGGCTAGGTGGTGCTGAAAAATGATGAAATGAATGTATGATGTAATTAGATCGAGTTACATGTGTCTTTTAATACGGCATTGATTACCTTAAAAATAGCTTCTTCACACAACAAAGCTCATATGCTTCTTTTGATAAAAAAACAACCGATTTACCTAACTTAACAGTATATAAAACAAGAAGAAAAACATGTGGTTATGACAAAGGGCTCCACTGTAGCTAGGAACATCCGGCAAGCACATAACCATACATGGGTTAAAAATCCGTGGCTGTTCATGTCACTATTGATATACTCACCAAAAACACTGTAGAGAATTTCAGATCGGTTTATCGAACGTTTTTTTCTCGGTGTGGATTATATGAGGATGAGAGACAGAGGTGGCGGATATTATAGGATCCCGATTCGTCGGCCTAAAAAAGCAAATTCGTCTATACTTCTTATAGAAAATTTTTATTCAGTTTCAAGGGTGTCTTCTTTGCTCAGCAATGCGTTCCATGAAATTCATTTATAGTTTCGGGCCTCTTTTTTCCCCCCGAGTAGCTTACGCATACAAACAACCCGCGGCAACACGCGGGCTGATACCCTCGTTATATCTAAAAGAGGGAGGAATTAGACAGAGAGCTAGGATCACTTCTCGCGTTCTCACTAAAATAAAGGTTCTCAAGTAAACGCTTCACTATATATTATATATATATATATATATATATATATATATATATATATATAAATTCGGTTTTCGGTTCGGTTCAGTTACTATTTTGCCAAATCCGTAACCGAACTGAAAACAAAATATCTAATACGGTTCGGTTCTGACACATTTAGTTCGGTTACAAAATTAGTTTGATCTTTTTAATTCGGTTCGGTTTCGATTTTCGGTTCTAGCGGATACTGCCCGAATTGTGAAGACCCTTACTAAACTGCGTTCGTCAAGTTTTGGGCCTAAAATTAATGATGGACCAATAACCTAAATGACGAAAACGTAATTGAAGTTCCAAATTATAAATAAAAAAAATAAAAAAAAATATTAAAATAAAATAAAATCTCTCTCATGACAAATTTTGCCACCATTTAAGTAAAAAATATAGTTACATTTAAAAAGTAATCTTTTGTCCAAATCAGTAATCTGTGTTATGATTTTTCGGCTAGTCTCGAGCTCAGATAACTGGGACACTTCATGTCTACTATGTGGCGGACATACATAAAGAAGAGGGTATGCACGTGCATACGCTCCGAAAAGAAGAGGGTATGCATATGCACGTGCATACGCTCCGAAAAGCGTTCGTTTTTTTTTTTTTTTTTTTTTTTTTTTTTTTTTTTCGTTATGAGTTTTTGATATTGTAATACTAAGTGCATAGTTTACTAAATTTTTAAACTGCATAGCCTATGATCAATTTCTGCATCCGTCTTCTCTTGCTATAAATTTATCAAATTTGACCATGTGATTCCCTTTATTTTTGAAGACTTTATTGGAAAAGTAAGTGATACCTATATATATTGTTCCCTTACTAACTTGCATTTTCCTATAGTGATGGTGGCTTAGTTTTAAAACTAATGAAAATCACCTAAAAGATGCACAATGAGATCTTTAGCCTACAAATTGTCTTTAATTATGTTAAAACACTATTCCACTTAGTGTACACCTATTAGTTTGCCAATAAAGATTTGGAATCACTTCAACCATAGTTTGTTGTTAAGTTGGTGCTAAAGGTTCTTTACACCTTAATGTAAAGTCGAAATACCTCATTGTTCGAGCAAAATCTTGCGGATATGCTTGAACTCCAAACCTTATATCCTGTGCTTCGGAGCCTACTTGAGCTGAAATAAGACAGGAACCGTTAGCTTGCCACGGGTGTTTAGTCCGTGAGCAAGCTCCGGTGTAAGAGTAAGTATCGGAGTAGTGTAAGTGTTAGTGATAGGGAGAAAGTAATGAGTATTGAGTGCGAGTTAAAGAATGCCCAACAACCAAAGTTGAGGACTCTATTTATACTACCTTGTTTGACGCAGGAGACGATCGTCCAGCGGAGTTCTCGTCGACCCTCCCCTAGATTGACATCCATGATGTAGATCCTTCAGAGGTAATACGGACATCTCATCCTTCTGACATGCATGACGTATATCCTGTGGAGGCAGAGGTTTTCTTACTATGCAGAGTCATTAATGCTTCAACGCCAAATGCGGCAAAGATAACACGTCAATTGCCAACGTCATCTTTTTGGACGATAGAAGGTTTCCTCCAGTGTTGTCATTATCTCCGGAAATAAGTTAGGCTATGCTAGGCTTAGCCAATCCGGAGGATCTATTCTGACCTAATTAGGAGAAAATTCTATGTCCTTTGTGCTTGTGCTTAATATCTATCCTTCTTCTAGGCTCCGCAAGATAAATTAGTCTTGACCTTAAGTAGTAATCCTTCGGATGGGCTCCGAAGGATGAGATACGTCATCGCTCACCAATAGACACGAGTTTCTTTAGAGGGTAAAAAGCTAAGGGATTTTTTACCTTTAACCACAAGGTATTGAATAAATAGTTAATTGATGCAAAGTAAATCATACGTGTATGTTAGTATGCTTATTCATGGAACAACGGGAGCATATCAAACGTGCATGAAAGAAATCCAAATTTCGAAACACCATAGCTCATTCGTGAATATGATGAGTCTAGGGTTAGGTTCATACAAGGTTCATGCCAACCAGCACTTGATTTTACTTTACAAAGGAGGTTTGGAACTTTGGATTGATTCTGATTTGTTCTCTTAGTCGCACTACCTATACCTATCTTACACTATGGTTTTATGAAGAACAAAACCAACCCACCCAAAATTGGAACCGCTCAGTAATATGGTTTGATAGTTAAATAACGCTATATTACTGTGATAATTTTCTATTCATATAATTAAAAATTTTAATTTCTTTACTTAACAACTCTCCCACAATATTGATTCAAATATGCAAATAGTCCCCTGCACAACTATATACATGGATGAGACTGATGAATATTGTGTGCAAACATTCATAGAGCTCATAGACTTGACTTCTTCTGGGATAGATCGAGTTTATGACAGATGTGCTTGATTTGAATATAATAATATTATTAACGGCTGATAATCAACTGAGAGCCCAAGACACAACATGTATGCAAAAAAAATGCAATATACACCATATGGCTAAAGCTTGGTTTGACGTGGTTGTTCAAACAACCACTTGGTTAATTTGGAGATACCGTAACAAATTATGTTTTGATCTTAAGCCTCTTCGTAAAGATACCCTTGCCAATAAGATTAAAATTTTGGCTCATTCATGGATACTTCATATATTTTTATATTTTTTTTTTTGTTCCTGATGTATGTGCTTATATATTTAGATATTTTTGAAATTACAAGTGCATGATTGATTGGATTGTCAATCACTTAAATGCTTCTACAATCTCTTTTTGTAATCTCCTATAGCATCTTGCTAGCTTTCAATATATATATATATATACACATATATATATAACTTGCCGTACAAAAAAAAAAAAAAAAAGGCATATGCTTGAGTAAAATGCACTCTTTAATAAATGGGAGGCCAAACCCTTATCTACTTTTGTATACATATATGTTATTCTGATACAAGAAATAGTGTCGTACGTGTAAGAAAAGGAATGACTAGCTAGTACTACTTACAACACTTTAATTACATCAAAATAGCATAGCGCATGCTATCGCTAACCACAAGATGATTAACATCAGACATCCGTGAAAACTCTCCAGAGACCCATACTCCCTCAGCGGCACCACTTATATGGTGGTGGGACGATAGGCATGATAGAAGTGAGAACGGAGCTCTTATGATAGTATATATAATAGAAAGACCACTCGAGAACCCTTGCCTTGTATGCTGAGCCATATTTGGAAACTCAGGTCCATTTCCTTCACCGAACATGCTTTCATCGGCTACTTTTGGACTCTTCTTCATGTTTGGCCTCATCGTCACCAGTATCCGCCTCAGGATCACTTGATCAAGACCGAGGAGCGGTTTCCTTGAAAGAAAGACAACTATAAGGCAATGTTTGAGTAGTGTAGGAATGATGTGAAGAAAAATGGCATACAAGGAAGGACCTATATATGTATATGGTTTAAACTAAGATAGTGGTATGTCATGATGGCTTTGTTAGTGCTAGTATATGTCACAAAATTGTTTATGCAAGTGCTCTTTTAAGGACTCTCACTTAAGTCATTTTCTTCTTTGTTTCCATATTTATATTACGTTGTGGATATCTTTGTTTAAAACTAAACCTGCCGTCTATAGTAAGCGTGTTTTTACACATTAATATTTTAGTACTAATTTCCATTACGCGTATATGAATAACCTAATACTAAATTTGACTTCTTTGCTTCTTCATTGGCCTGAAAAAATAGTATTTGATCTTGCTTTTTCTATATATAATACTTTTTCATTTAGTGACCAATTATTAGGTTAGCGAATCAATTCTTAGTATGATATGAATTGGTGTACTTTCTACTATCTATTGATCCTTGGTTGCAATAAAGTTATGCACTTCACAAGGAATGTGAATATTCCCAGCCTTTTTGTAGTTTTGTATAAACATATATGTCCTTTATATCTTGCCGTTAGTTGATGCTGTCTCATGAAAGTAAGTCAGACGATTTAATTGCATAAGGTATACAAAAACAAGAAAAAATAAATTAAAAGCTAGCAAAGAAGCTAGAGATTACAAAGCTCTAATACATGTATGCGAAAATCTCTTGCTAGCTAGTTTGTACAACTTTTCAGACATTGTAACGGTATTAATTAATCAACCTAACGGTATTACAAAAAGCATATATTTTTTTTTCCTTGTTGCTTCTAAATACCATTCAAACATATCAACCTGTTCTTCACCTGTAAATGCAAGTGGAAATGGAAACACAATCTTTGATAGTATGATTACCTTATCTGTACTTTAATATTCATTAAGGAGAGAGATTTAGTGATGAAAATATGGGACTAGATAAGTAGACTCTAGAACAACCACAGATGTTAAAAAGTCAAAGGACAATGGCAAAAATGTTGTAAAAATAGGAGCCGTACAAGTAGCAACTACTGTAAATGACTATGCATGATTAGGACAAGATCAAATTTGATATACTCAGACCATAAGCTTTGTTTTCAGTAAGTAAATGGGTCCTCCACTTATGTTTAGTAGCCCCTCTAACTCCATTACCGGATACCATTGTCATATCAGCTGTTTTTTAATGAACCATATTGACGTTAGGTGCACATTGGAAAATATAATAAGAGCCAAGTAGGCATGTAAGATTATACCTAGACTGGTGAGATATGCGGATAATTCGGGTATAGAGTTTTCTTTCCTACCACTTACTTATTGGCTCTTGAGATGAAATTGCTAAAATGCTCCTGGTGAATAGCAGAAAACGGCATAACACTCACAAAAAGACGAAACATTCTTTTGTACTTGTCTACAAGAGAAATTGATTTTACAAAACTAGTACTTGGCAGGTTTTACCTAAAAGTGTCATTATAATTGCCAAACATTTTAGTTTTCAAACCAAGGTACACTCTTGAAGTGGTTAGTTGTTATCTAAAACTGATATCTTTCCTTGATGAATAAAAACACTTATGATTTATTAAAGGGTGAAGGCTCAAAATTGTAAATCTACTTTCAAAATTTCCAGATTGAATAGACTACTTTGACATTTGTTATGGTTAGTAAGTGACTATGGATATTTTTACCAATGTCACTAATATTGTAAGTGATTTGAAAAACATACCCTTATACTCTTCATCTTCATCTTTATCATCTTAAGTGCCTAATTTATCCGACGAGTTTTCCGGCGAATATTGTAACAATAACCTCCTATCAAAATCACATTATTGCCTAAGCATTAGGATCCGTATACACCAAATTAATAACTGAATACCCAAATGAACAACATCATAATTACGTGTCAACTGCTAACAATCTTTTTATCGTTGTTAAATCAAATCCTTCCAAATGTTATAACACTACAAAATATGAAGCGATTTGGGACTACAATCTCGTCCCAAATATTGAAGGAGGGTCGAGACAAAAGCAAAATGGGTCGACATGTTGACCCTTTTTGGTAGTACCTTTTCTTTTGTCCCAAAAAAATTTGGGTCGACATATACAATATAGAAATGGGACGACATGTTATAAGGGCCCACCACCCAGTCAACTAATGAATTACAGTTTGGGTCGACATTTTTGACAATTTGGGACGAGATTGTAGTACCAAATCTTTTTTCCTTTTTTTTTAATTTTCCGTAAAGCATTTATTTAAATACGTAAAATGTTTTCAGAAATGCAAAATGGTACGAGATCACTACTATAAAAAGGAGTTTCGCGACCTGTTGTACACGTAAATAAGACCGGTTTTCGATATGGTCTCTATGAGGGGGGGTCTCTATGTGAAAATCAAATGAGACCGGTTTTCAAACCGGTCTCTATTTTGATTTCAAGACCGGTTTGAGGATAAAAACACGTCCATAAAATAAAAAGAAGACCGGTTTTTGTCACTAAAATAGGCTTTTAAATACTAATAGGGACCGGTTTGCATGGTAAAAACCTGTCTAATTGCTTATTTTTTTTATTAAAAAAGAGACCGTTTGGAATTGCTTATTGAAACTACTAGTAGTAGCACTTTCAATAAACAATCCCAAACAACCGATCAACAACCAATCCCAAACAGCCACTAAAAATCATGCATTTGGAGTAATACTGAGTTCGAGCCAAGCAAAAAACTTTATTAATAAGTACACAAGTTAATTTCTTCACCTCAAAATGAAATGTATCGTATCAATGTGTAAACTTTTAGCTAAGCAACAACTAAAACAAGTTATAGCTTAAAATCTATCATATATCTAAATGCATTTGTGCATTGAGAGCTCAATAGAGACCCAGCATTCTTAGCTCTGTAACATGGCTTGGGTCAAGTTCAGCAACATCCTTGTTGACTTCTCTGTCTTCTACAATGTACTCCTGGTATAAGAAACAAAACAAGACAAGGTTGAATACATGTCAAGAGTTGTAGACGAAGAAATAACCCATACCTTGTTTTTAAAGATCTGCATAAAGCCTAGTACTAATAGCAACATAGACATATTTGTCAGTTCATGTTTGGCAAGGATGTGATAGTGGCGTTCGTTGATTCGCTGCCCACATATTATGGCTATAACGAAGCCATAGAGCAAGCCCACCAAAATGATTGCTAGGACTGAAATTAGAAAAAAAAAATGACAGGTCTTTACATTGTAAATGCGTCATAGACAAAAGACTTACTGATTCAGAATTATGTGTGTCTTGCATAAACCCAACAACACAAAAAATCTACAGGAAAAAGTTACTTGGCATTTGTTGGCCGGGTGGCTAATAAAAGAGGTAATTGAACATAAATGTAACTGTTTGCAGCCTCCAGGTTGTCTTGTCTCTTTGGCTGACCTGAACAATTTATCAGTCAGACGAAATTTGACAATTACCTCACCTCCAAAAACAAAGACCTGATTCAACTTATTAGAAACAATCAACTGCAACAAGAAGAAACCAATGAAATTGCAAAGGATGAAGAAACGCCAACTCGATTCCCAGGCCGACAACCTCTTATTAACAAGCTAAACTATAGCTAGGTGTTTCATTCACTATTGTGCTCTAAATACAAAAAATGAACGACTTGTATTTTTAAAGCCATGTAACAGAATTAACTATCGTTAAAACCTTGTCTTATGAACTCATCTGACATAACAAATACGAAAGGCTTACACATGGAAACAATTTCATCTAGTTTTAATAATTGTATGATAAATTCCATTTGTTTGACTAATCTAATTGAAAAGAAAAACTTCATTTTGTTAACAAAGTTCGACATTAATTCTCCATCCAAGCTTTAATCAGATAACTCTACTTTTTAATAAGCAAAGGATAATTAAAATAACTAAAATTATATACAAATTCAAAATCAATACATATAAAAGTACCTGGTGTTTTCGGATAAGAAGGGTGCTACAGATGTGTGTGTTCTCCAGGAAGAAGACGAGATGAGATGGGGCGTGGAACTGCAGCAGATGTGGAGATGGGGTTAGGGTTCAAAGGCAGTTGGAGGGTGATGGTGTGAAGGTGGAAGTGGTTTTGATTTGGTGGCTTAATGATGGCAATGGTGTTGGAGGTGGTTTGGTGGTAGGAGTAATTATGGAGAAGGGGGTTAGTGTTTGGTTATGTTGGGTGGGAATGAAATTTTGATGTGAAAATTTAAGTTTTCAAGCCCCGCCATTCACAGATGGTAGACCGGTGGTTGATTAGAAAAGGGTCTTTTCGGGTCAAACAGATTAAGACGTGTTTTAAAGTTACCAACAGGTCTGGATAGCTATTTTTTATAGGCCCGTCTTTAACATATTACCCGGTCTTGATATATTTTCCAAATGGAGACCTGTTTGAAATATAGAAACCGGTCTTAAACTTATTTTTCTAGGTGGAAAAGCTTTATGAGACCTGTCTTTTTATAAAAGGGTCTCCATGTAGGGGTCTCTATTCTTGTTTATGTAGTAGTGGATTGTCGTACCAAATTGCTTGAATTAATTAAAATGAGACCCAAAGCAAAATGGGTCGACAATCTTTTTTAAATTTTGATTGTCGTCCCATTCTGTCATGTATGCAAAAAAAAATGCAGCAGCAGCCTGCATTTCCAGGTTTTTTTCCGGAAAAAACCTACCAATACACAAACTGTAAATCAACCAATATCCGCAATACCAATTCGGCAATATGATACAATACCAAATTACTCATCCACGATTGCATTCGACAAATACGATACAAATTAAACTAACAAATACGATACAAATTAAACTACTCCTCAAAGTTACTAACAATTCACAAACATATACCATTCCTCATAGTTACTAACAATTCACAAAGTTATACAATTCGACAAAGTTACTAACAATTCACAAAGTTAACATATATAATAATATCTTACATCATCCCTACGCGGCTACGCCTACTCCTAGTCCGACTCCTCGTAAGAACCCGCCTCCTCCCCCTCCTCCTCACCTTCCTCCTCCGCCTCCTCCTCACCACTACTAGCATTATTATTCTCAGGAATGCGGCTCAAATTAGGATTAGTTTGTCTTATGTATTTGTTAAGGTCGGGTGGCGGCATTGCATAATTAGGACTAGAACCGGGGTTAGAACTAGAACCCGGGCATGTAGTAGAGTCGGGGAAAGATGGGACGATAACAATTGTCAAAGGAAGAATTATTATTAGGGTTGGGAAAGGGATTAGGGCCGGGATAAAGGGCGGGAAATAAAGGAGGTTGGGTAAATGAGGGTAATGTGGGAAAGTTAACGGGAAACGGATTACCTGCTGGGTTGTTGTTGTTGTAGTGGCTGACAAACTGCCCAAAGAGAGATTCAAAGATGTTTTGTCAAGTATGAAGCTGTTCATTCTGTAGTTGGGTCACTCGAGCCCGTTGTTGCGCCTCCTGCGTTTCCCTCCTCATCAACTCTTTCTCTTCCGCCTCTCGCCTCAACAACTCCAAAATATTCTCCTGAGTAACATAGTCTTGTGCAACCGGCCGATGTGCGGACCTGGATGAAGCTTTGCCCATACCCGGCATCAGCCTGCCCCTGCCCGACATATTTTTCCGGTTCTCACTATGAACTATCTCATCCAGTACTTGCTGCTCGGTCATCAACGGGGCCGTACCGGCTTTAACTCGATCCCAGAGTGACTTCATCGCCAACTGTGTAGGTAAAAAAAAAAACAAGTATGTTAAAAACAGGTAAGTTAAAAAAAAACAAGTAACTTGATCTTAATGACGCATGTTAAGATATAAATTACTTACATAAGACGTCTCGTTTTCTTTAGTTTTGAACACGCCCCCTTTTGTTGAATGGCACCTCGTCCACGTCTCGATGAGTTCTTCATTCTTCCCCGCATTCCTAACCCGCTATACATACAACATAAAATAAATTAATAACGAGCTATATATAAACATTATATAGACCTTTAAAAATCAAAAAATTATAATGAGTCTTACGTAATTGTTTCGTCCTTGTACGAACGACTGTCTCCCCTTGTGGGTTAAAATCTTGTTTTCCCCCGGTTTTCTGCATTTTTTGCAGATCTGTCCATTCGTTCCGGTCTCGACCACCAGTCGACCAACGACTTCCACTCCTCTTGGCTTCTGTTATGCCACACTCTCAACGGCGGCGGATGTTCCTTTTCCATCTCGGGGTCCCGATGTATGTCAAAGTACTTTTTCTTGATCCTGTATTTTATTTTTCCAGTATAGTAACCGCAGCTGAAGTTGATGTCCAAGACTTACCCTTTTCCCCACCGTATACACACACTCCCCAGCCGTCACTTGGCTCTGGTTTTTTAACCAAGGCGCGAGGAGGACATAGGTCTGCAAATAAATTTACGCATTTAAATAAACAAACAATTTAAATATAACACGCATATCTAAATAGTCCATAACAATAAGAATTCAAATAAAATAAACAATTAATACCTCGAGTGCGGGAAATATGTGAGCCTTAAAAGGCGCTGGTATCTGCTCCCACTCGCAGTCCAGGGGAAGTGACCTAACTTGTTCCCCCAAAAGACTAGTGAACTGTGATGCATACGTGCCCACAGGTGAAAATGTGCCTTGATCATCGGTGTCAAAGCCGATCTACAAAGGCTGATTACCCTTCTGTTTAAACACCCTCCTTAAGGCCCGATTTGAGGTCTCACCCGCAATCATCGAACCTACAAATATAAGTTACTGAGTCGTTAAAATACAAGTAAAAAAATTTAGTTTTATCAATAAAAAGCTAAAAATAAAAATCACAATTTCTTACTTAAGCAGTAGCCCGACGTAGTAAAATAGGGTTGGTGTGGTGGATTACCACCAGCATCCCCGCCGTATGATTGGGGAGCTACACACGCCATTTGTAAAATTACAAGTACAAGAACACACAATTTCGTGGACCAATTAATACTAATACACACATTCATATAAATATACACATATAAACATAACATAACATGCAATTTCATTCAAATAAAAGTTACACGTTTAAACATATAGTAACAATTTCATTCAAATTACAAATGAAGAACAATTGTCATCATCCGAATCATCGCTAGATAAAACTTCTTCAACAACAGTAGTGGGGTTCACTTCATCATCATCAGACATGTCAACATCATCATCATCAAGGACATGAGCAACGACATCATCTTCATTATTAATAAAATCAGCATCTTCTTCAGCATCATCTGGTGGGGCATCCACTTCTATTGATTCATGATTTACACTCAAATTCGCAGACTCCAAACCAGGCAAACCAACAGACAATGCAACATCTGATGAACTGCTGCCATGTATAACATCTTGATCAGAATCTACCACATCCCGATGCCAGATCTTCCGATGATGAACATCTTCGACGACCTTCCAATGAGGTGGTCGTCTAGCAGGGTCTTCAAGGTAGAAGACTTGTGTTGCTTGTGTCGTAAGAATGTATTGTTGATTTCTAAAAGCATCCTTATCAGTCAAAATATGACGTATGCCACGTTCAATGTAAGAACGCCTAGAGCATGCCGTAGGATTATTAGGTTTACGGGTGTCGAACCATAAACATCGGAACAACACAACCTTTCGGTTGCCCAAATAAGTGAGCTCCAGAATTTCCTCCAGTTGACCATAATAGATTTCTCCATCAGGCCCGGGTGTTGAAACTCCACTACATTGAGTGGTATGAAGTTTATCGCGCTCATGCACCAAAAACTTCACACCATTTACTATGCAAGCGGGGTATGTAAATGCACGAGATGAAGGTCCACATGCCAAAGAGAATAACTCGGGACTACAGCTTGGGTCTTTTGCCACGCTCTTTTCACGGATCTACGAAAGAGATACAAACAAATTCAGATGAGCAAAAACTCTGGACTACAAGGTAATATATCTAATGTGTTTACCTTGTGATTGAACCAGGGAGGAAAACTTGTTTCCACGATATTTTTAGGAAATTCACTGCAAAAGTTCATGATATTAGAATAAGTCATCAAAAACAAATAACTTAGGAAAAAAAGGGTTCTTCAAAATATAAAAAAGAAGAAACATACTCTTTGTACGCCTGGATGTCTGCGTCGATTTCAGGACTGTTGTTAAGTACAAACCATACGACTGCCTGCATAACATCTGGCTCCATCCGAGAATCTACATATCTACCCACCGGTTTGCATACTGACTGGAACACCTGGAATTTATCTGGTTTTTCAGGTGCACCGTCGTCATTTCTGTCAGGACGATTAAATCTCGTCTCGATATTCTTAAGATAACGTGAGTAGAAAGTTAATGCTTCTTCTGCAACATAACCCACCGCTATAGAACCTTCAGGCCTGGCTTTATTCCAGACATAATTTTTCAGATTCTTCATGTATCTTTCAAATGGATACATCCACCTGTAGTAAACAGGGCCACCTAGAATAGCCTCTTCAGGTAATTGTATAACCAAATGGATCATTATGTCAAAAGAAGCAGGAGGAAATATTTGCTCTAAATTAATCATAACATCGAGCATTTGTTTTTTAGATTTCTCCATGTCCTGCTGCATCAAATTTCGAGCACAAATCTGCTTAAAGAATAAGCAGAGCTCGATTAATGGGGGTGAAATGTCTTTGGGTAAGTATTGCTGAACTCCATAAGGAAGTAACCGTTGCATCATAATATGACAGTCATGAGATTTTAGGCCCGTTATGTTGTTAACGTCAACGGTCACTTTTTTTCTTGAAGTTGGATCCAAATACATCGGGTAGTCTAACTCCTTTGATGAATTTACAAAACCATTTTCTGATTTCTGGTGTGAAAGAGTACTTTGGATGAGGCTTATCGAACTTCCCGTTTCCTTTATCAACGAGCCACAAATCTTTTCGAACTCCCAAAGTTTTCAAGTCTTGCCTTGCCTTTAGCGTGTCTTTGGATTTGTCGTTCATTAACAAGGTATTAATCACACTCTCAAACACGTTCTTTTCGATGTGCATGACATCGAGATTGTGCTTTAGTTGAAGAACGGGCCAATACTACAGTTCGTAGAAGATAGAACGCTTACTCCAATTCAATTCAATTTCTCGATTAGGTTTAGGGCTATTTTTAACGATACGTGGATGTTTCCCCGAGACACGTTTAAAGACTTTACTAATTTGAATCATGATTTCTTCATTGGTAAAGTTTCTAGGAGGATGCTTCTTTTCAGGTTTACCATGGAATTTGTGATGTTTCCTCCTCATTGGATGGTTTACGCGTAAGAATCTTCTATAACCAACATAATCAATTTTATTCTTCACAGGAAGCGATGAAGTGTCCTGATTACATGTTGGGCATGCATAGTAGCCTTGTCCACTCCACCTAGATAAACTATTTCGAGCTGGAAAGTCATTTATGGTCCATAAAACCGCCGCTTTCATGTTGAAATGACTACCCGTATCAGCGTCTAAAGTCCACACACCTTTCCATAAGTCTTGGAGTTCTTTGATCAACGGCTGCAAGAAAACATCAATGTCCTTTACAGGTGATTTAGGGCCGGGAATTAACATCATCAACATTAAAGAAGTCTCTTTGATGAGTGTGTAAATACTCATCATTTTATACCCATAAAAGACACAAAAATAACCAAAAACACCTGAATTATACTGCAGATATCCTTGGTTTGTGTTTTATGTGTTTCGGGTATTGAAGGATTGAAAACAGAACGAAAACGAGCATTTTTGGATCGACTCGAGAACAATTGTACAATTGATCAAGTGAAGACAAAAGTCAAAGTCAACCCCCAAAATACCAAAATGACACAAATGGTCCCTGGAAATAGTTTTGATTTTTGGCAGCTTTAGTCCTTGGATTTTCAGAATTGGCAAGAATAGTCCCTTAAAATTAAACCAAATCCAATTCTAATCCTAACCATTTCCAATCCTAAAACTAAACCCAGTTACCAACCCAGCCCAAAACACAAAGCCCACCTTTTTAATAAACCCAAGCCCAATCATTTAACCCGACCTTTCCCTGAGTTAACCAAACCGTTTGACTCAAAGTCAAACCTTCCCTCAATACCATTTACCGCCAAACCATACCACCATCTCCACCGCCCTTATCCCTGCAATACCACCCATCACCTCACCCCTCCACCCTTATCCCACTCCACCTAACAAGACAAGGGGCATTTATTGATTCTTCCCCATTTCAAGTTATCAGAGATAGTGGATTTTTTCCACAATCTCCATTTTGGCGCCAAAATCCATTTGGATGGCTGAGATCATAAAAAGAAAATTGGAAGGTTGGGATTTGCTCAGAGATTGAAGACAAAGGAAACCCTAATATTGTAGTATAAATAGAACCATAATGTAGCCTTAATTGGCAAGTAGTTAATTTCTTTTAATCGTATTGTAATTTTAATGCTTAAGTTGTATCAATTTTAATTATCAGTTATAATTCCAAGTTAATCTAAGTCTGTTTATCATTAATCTCTTTAAAATTTCCATTAGTGAATGTTGATTCCAAGTTTTTAAATTTTCATGTTGGACTGAGAAATCGAATTAGGTTAAATGTTATTAAAAATAGTCTCTTATCTATTTCTATAAGCTCATATAAGCTTAATATAGCTTAGTGTGAGCTTATTCTAGTTTAGCTCAGTCTCATTTCAAGATATCAAGAAAAGTCAAAAAAAGTCAAAGAAGCTCAAGATAAGCAGTTCTGGATGATAAGCTGCTCATGGAAGAGCTTATTTGGTTTTCTAGCTTGTTTTTGACAAGCTAGATGTGTTTCTAATCTAGTTCTATTGTTCTATAGGCCAAATCAGTTGTAAGCCATTCTCAAGTTTTTGCATTATTTCCTAGTTTACTGTTCCATAGCTTATCTTTGTGCTTATTGTCAATTTCCTTGCTTATCTGTGGTATTTGGAGTAATAGTAGCCTAGTTTGATAAGTAGTTTAAGCTTAAATCTCATTTTCCATTAAATAGCTAAAATCAGTCCATTATAGCCATATTTAGCATAGCTTATTATAATGCTTATTTCCATATTAAAAGTTGCTTATTAGAGTTAAACTAAGTTAGTGAATCAATCAATAGTCAAAACCATAGTTAAAATTGGTGTGTTCCTTTGAAAATCACCAAAATAGCCTTTATAAGGACTGTTTGGCTAAAAACCCAAAATGGGTCAAAATGGTTAAACACTGTTCATTTGCATATCCTTAAACTTTAACCTTGATCTACTCAGTATATATAAGCTTTTGTTAAGAGCTTATAGCCTGTTTTGAAGGATTTTGAAGTTTTGTACCAACTGTGTAAATCTTAGGACTTGGACTGCTCATTTAAGCTTCTCACAAGCTTGAGCTTATTTGGTCTTGATTTCTGGTAACTTAGGTCCTATTTTAGTGGTTAAAGTGGATATACAAGAGTTGGTTAAGTGTCTATTTGTATTGTGCCATTTTGTGCAAATCTGCACAACTAGAACCATAATTGCAGTCTGCACACTTTTTCTAGACTCAATTTAAGTGCTTATTTGTGTTAGTTTAAGCTTAAATTTTGGATTTCTCTGTTGTCTATTAGTTGATCTTTGCTTATTTCCATTTCCAGCCTATAACTTAGCTTAATTAAGCTTAAAAATAAGCTCAAAAGTCCCCTATTCTCACAAGCATACACTGATTGATCAATGTATACTTGCTTTGAATAAGCCACTTTCTCAGCTTATTCTTAAGCAACAAATAAGCTTCCCTTGGCCTGATTTTTGGTTTTATGTGATCCTCAGTAGGTGAATTTTAAGAATCATCAGCTTTTGTGGAGATTAGTAATCATTTAAGTGCTTTAAATTAAGCTCAAAATTGCCTATAAATCAAATAGTTGCCTTGTGCATCAGTTCAATTTTTGGCTTATTTGTGATTAATCAGTGCTCATTTCTGAGCTCTTGTGCTTATTCAGTGTTCATTCTAGCTTAATATTGGTTGCTTAGTTTGTTTCAAGTTTCCTTTAGCTTATTAAATAGCTTATCAGCTATTTTTGATCAAACCTTGGGCTTAATCCTTTTTAGCCTACTGATCAGCAAACTTGAGCTTATTTCTGAGCTTATTATAAGTTTTCATAAAAAGTGGTAGTAGTGAAAATTGCTTATCTCATTGTGCTTAATCAGTTTCAAAAAGAAAAATCAAAAAGATAAAATAAAAGCAAAAAGGTCAGGAGTGGGACTCGAACCCTGGTCTCTCAGATAAACATACACACACTCAACCACTCTGCCCTTGGGTCTTTTCCAGTTAACCCTTGCACCATTTAATATTTAAACCCTTTTTCCCTTTTAAGCTACTCGAGCTTATTAGCTTATTACCAGCTTATCCCATTAAGCTGGCCCCCTTTTTATATTTTTCCTAGGCCTGTTATAGCATAAAGTATTTTTAGAAAAATTTCCAGAATTTTTAGAATAGTTTTAATATTTTTTATGTGTTTTTCTTTTTAAAACTGTTTTAAATTCATAATAAAAAATATAAAAATCAGAAAAATATAAATCTTTTTTCTAAAATTTTCTTTTGTTATTTATAACTTAGGAAAAATAATTTGGTACTTGTAGGATTTATTTTTATAGATTTCACTTTTTAATCCCGTTTCTAGATTTCCTGTTACGCATTTTTTTTTATATAAATTGTGTTAATCTAAATTTTCTAGTGAGAATTTGTTTCTCATTATTTAATTAGATTAGAAAAAAAATCAAAATTTCATATCCCAATCATCAGTCACTCTAATTCCAAACCTCAAACGATTGCCCATTCACACCTCGTTGGGACACGACCCGGGTAATCACTTACCTGGTATCACACATATCACAAACGTGAGTTTTTACAAGGTAGCCTTTTTCCTAAAGGGTTAATTTGTCCTTATTCACGTGTATCCATCTGATATTATTTATATATACACTTTAGCACGGATCACTCTTTCATACACATCTACGGGGGTGTGTTGTATGCTGTGAATATGACCGGCCACATGCTGTAACTTTGACTCATGTTGCCAAACGGATTGAAACCGTTGGCAGCCAACCCTAATCGGATGTTTCTAGGGTCACAATAAAACTCGGGTTTCATTATGTCAAAATTTTTCCATGCTTTACCATCACACGGGTGATTCATCTTACCGTTTTCCTTAGACTGTCCAGTAGCATGCCAAGTCATCCACTTTGCGATGTGTTTTGTGTTGAACATACTTTGTAGTCTAGGTGTTAACAGAAAGTAACGCAACACCTTGTTGGCAACTTTTTTTTCCCTTTTTCTTTAGGTTTTTCCATCTACTCGCGTTGCAGATTGGACAATTATTCTGACTTTTGTTCTCATCTGATCCCTAAAATAAAAAACAATCATTTATACAAGCATTGATCGATTCGTATCCTAACCCGATATCTTTGTACGTCTTCTTGATTTCATAGTATGACGGTGGGAAGTTGAATCCATTCTTAGGGGGACATGCCTTTTGCAAAAGATCTAGAATCATATTAAACCCTTTATCAGGTATTTTACATAAGACCTTGATGTGTGAAAGCTCTGACGTAAAGTTCAGTGTAGTCATATCACAACTTGGACCCAACATTTGGGTGGACCTAGCAAGTAACTCTTTGTACTTGCTATTAATGTTAGGACCCGTTGTTTGAGCTGGTTGAGAACCTGTTGTTTGAGCTGGTTGAGAACATGTTGTTTGAGATGGTGGAGTTGGGTCATTATTTTTAGAAATGTCTTGGAAGAATGCATCCATGTTAATGTGTTCAGGTGAAGGTGGTTGTGGTGTGTTGTTTACTACGGGTGGAGGAAGCGGTTCACCGTGATATTTCCAAGTGGTATAACTTTTGTCAAACCCGTATTGTGATATGTGTGACTCAAGAGTTTTGAGAGTAACCAATTTATTCCAAGCGTTACCACAACGAACACATGGGCAAAGAATCTTTTTTCTGATGGGGTGTAACAATGGCTCACAACGCGCGACGAATGCAAAAAGGCCATCTAAAAACTCAGGGGAATTATGGTTGGATATAGTGGTCCAACTCTTATCAATTGTCATGAATGCGTTGCAAAAAAACAGTTTCAAATAAATGAACATATATATATATATATATATGCAAATAAACACATTCAAACATGAAAAGGCGTAATTATGAACTGTTTTTATTACCTAGTGCAACTATGGAAGGCAATCCTAACCCACTCGTTGAATGTCTCGTCTCATATATGAATGCGTATAATCGATTTACTAATTGAAAAAAATTTGGCAGCATTTCCCCTCAACTACCCAAATATGTGCATTAAAGACATATTCGTAGGAGTGAAAGGGAAATACTGTCGAATTTCTCTCAAATAGTAAAACAGTTATACGCATCCATATCATAAATGAGACCAAACATTCAAAAAGCAGTCCCAAACAGGGGACTTTCCGAAATTAATTTCTATTAAATTAATTTTTGATGAGTTTTTTATAGGATGATTAATTCTAGATGGGGGTTGTCCGAAATTACTCACTAAAATTCTAAAAAAAGTCACATAAGTCTAACAATCATAATATCATACTAACCAAACGGCGTATTCACAATATCATGGTAACCAAACGCATATTACAAACCAAACGGCATATTCACAATATCATGCTAACCAAACGCATATTACTAATCAACGGCATATTCACAATATCATACTAACCAAACGCATATTACTAACTAAACGACATATTCACAATATCATACTAACCAAACGCATTTTACTAAAAAAATGCAACCATCAAAGTAATTAAATTATATACCTAGTTCACGGCTAAAATAAAGGAAGAGGAGAAAAGAGAAAAAGACGAAAAGAGGTGGCTGCTGTCCCGACCCGGCTGTCCCGCGGCTGTGGTGCTACTGCTGTCCCAACTCTCCCGGCTGTCCCGCGACAAACACGTAAAAAAACAACCTAAATTAAACAACCAAACTTAAATTAACCAAATTAGTTAATAAAAACTTTTGACGACGACATTGTCGTCCCAAAACGCATTAACACAATAAAAAAAACACCTTTAAACTACCTATACGTGGGGCGGCTGTGGTGGTGGAGCTGCTGCCGATTATGGTTCACGGCGGTGGTGCCATCTAATTACCAACACAAACACAACAAAAAAGAAACCAAGATTATATTAACAAACCAAAATAAAATAAAGCAAATTTAGACACAAAAATAAAAAGAAAAAACATACCTTTTAAAACAAACAAAAATTTTAAAAAAAATGGCGGTAATTGAAGGTGGTTGTGGTGCTGTCGAATGTGGTGTTGAAGGTGGTTATGGTGGCCGATTAATCAAAGAAGAAGAAGAAGAAGCACAGTGGGTTTGAAGGGTTTTTTTTTTTTTTTTTTTTTTTTTTCGGTAAAGTGTATGAGAAAAAAAAGATAAGATCTAGATCTATCAATAATTGAGCATGTAGTCCCATATTGCCTCCTTGTACATTTTTTTTTTTTTTTTTTTGGGGGGGTGATTTAATTTTCCTGAAAATTTTTGGTGGTAAAATATGGGACGACATTGTCGTCCCATATTGTTTAAACGAATGAGCCGAGATCATATGGTTGTACACGAGATGTTAAACGAATGAGCCGAGTTGATATAGTTGTACACATGATGTTAAACGAATGAGCCAAGCAATTATGGAACTCGTGCTCAACAACAAAGTTCCAGCTTATCTAGTTCTAGTTTGAAAGATGTAATTCCTAACTATGGGCCAAGTGTTAACCACAATGTCTCACCAGGCGTAAAACAGTTTATTAACTCGCCTGTTTCGTTTAACGAATGAGTCGAGTTGTTTTGTTTACTTGTCGAGTTGTTTCATTTTATCTGTTTCGTTTGCTTGTCAAGTTGTTTCGTTTGAGTCTGTATGAAATGAGCCGAGATGTTTAACGAATGAACCGAGATGATATGGTTATACACGGGATGTTTAACGACTGAGCTGAGATGATATGGTTGTACATGAGATGTTAAATGAATGAGCCGAGATGATATGGTTGTACATGAGATGTTAAATGAATGATCCGAGATCATATGGTTGTACACAAGATGTTTAACGAATGGCCTACGTTATGTGGGAATTCAAAAACTGGAGCCATGGTTATAAGAAGTTTATAAGAGCTGTTTAACAAATGAATTGCTAATGACTATAGAGCTCTATACAATGCAAGTATTTATAGGAAAACAAGGCATGATATCCTTGAGCACTTTTAGAAGTCCACAGTACAATGCATGTGGAATGATGTATTAGCCCATTATTTATTATACATCCAAGCCACCTTTGTCGTATTATTTTTTCTATATCGAAGCTGTAAATACGTATCATATTGATTACGATTTAACATCAAAAACATTTTTGATAAATAGTAAAGCATTGATTTTGTAAATTTTTTAATTTATGTAATTTTTAAAATTAATTTTTACACTAACATATAATTTTAACGCAAATAATTTTCTAAAATTAATTTATATACAAGTATTTTTAAACAGATTATTGGATAAAAAAAGCAATTTTAAATGTTTAGTAAAAATGGGACGACAATGTCGTCCCATTCTGTTTTTAAAAAAGTTTTAATATTGATTTTAAAATAAAAACTGATTTAAAAAGTTTTTAAATAAAAAAAATCAAATACACGCAGAATGGGACGACATTGTCGTTCCATTTTGCTAGGCGGGACTGAATTTGTTGGCTGGACTTTTTTTTTTGGGAAATATCATTTAAAATGTCAAAAATCATATGTATTTGTCGTCCCATTTTGCTCAAATACCAACCTTACTTTGACTGCCTTTTTGGTTGAAAAAACTATGGGCCATGGCCAAAATTTGGGTCGACAAATTTTTGGCTGGTCCCAAATATAACGTTTTGGTGTAGTGTAAGTGATTTGACAAAAGTATCCTTGTGCTCTTCAACTTCATCTTCAAGCTTTATCATCTTGAGTGCCTAATTTATCCGGCGAGTTTTCCAGTTAATATTGTAACCATAGTCTCCCATCATAATTACATTATTGCCTAACATAGGAGGAGCTACTTGAAGAATAGAGAGGGTTGTGGGCCTCCTATAACTTCTTGTAGTAATGTACTTTCTATGTTTTTCATGTGTAAAAAAAACATAGTTTAGCCGTTTGCCCTCCTATTATACAAGGATTGCATCGATGACCCTTCCAAAGTATTTGGTGTAGCTCCGCCATTGTTGCCTAAGCATTAATTGAATCCCCAAATGAAGAATGTCATAATTACGTTTCAACCGCTAACAATCTTTTTATCATTGTTAAATCATGCAACTTCACAATTTCGTCCAAATGAACAACAATCCGGCCACCTCGAAATTCCGGCGAAGGAAAACCCTACCGGATTCGGCCACCTCGAAATTCCGTCCGGATTAACAATGTCATGCATATATATTCCCATTGATTCGTACCACAATACCAAGTAAAAGGAAAGAAATGACCATAAGATTCGAAATTCCGAACACAACTGATTTTTATACTAACTAAGAGCTTGTGTATTTATCGATATTTTCAACGGGATTTTCATACATGTCCAAACTATACTTTAGTTTAAAATTGTGGGAATTGGTATTTTGTCAAATGGGGAAGAACACAAGGGTATTTTTGTCAAATCAGTTGCAATACTACTCACATGGTTTAAAAATCGATAGTCAATTACCTGCAATAGCAGAATTTAAAGTAGATTATTCAATTTAAAAAATTTTAAAAAGTAAATTGTCAATTTTCATTCTTCTGCCCTTTATTAAACGGGAAGTGATTGGCACACTTCAAAAATTTATTGAGACACTTCACTGTGTAGTACGCAGTTATACTTTAATTATAATCTGCTTTATTTGCTTGTACAATAAGTATCCAAATAAACTTTTAAAGTGTGCCAATCACTTCCTTTTAGTAAAACCCCAAATTCTATACATAACACTATTTAAAATGGTGGTTTACGTTATAAGATTTGATCAAGTGTGCCTATTTTAAGAGAAATGATAAAACCACAAAAGAACTTTCACAAAACTATTACAAAATGAGGTGTCATTTTATGATTGGTTTAATTAGAGAGAAGAGAGAGTGTATAGAAAAATGCACCAATCACAAAATGACACCTCATTTTGTAAAAGTTTTTGTGAAAGTTCTTTTGTGGTTCAATCATTTCTCCTATTTTAATCTTGTAGGCTCCCATTCTAATCAACAAACTACACATAAATATGGTGAACTGATGGTGTTCATGGTGCTTGTAACACCCCAACCCGACAAGGGTAAAGATGTCACACAAATGGTTTCATATCAGATATAACAAAGCATACCTTCAAAAGTAATACAAAGATTCTCAAAGGTTACAAATGAAATACTGGAATTACAAGGTTACAAAAGCGAATACAATTTCTAACAATAGAATACTTTCTAATCATCTCTAGGCCGAAACTATCAAGTCTTCTAAGTCCAAAAGTCTCTTCACTCGTACCCATCTTCCAACTAAAACCTGCCGCACACGAAAAGGAAACGTGCGGCTGAGCTTAAAAAGCCCAGTGAACATATACATGATAAACGGAAACGAAAGTAAACGGAAATAACCAGAATGTAGCATAATGAATGAAATATAAATAAGATACAAAAGTAAAGTTTAAGGATAGTCATCCACCACGAGCCCATAACTCAAAGTCATAATCTCAAAGTCAACATCTCAAAATCATAGTCTCACAATCAGAGGGGATACCTCTCAGGCAACCAGATAATATGAGGGGTGTCCTCATGTATCATAATAGTGGAGTGATCAGCTCCCAGGGGTGTGAAAGGCATGTATTGCACACAGTACCAGTCACCTCAAAGTCATAACTCAAAGTCATAGTTAAATCCACTAAACATACAAATCTAGGATTGCAACCCATACGCCCCCAAACTCAAAGTCATCCCAAAATCATAGTAGCCATGGCAGAAAATCATAAAAGGGACGGTGTGAGAAATCACTCCCCCACACAGGAGTCATGCCAGTGGTGCATCACAGACATGGCCAGGTTACCTTCCTGGCTAGGTAACATAAAATGGCTCGGGTATCAAACTAAGAGTCAGGTCTCAAAGTCATCACAAAAGATCATATATCAAAAGGTGCATCTCAAAGTCATATCACAAGGTCCATAGAAAAAGGTTCATATCGAATAGTTCATAATAGAGTGGTTCACCAAGGTCTTCCAAAGTTCATATCATAGTTTTAAAAACAAAGGGAATCATAATTAAAGTTCAAAGTCTGTATCAAAGGGTCCATCTTCAAAGTCTTTATTCAACAGATTCATTTTAGAAAGCTTAATCAAGGTATTTAATTAAAATGGTCTTTAAATTGGTTTCATAAAGATAATCATTAAAATAGTCTTCGTAAAAGATAGTTCAAAACAAGTAGTTCAAAACCTTAGTTTAGTAAACCATTTCAAAATCTTAGTTTCTCACAAGGATAGTTCAGAACTTTAGAGCAACTTGGCAAAGGCATAGGTCGGATAAACGAAGCTCAGATCATAATCAAGAGGAATATCAAAGGTTCACTCAAAGGGAACATAGCAATGGCTTGGGAAATATTAACTGAATCATAACTCAAAATCAATGTATAGAATATAAGAACCCTTACTGAAAAAGGCAGAGTATCTGTACCTTATTCCAAAAGCAACACAACCAGAAACGAAATAAGATGAGAAGATCAGGTCCTCTCCTTCTTCACACCTAAAGGAGTAGAAGAGAGTTACAAATGGTTCTTAACTTCATGTTTTAGTTTGCTTTTCATTTTAGGTAGTTCAAGGTTCATAAGGTTATTATGGTAGTTTTATTCCTTTAAGGGTTTATTAAGTATTTAGGATAAGTTGAAGGACCAATTGTGTAATTATCATAAGGTTAGGATATAAAGTGTAATTATGGTAAGGTTACAGGTTCTCACAAGTTTAGTCCTTTAGTATAATCAAAATAACCATATAGACCCTCTAATGTTTGAATGTAAACACTTAACACTTTTAAAACAACAAAATGCACTTTTTCAGGTTTTAATCATGTTCTGGACCTGTTTATTTAATTATAGAATCATAGTAGAACTCCGAAATAAAATCTACAAAAATTCACAGAGCTTCCTCAATATTCCTAGTATTTATCATAATTTTTCCAGATTTTATTTATTAGGTTTGGCACGAATGAAAAATCCATTTTTACAACCTGTCCCAGAAACATGTCTGATGGAACACCCGATAAGTTATCACTTCATTACCCCTTCAGAAAAATTCACAAAAATCTACAAAAATTCCAGATACTAATATACATCCCAAAGTTTACCCAGTTCATAGGGCTATTTCTAATTCGACAGGTTTTGGAAACTAAAATTCAAAAACTAGGACGGATTTTCCAGAATTTTAAATACTACTGGACACATGATTTCCCAAAAATCAAAAAGTAGCCTTACAAGCCTCTAAAAATTACAAACTAAATTTCTCCAGGTAGCTATTTCATTGAACTACAATATAGACTCCAGAAATATGAAAATATACGTTCATATCATCAATCCATAGCCGGTTAAATTCGAGTAAAGTTTTACATCAGTAGCAGTTTTTATAATAACATGTAATTTCTAGGGTTTTCTTAATCCCATTCATTAACTCTTCATACCAAACGACTTTGGGTGAGTCCAAAACACATTTAGGTCATATCATATCAGTTTATTACCCATCCAAATCGGATTATTCACCACTCAAAACAGTAGGTCGATCACATGTTCTAGTTTTTAGGGTTTTCATTGTTTCTATGATTTTATGTGGCATGTTTTACTATATAATTCGAATGGAACATTAATAGGTAAACAAGGATTGGGAAAAAGGGATACAATACCCTCGTAGACCATGAAGAACACGAACACAAGGGATTAAAACACCACACACAAGCTTCTTCCTCCTCCCTTTTCTTTTTGGCCGATCGATCAAGAACAACAAAGGAAGATTAGGGTTTTTGGTTAAGAAATAATTCATAGGGGTTTGAGGCATGAAGAAACATGTTACCTTAAGATGTATAACACACAAATGGGACAAAAATTACCTTCTCTTGGCCTCCTATAAGGTGCGACAGCAGCAGCAAACAAAAAGGCAGCAGAAACTTTTCTATGGTTTCTTTTTGAGTGATTATGTGATGTTTCGGTGTACATAGGAAGGAACAAAAGGATTGGGCTGTTTTTATGGGATGTTTGGTCGTGCATATGGAGGGGGAAAAGGGCTTGGATTGGCCCAAGGCCCTAACAAACAATCCATGGTCTTGTTGAACCATTTACCAAGTTTTTGTTGCATAAAAACCTTTTATTATAACTCTTAACATACAATTTCATAAGTACTTATGATTTTCGGTTCAAGTAACATAGGTAAAGTGTTATGAATATTATTGGTAGCTCGTATAATTATCTTATGGTGCCTCATAATCATTTCATGTCGTATTTGTTTCGTTTTCATACGTTTTGTGATTTATTTATAAGTTATATGAGTTTTAATTAAACTTTTAAATTATGAGGGCATTTTAGTCTTTTAATACGTTTTAGATTTTCGGGTTTTACAACTCTTCCCCTCTAACAGAAAAAATTTCGTCCTCGAAATTTGCAAAGAACCAGAAATGAAAAGGTCGAAGACAAAACAGAGACACACTATGCTGAGTTTGAATTCAAATGATAACGTATCAATATACAGATGATAATCGAATTCTCTAGGAAGAGGTACAAACAATACGTAGGGTTTACATCGAATTGATTAGGCGAATTAGACGAGAATACATCGAATTGTAGCCACCATGAGGTGATGCAAATGTGTAACTCTTCAGCTTTTCAAATAGTCTCGGCTTCAAAAGAGTCTTCCAAAGGTGTTCTCATAAACAAACGGGTCTTGTTATTCTCAGAATCCAAAATCTCATATCTTAACTCATAGCAGATCAAAATGAACAGACTTAATGAATGCGGAACGTATATATAGCAGAACAGAGGCATATTCTCATATAATAACAGATCGAATCCATACGGACAGAAAGCATATCGTTAGATATCATCAAATGGCAGAAGGCCATATAATAGAATCTACGATCATCATCGGAAGTGAAGAGATCAGTAAAACGCGCGTCGAGCATCCAAACGTATCAAGTTGAATATCCAGAACAGCAGATCAAATGGATAGGTAGAATGAATCTAAAGTCTCACTAAATGCGGATGATCTCAATCAGATATCAGAAATTCTAAGGTTCTTAAGGCACTTCTCGAAATATCCTATGCCCACAACAAGTGCACGTTATATGATGTAAGTATTATCACGTTGATCAGGCGTCATAATACTAGCATCATATAAATATGCCCTCATGATGGTCATACTTTATCTCAAGTCGTGAACAACACAACTTATCTAAATCCACCTAGTCCACCTACAGTCTCAGGGTCACCAAAGTCAAGCATCATAACTAAGAATACGAAATTTACTCGAAGAGTAACGGAAATCCGAAAATGTCCATCAGAATTCAGGTACGTCATTAATAAGTGGTTACTTCCAAGACTTCAAAACTCATCGAAATCCATTCAGCCAAAAATAAGTGGTTACTTCATCATCCGTTTATTCGTAAATGTCAAAATTCCTTCCATAGCTCCTCAAAATTCTCATGTAAATCGTTATTCAACAAACGCAGAATGAACACAGAACGGAATTACTAACAGCGAACCAAATCATTCAAAGGACCTCATTAACAGGTAACAGAATTTAAGTAGGTTGAGGGGAAACGAATACGTCGTTGATAGCTTCATCCTCCACAGAATCATCTCGTCTAAACACCAGTGTCCGCTTCAAAATCCGTCCATTCATATACAAAATTTTAAAATTTCTTCCAAGTTGGAGTAGTTTGCCGCTTGTCCATCTTCTCTCATGGTGAAAAGGAAATACAAACTTGAGTCTGGTTCCTCAAGCCTTCGGCAACTCTTCTTGATATTGTGGCGTCGTAACGGTAGTCTCTGACCCGATCACTGTGCATCCCTCCATCCGCAAGCCTGCTTCATCTATCAATTCATCTTAGTACAACTAAAATGAATAGGGAAACAAGATTGCGTTTCTTCGACAGTTCTTCTAACACCGCTCCAGGTTTTTAAGGTAAACACCGCCGTCGTCGACTCCAGATTATGTGTTGAATGGTTCGTCTCCTACGGTCTGGTTGTCTTGATGCCCGAACTGTAATCTTTACGGTTTGCATAATATATGATTGAGTATTATCCCAGCTCCTCTCTTCTTCCTATATGCTTCATCCCTGGTAATGCTCGTCGCCACCGTCTTCTACTATTCTTCCTCCAAGTTTCTCACTTCGATAACTATCTCCGATCTCGGTTCCTCCTGTGGAAAACTCTGTCTTCACAAGATACAGGGTAGTGTCGTCTACAATGGTTTCTGAATGTTAATCAAATTCCTCTTCCAGAACAAGTGGTCGTCTCATCAATAATCTCTATGTTCTTCTTTCATTTTCTGAACATATCACAATGTCATACTATGACAATTTGTCCAAAACACACGGAGACATGATCATTTTAGCCAATACCATTGGCATCATTCAAACTCATAAGGCTATAACGAGTGAAAGGACTGTCTCTGAAATCATTTAGGGAAAACCTTCACATACACTTCATGCCGCCTTCCTTCTTCTTCAAAAAAAATAAAACTGAACTACTTCACAGAGGTTACCCTCGGTTAATTAAACCCCATCTTAGAAGTTCTTGTGGTTGCTGCTCCAGCTCTTCAAATCTAAAACGATGAAATCAGATACGAAGTTTTGAAAGAAAGACCGAATCAATTATTGATACTCGGAAACGGATAATGATTACTAACAGTGGTACGGTTAGGTTTACAATAGTCGATACATCGTCACATACTTCTTTCTTTCTCCTTCATAAACTAACAAGAGCATCCAAGAGAATCGCTGAAGTGAACAAGATCATATTACATCGAAAATACTGGAAAATCTTCGTACAACGGAATATTTCTAATGGCGGAACTTTCCAAGGGTGGATAGTAATGGTTCTCAGGAAAACTTGAAAATCGTATGAGTTCAGGGTTGGTGCTTTCATAGCGGCAAAAATTTTAACGGATTCAGGCGTAGAGACTTATCATAACGAAATAGGGTGAAGCAGGTTGTTAAGATCACATTTCAGATACGGTAGTCTATGGCAGCTTCACAAATAGCCGTCTCATCCATAACCAAAAGACCATGCAATAAGACATATCTAGGTCAAAAGATTCATAGAACGGATACAGTCATCAAATCAGACGGATAGTTCATATATCGGAGTCCAGTTCACGTTTCAATAAAAGTGTTGAGATGGATAAACGAACAGTTCAAAGTGTGGGAATTTGTTCAGCTTCTTAGCATAAGCAGTAAGTAAGGTGTGTAATATCAATAATACGAACATCATATAATTGTCAAAAGTGGGATGTACGGAATATCAGTCATCAGCATCATCATGCTCAGTTAACAAACCCATACAGAGATAGTATAACATCATATCCTTCCAAAGGAATTTGTTGGCAGAACAAGATTCGTCATTCAAAGGAAAGGAACATAACTTCCTATATCCATGGTTAATAATTACCAGAATCCTCATAGGAGTAGTAATGGATTCATGCAAAGTTAAGTAGTATCGGATGATACATTTACATTCAGCATAAGCAACGAATTCACAAAATGTGTCGAACACATTATGGTTGAATGACCTTCGACATGGTCAGAATGGTGTCAAACAACTTGTCAAACAAATCAGAGGTGGATGTCAAAATCTGAAAATGAAACTTAAATGGTGTGAGGTATCTAGGTAGGTTTTCCGAGATATTCCAAACTTACTTGGTTTCTAAGCTTAAGTTGCAAAACTTCTAACTCCTGAAAGGTTCTGATGAGGCTTAACTAAAGGCAGAGGCACAAATCAGAGTGATGCGGAAGCAATTAATACTCACATATATGTCTTAATCTACCCATTCCTCACTGGTCAAATTTAGGTTCCTATAGGGAGATCCTAAAGCAAATCTTACAGGTTATCTTATGAGCGCTTACAGGGAAACTTAGTGGTCCTAACTTACACAGGCCAAGGGTAAATGTATTACGAATCGCAGCCTGTCTCGCTCTGATACCATAATTGTAACACCCCAACCCGACAAGGGTAAAGATGTCACACAAATGGTTTCATATCAGATATAAAAAAGCATACCTTCAAAAGTAATACAAAGATTCTCAAAGGTTACAAATGAAATACTGGAATTACAAGGTTACAAAAGCGAATACAATTTCTAACAATAGAATACTTTCTAATCATCTCTAGGCCGAAACTATCAAGTCTTCTAAGTCCAAAAGTCTCTTCACTCGTACCCATCTTCCAACTAAAACCTGCCGCACACGAAAAGGAAACGTGCGGCTGAGCTTAAAAAGCCCAGTGAACAGATACATGATAAACGGAAACGAAAGTAAACGGAAATAACCAGAATGTAGCATAATGAATGAAATATAAATAAGATACAAGAGTAAAGTTTAAGGATAGTCATCCACCACGAGCCCATAACTCAAAGTCATAATCTCAAAGTCAACATCTCAAAATCATAGTCTCACAATCAGAGGGGATACCTCTCAGGCAACCAGATAATATGAGGGGTGTCCTCATGTATCATAATAGTGGAGTGATCAGCTCCCAGGGGTGTGAAAGGCATGTATTGCACACAGTACCAGTCACCTCAAAGTCATAACTCAAAGTCATAGTTAAATACACTAAACATACAAATCTAGGATTGCAACCCATACGCCCCCAAACTCAAAGTCATCCCAAAATCATAGTAGCCATGGCAGAAAATCATAAAAGGGACGGTGTGAGAAATCACTCCCCCACACGGGAGTCATGCCAGTGGTGCATCACAGACATGGCCAGGTTACCTTCCTGGCTAGGTAACATAAAATGGCTCGGGTATCAAACTAAGAGTCAGGTCTCAAAGTCATCACAAAAGATCATATATCAAAAGGTGCATCTCAAAGTCATATCACAAGGTCCATAGAAAAAGGTTCATATCGAATAGTTCATAATAGAGTGGTTCACCAAGGTCTTCCAAAGTTCATATCATAGTTTTAAAAACAAAGGGAATCATAATTAAAGTTCAAAGTCTGTATCAAAGGGTCCATCTTCAAAGTCTTTATTCAACAGATTCATTTTAGAAAGCTTAATCAAGGTATTTAATTAAAATGGTCTTTAAATTGGTTTCATAAAGATAATCATTAAAATAGTCTTCGTAAAAGATAGTTCAAAACAAGTAGTTCAAAACCTTAGTTTAGTAAACCATTTCAAAATCTTAGTTTCTCACAAGGATAGTTCAGAACTTTAGAGCAACTTGGCAAAGGCATAGGTCGGATAAACGAAGCTCAGATCATAATCAAGAGGAATATCAAAGGTTCACTCAAAGGGAACATAGCAATGGCTTGGGAAATCTTAACTGAATCATAACTCAAAATCAATGTATAGAATATAAGAACCCTTACTGAAAAAGGCAGAGTATCTGTACCTTATTCCAAAAGCAACACAACCAGAAACGAAATAAGATGAGAAGATCAGGTCCTCTCCTTCTTCACACCTAAAGGAGTAGAAGAGAGTTACAAATGGTTCGTAACTTCATGTTTTAGTTTGCTTTTCATTTTAGGTAGTTCAAGGTTCATAAGGTTATTATGGTAGTTTTATTCCTTTAAGGGTTTATTAAGTATTTAGGATAAGTTGAAGGACCAATTGTGTAATTATCATAAGGTTAGGATATAAAGTGTAATTATGGTAAGGTTACAGGTTCTCACAAGTTTAGTCCTTTAGTATAATCAAAATAACCATATAGACCCTCTAATGTTTGAATGTAAACACTTAACACTTTTAAAACAACAAAATGCACTTTTTCAGGTTTTAATCACGTTCTGGACCTGTTTTATTTAATTATAGAATCATAGTAGAACTCCGAAATAAAATCTAAAAAAATTCACAGAGCTTCCTCAATATTCCTAGTATTTATTATAATTTTTACAGATTTTATTTTTTAGGTTTGGCACGAATGAAAAATCCATTTTTACAACCTGTCCCAGAAACATGTCTGATGGAACACCCGATAAGTTATCACTTCATTACCCCTTCAGAAAAATTCAAAAAAATCTACAAAAATTCCAGATACTAATATACATCCCAAAGTTTACCCAGTTCATAGGGCTATTTCTAATTCGACAGGTTTTGGAAACTAAAATTCAAAAACTAGGACAGATTTTCCAGAATTTTAAATACGACTGGACACATGATTTCCCAAAAATCAAAAAGTAGCCTTACAAGCCTCTAAAAATTACAAACTAAATTTCTCCAGGTAGCTATTTCATTGAACTACAATATAGACTCCAGAAACATGAAAATATACGTTCATATCATCAATCCATAGCCGGTTAAAGTTGAGTAAAGTTTTACATCAGTAGCAGTTTTTATAATAACATGTAATTTCTAGGGTTTTCTTAATCCCATTCATTAACTCTTCATACCAAACGACTTTGGGTGAGTCCAAAACACATTTAGGTCATATCATATCAGTTATATTACCCATCCAAATCGGATTATTCACCACTCAAAACAGTAGGTCGATCACATGTTCTAGTTTTTAGGGTTTTCATTGTTTCTATGATTTTATGTGGCATGTTTTACTATATAATTCGAATGGAACATTAATAGGTAAACAAGGATTGGGAAAAAGGGATACAATACCCTCGTAGACCATGAAGAACACGAACACAAGGGATTAAAACACCACACACAAGCTTCTTCCTCCTCCCTTTTCTTTTTGGCCGATCGATCAAGAACAACAAAGGAAGATTAGGGTTTTTGGTTAAGAAATAATTCATAGGGGTTTGAGGCATGAAGAAACATGTTACCTTAAGATGTATAACACACAAATGGGACAAAAATTACCTTCTCTTGGCCTCCTATAAGGTGCGACAGCAGCAGCAAACAAAAAGGCAGCAGAAACTTTTCTATGGTTTCTTTTTGAGTGATTATGTGATGTTTCGGTGTACATAGGAAGGAACAAAAGGATTGGGCTGTTTTTATGGGATGTTTGGTCGTGCATATGGAGGGGGAAAAGGGCTTGGATTGGCCCAAGGCCCTAACAAACAATCCATGGTCTTGTTGAACCATTTACCAAGTTTTTGTTGCATAAAAACCTTTTATTATAACTCTTAACATACAATTTCATAAGTACTTATGATTTTCGGTTCAAGTAACATAGGTAAAGTGTTATGAATATTATTGGTAGCTCGTATAATTATCTTATGGTGCCTCATAATCATTTCATGTCGTATTTGTTTCGTTTTCATACGTTTTGTGATTTATTTATAAGTTATATGAGTTTTAATTAAACTTTTAAATTATGAGGGCATTTTAGTCTTTTAATACGTTTTAGATTTTCGGGTTTTACAACTCTTCCCCTCTAACAGAAAAAATTTCGTCCTCGAAATTTGCAAAGAACCAGAAATGAAAAGGTCGAAGACAAAACAGAGACACACTATGCTGAGTTTGAATTCAAATGATAACGTATCAATATACAGATGATAATCGAATTCTCTAGGAAGAGGTACAAACAATACGTAGGGTTTACATCGAATTGATTAGGCGAATTAGACGAGAATACATCGAATTGTAGCCACCATGAGGTGATGCAAATGTGTAACTCTTCAGCTTTTCAAATAGTCTCGGCTTCAAAAGAGTCTTCCAAAGGTGTTCTCATAAACAAACGGGTCTTGTTATTCTCAGAATCCAAAATCTCATATCTTAACTCATAGCAGATCAAAATGAACAGACTTAATGAATGCGGAACGTATATATAGCAGAACAGAGGCATATTCTCATATAATAACAGATCGAATCCATACGGACAGAAAGCATATCGTTAGATATCATCAAATGGCAGAAGGCCATATAATAGAATCTACGATCATCATCGGAAGTGAAGAGATCAGTAAAACGCGCGTCGAGCATCCAAACGTATCAAGTTGAATATCCAGAACAGCAGATCAAATGGATAGGTAGAATGAATCTAAAGTCTCACTAAATGCGGATGATCTCAATCAGATATCAGAAATTCTAAGGTTCTTAAGGCACTTCTCGAAATATCCTATGCCCACAACAAGTGCACGTTATATGATGTAAGTATTATCACGTTGATCAGGCGTCATAATACTAGCATCATATAAATATGCCCTCATGATGGTCATACTTTATCTCAAGTCGTGAACAACACAACTTATCTAAATCCACCTAGTCCACCTACAGTCTCAGGGTCACCAAAGTCAAGCATCATAACTAAGAATACGAAATTTACTCGAAGAGTAACGGAAATCCGAAAATGTCCATCAGAATTCAGGTACGTCATTAATAAGTGGTTACTTCCAAGACTTCAAAACTCATCGAAATCCATTCAGCCAAAAATAAGTGGTTACTTCATCATCCGTTTATTCGTAAATGTCAAAATTCCTTCCATAGCTCCTCAAAATTCTCATGTAAATCGTTATTCAACAAACGCAGAATGAACACAGAACGGAATTACTAACAGCGAACCAAATCATTCAAAGGACCTCATTAACAGGTAACGGAATTTAAGTAGGTTGAGGGGAAACGAATACGTCGTTGATAGCTTCATCCTCCACAGAATCATCTCGTCTAAACACCAGTGTCCGCTTCAAAATCCGTCCATTCATATACAAAATTTTAAAATTTCTTCCAAGTTGGAGTAGTTTGCCGCTTGTCCATCTTCTCTCATGGTGAAAAGGAAATACAAACTTGAGTCTGGTTCCTCAAGCCTTCGGCAACTCTTCTTGATATTGTGGCGTCGTAACGGTAGTCTCTGACCCGATCACTGTGCATCCCTCCATCCGCAAGCCTGCTTCATCTATCAATTCATCTTAGTACAACTAAAATGAATAGGGAAACAAGATTGCGTTTCTTCGACAGTTCTTCTAACACCGCTCCAGGTTTTTAAGGTAAACACCGCCGTCGTCGACTCCAGATTATGTGTTGAATGGTTCGTCTCCTACGGTCTGGTTGTCTTGATGCCCGAACTGTAATCTTTACGGTTTGCATAATATATGATTGAGTATTATCCCAGCTCCTCTCTTCTTCCTATATGCTTCATCCCTGGTAATGCTCGTCGCCACCGTCTTCTACTATTCTTCCTCCAAGTTTCTCACTTCGATAACTATCTCCGATCTCGGTTCCTCCTGTGGAAAACTCTGTCTTCACAAGATACAGGGTAGTGTCGTCTACAATGGTTTCTGAATGTTAATCAAATTCCTCTTCCAGAACAAGTGGTCGTCTCATCAATAATCTCTATGTTCTTCTTTCATTTTCTGAACATATCACAATGTCATACTATGACAATTTGTCCAAAACACACGGAGACATGATCATTTTAGCCAATACCATTGGCATCATTCAAACTCATAAGGCTATAACGAGTGAAAGGACTGTCTCTGAAATCATTTAGGGAAAACCTTCACATACACTTCATGCCGCCTTCCTTCTTCTTCAAAAAAAATAAAACTGAACTACTTCACAGAGGTTACTCTCGGTTAATTAAACCCCATCTTAGAAGTTCTTGTGGTTGCTGCTCCAGCTCTTCAAATCTAAAACGATGAAATCAGATACGAAGTTTTGAAAGAAAGACCGAATCAATTATTGATACTCGGAAACGGATAATGATTACTAACAGTGGTACGGTTAGGTTTACAATAGTCGATACATCGTCACATACTTCTTTCTTTCTCCTTCATAAACTAACAAGAGCATCCAAGAGAATCGCTGAAGTGAACAAGATCATATTACATCGAAAATACTGGAAAATCTTCGTACAACGGAATATTTCTAATGGCGGAACTTTCCAAGGGTGGATAGTAATGGTTCTCAGGAAAACTTGAAAATCGTATGAGTTCAGGGTTGGTGCTTTCATAGCGGCAAAAATTTTAACGGATTCAGGCGTAGAGACTTATCATAACGAAATACGGTGAAGCAGGTTGTTAAGATCACATTTCAGATACGGTAGTCTATGGCAGCTTCACAAATAGCCGTCTCATCCATAACCAAAAGACCATGCAATAAGACATATCTAGGTCAAAAGATTCATAGAACGGATACAGTCATCAAATCAGACGGATAGTTCATATATCGGAGTCCAGTTCACGTTTCAATAAAAGTGTTGAGATGGATAAACGAACAGTTCAAAGTGTGGGAATTTGTTCAGCTTCTTAGCATAAGCAGTAAGTAAGGTGTGTAATATCAATAATACGAACATCATATAATTGTCAAAAGTGGGATGTACGGAATATCAGTCATCAGCATCATCATGCTCAGTTAACAAACCCATACAGAGATAGTATAACATCATATCCTTCCAAAGGAATTTGTTGGCAGAACAAGATTCGTCATTCAAAGGAAAGGAACATAACTTCCTATATCCATGGTTAATAATTACCAGAATCCTCATAGGAGTAGTAATGGATTCATGCAAAGTTAAGTAGTATCGGATGATACATTTACATTCAGCATAAGCAACGAATTCACAAAATGTGTCGAACACATTATGGTTGAATGACCTTCGACATGGTCAGAATGGTGTCAAACAACTTGTCAAACAAATCAGAGGTGGATGTCAAAATCTGAAAATGAAACTTAAATGGTGTGAGGTATCCAGGTAGGTTTTCCGAGATATTCCAAACTTACTTGGTTTCTAAGCTTAAGTTGCAAAACTTCTAACTCCTGAAAGGTTCTGATGAGGCTTAACTAAAGGCAGAGGCACAAATCAGAGTGATGCGGAAGCAATTAATACTCACATATATGTCTTAATCTACCCATTCCTCACTGGTCAAATTTAGGTTCCTATAGGGAGATCCTAAAGCAAATCTTACAGGTTATCTTATGAGCGCTTACAGGGAAACTTAGTGGTCCTAACTTACACAGGCCAAGGGTAAATGTATTACGAATCGCAGCCTGTCTCGCTCTGATACCATAATTGTAACACCCCAACCCGACAAGGGTAAAGATGTCACACAAATGGTTTCATATCAGATATAAAAAAGCATACCTTCAAAAGTAATACAAAGATTCTCAAAGGTTACAAATGAAATACTGGAATTACAAGGTTACAAAAGCGAATACAATTTCTAACAATAGAATACTTTCTAATCATCTCTAGGCCGAAACTATCAAGTCTTCTAAGTCCAAAAGTCTCTTCACTCGTACCCATCTTCCAACTAAAACCTGCCGCACACGAAAAGGAAACGTGCGGCTGAGCTTAAAAAGCCCAGTGAACAGATACATGATAAACGGAAACGAAAGTAAACGGAAATAACCAGAATGTAGCGTAATGAATGAAATATAAATAAGATACAAGAGTAAAGTTTAAGGATAGTCATCCACCACGAGCCCATAACTCAAAGTCATAATCTCAAAGTCAACATCTCAAAATCATAGTCTCACAATCAGAGGGGATACCTCTCAGGCAACCAGATAATATGAGGGGTGTCCTCATGTATCATAATAGTGGAGTGATCAGCTCCCAGGGGTGTGAAAGGCATGTATTGCACACAGTACCAGTCACCTCAAAGTCATAACTCAAAGTCATAGTTAAATACACTAAACATACAAATCTAGGATTGCAACCCATACGCCCCCAAACTCAAAGTCATCCCAAAATCATAGTAGCCATGGCAGAAAATCATAAAAGGGACGGTGTGAGAAATCACTCCCCCACACGGGAGTCATGCCAGTGGTGCATCACAGACATGGCCAGGTTACCTTCCTGGCTAGGTAACATAAAATGGCTCGGGTATCAAACTAAGAGTCAGGTCTCAAAGTCATCACAAAAGATCATATATCAAAAGGTGCATCTCAAAGTCATATCACAAGGTCCATAGAAAAAGGTTCATATCGAATAGTTCATAATAGAGTGGTTCACCAAGGTCTTCCAAAGTTCATATCATAGTTTTAAAAACAAAGGGAATCATAATTAAAGTTCAAAGTCTGTATCAAAGGGTCCATCTTCAAAGTCTTTATTCAACAGATTCATTTTAGAAAGCTTAATCAAGGTATTTAATTAAAATGGTCTTTAAATTGGTTTCATAAAGATAATCATTAAAATAGTCTTCGTAAAAGATAGTTCAAAACAAGTAGTTCAAAACCTTAGTTTAGTAAACCATTTCAAAATCTTAGTTTCTCACAAGGATAGTTCAGAACTTTAGAGCAACTTGGCAAAGGCATAGGTCGGATAAACGAAGCTCAGATCATAATCAAGAGGAATATCAAAGGTTCACTCAAAGGGAACATAGCAATGGCTTGGGAAATCTTAACTGAATCATAACTCAAAATCAATGTATAGAATATAAGAACCCTTACTGAAAAAGGCAGAGTATCTGTACCTTATTCCAAAAGCAACACAACCAGAAACGAAATAAGATGAGAAGATCAGGTCCTCTCCTTCTTCACACCTAAAGGAGTAGAAGAGAGTTACAAATGGTTCTTAACTTCATGTTTTAGTTTGCTTTTCATTTTAGGTAGTTCAAGGTTCATAAGGTTATTATGGTAGTTTTATTCCTTTAAGGGTTTATTAAGTATTTAGGATAAGTTGAAGGACCAATTGTGTAATTATCATAAGGTTAGGATATAAAGTGTAATTATGGTAAGGTTACAGGTTCTCACAAGTTTAGTCCTTTAGTATAATCAAAATAACCATATAGACCCTCTAATGTTTGAATGTAAACACTTAACACTTTTAAAACAACAAAATGCACTTTTTCAGGTTTTAATCATGTTCTGGACCTGTTTTATTTAATTATAGAATCATAGTAGAACTCCGAAATAAAATCTACAAAAATTCACAGAGCTTCCTCAATATTCCTAGTATTTATCATAATTTTCCAGATTTTATTTATTAGGTTTGGCACGAATGAAAAATCCATTTTTAAAACCTGTCCCAGAAACATGTCTGATGGAACACCCGATAAGTTATCACTTCATTACCCCTTCAGAAAAATTCACAAAAATCTACAAAAATTCCAGATACTAATATACATCCCAAAGTTTACCCAGTTCAAAGGGCTATTTCTAATTCGACAGGTTTTGGAAACTAAAATTCAAAAACTAGGATGGATTTTCCAGACTTTTAAATACGACTGGACACATGATTTCCCAAAAATCAAAAAGTAGCCTTACAAGCCTCTAAAAATTACAAACTAAATTTCTCCAGGTAGATATTTCATTGAACTACAATATAGACTCCAGAAACATGAAAATATACGTTCATATCATCAATCCACAGCCGGTTAAAGTCGAGTAAAGTTTTACATCAGTAGCAGTTTTTATAATAACACGTAATTTCTAGGGTTTTCTTAATCCCATTCATTAACTCTTCATACCAAACGACTTTGGGTGTGTCCAAAAAACATTTAGGTCATATCATATCAGTTTATTACCCATCCAAATCGAATTATTCACCACTCAAAACAGTAGGTCGATCACATGTTCTAGTTTTTAGGGTTTTCATTGTTTCTATGATTTTATGTGGCATGTTTTACTATATAATTCGAATGGAACATTAATAGGTAAACAAGGATCGGGAAAAAGGGATACAATACCCTCGTAGACCATGAAGAACACGAACACAAGGGATTAAAACACCACACACAAGCTTCTTCCTCCTCCCTTTTCTTTTTGGCCTATCGATCAAGAACAACAAAGGAAGATTAGGGTTTTTGGTTAAGAAATAATTCATAGGGGTTTGAGGCATGAAGAAACATGTTACCTTAAGATGTATAACACACAAATGGGACAAAAATTACCTTCTCTTGGCCTCCTATAAGGTGCGACAGCAGCAGCAAACAAAAAGGCAGCAGAAACTTTTCTAGGGTTTCTTTTTGAGTGATTATGTGATGTTTCGGTGTACATAGGAAGGAACAAAAGGATTGGGCTGTTTTTATGGGATGTTTGGTCGTGCATATGGAGGGGGAAAAGGGCTTGGATCGGCCCAAGGCCCTAACAAACAATCCATGGTCTTGTTGAACCATTTACCAAGTTTTTGTTGCATGAAAACCTTTTATTATAACTCCTAACATACAATTTCGTAAGTACTTATGATTTTCGGTTCAAGTAACATAGGTAAAGTGTTATGAATATTATTGGTAGCTCGTATAATTATCTTATGGTGCCTCATAATCATTTCATGTCGTATTTGTTTCGTTTTCATACGTTTTGTGATTTATTTATAAGTTATATGAGTTTTAATTAAACTTTTAAATTATGAGGGCATTTTAGTCTTTTAATACGTTTTAGATTTTCGGGTTTTACAGTGCTGGTGGTGGTGATGTAAGTGGCGGTGATGGATGTAGAGAGAGAGAGAGACGATGTAAAACCCTAAATTTTGAATCGTCATTTTTGCACCATTTTAAACTTTATCCTAAGTATGAAATATTAATTTAATGTCATTGAAAACTATAACTTATAATTAATATACACATTATAAACCTAAAAATAAATAAATTAAATCCTAAAGTAACCTAAACTAATTCCTATCCTAAGTCCTAATCATGATAACCGAATTTCCAGCCCCCCCATTCCCTTATGTCGTTTGTTTTACCACAAGATAAGTACCACATAATTTCATTCCTATAATAGAAGATTTGCATGCCCTATTCTTTCCTTAATACATTACACGACATTCCCTCTTTTCTTTCTATCCCCAAACGTGTTCTTCTTGAAACCGTATAACATATATCTGCTCTTCTCTTCCCTCTCAAACCGAATCAAACACAAGCCACAGACAAGTTCCAAATCGTTTTGTTTTCTCTCCAAGGATTAAGAGATCGAAGGCAGCAGCTTGTGGTGATTTTTAGTGATCGTTGGTTAGGGTTTGTAGGTTTGTGTCAAATTGAAGATTGAGTAGCAGCCTTGGTTTCATTGTTGTTGTCGTGTTTTGGTTCTTTCCCCATTCGATCTCCCTCTAATTCAGCCATAAAGGTATCCATCATTAATCATCCTTGTCATTAACTTGTTTAGCATAAAACGTAATATGTATTTGAAACCTAAATCATGTGTCTCGTTAAGTATAACATGTTATCATTCGAATGTATATTTTTAAAGATTAACGCCACGCTAAATCAATAAGATTCTAGTTATCGTATGTGTTGAGTATTTCTCAAAACACATTAATTATGATATAAAACCTGGAAACCCTAGGCAATTAATTGGGGTGATTAGGGCTTGAAAGGGGATTAGGGATTTGTTTTGATTTAATGTGTACAAGCTGTCCAGAAATTTGGGTCGGGTTGTGAGGAATCTAAAATAATGATCCGAACTTGTCTTTGTGAATTTCTTGAGTCAAAAACTAAGTTTATTGAGTCAACTTTCTGTATGTCAAGTTTTATAGCCATTGGAGGTCGAGAAGATGGTCTTTTGATTTTTACAAGGTTGAGTATCAAAACTGTATTCTGGATGCCTGAAAATCAGTTAGTGTTTTTGATTTTTTGTTTTAAAACCATAGGGAATTAAGAGGTCTCATTTGACATGGATAATATATAAGATGTATATGGCTTACTGGAATTTTGGTGGATTTTTCTGATCTGTCAAAATGGGTTCGTTAAGGGAAAACTTTCTGGGTGTCTGTGCAGTTATTTTTTTGGGTAGGTCTGGAAAGATGAATTTTAAAGGGTACTTACACTTATTAATAAAATTTGAAAAATTTTTAGTGATTACTTTAGTCATGTGGGAACCTCAGGAAAAATTAGGAGAGTATCTGGAGCTCATTTGATATGTCTTAAAATTCATGAGAAACTAACCCAGATTTGTAAAATAAACCTAAAATGAGTTATGAGTATAACTATAAGTATAAATCATTAAAACCATTTTTAACTTATGAAATAAACAGATAAGTATAAAATGATCCCTAATTCGTGTAGATCATTTGAAGAGGAGCGACATTTCTTGGTTGTGTTCATTCAGTCGTTTGCTTTCCTTTCATTCACGTTAAGCTACAAATATTCCACCCTTTTTCAGTAAGGGTATCTCATGACTTTTGATTCCTTGATATTTGCTATTTTGATTTATGATTCATTTGATATTCATTTAGTTATTCTGTCTGATATGGTTTGATTCATTCGTTCTCTCATGTGACTTCAATATTCGCATTAGAATCCTATGAGATTTTGTAACCCATCTAATGTTATGACTTCTTGTGAAAACCTTTCTTAAATATATATCTTGATGATGTTTTGAGAAATACTATTTTTAAAATGATATCTAGGAATATGAGGTACTACCACTTTTTATATGAAGGTTTAATGACTCTTATGAAAATGTCTTTTAAAAGAATACTTTCATGAAAACAACATTTAAATGATTTTCATAATTACATAATCTGGTTGTACTCTATCCTTAAGGATTTCTCATGACCCATTGTTTCCTGATATTTTTTATCCTTTGATCCATATTTTTTTAGTTATTCGTTTGATTACTCGTTTCATGCTATATTCTATTCGTATAGCTATTATCTGAGTTGGATAATTTATAATTATCCCTTATCATTAGATTGCATGTACTATGCCTATTATGTTGCCCATATTTGTAGCCAATCATGGGAAGTCCATGGCCTTGCCATTGATGCACCAATGGTATTGACACTATCCGTGGAGGTGGGTTTTTGTCCACAGCGTTCCCATTTTTTTATGTAGTTGTATATATGGCGCACTTGGCTCGTGTTTATTATATGTATGTTTAGTCTAGAACTGGCATATGTATCTCTGTTTTGAAGGGAGCGTATGGATGCATCCTAGGTACTTAGTTCTGTTTTGATATATGCTTGCGAATGGACTTGAGTGTGTGCAATACACCCCATTTCACTTTTTGGTACATCGAGCTAGCTACTCCATGTACAATTTGTTATATGATTTGTTGGGCATTTCCTCTGATATTGATATCCACTTTATGTTCATTATTATGCTTTGATCCTTTTCATATGTTCCATATTCTGTTTGACATTTTGTTTAGCAGGTTCTCTTGGATTCATTCGCTTATTCATTTCGTATACGCTTATTACCTTTCATTTGTTTATATTTGTTCACTGAGCGTTAGCTCAGCCACATTTTCTTTTCTCTGCGGCAGGTTATAAGCGGGATGCTGGGCATGAGTGTTGAGAGTAGAAGATAGAGGACCTACCCTTGATTAGATTCCATTATTGGAGTTATGATTGTAGACATTATGCTTTGGATATGTATTGTCTTTAGATTATTGTTTGGATTATATTTCGTAAGTCCTTGTAATTCTTGACTTAGTATATAATAAGAAGTCTTCCGCTTGCGTTTATATGTTCTGATTGACACCATAATTTTACACTTAGAACCTTCTCGGGTTGGGGCGTTATAGATGGAGAGAGTCTTTGTATTATCGCACACTAGAAACACACACAAGCACACAAACAAGTGAGACTTGTTTGCTTACAAATACCCTCCAACGCCTATGGGCTTGGGTTGTGCTTAATTCTCTTGGGCTTTGACTATATAAGACTTAACCTATTTAGACTAAGCTATTAGCCTATTAGATTACTTCCTATAGCCCGTTACTAGATTCTTACAAATTTCATATAATCATTACATAGTTCCTAAATATAGAATGACCATCACTTCTGTTACTTTCTACTAAAAGTAATGCTAACAATCTCCCCCTAAGGGATGTCATTTTGAAGTCATTCCTTAGTTGTCTTGGATGAGTTGTTGTGAATTGGTCTTCTTTACTCTTGCTCTTTGAACTTTTAACGTTGTGTAAGATGAGTCTTTATTTTTCGTTCTTTTCCATGCATAGTGATCTTGTGATGTAGAATTATTGTCTTTTCTTGTCTTTTCTTGCCTTGATCGATAATCTTCATATTCGACTTTGACTTTTTCTTTTCAACATACTCATACGCCTTGTATAGTTTTGATCGTCATCCTTGAGCTTTCATCATTTGCTTGAATATGTTCTTGACTTTGTTTGATTAGATCTTCGACTTTGATGATTCATTGTCTTTATCTTGATTTCTTTGTCTTGAACTTTCCTAATTTCTTGGATATGTGTAACAATTGGTATTTTCTGGGTCGTTATTTAACCACTTTCTTTCACTTATTATTTAATTTCGCGGATATTGACTTTTAAGAGTTACTTGTAAGGTTAGCTCGCGTACATTGTTAAATGAACAATTAACTGGAACTGACCCTAGACTGTGCTCAGTCTACATGTTTTAGGCATTTTTATTTCACTTTATACATATTTCAAAAGTCATATTATTATTTTTCCATTATTAGGTTAACTTTGCACTTTTTATGTTTTACGCGATTTCGGCTCGCGGTTTAAGCTTTAATGACATTATAACACTCCGAAAGGCTCGGGAAATATATGAAACATCAAATTAGGTCATTTTAAGTCCAATGAGATATTTTTTATGAAAATATTATTTATTTGACTTTTATTCTCAAAAACTATGCATAAAATGCACCCGATATGGCTCCGTTAGCCTTTAAACCCATTCCGTAGCTAACCATACTTGTGCAAAACATATACTAAATATATTTTTCAAAATAAAATACACCAAACCTACCCCATATAACCCCAAAACCAGCCATAGTAACACACACACACTCCATTTGTTTAGATTTCCAAGAAAATTAAATCATATTCTCTCTTTACATGCAAATCTCACCTAAACTTGAAAACCACCCACTTTTCCTTTCCCCTCTTGTGATGAACGAACCATAAACAACCCCAACACCATCATCATCATCAAGTTATTTGCAAGCTTCAAATCTAGTGCATCTCTTCTAGTTTCAAGTCCTAGTAAGTTTTCCATAATCATTTTCACTTCATTTTGTTCCATCTTATGATTTCTAGAGGTTTATATATATCTAAGCAAAACCACTCTTGCATGTATGTTTTGTGACATCTTGATTCAAGTTTTTATAGGAATATTGGATTTAGATAGGTAGTTAGGCTTGATTTGGTTAGTAGATGCAAGAGTTGGTTTGATTTAAATGGGTTTTGTTTTATTGTTAATGATTTCTTCATATTGTTTTGTTATAAAAATTGATTTTAGATCTACAAATAATCTTTTAACTCCTGGAATTATAGATTTATTGAGTGAATAAAAGGGTACGGATAATTGATCTTGGACATGCATGGGTATTAGACACAATAATTATACATAAAGTAGCAATTTTGATTGGTCCATAACCTGTCCTAGATTTTATGCAAAAAAATCGATTCTATATTTTGTCCTCAATAGGCTTTAAGCTAAAATAAAAATACTGGGAGTTAGCCTCAGGTCTTAGGATCATTTCCCCAGAAACCTTACATCTTAATTCATCCCGGTGATTTTTGGAGAAAATCCACAATAAAACTGGTCCAGGATTACATGTCAGATTTGATAGGCTATTTACTCTAAAATGTTACAAAGAACCCTAGGTTGGTAAAAACATGAAAGTTGTAGCTAAGACATGCAGAAAACTTTTCCCACAGACCATGTGTCTATTAGACCTGTAGATAAAAAATATGCTCATTTTGCTTAACTTAATTGGATGCTGGAAGTAACTACATAGAGACATAGGGGTAAATTGGTAATTTCACCCATGTTCTAAAGTTCTCAGTTAAGTGAGGACTTGATTTTCATATAGAAAAGAGTCATACCTTTCCAACCATATAAAGCTCATAATTTTATCCTTTACGGTTTAGAAATGGTGGCCCGTTTAGTATGGTATTTTTACCAAAATCCAATCAGCTTTGTATTCAAGTCTTGTATAGGCACGTATAAACACCATTTTGACCCAAGACTTGTTATAAACCTTACAAAAAACTTATATTATGGCTAAATAAATATAAGATACCAAATAAAACTTGAGTAAAAGTGCTACTTAATATTTCCCAGAGCCTAAGACGTGTTATATTTTCTATATTGGTCCTTACTGGTTTTCTCGGTTTTCCCATCGTACTTATATTTCTATCACCATCACTACTTCATTACTGGTGAGTAATCACAACCCCTCTTTTATTATTTTTCACTATATTTTTAGGGTGGAATGCATGATTTATACTTGAACTAAATTGATTATTATTTTATGAACACTATTATTCGAAACCCTTTGACATGATTTTGAACCCCTGGACTATTTTGAACTTGCATGACTTGGTTTAAACCCTTTAACTTATTTTGAACTCTTTTGACTTGTCTTGACCTTATAACTTGTTTTGAACTCTTGAACCTAATTATGAACATATGACTTGTTTTGAACTTAATGTGTTGTACGCACTAAATATAAAGTCTCCCAATGTGAACGGAGCAATACAAAGTCTCCCTATGTGAACGGAGCAATATAAAGTCTCCCTATGTGAACGGTGCTGCAATACAAAGTCTCCCCTGTCTACGGAGGAACAAAATAAAGTCTCCCCTGTCGACGGAGAGTTCTTGATTTATTATATACATGGTGCTTTTAATGTGAACTTGTTAACCATATGTGCTTGACTATAAAATGTACAATCTTCTATACAATGGTTTGTGAAAACACAGGTTACAAGTCTTGTATGGGCGGGACATGTAACTGAGTGGTTTGACATTATCTTTGCCTTGTGGACTTTTTCTCAAAGACTTTGGAGTTACTTTATTATTGAAATGTATGTGAACTCGTATGTTACAAGTCTTGTATGGGCGGGGCTTGTAACATGATGAGTTGACAGGATGTTTGCCATGAAGACTTTCTCTAAAGATAAAGATTTTCTTACTATATAAAACTTGTGTACTCACCAACTATTTTCATAGTTGACCCGTTTTCTCATGCATTTCAGGTGATCGTCAATAAGCGTTTTTATAAAGGCATTTGCATAAAGGGTCTTTACGTGTCATATTTGCTTTCATTAAGTTGTCAAGAAAGTATCTTTGAAGAATTCAAACTTATTTTTATTTGCCGATGTTGGCCAAAACAATGTTGTAATGTTGTACTATTTGATTTAATTAATGATGGCATGTTGTATTATCTTGTGCTTGTGCCTTTACTCGTTACATCCCGTGTTTCTGCTTTAGCAGGGTGTTACAGAATGGTATAAGAGCTTGAGGTTATAGAGAATGCCGGTTTTCTAAAATAAAAATCGCAACTATAACCAAAATAAAGTTTTCTTAAGACGCCGAACATCATACGAGTTGACTAGTCCAAGCATTGCATCGTTACTCCTTAATTATACATAGCCTGATCACCTATGTCTAATTCAGGAAGAATCATGCGATGATGGAAGTAGTAGTCTCGGATCATGTTTGGTCGGATCTTAAAAGGCAGTAACCTAAAATTGCATCGGTCGTGTTTGTGTGCATCGCATATTTGCATTCGTACTTGTGCATTAAACCCTATAGGCAGACATCTATCTTTAGAGTTGAGTACACCTTGTTCTTGTCATCCTTTCCTTGTTTTGTTATGCTATGTTTTTACTATGCTTCTAAGTACTTTTGTCATGACATGCCTTGTTCTATTTCGATATGATAAGTCTTTGTACGTTTCTCAGTTTCGGTTGCGTTAGTTACAGTCCATTGTCCTACCAAACCTTCACCGACTACCGTCTTATATTAACCTACTTATTAAGACCCTTACTTGCGACAGACCCCGTGGATCGGAACCTCTGAACCCCAGAGAGCAACTTACCAGGCATCGCCTTTTCGTCCCTTACGACCGTTGGAATCTATATACCATTATTGAGGAAGATGCGATATCCATCCTTAGCGACAACATTGGTTACATTGTTCATGACGTTATTTGTGATCATCCTTGTACTCCGAGCATAATGTTAGTGTACCGTCATTTTCCCGCTCATATCTCTGGAACATGCATTTCTTTTCATACTATTGACTACTTCATCAAAAATAGTCAAATTTTTGGATACTGCATCTCTTGCAAACTATTTTTAAAATTTTAATGAAGACCGGAGATGAAACGCCTAATCCTTCCTTACACGCTAGACACTTGATGTCTACTAAATGTCTTAACCTAGTAAAATTATTTACATATATTAGAACTGATTTATTTTATCGCTCCAAATACTTGGAAAACTTCCTTCTAAGCCTGTTTATCTAACCTCTTGGACAGAACTTTTTCCCGTCACCTTTATTGATTATCCTCAATGCTACTCATTTACTTTGACGATACCTTTGACCTTATTCTCCGATCTCATTAACTTATACCACAAATATCAACCTGTTCGTTCTTGAGCAACTCCCAAACTCTAACTAAATTTTCAAAAACGTTAAGCTTTATAACAACTCCTAACTTAATTTCATGACAATTCTTGTTTGATGAGTTGTGAGATTAAGTAAAAGTTGCTACTTAGCTTAATATTTTAAATGATTTTGCTCAAGAATGGACAATGTCTACTCCGTTTAAATCTAGTCACTCGATTTTTACAATTGAACTGTCTATCTTGTCAAACTCAGTAGGACGTATACAGATGAAGTTGTCATAATTACAACTGTTTTATATTAGTACCATCTGATTATGGTGTAGAAACTATTTTCGCACCCCAATTGTAAGTCTCCCTTGTTCGGAGCAGTCTTGATTATTGTATGACCTAACGTCATAAGCCTTAGTTGCATTTCTAGCCATCTCGCTAATCTAAGCCACAACTATTCATCGATTTGATTGGTTTAAGAAATTCCAAATTCGAGCCAATCTTTCAAAAGACCTCCTTCAAAGATGTAGATTCTTTCTTTCTGACAAATTGTCTCCTAGCTTGATCTAGTGACAGTTCTTGTTTGATGAGTTGCGAAAATCAAGCTAAGAGTCAAGTTGTTACCCAAATCGATTTAGTTTAATCTCAAGACAGTTCTTGTTTGATGAGTTATGAGATAAAATTAGAATCGATCACCTAAAGGTCTTTTGAGGACTATGCTCGAGAATGGGAGAGTTTGCCCCATCAAATCTAGCCACGAGAATGTACTTCTATAGGATGAATTGATTTCAGGGACTAAATTCCCTTAATGGGAGGAGATTGTAACAATTAGTATTTTCTGGGTCGTTATTTAACCACTTTCTTTCACTTATTATTTAATTTGATATTGACTTTTAAGAGTAGCTTGTGAGGTTAGCTCGCGTACATCGTTAAATGAACAATTAACTGGAACCGACCCTAGACTATGCTCAGTCTACATGTTTTAGGCATTTTTATTTCACTTTATATATATTTCAAAATTCATATTGTTATTTTTCCATTATTACGTAAACTTTGAACTTTTTGCGTTTTACGCGTTTTCGGCTCGCGGTTTAAGCTTTAACGACACTATAACACTCCGAAAGGCTCGGAAAATATATGAAACATCAAATTAGGTCATTTTAAGTCCAATGAGATATTTTTTATGAAAATATTATTTATTTGACTTTTATTCTCACAAACTATGCATAAAATGCAACCTATATGGCTCCGTTAGCCTTTAAACCCATTCCGTAGCTAATCATACTTGTGCAAAACATATACTAAATGTATTTTACAAAATAAAATACACCAAACCCACCCCATATAACCCCAAAAACGGCCATAGTAACACACACACACTCCATTTGTTTTGATTTCCAAGAAAATTAAACCATATTCTCTCTTTACATGCAAATCTCACCTAAACTTGGAAACCACCCATTATTCCTTCCCCCTCTTGTGATGAACGAACCATAAACAGCCCCAACACCACCATCATCATCAAGTTATTTTCAAGCTTCAAATCTAGTGCATCTCTTCTAGTTTCAAGTCCTACTAAGTTTTCCATAATCATTTTCACTTCATTTTGTTCCATCTTATGATTTCTAGAGGTTTTTATAGATCTAAGCTAAACCATTCTTTCATGTATGTTTTGAGACATCTTGGTTCAAGTTTTCATAGGAATATTGAATTTAGATAGGTAGTTAGGCTTGATTTGGTTAGTAGATGCAAGAGTTGGTTTGATTTAAATAGGTTTTGATTTATTGTTAATGATTTCTTCATATTGTTTTGTTATAAAAATTGATTTTAGATCTATAAATAATATTTTATCTCCTGGAATTACAGAGTAATTGAGTGAATAAAAGGGTATGTATGATTGATATTGGACATGCATGGGTATTAGACACCATATTTATACATAAAGTAGCAATTTTGATTGGTCCATAACCTGTCCCAGATTTTATGCAAAAAAATTGATACACCATTTTGTCCTCTTTAGGTTTTAAGCTAAAATAAAAATATTGAGAGTTAGCCTCAGGTCTTAGGATCATTTCCCCAAAAACCTTACATCTTAATTCGTCTCGGTGATTTTTGGAGAAAATCCACACTAAAACTGGTCTAGGATTGCATGTCAGATTTGATAGGCTATTTAATCTAAAATGTTGCAAAGAACCCTAGGTTGGTAAAAACATGAAAGTTGTAGCTAAGACATGCAGAAAACTTTTCCCACAGGCCATGTATCCATTAGACCTGTTGATAAAAAGATATTTTGCTAAACTTAATTGGATGTTAGAAGTAACTACATAGAGACACAAGGGTAAATTGGTAATTTCACCCATGTTCTGAAGTTCTCAGTTAAGTGAGGCCTTGATTTTCATATAGTACAGAGTCATACCTTTCCAACCATATAAAGTTCATAATCTTATCCTTTACGGTTTAGAAATGGCGGCCCGTTTAGTATGGTATTTTTACCAAAATCCAATCAGCTTTGTATTCAAGTCTTGTATAGGAACATATAGACACCATTTTGACCCATGACTTGTTATAAACCTTACAACAAACTTATGTTATGGCTAAATAAATATAAGATACCTAATAAAACCTGAGTAAAAGTGCTACTTAATATTTCCCAGAGCCTAAGACGTGTTATATTTTCTATATAGGTCCTTAGTGGTTTTCGTGGTTTTTCCGTCGTACTTATATTCCGATCACCATCACTACTTCGTTACTGGTGAGTAATCACAACCCCTCTTTTACAATTTTTCACTATATTTTTGGGGTGGAATGCATGATTTATACTTGAACTAAATTGATTATTATTTTATGAAAACTATTTTTCGAACCCTTTGACTTGATTTTGAACCCTTGGACTATTTTGAACTTGTATGACTTGGTTTGAACCCTTTAACTTATTTTGAACTCTTTTGACTTGTCTTGACCTTATAACTTGTTTTGAACTCTTGAACCTAATTATGAACATATGACTTGTTTTGAACTGAATGTGTTGTACGCACTAAATATAAAGTCTCCCTATGTGAACGGAGCAATACAAAGTCTCCCTATGTGAACGGAGCAATATAAAGTCTCCCTATGTGAACGGAGCAGCAATACAAAGTCTCCCCTATCTACGAAGCAACAAAATAAAGTCCCCTGTCGACGGAGCGTTCTTGATTTATTATATACATGGTGCTTTTAATGTGAACTTGTTAACCATATGTGCTTGACTATAAAATGTACAATCTTCTATGCAATGGTTTGTGAAAACACAGGTTACAAGTCTTGTATGGGCGGGAGATGTAACTGAGTGGTTTGACATTATCTTTGCCTTGTGGACTTTTTCTTAAAGACTTTGGAGTTACTTTATTATTGAAATGTATGTGAACTCGTATGTTACAAGTCTTGTATGGGCGGGGCTTGAAATAGGATGAGTTGACAGGATGTTTGCCATGAAGACTTTCTCTAAAGATAAAGATTTTCTTGTTATATAAAACTTGTGTACTCACCAACTATTTTCAGAGTTGACCCATTTTCACATGCATTTCAGGTGATCGTCAATAAGCGTTTTTATGAAGGCATTTGCATAAAGGGTCTTTACGTGTCATCTTTGCTTTCATTAAGTTGTCAAGAAAATATCTTTCAAGAATTCATACTTATTTTTATTTGCCGATGTTGGCCAAAACAATGTTGTAATGTTGTACTATTTGATTTAATTAATGATGGCATGTTCTATTATCTTGTGCTTGTGCCTTTACTCGTTACATCTCGTGTTTCTGCTTTAGCGGGGTGTTACAATATGTTCTTGACTTTGTTTGATTAGATCTTCAACTTTTAATAAACGTTGTCTTTATCTTGATATCTTTGTCTTGAACTTTCCCGATTTGAGCTTTTTGATGATTATGTTGTTTGTTGCGCATGTATAAGTTTATGATGGTGAAAGATGTCGATGTAAGTGGCTGTTCACGTTATGTGATATCATCTTTTGTACTTGCATACAAAGTTTAGTGAGCTTCTTCTTTGAGAATTCACTTCAATTGTTAACCACTAAGCTTAATTCATGAAGAATTAACGAAGCGACTTGCTGTCAGCGCTGTTTGATGTTGACATTGGTAGGGTTTCCATTCGATCATTGTGGATTCACATAAGTAATACCACTCATGAATGTTCTGGCGAGATTACTAAGATCTGCGAAGGACTCTAAAGATATACATTTTGCATTCTCAATGTTGAACAACAAATGTAGGTTTTGGAATGTGTCCTAAGAGATTTTATAGATTGAATCTTGTAAAGGCCAAAGATCAATCTTATCACACACTACAACAATCACTAATGGTGGTACACGAGATAAGTGAGGCGTTAGATCTAGTAAGAGAAACTAGAGAGAGAACTATATTAAAGAATGCATACACTCATCCACCCTTACAAATGAGGTGGTGAGCTATTTATAGTACAAGGGATATGTGTCATGGGATTTTCTATGGACTAACTTCTAACCTATTTGATTAAACTATGAGCCCATTGACTATTCTAATAATTAAACAACAACACGTTTACAAAAGAACTAATACACGAATGACCATCACTTTTTATAAAAGCTAACAATCTCCCCCTAAGGGATGGTCATTCAAATGATGCTTCATGTGATTAGGTCTTTCATCTTCGTTGTCTTGAGCATTGTGTGTCATTGTAGAATAGTCATGATTCTTTTGTTCCTTCATGCTTTGTGATCTTTAAAGTAATCATCTTTTGGTTCTTCTTGCCTTTGATCAACATCTTTACAGGTTTGTAGTGTCGTATCTTCCAACATACTCATACTTCTTTTGAACTTCATACTTATGTCTTCCTCATTTGGTACATGAACTTGTTCTTGACATCTTGATTAGCTTCTTGACTTTGTCTTTAACTTGATCTCTTTGTCTTGACCATTTTTCACTTGAGCTTGTTGAGGATGATCTTCATAAGTATGAGTATGAGGAGATGTAGATGTTGAGACATATGATAATGGTGTATGGTCTTTCTCCAGGGGGACATTCATCAGTAGCTGCATAAGTATCGTTAGATGAAATCACCAATCGATCACGGTGGACTTTTCTTGGAGATTAGACCACTACGATTGTTTTACTGATGAATGTCTTGATTCCATTCACCTTGGTCGGGCACATCAGCCATCCTAATCCCGTTGAGGGACAATTATCACTACTTTTGGATAAATCCATGTAGTGACCCATGTCATAAGGACTCAATTCGTGAAAGGAATCTCCTTGGCGGGATTTCGAGCACTTATAGGCTCAGAGTTTGAGAGAATCAACAACATAGTGTGAAAACCCACTCTAATCCTTACAAAGGCTGTTCCTGAATTGGATACCCTCAAGAAGGCTTACAACAGATATATCAAAGTATACCCACAATTCAGGTGAGCCGCTGAAGTATACCGAAGTATCACTTCACAACTGTAGACCGTTTAAAACAAGCAACCATCATGATATATATATATATATATATATATATATATGGCAAGATTCGTAGATCTCATTAAGACTCTTGTACACCTTGTGTCCTTTTTGGCGAACACAAGTGTATTATATTGGAAGTGTATCCTAAGAGATTTTTTAATAAATCTCATGGCTCTAGACTCGATAATGTGCGTTTTGGTTTTAGTAGTCGGAGGCATGGAGCAGAGTGCCACCTTTTAAATATCAACACATCTCGAAGTGAGAGGCCGATAGATTATGCAGTGTTCTCTGTGAGAAATGAAACAAATATCTTTTGAGAGATATCTGCGTGGCTAGGAGGGGTGGTGTAGCGCGTCACTGGGTCCATGACGTCTTGTCTTCAATATCAATATCAACTTTGTAATTACTGATAGCATATGTATTGACCCGGTTTCTGCCCTAAGTTTTCATGGAGGGCTATTTCTTTTCGCCCTTTCATAAACTTTTCTTTTTCATTCTTCAACCCCTTCTTTCTCCTTTCTCATTTTACTCCTTTTTTTTTTTTCTTTTCAATATTACGTAAGGACTTCTAATTCTACTCTATTGGAATTGTCCTTGGGTAGATCCCTCCGGCTCTGGCGGATCATAGGACATAACCTAACCACAATCACCTTATTACTCCATGATTATCCTAGATTTGTTGATCACTTGCCATAAAACCTTTTGTGAAAATTTCTCAAAGTTTTTATGAATAAAACACATTTGGTTAACACTTCGAGAGTTTTGCATTTTTGAAATACTCCCCCTTCACATGTGCTCATGCGTTTTTAAGATAAATTTGCACATGTTGGGTAGAGTTCGCACTTTTGAATTGATCGATTTTCAGTTAATATAACCATTGCGAGACACGCTTACATCACTAGTTAGACTAACTTGAAATTATTACCTGTGCCGGTCATATTAAAAAGAATCTCTCGAATTGGTACATTCTACTCGGACAAGTCCTTTGCGAGACACGTTTACATCACTGGACAACCAGCTTGAAATTATTAATCGTCCCGGACAAGTCTTTTCGATTACGGACATTTAGCTTTCGTCAATTCGAGGGTATAAATCTGAGTCGAGCTCTTTTTGAGATTCAATCCACGATGTTTAAACATTTTGATCACATTTTAATCACGTCTTCTCCCCCTCAAAAATAGAATATAGTGATATTTTTTATATCAACTGATTAAAATAAGGCTTTTGGAGAGATAGACGGATTTGGTTTAGCATGAAATTCGGAACTTTTTTTATTCTGAATTTTACACTCCCCCTTAATAAAGCATGTTTTTATGATTTGGAGCAGTGTTGCAAATCGTCATATCGCCGATTAATCGGCGATTAATCACTTATCGGCCAGGACCTTGAGAGATTTACAAGGTAATCGGCCGAGTCAAGAAATCGCCGATTATCGTTAAAATCGCTAATGACCCTCGACCGCCGCAGTACCGATTACGATTTTTGACATTGGTTTGGAGGGAGTTATCTTGAGCACAGAATTTTGAGAACAATTTTGAGAAATCTTGATCATGTGCTCAAGGATTGTTTATTTTAACATTGAAATTACGAGTCCGGATCTGAAATAATCAGAAATCAACATTTAAGCGCGGGTTTCGTACTGAAGTATACAAAAGCCATTGTGAAGAAACTTGGAGAAACAAAATGGTTTAGAAAATATTTAATTGAACTCTCGCTCAAACATCTGTACATGTCCGTATCATTGTTGAATGACATTTCTAGAAACGTACAGAATATCGATTATACGAGAGACATGTCATGAGAAGAATATTTTTGGTTTTTGATTTTATATTGTTTTTGTATTTTTGAAAGTTTTCTATTTTTATATTTTGTTTTTGATGGTTTTTCAAATTTTGTATTCTGTTTTTCAAAAAATATTTACAGCGAAGCTTTTTGAGATAATTTTCAAGAAGATTTGAGAAGACTTTCTAGCTCCTTAGGAGTTAGGCTTCGCATGCCAATTCGTCGGACTAAATCGTCAAGCCTTTCTTTTGGAAGGGCTTTAGTAAACAGATCGGCGAGTTGGTATTCAGTCTTCACGAAAAATAATTCAATAGTACCATTTTCTACGTACTCTTTGATGAAGTGGTAGCGGACTCTAATATGCTTGGTCTTCGGATGTTGTACTGGATTGCACGAGATAGCTATGGCACTTTTTGAATCACAATACATAGGTATTATGTCGAAAGTAAAGCCATAATCTGTGAGTTGTGTCCTCATCCATAGAACTTGAGCACAACACGCAGATAGAGACACATACTTGGTTTCTGCGATTGATAGTGCAGTACAATCTTGTTTCCTTGAAGACCTGCCTACTACTTTTTGCTGTAACTTGGCAACCTGCATGGTCCGCATCTGAAAATGCAATTAGTTTAAACTCGGAATCCTTCTGATGCCAAAGACCCATGTTAATGGTTCTTCGAAGGTACCAAAAGATCCGTTTGACCTCTTGGAGGTGAAGTTCGGTAGGCCTTGCCTGAAACCGTGCTAATAAGCAAACAGTGAAATGAATATCGGGTCGACTAGCAGTAAGGTACATGAGAGAACCAATCATGCTCCAATATTTTTTCGGATCGATGGGTTTCTCAAATAAATCAGCACCAATTTTTGGTGAAGTGACCATTGGTGTACCAACAGAGTCACAATTTTCCATACCATGTTTTTTCTAAATCTCAACTGTATATTTAGCTTGGTTAATAAAAATACCACGAGGGGATTGATGTATTTGTAAACCAAGAAAGAATTTTAGTTCCCCAATCATGGATATTTCAAATTTGCTTTTCATGAGATTTTCAAAATGTTTTGAATGTTTCAGATTAGTGAACCCAAAAATAATGTCATCCACGTAAATCTGAACAATCAAAATATCATCTTTGTATTTTCTTGTAAACAAGATAGAATCAATTGTTCCTTTGGTGAAATTGTTTTTGATTAGGAAAGATGACAATTCATCATACCAAGCTCTTGGAGCCTGTTTTAAACCATAAACGGATTTCTTTAGCTTGTAGACGTATTCTGGATGTTCTTTGTCAATGAATCCGTCTGGCTGACTCACATAGACTTCTTCTTTCAGAGTTCCATTCAAGAATGTCGTCTTGATGTCCATCTGATAGAATGTGATATTTTTGTGAGTTGCATAGGCTATGAAAATCCTGACTACCTCAAGTCTTGCTACTGGTGCGAATGACTCTTCGAAATCTATCCCTTCTTCCTATCTAAATCCTTAGGCCACAAGACGAGCTTTATTGCGAATCACAGTCATTTCTTCATCCTTGTTGTTTTTCCATAACCACTTAAGATCAATGACAAGTTTGTCAATTCGTCTTGGAACTAATTCCCTAGTGTCATGTAAGTGGTATTGGAGAATTTCTTCCTGCATCGCTTCTATCCTTGCATTGTCTGCCATCGCCTCCCGAATGTTCTTTGGCTCTTTTAAGCTGACTGAGCAAAAGTAGATACACATATCGGGGTCGGTGGCGAGTTGTTTTCTCTTCTGAACAGGCCTTGAAGGTTCACCAATAATGTGTTCTATTGGATGGTCTTTACTCTACTGTAGTGTAGAAGGGTACCTTGGGTTTAACGTATGTGTGTTAGATGGTTCTTGTAACCATGAAGAAGATTCAGCAGAGTTCGTTGCAAACGGGTTTTCGAACACTTCTTCTTCTAACACAGCATCATTTTGGTTCTGTGTTGATTCTTCTTGAAGTGATGTATTGTGGTGTTGCTCATCAAATCTTGGTAGAACAATTTCAATTACTGGATTTACTAGAGTATATGTTGATGATGTGGAGGGAGTTGGTGCGTCAGCTTCGATTGTTGTTGATGCATCTTGTGGTGGTGGTGGTAGTGGTTGATGGTTTTGAGAGGGTGCAGCGGAATGTTGTTGTGGTGCATCGGTCGAAGTTCCACCATAGTATTCATCAAACATAAACTCGAAGAAATTTTTTCCAGTTCTTGTTCTGTTGGTTTTTCATTGTTAGTTGACTTAGCTCCTTGAGGTACGAGTCCTGAACTAATATGTCCAGAAGTCTGAACGTTTGGTGCGGGTCCTAATCTGTTTTGATTAGAAGCCATCGGGTTAAGCGCAGGTTCTAGAGCGAGTCTCTTAGGAGCCATTTGTGAAATCTCGTCAAACTTCACATTCATCATCTCCATTATCCTTTTAGTTCTTCTGTTATACACCCTGAATGCCCTCGACTTTTCTGAGTAACCAATGAAGATTCCAATATCACCCTTAGCTTTCAACTTCGCTAGATCTTCTCTGTCATTCGTTGGATAGCACAAAGCGCCAAATACGTGAAGGTAAGAGATATCCGGTTTTCTGTTGTTCGCTAGTTCATATGGGGTTTTATTGAATCTTGGATGGATTAGGGAACGGTTCGGAGTGAAACAAGCAGTGGCAACAGCATCAGCCCATAAGAATAACAGTGCACTAGAATAAATCAGCATTGTGCGAGCAGCTTCCACAAGAGTTAGATTTTTTCTTTCAACTACTCCGTTCTGCTGTGGAGTTTTAACAGCTGATGTCTGATGTGTGATTCCAGCATCTACAAAGTAGGTTCTTAACTCCTGATTTGTGAATTCTGTGCCATTGTCTGTTCTTACAATCCTTACTGGAGCTTGAAGTAGGACTTGAATTCGCTTCAGAAAGGTGATGATGATTCCTGGTGCTTCATCTTTTGATCTCAGAAACTTTACCCATGTATATCTTGAGTAGTCATCGACAATAACAAGAATATACTTCTTCCCATTTATGCTTTCAACTCTCATTGGGCCAAATAAGTCCATGTGCAACATATGTAACTTGGCTTTCGAACTGGGTACGGTTTAAGGTTTATATGTTGCCCTTTTGCTTTTACCTTGTTCGCATGATGGACAAACGTGATTCTTGGTGTATTTGAACTTAGGAAGTCCGTTGACGATGTTGTCTTTGGCTAACTTGTTAATGGTGTCATAGTTGAGATGGGATAATCTTCTATGCCACAACCAGGACTTTGTTTCGCATGCTCTTGTCATAAGAAAAATTGGTGATGAATAGGCCATTTGGTTGATGTCGAAAACATATAGATTGGTGCCACGATTCCTAGTTAAGAGATCATCTCCAACCAAATTTCTAACGAGGCAGGTGTTTCTCCTAAATGCAACCTCTAAATCTGCATCGCAAAACTGCCCAACTGAAAACAAGTTGTGTCCCAACCCTTCGATGTAGTAAACCCGAGTGATTAAGTAGTTCTTAAACAAATAGCTGCTATATGATCATTTCCAAAATGAACAGTTCCCTTGAACTTCCGTACAAAATTGATCAGCAGCTATTGATTCCCGGTCATATGCTTGGAGCAACCCGAGTCGACGATCCAAAGACATATTTCGATAACCTGCGAAGAACAGAAGATTTTGCATTGGGAAACTGTTTAACATTTGGTTCCATGGGGTTAGGGGTAACATCCAAATCACCCTCATAGAAGGTTTCTACTGGTTCTTTTGGAACCACTTTCAATTTTCCATTCACAAGTATGAACTCTCTACCTGTTGGTTTCCATGCACATAACTTAAGATAGTTCCTAGGCAATTGATTACTAGTGGTTGACCTACATCCTGCAATTAGACGTTTTATATATCTAGATTTAGCACTAGTTTCTGGAGGAACATCTTTCTGTTCAAGCATATCATTCACATTCTTAGAAACATTATCATCACAGACATCATTAGATAAACATTTCTTGCACATTAAACAAATAAAGTCATTACATGTGTTTGAAATAGTACTTTTGACGCTACATTTAGATGACATATGATTCTTATTGAAAAGCGATAATTTCCTAGGGTGCTCTTCTATTTCTTCATTTTTATTCTTGCATCTACTCTCAGAGACAGGCGAGACTCTATTGTTCCTTGTATTGCTCCTAGGCTGTAGTCTGCTGCTCCTAGAGGTGCTTTCTAATCTTGTAGAAGGTAAGGCACACACATTAGAATTTATATTGTTGTCCTGAGACGTTGTTTTAGCATTCCTAGTCTCTTTTGGATTATGTTTAACACTCTTGTCTATCGCCCTATATGTTTGAGATTTGAGGCAAACGCAATAGTGGGACTAATCCTATAAAGACCAGGTGCTATCACATTTGATGTTTCGACAACTGCTTTACCTTTTTCTTTTTCATTTTGCTTGGGCAAGGGTGTTGGAGTGACTGGTTTTGTCAAATCATTTTTCACATCGACTTTTGGAACAAATTGAGAAATCGACATTTTTGGTTTAACAACCGGTTTGTCCAAAGTCAATGGTTTTCCAAACTTAGTTTCCTCACCCTTCCATTTTTGAGTTTCTAGTTGAGACCACAAAAGATCATTTTGTTCTTTCATGTTTTTGTAGGCACGCTCATACAACAATTTGTCATACTTGCATTCCTCAGTTGTTCGATCAAGTTGTTTAAAATATGATACGTTTTCTTTTTCAATTTTAGCAAGAGCATTTTCATATTTTAAAACAATTGCAGAAGTCTCAGCTCGTAGTCTTTCATCATCTTTAACAGAATATGTTTGCAAAATAATGGACATAATATCAGTTGACAAAGCTGCATCGAAGAGAGAATCATTTAGGTTTTCCAAAACTTTGATGTTTTCAATGTTTTCATTAGCTTCCTTCACCAGGGATTTGTGGTCCTTGATAAAGTTGGCTGTTTCTTTTAAAATTGCTTGTTCAACATGAATCACTCTCGCATGAATTGCATTTAGTGGAGTAGTAATTTCTGTTTCAAACACCTTTTTCATTTCAGCATGAAAACTTGAATGCCAGTTGTTGATACTATATTTGTTTTGGACGCAACAATACTTTGAAGTGTTTCAATTCTCTTTTTAAGATCATCCAAATATCTACTAGCATCACTTGTGTTAAAAGGATTGCTTGAGGACATTTGTTCCAAGTTTGAAAGATTTTTAGAAACAACTTTTTGTTTGTCTAAAAAAATGGTTTTTTGTAAACCTTTGGTGTTTGTTTTTGTTGAACAAAACTTACTCCAGAAAGTATGTTCAATTTGTTATAATCAATTGATTTTATTTCTGGGTTCTTTTGTTTCATTTAGATTCTACTCTCTTCGGCAAGCTCAATCGTTTCATCAGAATTCCGAACAGCCGGAGGATCCTGTTTAGCATATATCACATTACCATTGTACAAAACATTATGTTATTTCTGAGCATTCTTGAGCATATAAGGGTTTTCAAAACCGATAGCCATTTTCTTCATTGTGTGTAAAAGCGGGTTTCGATCTTTAATTTGCATATGAATCATTTGAGCAGAATGACCCGTTTTCACAAGAAAATCTTCCAACTTTTTAATTGTTTCCTGTTTGTCAATGATTTCATCAAGAAGATCATTTTCTCATTTTGAAAAATATGCTTTCAACTGTTTCTTTTCTTATTCAAGATCAGGACAAGTTGATTTTTGTTTAGAAAGTTTGTTTTCAAATCAGAAATTTCCGCGTTTAAGGCTTTTATTTTCATGTTTAAGTTAACATCGAGTGTGTCAAACTTGATTTGCAGTTGTTTTTCTCTTAAAAAGGAATTTTGATAACTAGTTTCTAATTCTGATTGTCATTTTTGATGAAATTCAAAAGCTTTTTCATTTTCCTTATACCTCTCAAGCTCAGTGGTCATTTTCTCATTCGCGGCCTTAACATCGCGATTGACCTTTTTGACTTTTTCAATTTCAATACTATAGTTGTTCAATAATGATTCAAATAGAGCACGTGTTTCCTCATCATTCTCAGCATGTTGTGACTCGAAGCCTCCATTAGGATTCATATCTGGAGTTGCCAAATTAATATTGCTACAACTTGGCGTGTCCAGGTATGTATCATAAGTAGGTGCTGGAGTCGCAGGATGTTGTTCCTCATGAGGTGACATATCAAATATTTCATTATTGTGGCATGTATTGAATGATGGTACCTCAGAGACTGCATTGTTGTCATACTGTAACACCCCAACCCGACAAGGGTAAAGATATCACAAAAATGGTTTCATATCAGATCAAAATAAAGCATACATTTACAGTAATACGAGAATTCTCGAAGGTTACAAATGAAATACTGAAATTACAAGGTTACAAATGCGAATACAAATTCTAAAAATATAATATCTTCTAATCAACTCTAATCCAGAATAACTATCAAGTCTTCTAAGTCCAAGGTACTCTCCACTCATTCCCAGCTTCCTACTAAAACCTGCCGCAGGAAAAGAAATGCGGCTGAGCTTAAAAAGCCCAGTGAACAGATATATATAAACGAAAACGAAAGCAAAAGGAACGAACATATATGGTATAGTGCAATGGAATAACATAAGGTATAGACAAAGGTACAAAGTAAGAAAGGGAAAAGGGAAGGTCAGTAATCCATCACGAGCCCGAACACAAATCAAATATAGTAACCATGTCTTCATAATCATATGGAGGGGAGACCTCTCAGATAATCAGATAATATGAGGGGTGTCCTCATTCTTCAAATGGATTAGCTAGCTCCCGAACTTGTGAAAGACGTGGATTGCACCCAGCATCAGTCACCGAACAATATATAATATCAAATCATGTTAAGTCCACGAACACGGACACGAACCTAGGATTGCAACCCATACGTCCCCTGAACTATAATATCGGCCATAATAAATATAATGTGCATGCAACGAACAATATAGGGACGGTGTGAGAAATCACTCACCCACACGTGAGTCATGCCACTGGTGCATCAATGACATGGCCATGTTACCTTCATGGCTACGAAACGAACTTGGCTCGGGTATCAAACTAAAGGGTCAAATGTCAAAGATCCAAATCATAGCAATGGTTCAAATAGTCAAAGTCATCGAAATAGTCAAAGTCCAATTATCAAAGGTTCATGGCAAAGGTCATATCCAATATCAAAGTTAAATGAATCCAAACGAACTGATCAAAGGTTCATCATCAACTGGTTCATTTTAAGAAATCTTTATCAAATGGTTTTCATTAAAATGATCTTTAATAACTATTTTTACAAAAGTAATCTTTATAAGTAGTTTTCATAAAAGTTTAGTAAAATTCCAAATAAAAGTGGTATCGCATATTTCATAAACATCATTTTAAAATAAGTTTTCCTCAAAACATTTCCATGATATAATCGAAAAGGTTTTCACATCTATTTACCAAAATCAAATGAACCTTCGAAGCATCAAGTGATACGAATACTAATATCCCAAGGTAATGAACGAATATCAAACGGATCATTATAGAGGCTCAAAGCAAAAAGGGTCATATCGATCATCAAAGTCAAAATGAATCAAACAAACGAACCAAAGTGTAGGGGAACATAGCAATGGCTTAGGGAATCTTAAAAACAGATCAAGATCAATGAGTCATGAGAGGGAAAACACCCTTACTGAAAAAGGGTATTATATCTGTAACTTATACCGCAAGTGAAAATACAACTAGAATATAAAGACTGGAAGCAAACTCCATCTTCAGCGAATCTACACGCATTCATGATTGTCTTATTATCAATACCTTATTCAAATCAGATTTCTCTTTTAGGTCGGCTTTCCATTTTTAGTAACTTTCCATTTATAGCAGGTCGCCAAAATTAGTAAGTTTTCACTTTTAGAAAGTTTCCTTATTTAGTAAGTTTCCAAAAATAGCAATTTTCCATAATTTGAAAAATTCCACAAAGTAATTAGGTTAAGTCATTTAATAAGCATTATTATGGAATGGGGTACATTTTAGCAAGTTATGATAGTTTTGGGTTAAATATAACAACTTTCCATATTTTAGGGTTTCAAATGTAAATATGTCCAAAGTTAAGGTCCAAAATGCAAATATTACAAATTATCCAATTTAATCCATAAGTTCCCAAAATATACGATTCCAATACTTCCATTTTAACAATTTTACGATTTATACCCTTTAATTAATTAAATTACAATTTAAACCTTATAATTCATTAAATTACATTTTAACCCTTATAATAATCATAATTACCCATCAAGCCTTCAATTTAACAAAATTACAGAATATACCTCTTATTTTAAAATATGGTACAAATTACCTTCATCTTTACCCAAATTACAAAAGTAGCCCCTTAATTATTAAAAACTATAATTCGATCTCAAAATTAATTATATTAACACATTAAGCCCTTAAATATCCAAAATTACACATTATACCCTTTTCATGATTATTTATACGAAACAACCCTAAATTTCTAGAATTTACAAATCTAGTCCCTCTATTTTATAAAATAACAATTCGATTTATATAATTAACAAATAAATCAATCTAAACCTTTTAATTACAAAATTTACATACAATACCCTCATATTATATTTTATTCGACAAATACCAGGTCCAAAGTATATTATAAAAATAACCCTCAAGTTTTAGAAATTACAAAACACACCCTAAACCTTTTATTTTCCAATCGGTAACATTTTAAATTGCCAAAATCCAACCCTAATTTTTCCAAATCAATACCAATCATTGAATCATCATTAAAACACAATAATTATCCAGATTTAATCATCATAACCCAAAACCCTAGTTCTTACGATTTTACTTTTCTTTTTCGTTATTTACCGCCGGTTAACAACAAACAAAATAAACTACAAATCGAGTTCTAGGCTTCAAATAATTCCAAATCCATTTTTCACAGATCATATATAGCATATTACACATGGTAAAAATAATTTTGAGGTTGGTAAAATTCATATTAGCCGTATATAGTTTTTGCCCGTTTTTAGGGTTTTAGATTCGTATAAACTCATACGATTAGAATAGCATGAATGGATCATTATAACCATTTTATATAGATAATATATGATGTAAAGAGTGTTTCAAAAATACAAGGTAGCCTTTAGAATGATCGGCTGAGATGTGGAGGATTATTCCTCTCGGCTAGGGATGAAACACGAACAAAAATCAAAAGCAACCAAACCAAGCTTCAAGAATTTGAACTCCTATTTTTCTAACCTTCTTCTAGCTCCATAGTATCCAGGAAAAATTTCCAAAAAGTCGTGGAAGTTGTGGTGGCCGAATGGGAGTTTTGTTTTGGTATTTAGGGTTAAAGAATATGTAAAAAGGGAAACAATATAAAACCGTGTATAGAGATTGAGGGGAGGGCATGATTTTCGGCCCATGAGTGATTAGTGGAACCAATTTACTAATTTGTGATTTATTTCCTTATTATTTGATATTTATCCTTGATTTTATACCTTTTAAATATTTAACAAATAATTAAATATACATAAATATGTATTTCGGCCTACAATGTATTTTTATGGGTGACAAGTAATTCTTTTTTGGACATTGTAAAATATTAAAAATGTTGCAACAAAATTGTCCTACTTCATATGTTGCTCATTTCCAAGAGTTTGGGATTTATTCGATACTTTATGTACTTATTAATCAAAATTTAAGATTATAAGGGCAATTTGGTCTTTTCGCATGTTTTAGATTTTTCGGTATTACACATACACAGGAGGCATTTCGGAATCCGTATCATACTTAACCTCCTGAAGATTTGCCATGAATATGCAGTTTGCATCGATGTCCTCAAGGTCTTCCATATCATCCATGAGTGCCATAAAATCATTCTCTTCTGCATTCAACTAAAACCCTGCCGATTCCTTTTGTGCCAACAGCACTGCTTTCTGCAGATAAGCTAGGTATTTCTTTTTCAGCTTGGTGGGACAGTTCCTTGCCATGTGACCGACTCCCTGACAGTTAAAACACTTTATCTGATTTCCCTGATTCATATTTCCATAGTTCCCTGCAACTGGAGCAGCAACATTCCTAAACTGATTACCCACTATCTGATTCCCAATGTTCTGACCCCTCTGATTTCCAACAGCTTGACCCATCTGATTCCCTGCATACTGACCCATCTGATTTCCTACATACTGCCCTGCATTCTGATTGCCCATCTGAAATCTAGTAGCATATCCCTGCTGATTCCCATAAACTCCAACCATTTGTCCTCCTTGACCCATATTGAAACTCGATTGTGCAATCTACCTGTTGCGAGTATTCGATGAAATTCTTTGGTTGTTGTTAGTTGGAGTAGAATATCGTCCTTGGAATGCCTTTGACAAGAGAACAAATGTAACAACCGACAAATTTCTTAAACTTATTTTACGAGCCAAAACAATTATTTTGATTTTTCCTTAGCTTTTAAACCTCTTTGAAACCAAAACTGATAAGTTAAACTGAAATCCAGGACGGATTTCCCAATATGATGTATGTGCTGTAATACCCGGTAATTTTCCAAACTATTTTAACTAGCCAAATAATTATTCTCATATCACCTTAGTAGTTGAACTGTTTCTGAATTTATTTGAACTTGGGAAACGTGAGATATCGTAAGAAACGTGAACCTTAGTCCGGTATTACGTCAGCACAACCTAAAAATAGCAAAACGAACTGAATTTGCCAAATCAATTGATTTTTGGAAAGTTATGCATATTTATACTCGTTTTTATTAGAAAAATTATTTTGGAAACAATGGCGCAACTTCTGTAATTTTTCGAGTCCGTTTGATACACCTAATGGGCCCCACAAGGAATAAAGCAAAAGTATTACTACTTTGGCAAAATATACCCCTCCGCCATATAATTACCCAAGCACCCCTCATGTTTGGCTTTTGCCTAGGTTCTGTCCCTCAAGCAATATAAAAGGCTGAATTTTTTTTATATTTTATAATAAAACACACACACACACTTACTATAATACTCTCTCCCCGTCCCTTTCTTCTCTGGCCGAACTTCGGCAACCACCACCGTCTGGCAAACTCCGTCGCCGTGAAAATTTTCTGGCGAACTAAAGTTTTCACACCAATCGATAGATCAGCTTACGCTGATCATTTCTGGAGAGTCTTGGCTTCATCCGACCGACGCAGCCCCGCCACGAACCACCACCGCCACCACTGTCCACGCCGCCCTTTTGCCATATTTTACCCATCACCCTCTCTCTCTTATAAGGTAATTCACGCGCGTCCTTTCTTATTATTTTTGCATTTAAACTTTATAAAATGGTTTAAATAAATTATAAATTGTGTGGATCTAAGTTATTAACGTCGTAAAATCCCTGACTCAGTCCGAGTCAGGTAACTCACCGAGTCAACTCGTGTTGACTAGGGTTAAAACGTATCTATTTTATTTTCGTTATGATTTACTAGTTATATTTCTTTCTTTTCTGATTCATATGAAACTGTTGTAGCATTGGACCGAGTTGTGACTGAGTTGAGACTGAGAATATCCTCGTGGGTGAAGCCGTGGAGCCTAAGAGCTCGTAGGACGCTTTAACCGTGACTCAGTGGCCCACTGAGTCACGACAACTGGATCGACCTAGATTTAGGGGTTACTCCTTTTATTTTTTTTCATTTATTTATTTTATTTATCAGTTTAGTTATTTATTTTTTATTCATTATTTATTTCATTCAGATTTTATTTATTTTATTTATTTATTAATTATATTCGATTTGGTTGTAATATTTATTTGTGAGTTGTGGTTGATTGGTTGGATTTATTTTGGTTGGATTTTGGGTTGAGTTGATACCGAGTAGGATAGACAGTAGGATATGGTACTGTGGTTGAAACTGAATTTGTTGGATTTATCTGGTTTTGGTTGTGTTGTTACTGATTAGAATAGGCAGTGTGGTTGTATTTGTGTTTGATTTTGATATTGAAGGTGTTGAGGTTGTGTTAGAATAGATTTATTTGTGTTATTTGTGGATTTGATTTGGACAGTAGCAGTAATGGGATTTGATTAGGGTTTGATTGTTTGTGGTTTGTGGTTGGATTTGATTGTGGAATGATCTTGGTTGTGTTAGATTAGGATTTTTGTGTTTGTGTTTGAAAGTGGATTTTGGTTTGTGTTGTGTTGGATTCAAACGTTGGATTTTGTTGTGTTATATATATTGTGAGCCTTTGGCTCGGATTGGCAAAGCCGTGACTCAAATGAGTCACGGCATAACCAACACACTCACCCCATTTTAACACATTTGGTTTTGATTTTTACAATTAGTTTTGTGTTGTGATAAATATTTTTACCTTTTTGGCACATATTGGCTAAAGCCGTGACTCAATGAGTCACGGCATAGCCACAATAAAAACTAGACACGTATATATATATATATATATATATATATATATATATATATTAAAATTTGAATCAAAACGTCAATTATAAAACTTATAATATTTGAATTTGGTTTGGCTTGTAGCCAAAAACCAAAGCCTTTGGCTCAATAGACTCTAGGTTGAGTCATGGCAATTGTCTAATGGTTTATAAACTGTTATTGCCTATTATCAATCCTAAGAGAACTCTGAGCACCAACCTTCCAAATGGTGATGGAAGGTGCTATTTATAGGTTACTTGAGATGGATGGGCTTGGACTTGACGTGGGCTATTAAATAAACAACTCTTAACCTATAAGTTTAAGTCCAAGCCCTAATTTACATTAACTAATTTACACAACGACACACTTAGTAAAAATATTACAACGACAATGACCATCACTTTTTATAAATCCTAACAATCTCCCCGTAAGGGATGGTCATAGAAATGATGCTCCGTGTGATTTGATCTTTCGTCTTCATAGTCTTGTGCCTTGTGTGTCGTTTTATAATAGTCTTTGTTTCTTCATTCCTTTATGCTATGTGATCTTCAAAGTATCGTCTTTGTGGTTGTTCTTGCCTTCGTTCAGCATCTTCATGTGATTATAACATCGTGACCTCCAACAAACTCATACATATTGACCTTCATACTTATGCCTTCCTCAGTTGGTACATAAACTTGTTCTTGACATCTTGATTAGCTTTTTGACTTTGTCTTTAACTTGATCTTCTCGTCTTGAACTTTTATAATTGAGCTTTGTTGAGGATGATCTTCATAAGTATGAGTATGTGGAGGTGAAGATGATTGACATATCTGATGATGGTTGATGAAATTTTGTTAGTACCTGCATAAAATAGTTAGCAATAAATCGTCCAGCGCTTACAGGTTCAGATTTCGAGATTGTTAACAGCATAATGTCAAAACTTTCTCTAATCTGTACCAAGGCCATTCTGAATCAGATACCCCCGAAAGGTCTTACACAGATACACTGAAGTGCACCTACGATTCAGTGAGTCACTGGAGATCACCCCATGACTGTAGACCGTTTGAAGCACATAACCATCATGATATTAGTGGCAAGATCCTTAGATCTCATTAAGACTCTTGTACATCATGTGTCCTTATTGGTGAACACAGGTGTATTATATGGAAAGTGTTCCTAAGATATTTTTTAATGAATCTCATGGCTCTAGACTTGATAATGTGCATTTTGGTTTTAGTAGTCGGAGGCATGGAGCAGAGTGCCACCTTTTTAATATCAACACATCTCAGAGTAAGAGGCCGATTATTATGCAGCGTTCTCCGTGAGAAATGAAACAAATGTCTTTTAAGAGATATCTGAGTGGGTAGGAGGGGTTTGTGCAGCGCGTCACTGGGTCCATGACGTCTTGTCTTCAATATCAGTATCATCTTTGTGATAACCGATAGCAGATGTATTGACCCGGTTTTTGCCCTAAGTTTTCATGGAGGGCAATTTCTTTTTACCCTTTCATTCAACTTTTCTTTTTAATTCTTCAACCCCTTATTTCCCTTTCTCATTTACTCCTTTTTTCGATCTTTCCTAAGGACTTCTAATTCTAATCTATTGGAATTGTCCTTGGGTAGATCCCTCCGGCTCTGGCGGATCGTAGGACATAAACCTAACCATAATCACCTTATTACTCCATGAATATCCTAGATTTATTGATCACTTGCCATAAAACCTTTTTGAGAAAATCCCTCAAAGTGTTTCTGAGTAAAGCACAATTTTGATGTCACTTCGAGAGTTTTGCATTTTCTGAAATACTCCCCCTTCACATGTGCTTCTGCATTTTTAAGATAAATTAGCACATGTTGGGTAGAGTTCGCACATTTGAATTGATGAATTTTCAATGAACATGACCTAAGCGAGACACGTTTACATCACTAGTTGGACTAGCTTGAAATTATTACCCGTCCCGGTCATATTCAATGATCATCTCTCGAATTGGTACATTCTACTCAGACAAGTCCTTTGCGAGACACGTTTACATCACTGGATAACCAGCTTGAAATTATTACCCGTCCCGGAAAAGTCTTTTCGATTACGGACAACTCTCTTTATATTTTCTATTGTTTTTGTATTTTTAAAAATTTTCCATTTTTTATTTTTTTTTTGTTGGTTTTTCATATTTTGTATTTTATTTTTCAAAACTATTTACATGCAAAGCTTTTTGAGAAGATTCGAGAAGATTCGAGAAGACTTTCTAACTCTTTGGGAGTTAGGCTTCGCATTCCAATTCGACGAACAAAGTTATCAAACCGCTCTTTTGGGAGGGCTTTAGTAAATAGATCGGCGAGTTGGTATTCAGTCTTCACGAAAAATAATTCAACAGTACCCTCTTCTACGTGTTCCTTTATGAAGTGATAGCGGACTCTAATATGCTTGGTCTTCGAGTGTTACACGGGATTGCACGAGATGGCTATGGAACTTTTCGAATCACAATACATAGGTATGCGGTCGAAAGTAAAACCATAATCTGTGAGTTGTGTCCTCATCCAAAGAACTTGGGCACAACACACTGATGAATTCAAATAAGTACATTTTATTACTATCATTTATCCTATTTATTTGACTTGTTTTATTATATTATCTGTGAGAATTGATACTTAATCGTTTACTTTTGTAATTCTCAGTTAAAAACAAGCATTTGGTGAAACTTGGCGATTTTGGACTAATTATGGAGCAAAACAAGCAAGAAGTTAAGAGTCTACTGAAATGTACAAGATCAAGACATTCTGCTCCAGATGCGCCGCATCTTGCTTATTACATACGGCGCATCACTATCAAGATTTCACAAGATACGATCCAAGACAGCAAGGACATGCGCCGCATCTGAGAATGGAGTTACGCCGCATCTTCTGGCGGTGTACGAATATTCCTGAATATATTAATCTTGGACCCTACGTGAAGTTAAGTCAATGCGCCGCATCTACTTATTAGATGCGCCGCATCTTACCCTCAGACAGAAACTATAAATACCCCAAGACCAGACGAATTTCGGGAGACATAATATATACGAAGTACGAAGACCACAGAAACCTAAGGCCGAATTCAGACGATTAGGCAGCACAAGACACACCCGAACGAAGATACAAGAGCTGTAAGAAGGTCCTGCATGTATTTAATTCATTAAGTAGTTTTGTTTTATTGTGTTAGTAAACTTTAATTCATCAGGATTGGTGGCTTGTGTAATGTGACGAGAAAGATTGCACTCCCTTAAAACTGCTTTCCCATCAATTAAAGTTTATGTGTTGATGTCTTTGGTTACTACTTATTAGTGCATTGATAACCTCTGTGTTTATTAGTGGCCTGCGCATTTGACTACGGAAGAGAATGTGGCTCCCACGGTTGTTACTAAATTGATCACTTAGGAATAACTTTTAGACATAAGTAATCATTAAGGGTTTACTCGCCGATAAGATTAGGGCCAACGAGAAAGGGTTAATTACATACACTTCATATAAAACTATCAATAAAACAAGTGACAATCTACTTAATCATCAGGACAGGTCTTCTTATTGTCTTGAGTATTTATCTGTGTACGTGCATGTCTATCGCTGATTCGTGCTCATTAGTTTAGTTTATTATTTAATTGCAACCAAAACGTGCCAGTCTCTCAGGCTGAACCCCCTTGCGTTAGATTAGGTTGTATAGCTAACTTAGAATATTAAAATACTGATTAGAATAACTAGATAATACGTTCCACTCTTAGTGATCGACACTCTACTTACCATTATATTCATACTGACCGGGTACACTGCTCGTTAAAGTGTGTGTGTTATTGATAAGTCGGCTAAATATAAATTTAAAACTTGAGTAGGCATTAATACTGCTAAACCGCAACGACACATCACGCTCCAATCAAGTTTTTGGCGCCATTGCCGGGGAGTGAATTGTTATTATCTGTTAATTTGATTAGTATTTTAATTAGGTTTTTCTTTTTAATTTTTAATCTAACCGCTAACTCTGTTGTATATTAGTTAAATTGAATTCATTGTATTATTTTGCATATTTTCTGTTTTTGTGTGTTTAATTTTTGTTTATTTTCGTTTGTTTTTTTTATTATTTTTTTTTTCGTATTTTCTGTGTTCTGCTATCGTTGTACTGAGCTTATTCAAACGATACGGCGCATCTGATTTCTCAGATACGGCGTATTGCGTTTAATTTTTATAAAATACAACACGTTTAATTAATTCGATACGACGCATCTTTCCCCAAGATACGGCGTATCTGTTTTTAATAAGAATTTTTTTTTCTAAGCGATAACGCGATACGACGCATCTGTTTTAGCAGATACGGCGTATCTATTATTTTAATTAAAAACAGTTTTCGAATTATTAAACAGATACGACGCATCGATTCTGTCGATACGGCGTATCTTCTGAATCAAAAATCTTATATTTTGAAACGTAACGAAAATACGGCGCATTAACTTTTGTTAATACGACGCATTTAATTTTAAATAAATATCGATTTTTGATAATTAAAACTGATACGGCGCATTCTACTTTATAAGCGGCGTATCTATTTTCTGAATAAAGTCTGATTAAATTTTAACGATTATAAGATACGGCGTATCCAACTTTTTGGATACGGCGCATCGTCTGCAGATATCAGTTATTATTATATCCGTTTCTATATTCATTAATTCCTCTTCTAGCGAACAAATCCTACTGAAGATTTTACCTATGATGACAGGTTTCGCTATGGAAGACATGTCAGTGAACGGATATCTTGCTAAGGAACTCTTGCTTTCAGATTCATTCGAGGTGAAAGTTTTTGATGATGTCAACTTCAATGTGCTCATGATTGGTGCCGATTTATTTTCTTGGGAAACCCCTCTTGAAGCTACTTATAAGGAATTCAAACGCTTATGCAATATTGAAGATGGGATATTCTCTTATGATTTACTAATGAGCTACACTGAAGATGAATTGCTACTCTTATGGCCCATCATTGAATCTAAAGGATTGACTTGGACTATTATCGAAGAGAATGATGGGAAATTCCAAATTGAATACATGAACTCAAGCAATAAAAGCTGTGGTGGAGGCAATACCCAACCTATACAAATCTCTTACATGCCTTATTCCGAACAGTACTGGGGATTAAATGAGAACTATCTGGACGATGAAAGAATTTATGTTGTGGCGGAGTTACTATTTCATGGCAGGTTGGTAAGGTTGATGGACATCTCCCTCGAAGAATGGCTTGAACTTAAATATGGTAGTCCGAAATTTGCCCCTGCGAATGAAGTCAAGCGGATTATGACTTCATGGTTGACACGGAGTTTTAGGGAACAATTTAACGAGTTCATGGAGATAAGGAGGAAAATGATTGGAAAAGCTTGCTTTGACGTTGACCACGATCCTAACAATGTTGATTTTTCAGATTGGTTGGCTAGTAAGTTCAATAACCATAAGAGCATGGATCGAGCTACTAAAGATGCGTTATGGGTATATTGGATGAGAGGAGAAGACGAAGAAGTAGAGAGCGACTATGGGTCGTCACTTCATGATTCAACAATCAATGAGGGCATTGAAGAATTATTCAGAATAGACATTGACGTGTTCGATTATGAGACACCCTTGTGCAAACAATTCAAAGAATTTAATTACCTTCTTCAAGTCGACGATGATGTGCTAACTGGAGATCTACCAGGATTCAAGACTTATGATGATTTCAAAAACACCTGGTACTACGAATGGAATGACCAAATACCATGGGTTTGGGATAAACCATGGGAATTTGAGCACATTAATCACACCTGTACACCTTTCGTTTTCAAGGATGGGAGTAGTGTTTGGCCGACCTGTGATTATAAGAGTGACGGAACCTGTAATGGGGGAAGTATAATTGGGATGAAACGGGATGGAAACGATGTAACCTTTGAAGACTATGAGTGGTATGATAATGTTGAAGACTGCCCACAAAAAGCGGAGGCTTTGCAAGAAAAGGGTAGAATTGAATACTTGAAAGAGCTAAAGGGAACATCGAATACTACTTTCTGGGAATGGGTGCATGAACAATTTGATGATTACACGAAGCTTAGTCGACGGTTACAATGGGAATTGGAAAGAGAGTGGGAGGCAATTCAAGATGATGATAACAATAAGTCATTAATTGATGAACTTGATGACTATTTGATTAAGGATCCTTCTTTTAAGTTTGTTGATAAAGACGAAGAAGAATTCATCAAAAGAAAATGTCAACTACTTGGGATCCCTTATAATGAGCCACCCATGATTATTTCTGAAAAATTTAAAATCATCAAATACTCTTTGGGACCAGATGAGGAATATGTTGCGACGAAGACCAAGAGTTATACTAGATTAAGTCGAACGGAAGAAAACGTTGCAAAGCTATACGGGAACATCTTTCGGATGAAGGAAGAAGGATGGACCGTGACAAGAACTGAATGAAGAGCTGAACGTGAGTCTAACTTGAAGACTCTGGAATAAAGACAAGTGCTGACCGGGAGACAACCCGGAAAATTTTTATTATTCTGTTCTGTGTCGAGTCAGTCAGGCCCGCAGCAGATACGGCGCATCTCAATCCTGAGATGCGACGCATCTCCTGCCCTGGTCATATCTTACTTTATTTTTCTGCATTTTTTATTTTCGACTTTAAAACTTTTTATCAGTTTATTTTAATGCGGCGCATCCCTGGTTAAGGATGCGACGCATCTTCTATTCTGATCCGTATTTATTCCAGGCTCGATACGGCGTATCTTCTTCCATAAGATACGGCGCATCGATTAACCTGATGATTTTCATTTTAATTTTTATGCTTTATTTTTACTAACTACTAATGTATTATGCAAGTTTGAACCTTTCTTAACTTAGGTGTGTTTAAAGTCTTGGTGGTATTATAGATTCCTGCATTTCCTGTGGATACATCAAATACGAAGCTTAAACGTTCTCATCCACAAGAAAGATGATTTTTTCTCTTATACTAATGGAGGATCATACCGAGCAAATCTCAGGGGAGTTTTTCTGTTCTATTTTTTTTATTTTCCAGTTTTTAACCTTTTATACAAACAACGAGGACGTTGTTTAACTTAAGTGGGGGGATTGGAGAATTAGAACACTTACTTGTCCTAAATTTTTAAAAAATTATTCTTAAAATGTGCTTAATATATCAAAATTTAAAATTTTTTTGCATGTTTTTGTTTAAGATCTAAGTTACATAGCTGCACACATGACGTTATTTTCAAAAATTATGATTTTTCAAAATTCACAAATCTATGATTGTGCCGGTGACTTTTAAACTTTAGAACTTGGCTTGTATACTATTCGAGACCACCATAATAAGTATTATTTATATAATTGGAATGACTTTTCTAAATTGGTAAAATTCTAGGATTACACCCAAATAGCCTTTATATGTTATATGATATTAACTAACTACACTGGTTAGTTAACCCCCGTATAAACCTCTTGTTGCTCTCATTTTTAGAGCAAGATACCCCTAGAAAAACACTCAGAGCCATTCCTTTCGTTTCTTACACCTTCGTTATAATGTTTCGTTACACCCTTACACCTTAGCCTACCCTGTAGATTAAAATCCGTGGTTGGTTAATTGCTTTAGGCAAAGTGTGTTTCCTTACATTACCTGTGTTCGCGTGCGTAATTCATTATCTTTGGTTAGGTCGGGAAATTGCACAATGCAATTGGAGTGAAAGTAAATATTGTATATCTTTGAGTTTATTTTTCGTGTGTTTACTACTTTCACTATTACCGTTATTTCTGAGGTCATGAAAAGTATCGAAAAATTATCCAGAATTATCATTATAGTGATGTGGTGAAATTTTACACATCTTTGTTTATGTTTCAAAAAAAAAAAAAAAAAAAAAAAAAAAAAAAAAAAAAAAAATCGAAAAAATAGAAAAGAAAAAGAAAAAAAGGAATAGTTGGATGTTTGTTTTGACCAACTTATGTAAAGTTTTGTATTAAGTGGTCGATATCACCACTATTTGTTGTATATTATATCTATGTATTGAATGGGAGTTGGCAGTTATGGGAACGCCAACAAAAGGTTATTCTTTGATTAAGATCTTGTTGAGTATAATTCGTGTCTACCTAAAGTGTGTGTTTCAAGTGTTAAAGCGTGAGTTATTCTATGATATGAGTCTTATTCATGGGATGGTTGGGATAGTGATTAACCACACTTAGGATTTTAATTTATTTGTTTTTTTTATTTTTCATTTTACACCAATTTGTATCCCAAATATTATCCATACCCTATATTATTCTTGATCCAAACCTTTGATTTATTGAGATTAGGGATTTGAGCAATCTTAGGTATCGTAGTCGTGGATTCGGCAATGTATTTATGATTTTGTCGCCCTTTTTGATATAATATTATTGGTGAAGATTACTTGGTCCTATCTTTAGCCTATTCGAGTTAAGGATTTGAGCAATTGCAAGTATCGTGTTCGTGGATTCGATCATGTATTTGTGATTTTGTCGCCTTTTCTGGAATTTGAGATCGATAGAGATTAAGGAGAATGATTAACCCTTAAGCCTACAAACCCATTTTTACCGCTTTAGACTTGTTATTCCTTGGCTTTAGTGGGGGAGATGTGTATACTTGCCAAGCTTATGAAGAATATTCGTCACGACTGGACAGTTAAACGATTAGATTTGCTTTTATTAAATTATTTTATTTTACTTCTAATTCGTTAAGTGTTTGGTTGTGTGATTATGACAAAAATGAATACATGCTTAAATATAAAAATAAATCCTAATATCTTTTAGGATACATTTTCATAAGATTAATTCTAAGGTTTACTTGGGGACAAGTAAAGTTCAAGTGGGGGGATATTTGATGAACTCAAATAAGTACATTTTATTACTATCATTTATCCTATTTATTTGACTTGTTTTATTATATTATCTGTGAGAATTGATACTTAATCGTTTACTTTTTTAATTCTCAGTTAAAAACAAGCATTTGGTGAAACTTGGCGATTTTGGACTAATTATGGAGCAAAACAAGCAAGAAGTTAAGAGTCTACTGAAATGTACAAGATCAAGACATTCTGCTCCAGATGCGCCGCATCTTGCTTATTACATACGGCGCATCACTATCAAGATTTCACAAGATACGATCCAAGACAGCAAGGACATGCGCCGCATCTGAGAATGGAGTTACGCCGCATCTTCTGGCGGTGTACGAATATTCCTGAATATATTAATCTTGGACCCCACGCGAAGTTAAGTCAATGCGCCGCATCTACTTATTAGATGCGCCGCATCTTACCCTCAGACAGAAACTATAAATACCCCAAGACCAGACGAATTTCGGGAGACATAATATATACGAAGTACGAAGACCACAGAAACCTAAGGCCGAATTCAGACGATTAGGCAGCACAAGACACACCCGAACGAAGATACAAGAGTGTAAGAAGGTCCTGCATGTATTTAATTCATTAAGTAGTTTTGTTTTATTGTGTTAGTAAACTTTAATTCATCAGGATTGGTGGCTTGTGTAATGTGACGAGAAAGATTGCACTCCCTTAAAACTGCTTTCCCATCAATTAAAGTTTATGTGTTGATGTCTTTGGTTACTACTTATTAGTGCATTGATAACCTCTGTGTTTATTAGTGGCCTGCGCATTTGACTACGGAAGAGAATGTGGCTCCCACGGTTGTTACTAAATTGATCACTTAGGAATAACTTTTAGACATAAGTAATCATTAAGGGTTTACTCGCCGATAAGATTAGGGCCAACGAGAAAGGGTTAATTACATACACTTCATATAAAACTATCAATAAAACAAGTGACAATCTACTTAATCATCAGGACAGGTCTTCTTATTGTCTCGAGTATTTATCTGTGTACGTGCATGTCTATCGCTGATTCGTGCTCATTAGTTTAGTTTATTATTTAATTGCAACCAAAACGTGCCAGTCTCTCAGGCTGAACCCCCTTGCGTTAGATTAGGTTGTATAGCTAACTTAGAATATTAAAATACTGATTAGAATAACTAGATAATACGTTCCACTCTTAGTGATCGACACTCTACTTACCATTATATTCATACTGACCGGGTACACTGCTCGTTAAAGTGTGTGTGTTATTGATAAGTCGGCTAAATATAAATTTAAAACTTGAGTAGGCATTAATACTTCTAAACCGCAACGACACATCACGCTCCATTACACGCAGATAGAGATACATACTCGGCTTTAGCGGTTGATAATGCCGTGCAGTCTTGTTTCCTTGATGACCAGCCTACTAGCTTTTCTCCTAAAAATTGTGCTCCACCTGATGAACTTTTTGTTGTTTCTTGGCAACCAGCATGGTCGGCATCTGAAAAGGCTGTTAGTGTAAACTCCGAATCCTTCAGATACCAAAGTCCCATGTTAATGGTTCTTCGTATACATGGTTCTTCGTAGGTACCGGAAGATCCGTTTAAACTCTTGGAGGTGAAGTTCGGTAGGCCTTGCCTGAAACCGTGCTAATAAACATACAGCAAAATGAATATCGGGTCGACTAGCTGTTAGATACATGAGAGAACCAATCATGCTCCGATTTTTCTTCAGATCCATGGGTTTCCCATATAAATCAGCTCCTATTTTTGGTGAAGTGACCATTGGTGTACCAACAGAGTCACAATTTTCCATTCCATGTTTCTTTAAAATCTCAATAGTATATTTAGCCTGATTAATAAAAATACCACGTGGGGTTTGATGAATTTGTAAACCAAGAAAGAATTTTAGTTCCCCCATCATGGATATTTCAAATTTGCTTTTCATGAGATTTTCAAAATGTTTTGAATGTTTCGGATTAGTGGACCCAAAGATTATGTCGTCCACGTAAATCTGAACAATCAAAATGTCATCTTTGAATTTTTTAGTAAACAAGGTCGGGTCAGTTGTTCCTTTGGTGAATTTATTTTGAAGTAGGAAAGATGATAACTCGTCATACTACACCCTTGGGGCTTGTTTCAAACCATAGATAGCCTTCTTTAGCTTGTAGACGTAGTCGGGATGATCTTTGTCAACGAATCCGTCTGGCTGACTCACGTACACTTCTTCTTTCAGAGTTTCGTTCAAGAATGTTGTCTTGATGTCCATCTGATAGACTTTGATGTTTTTGTGAGTTGCATATGCTAAGAAAATCCTGACTTCCTCAAGTCTTGCTACAGGCGCGAATGACTCCTCAAAATCTATCCCTTCTTCCTGCCTAAATCCCTTGGCCACGAGATGAACTTTGTTATGAATTACAGTCATCTCTTCATCCTTTTTGTTATTCCATAACCACTTAAGATCAATGACAAGTTTGTCAATTGGTCTTGGCACTAAATCCCAAGTGTCATGTAATTGACATTGGAGAAGTTCTTCCTGCATCGCTTCTATCCAAGCATTATCTGCCATCGCTTCCCGAATGTTCTTTGGCTCTTTTAAACTGACTGAGGAGACATACATGCACATGTCGCAATCGGTGGCGAGTTGTCTTCTCGTCTGAACTGGCCTTGAAGGTTCACCAATAACGTGATCTATTGGATGGTCTTTAGTCCACTGTAACATTGAAGGGTACCTTGGATTTGACGAATGCATGTTAGATGGTTCATGTAACCTGGAAGAAGATTCAGCAGAATCCGTTGCAAATGGGTTTTCGAATGGTTCTTCTTCTAACACAGCATCGTTTTGTTGTTGTTCTTCTTGAATTGGTGTGGTTTGGTTTTGCTCATCAACTCTTGGTAAAACAATATCAATTACTGGAGTTGCTAGAGTAGATGTTTATGACGTTGATGGAGTTGGTACGTCAGCTTCAATTGTGGTAGATGCATCTTGCGGTAGTGGTGGTGGTGGTTGATGATTTTGAGCGGGTGCAGCGGAACGTTGTTGTGATGCATTTGTTGAAGCTCCACCATAGTACTCATCAGACTTATACTCGAAGAAAGTGTCCAGTTCTTGAGTTGTTGGTTTGTCAATAGTAGTTGACTGAGCTCCTTGGGGTACGAGTCCTGAACTAATATGTCCAGAAGACTGAACGTTTGGTGCGGATCCTAATCCGGTATGATTAGAAGCCATTGGGTTAAGCGCGGTTTCTAGAGCGAGTCTCGTCAAACATCACATTCATCGTCTCCATGATAATTTTAGTTCTCCTGTTATACACCCCGAATGCCTTCGAGTTTTCTGAATAACCAATGAAGATTCCAATATCACCCTTAGCTTTCAGCTTTCCTAGATCTTCTCTGTCATTCGTAGGATAGCACAAAGCGCCAAATACATGAAGGTAAGAGATGTCGGGTTTTCTGTTGTTCACTAGCTCATATGGGGTTTTATTGAATCTTGGATGGATTAGGGATCGGTTCTGAGTGAAACAAGTAGTGGCAACAGTATCAGCCCATAAGAATAAAGGTGCACTGGAATAAATTAGCATCGTGCGAGCAGCTTCTACAAGAGTTCTATTTCTTCTTTCAATTACCCCGTTCTGCTGTGGAGTTCTAACAGCTGATGTCTGGTGAGTGATTCCAGTCTCTTCAAAATATGTTCTTGACTCCTGATTCATGAATTCTGTGCCATTGTCGGTTCTTACAATCCTTACTAGAGCTTGAAGTAAGACTTGTATTCGCTTTAGAAAGGTGATGATGATGCCTGGTGCTTCATCTTTTGATCTCAGAAACTTTACCCATGTATATCTTGAATAATCAACGACGATGACAAGAATATACTTCTTCCCATTGATACCTTCAACTCTCATTGGGCCACATAAGTCCATATGCAACAAATGTAACTTATCGACCGAACTGGGTACGGTTTTGGGTTTGTATGTTGCCCGTTTGCTTTTGCCTTGCTCACAGGATGGACATAAGTGTTCTTTGGTGTATTTGAACTTAGGGAGACCGGTGACCATGTCGTCTTTGGCAAGCTTGGTTAAGGTGTCGAAGTTGAGATGGGATAGACGTCTGTGCCATAACCAGGACTTAGTTTCGTCAGCTCTTGTCATGAGAAAAATTGGTGATGAAGAGGCCATTTGTTTAATGTCGATAGCATAAATATTGGTGCCACGATTTTCGGTTAAGAGATCATCTCCAATCAAATTCCTAACGAAGCAAGTTTTTCTCCTAAATGCAACCTCTAAACCTGCATCGCAAAACTGTCTGACTAAGACCAAGTTGTGTCCCAACCCTTCGACATAGTAAACCCGAGTGATTAAAAAATTCCCAAACTGAAGATCTCCATAACCCAGAATAGCAGCTACATGATCATTTCCAAAGTGAACAGTTCCCATGAACTTCCATACAAAGTTGATCAGCAGCTTCAGATTCCCGGTCATGTGCTTGGAGCAACCTGAGTCAATGATCCAAAGAAATATTTCGATAACCTGCCAATAACAGAAGATTGTGCATTTGGAACCCGTTTATCATTTGGTTCCATAGGGATAGAGGTAACACACGAATCACATTCATATAAGGTTTTTGCTGGTTCAATTGGATCCTTTAATCTACCATTTTCTAGAATGAATTCTCTACCCGTTGTTATCCAAACGCAAAACTTAAGATAAATTCCTAGGAAATATGCTACTAGTGGTTGACCTAGCTGCTTTAATAAGCCTTTTAACATATCTAGACTTAGCACTAGTTCCTAGAGGAACATCTTTCTGTTCAGGCATGGCATTCACATTCACATCATTAGAAATAATATCATCACAAACATTTTCAGACATAGAATTCTTGCACATTAAACAAACAAAGTCATTACATGCACTAGAATCAGTACTTTTAACATTACATCCAGATGACATATGTTTCTTATTCGAAAGCGATAAATTCCTAGGGTGTTCTTCTACTCCTTCATTTTTATTCTTGCATTCACTCGTAGATGCAGGCGAGACTCTATTTTTCTTTGTATTGCTCCTAGGCTTTAGTCTGCTACTCCTAGAGGTGCTTTCTATTCATGTAGAAGGTAAGGCACACACATTAGAATCTATCTTGTTGTCCTGAGAAGTTGTTTTAGCAATCTGAGACTCTTTAGGATTATCTTTTACACTTTTGTCTATCGCCCTATATGTTTTAGATGTAGAGGAAGACGCAGTAGTGGGACTAATCCTATAAAGACCAGGTGCTATGACATTTGATGTTTCGACAACTGCTTTCCCTTTATCAGCACATTTTGCTTTTTCACATTCTTTTGGCAAGGTTGTTGGAGTGACTGGTTTTGTCAAATCAATAATCACATCAACATTTGGAACACTTTGAGAAATTAACATTTTTGGTTTTGCAACCGCTTTGTCTGAAGTTGATGGTGTTTCAAACTTAGTTTCCTCACCCTGCCCTTTTTGACTGTGAAGCTGAGACTTCAAGAGATCAATTTTTTCTTGCATGTTTTTATAAGAACGCTCATACGACAATTTGTCACACTTGGATTCTTCCTTTTTTTCTGATCAAGTTGTTTAAAATATGTGACATTTTCCTTTTCAAGCTTATCAAGCGCATTTTCATATTTTAACACAATTTTAGAAGTCTCAGCTCTCAGTCTTTCATCATCTTCCACATAATATGTTTGGTAAATTGGGAACATAATATCAGTTGACAAAGCTATTTCGAAGTGAGTGTCATTGTGTTTTTCCAAAACTTTGATGTGTTCAACGTTTTCATTAGCTTCCTTCACCAGGGATTTGTGGTCCTTGACAAAGTCGGCTGTTTCTTTCAGAAGAGCATTTTCAACATTAAGAACTACCGCATGAATTTAAAATAGTGTAGGATTGATTTCTGTTTCAAAAATCTTTTTCTGTTCTGAGTGAAAACTTGAATACCATTCGTTGATGTTAGTATTATTTTTGGATGCCACAATCATTTGAAGCATTTCAACTCTCTTTTTAAGATCATCCAAATATCGTCTAGCGACACTTGTGTTAAAAGTGTTATTATAGGACATTTGTTCGATGTTAGAAAGATGTTTTGAAACAACTTTTCGTTTTGAGACAACCACTGGTTTCTTGAAAAATATTGGTGACTCTTTTTGAACAAGATGTACTCCAGAAATTGAGTTAAGCTTATCATAATCAATTGGTTTAATTTATGGGTTTATTTGTTTCATTTTGATTCTACTCACTTCGGCAAGCTCAATCGTTTCAAAAGAATCCCAAACTTTGGGAGGATCATGTTTATCATTTAGCACACTACCATTATATAACACATTCTGTTCTTGCTGAGCTTTCTTGAGATAATAAGGGTTTTCACAACCGATATCCATTTTCTTCATTGTATGTAAAAGCGGGTTTGGATCGTTAATTAGCATGTTAATTGTTTATGTAGAATGACCCATTTTTACAAGCAGATTTTCCAACTTTTTAATGGTTTCTTGTTTGTCAATGATTTCATCAAGAAGGTCATTTTCTCGTTTTGAAAACTTGCATGTAACTCTTTCTTTACTTTCTCAAGATCAGAACAAGTTGATTTTTGTTTAGAAAGTGGGTTGGTTAATTATGAAATTTTCGTGTTTAAGGATTAGATTTTCATGTTCAAATTAACATCGAGTATGTCATATTTGATTTTTAGATGTTCTTCTCTTAAAAAAGATCTCTATAACCAATTTCTAGTTCTGACTGTCATTTGTTATTAAATTCAAAAGCTTGTTCATTCACCTTATATCTCTCAAGCTCATCGGTTAATTTTTCATTCGCTGCCTTAACATCGCGATTGATCTTTTTGACCTTTTCAATTTCAATACTACAGTTATTCAATAATGATTCAAATAACGTACGTGTTCCCTCATCATTCTCAGTATGATGTGACTCGTATCCTCTATTAGGATCGATATCTAGAGTTTCCAAATTAATATTGCTACAACTTGGCGTGTACATATATGTATCGTAAGTGAGAGTAGGAATCGCATGATGCTGTTCATTTTGAGGTGACATATCAAACATTTCAATATTGTGACATGTAGCATATGGTGGTACCTCAGAGACTCCATTTATATCATAGGCAGGAGGTGCTTCTGAATCCGTGTCATATTTAACCACCTGAAGATTGGCCATGAAAATGCAGTTTGCATCGATATCCTCAAGGTCTTCTATATCATCCATAAGAGCCATGAAGTCATTCTTCTCAGCATTCAACTGAAACCCTGCCTTTTCCTTCTGAGCCAAAAGCACTGCTTTCTGAAGATACTCAAGATCTTTCTTTTTTGGCTTGGTGGGACAGTTCCTTGCCATGTGACCAATTCCTTGACAGTTGAAACACTTTAGCAAACTCCCTTGATTCCTATTCCCAGCAACTGGAGCAGCAACATTCCCAATCTAACTCCCCATATTCCCCATTATTCATTGACCCCCTCCCTAAGTTTCTAGGAGCATATCCCTGCTGATTCCCATAACCTCCAACCATTTGTCATTGCTGACCCATGTTGAAACTTGGCTGTGCAATCTGCCTGTTGCGAGTGTTTGACGAAATCCTTTGGTTGTTGTTAGTAGGTGTGGAATAGCGTCCTTGGAATACCTTTGATAGAAGAGTAAATGCTTGAGTCAAAGCAGCACTACCATCATCGTCAGTGAAATCTGGTTCTTGGTATTGTGGGTATGGTTGTTGTGGAATGTCTTGTTGTGTCACACCCCCAAATTTTTAAGATAGCAGCGGAAGTCTAATTGGGGAATTACTGAGTGGATCGAAGTCAAAATTATAGAAAACGGATCGAAAGAGGCATTTTTAAATATCATAGGTCCATAATACGAATTCAGTTACAAAGTTTTATATCAGAGTACTAAAAATTTCTTGAAGGAACATAGTTTTAACTGAATTACAACTTTATTTTACACCAAATAGTGAAGGTAAATTTTTTCCCACTCCATGCCTTGCTTTGCTCCTTTAATCCTGAGATAACATGCTTAAAAGTCAACAAAAATGTTGAGTGAAATCATAGAGTTTGAAGTTTAATAATCAGTTCGATACACAAGTAAGATTGTATTGGGAATACAATCAGTTTGAAAAGTTGATATTGCAGTTCATATATATTGCCCTAAGTCTCATGAAACGCAAACGTTAACAAAGTACCATAAAACGGAGGAGTCACATTAGGGATACTGATGGATATGTGCCCTGGTGTAATAGGTGATTTGCCAATTCCTATTTTTCTCAAATATAATGCATCGCGACTAATACGACTAGCAAAAAGCATTCTGTCAAAGTATTAGTGGGATAGGTCGTCAACCTCTAATAGATATATTCATTATATTTGCGTTCACATACAAGTCATTAATAGCTCATGATAAAGGGTCTTGTGGCAATAAGGTAACTTAGGAATATATCAAGTCAGGTAAGCATACAGAAAAATACTTGTGATCTGTTTATAGCATGTATCTCCCTCACGGAGTTTAAAAATTGTAAAATAGTAAAAGTGAGGCTATGACTCACCTTAAGTGATACTGATGAGGGTAAAAGTATATTCGGGTGTTTTTATAGTAATGGCTTCAAAACAAAACCTGGTATATACAAGTGTCTGAGAATCTGACTAAATACTAGTGGTGGGTGTGAAATGAATAACAAATGATGAATAACGACCGGGTCGTTGAGTGGGAGTGTGTTATGCTTTAAAGTACTTACATTGCAAGAATAATGTTATATATTATGATTATCTTGATTTTTAAGTCAAGTAATCCGTAATGTTATCCTTCAAAAACGTTAAAATGCTATGCAATGATAGCTCGTAACGAAAGTTAAAATGTGTAAATATGCATATGACTTGAAGGCGAGACAAAAAATGGTAAATAAAATAAGAATGTCAAGTAAAAACAGTAGGCCCTTGTTCTTTTCTAGATTTTACACTTTTTACCCTAACTGTGTTTGCGTTACGTCGTTAGTCCTTCGTTAAGTCCAAAGTCCATAAATAGTCCAAAACTTGTCCATATGTACATATACGGCTTGGCATTCAATCATATGTCCTTTTCTAACCTATACAATCTGTTTTCACGGCTTCAGTCCACATGGTTCTCGGTTTGGCAGTTTTTGTCCTTCAAGTTAGATTGCGTCACATTCCTAGTCCAAAAAGTAAAAAATGTAGGGAAAAATATGGCGAGTTTTCCTAAGGCTTATTTAAGTGATTTTTAACTTATTTCAACTACTTATTAGGCCATTTGATTATTTTTGCTATTATTGGGCTTTAACGATCCATTTTAGTGGCCCATTAACGTATATTAATCCATGGGTTTTGGGGAGGGTTTTGATTATCAAAAGGGTTCATTTTTACATCAAAAGCTTATTCTGAAAATGCCATGTCACCAGCTTATTCATAGCTTATTAAAATCAGTGAGTTGGGCTCGCAGTTCACTCGTTATATATTAAAGGGTTTTCAAAATGATTTTTGCGAAACACTTTGGCTGTTCTAAAGGGTCTTGTCGTGGTTTTCATGGCTTATGGTATGAACAAAAAATGTAGCAAGTTAGGTGGTTAAATGGGTCATGTTAAGAAACATACTTTTGTGTGACGAGTTTATAAGACACACGAGGGTTTTCTAGGCGAGTTTGGCACGTTTTCATAATAAATGACTTAGATAATTTCTGGTTCGTTCAACGTGGGGTTTCATAGTATTCGTGGGTCGATGTTAAGTGTTATGTGACTTGTGTGATCAAGAGGTGAGTGTGTAGTAATCCTTATGAGTCCATTCGATATTTATATAATCTCCTTGTTCAATATTTTATGTGTACAACTTAATATATAGACGTTCGAATGCAACTTTTAAGAAGAGTGATATGCATGAGATATAGTGATACGTGATCTAATGTGGTTCTATCATGCTGTGATCATGACATTAGGTCTCCTCATCTCATTTTTAACGTGGTATATGAAGAAAATAATGATACGTTCGAATCTGATGAAGCGAAAAGTGTACCGCTTTTAAGGGGTCATTTAAGCCCTAAATCATATTTATTTGATCAAATATTGCCCTAAATCGTTCCTTTTGTCATTTTAGGTACTTTTGAGAAGAAATCTGGAAAAGGAAGCATTTTGGACGTTTTTGGAGCATAAAAGTGAAGAAAACGACAAAGTCTCAAAATTATGCTGGAAAGTACCTTTGACGGCGTCAGAAATTTCCCCAGACGGCGTCATGGCTTGGCAAAAGTGGTGGATATGAAATTTACTCATGATAAGCCAGAGAATTTTGCATGAAAAATCTGACGGCGTCACCCTTTAATGTGATCAAGGTCGTCACGGCTTAATTTAAAGAGGGACGGCGTCAAGCTTATTTCTGACGGCGTCAAGCCTTGATAAGCCAGAACGGATTTTGGAGGTCTAAAGAGGGACGGCGTCAGGAAGGCCATCCGGGAACCATAAAAGCGGCGAGGTGACGGCGTCAGAATCTACAACGTGACGCCGTCAGACCTTAATCTCTATATATAGTTTTGCAATTTTTTGTCATTAGTGTGGAACTTTGTGTGTAATTTTGGGAGGAAACCCTAAGACAATTTTAGCAGCTTTTTCAAGGCTTTTTGCCTTGAGATCTTCCATGTTACATTGAAGATAAGTTATCAATTAATCATTCAATATGTCTATGTGTTGTTTGATTATATCTTGTTCTTGTCTTTTGTTTAACATGCTAGGCTAGGTTTTCTTTGTGTTTGCTTAGATCTAATGAAACCTAGCTATTGATTATTGGTTAGTAGTGTGTTATTAGTTTTATGGGATGATTGTTCATCTATGTTAGGCTTAAGAAAACTGGCTAACTTCCTATACGGTAACTTGCTTGAACGTCTTAAGAAGCATGAACCAATGCGTACTAAGGTTTTTATGGTTGTATTTAATGCACAAGCGAATTCTAGTGATCCCATGTTAGGAGCTTCCTAGCCGGCTCGACATAGGAGTGAAGTAGGAGCTTGTAGAGTTGGGGAAGTACGTACGCCACCCCACGATTGGTATTAAGGAATACACCCGTCATCCACGCAACTAATACACACTAATCAACCGGTAAAAGATAGTTAGGGAGTAAGGAAATCTAAGTAAACACATTTCTCTCCATATAAGTTTCACCACCTTTTCATTTTCAGTTATTTTATTTTATTTGCATTCGTAGTTATTTGGGTTAGTTGACTAGCAACTAATTCCGCCCACTCTTTCAAACCCGAGATTTTACTTGCTTTCATAAAATTATAAAAACATAAAAAGAATCTTCTCTCACCCTTAGACCTATTAGAGTAGTTTTTCATACCTAACGAACACTATTACCTGTGGAGAACGATCAATCCCCCGTACTTACCACTACACTATACTACATCGGTCAGGTACACTGCCTGGTGGGGTTGTAAGCCTCTTGAGATCCCTCGAGAGGTAAAACCTGTTGTAAGGTTGCAAAACCACGCATCAAGTTTTTGGCGCCGTTGCCGGGGAATAGTTATTGTTTAGGTTGAATTTTATTTTATAGGTCTACTCACTAGATTCCTTTCTAGTGAGATTTTTATTTTATTTTTCTAGGTTTTCTTTAGTCTATCTTTTTTCTTCGTTTCTTTGTTCGTAACCATTACCATCCGACATCATGGAAGGTGGTAATATCCTCGATCCCAACAACCCACCACAACAACCACCACCTCCTAGAGCCCGTACTTTAGGAGAGTATTCCCGTCCTAGCCACCATGGCTATCGAAACACCATTGAGCTCACTCAAGGAGCCAATGTCACTCCCTTGTGATCCGACACCATCCGGTTGGTGCAAAGCGGATGCGCATTCCATGGACTTCGTTCTGAAGATCCTAATCAACATCTCAAGGACTTTCTCAAAATTGTTGATTCTATAGACCTTGATGTTGCCACTCGAGAGACGACCCGACTGCGTCTCTTTCAATTCTCTCTGCGGGACCAAGCTAGTCAATGGCTAGAGCGTCAACCCGCAGGATCCATCACCTCTTGGGATGATCTCACTACTCGTTTCCTTGCTCAGTTTTTCCCACCGGAAGAACTACCAAGCTAAGGAATGATATCTTGATGTTCCAACAACGTCAAGGCGAAACCCTCTACGAGGCATGGACTCGATTCAAGGACTTACTCCAAAAAGTCCCTCACCATGGCATAGAACTTTGGCTCCAAGTCCAAATCTTCTATGACCATATCAATCTCTACACGAGGCAAACCATTGACCAATCGGCCGGTGGTAAGCTACGTGATCTAAGTGCGGAACAATCATGGGCTCTCCTAGAGGATCTTGCTCTTTATGACAACGAAAGTTGGAGTGATCCCCGTGATTTGAATAAAACGGTCAAGGCAATATCTTTGCCTTCGAACAATTCAAGCACTTCCGACCGTAGGATCATAGAACTTGAAGACCAAGTCAAGTTTCTCATGAAATCCTACGAGGCTCCTAAACCTTCAAGCCAAGTGAACAAAATCACTTCTTCATGTGAATTATGTAGTGGTCCCCACGACACTCGTGATTGCATGGAACTCCCCGAACAAGCTTTTGTGGACTACGCATCCTCGCGTACCGACGGAGCGGGAGACAAGTGGTACACTTTCAAACCCGAGCCAAACCCCTACGGTGATACATACAACCCCTCATGGAAAAATCACCCGAACCTTAGGTGGAAACAAAACCAAAACGCACAACAAACCAATTCTTCCAACCCACCTAATCGTTTCCAATCAAGCGGTTCCAACTCGAACCGTACTTTCCAACAACAATCCTTCCGGCAATGGTAGTACCAATAACTTTGAAGGATTGATGTCTCAATTTATGGCATCTCAAGAAGCTCGTTTAGCCAAGTTTGAAGCCGATTTCAAACAAAAACAAAGCGAGATGACCAATAAGATTGACACTTTGTTGAAAGCCCTCAATGACCGAGAAATGGGAGCACTCCCTAGCAACACGGTCAAGAACCCAAAACTAAACGTCAACGCTATTTCATCGGTTTCGTCCCCTAGTTCTTGTCCACAATATTATTCGGTCAATTCCATGAGCACGTGTTTCAAACAAACCCATGTCATAGTTGAAACACCTCCCACTCAAAACCTTGACGAAGAATTCAAGGAGCTCCACCTTGAAAGTCCGGTTATTGATGTGTTGGATGAGAAGAAGCTCAAGTTAGGCGAAAAAGGGACCGCCTTTGTTCAAAACAAGCTACCTAAGAAGTTAGATGATCCGGGCTTATTTGTTCTACCTTGCAAGATCGGTAATTCGGAGGCTTATGACACATTAGCCGATCTTGGATCAAGCCTTAACCTACTTCCGTTACCTCTCTACACCTCTCTAAAACTAGGAAAACTCGAAGAAACCGAGGTGATAATAGGCTTAGCGGATGGAAGTGTTGCTTACCCGGTTGGAGTAGTTAAGGACGTGTTAGTACACATTGGAAAACTAACTATTTTAGCCGATTTCCACGTCCTTGATATGGTTAGCGACCCTACATGCCCCTTGTTGATAGGTAGAGGATTTTTGGCGACCGATAGTGCTATGATTGATTGTAAGGAATCTAAGATAGCGGTAGGAGAAGGTGATACTTGGTCAGTCTATGATGTTAAGAAACATGCCTATGATACTAGTGAGGAACCGACACCCCATTGGTTAGAATCAAATAGGAGACCATCTAGATATGGACCTTGGATCGATAGAGACTTCATAGGACCCCAACGCCCATTTTACCTAGAAGAGGACTTTGTGAACCGAACACATATGGTAGAGCAACTCTTGGCTATGGATACCGAATTGGATCCGTTTGAAGACCCTCTAGTTTTTAGGAAGATGATTGATTTCCTAGGAGTTTTGCCAATTAACATAGGGATGAATAAGTGGAATTGTGAGGACGATGATCATAAGTGGGATTGGGACAAACCACCCAAAGATGGAGATGGGTCATGGCATATTTAAGATGACATTGTATGACCCGGATGGAGAGAAGTTTGAAAAGATATATTGTACTAAGCGGACCAATAGGAAACTTCAATCCAAGCTTAACCCTAAAGACGTCCTTGATGACGAGCTCACTTACATAGGGTAGAGTGACTTTGAGTCTAGCTACAAGACTCGTTAATAAAGAAAAGCGCTTCTTGGGAGGCAACCCAAGTTTTATTTGCTTTGTGTGTTTATTTGTTTGTTTGATTTTATTTGTTTCCGTATGTATGTTTAAATTTTATTATTATTGATTCATGTTCAAAAACTAATTTGTGAAAATGCTTTATCTTGTTTTTAACTTCGTCTTAACTACATATAAAGGTATTTTGCAAAAGTTAAGTGTAAGGGAAATCCAAACCGGTTTATTAGAACACAAATGAACATGAATCGTAATAATAATAAATTAACATACATATTAGTATTTGTTTGAGTCAAATGCTTGTATCGAGTCATAATGATGTTTTGCAGGAATTCCAGGAAGTAAGGTATAGTTTTTTCCAAAATTTTTCCGGAAACGTAACATGAGAATTCTGTCAGATCATTCTGACGGCGTCAGGATTTACAACCTGACGGCGTCAGGTTTAATTATCTGAAAATTTTTGAAAGTTTTGTTTTCATAAAAAGTTTTTATTAAATCTATAACTTATAATCTCCAGGAATCTGCAAAATTATCATTCCACAAGCATTATATCCTTATATATAGAGTTTATCCCGCCGATGTTATGCAGGTTTTCATGTTTGTTTTCTCAGGTTTAACAGGTTATTTTGGACAAGGAAAATGTGGAATCAAGCTTTTGGCAATGCATTAGTCATAAAGCTTCAACATTACTTTGGAAGAAGATCTAACCGTGTTACCACATTATCCACCGAACGAATCAGGGGAGTATTTGATTTCATTCTTTTACCTTATTACTTCTACATCTTGTTATTTGAACATTGGGGACAATGTTCATCTTAAGTGTAAGGGGGGGTAAAAGTACGATTAGAGAATGCTATTACGCGTGATTTTTGTTTGTTTAATAGTAAATGTGTAATAAAACTGAGATAAATACCTGTTAGGGTAATTTTAGTGCCAAATTTAAAATTTTTTACAACATTTAGGAGTGAAACTTTGATCTTAATGAGCGTCTCACGGATAGGAGTTATATGACTAGCACAAAAACCGTACCACTAAAAAATTTTCCACCCCCAAATATGTGAGGTTCGCCCCTAGAATTGGTAGGAAAAGCATTTGTGCTATGATGTGTGTACCGGTAGCACTTAGATTCTAGAACTTGCGTTAGGACCATTCCAAGGCCACAAGTGAGACTACATTCGTGTAGTTAGATTTACTACATGATAAGAGGCATTAGGATTAACCCATTTTTTTACACCTGTGTTTTTGTTATAATTACTTTGGCTACATTGGTCAAGTAATTCTCCCACACCCTTTGCGTTGTACCCATTTTTGGTACACGATACCCCTAGTACACCCCTCAGAGCCTATTTTTTCGTTTCGACCTTTAAGCATTTTTCTTGAAGGAAGAATTTGTTTACACCCCACTTAAATGTACACCCAAATCGCCTTAGCCTACCTTGTATGCACTCATTTTTAGTGCATTATTGTGACAACATTTGTTTAAAACCCAAGTTAATTATCTAGTTGATTACATGGTTGCTAAGTCGAGTCATATCCTTGTACATATTGTTTTGGGACGATTGGGACTCATGGGTAAAGTACTAGTGTAATGGAGTAATGGGGAAGAACATCATTTATTACCCCCATATGTGCTAAATATTTTTAAAAGTACTCCAAGTGTTTCAATTATCTTAATTCGAGTCATTAGAATAGTTATTTGTAAAGTTATGTAAAAGTTCAAGTGTAAGGGGAATGCAATGCCCCTATGATGTATTATTTTGGATGGTAGGGCAAGAGTGTATGAAAAAAAAAAAAAAAAAATCGAAAAAATCAAGAAAAATACAAAAAAAATGAGAAAAAGAAAAATAGAAAAAACATACGGACTACCATCCCGTTTCATTTTATATTTATCTTATGTTTGTGTTATTTTGTTTTTAGCTTAAGATTGAGTCGAGTCTTGGCTTAGCAACATTGTATAGTACATGTAATTAATCAAGATCTTTAACTCGCCACCAGTAAAATATCCTTTATCCAACAAAACCGTGTTTTCCTTTTCCCTACACCTAACGTTATAACCCATGTAAAAGCCCTCTTTGATAGTTTATCTTAGGTGCTTACGCCTAGTGGAGGAGGTTTTCGATCCTTTCCCAAGCCTATGGTAATCTATTTGCTATGACAGGTAGTGAGAGATATTATCCGTTTTCATTTATGAGATTTATTTTGATGACACCTGAGAGATGTGAGTATCTAAACACTACTTGTGAGGTGCCAGTTTGTAATCTCCGTGCTTATTATGATTAAAGTGGAACGACTATTTATTGTAATTACTTTTATATTGGTGTTAAATGACCCCTAACTTGTATTTTGATTAGAATAAAAGCGCATTTGCTTGAGGACAAGCAAATCTCAAGTGTAAGGGTATTTGATGAAGCGAAAAGTGTACCGCTTTTAAGGGGTCATTTAAGCCCTAAATCATATTTATTTGATCAAATATTGCCCTAAATCGTTCCTTTTGTCATTTTAGGTACTTTTGAGAAGAAATCTGGAAAAGGAAGCATTTTGGACGTTTTTGGAGCATAAAAGTGAAGAAAACGACAAAGTCTCAAAATTATGCTGGAAAGTACCTTTGACGGCGTCAGAAATTTCCCCAGACGGCGTCATGGCTTGGCAAAAGTGGTGGATATGAAATTTACTCATGATAAGCCAGAGAATTTTGCATGAAAAATCTGACGGCGTCACCCTTTAATGTGATCAAGGTCGTCACGGCTTAATTTAAAGAGGGACGGCGTCAAGCTTATTTCTGACGGCGTCAAGCCTTGATAAGCCAGAACGGATTTTGGAGGTCTAAAGAGAGACGGCGTCAGGAAGGCCATCCGGGAACCCTAAAAGCGGCGAGGTGACGGCGTCAGAATCTACAACGTGACGCCGTCAGACCTTAATCTCTATATATAGTTTTGCAATTTTTTGTCATTAGTGTGGAACTTTGTGTGTAATTTTGGGAGGAAACCCTAAGACAATTTTAGCAGCTTTTTCAAGGCTTTTTGCCTTGAGATCTTCCATGTTACATTGAAGATAAGTTATCAATTAATCATTCAATATGTCTATGTGTTGTTTGATTCTATCTTGTTCTTGTCTTTTGTTTAACATGCTAGGCTAGGTTTTCTTTGTGTTTGCTTAGATCTAATGAAACCTAGCTATTGATTATTGGTTATTAGTGTGTTATTAGTTGTATGGGATGATTGTTCATCTATGTTAGGCTTAAGAAAACTGGCTAACTTCCTATACGGTAACTTGCTTGAACGTCTTAAGAAGCATGAACCAATGCGTACTAAGGTTTTTATGGTTGTATTTAATGCATGAGCGAATTCTAGTGATCCCATGTTAGGAGCTTCCTAGCCGGCTCGACATAGGAGTGAAGTAGGAGTTCATAGAGTTGGGGAAGTACGTACGCCACCCCACGATTGGTATTAAGGAATACACCCGTCATCCACGCAACTAATACACACTAATCAATCGGTAAAAGATAGTTAGGGAGTAAGGAAATCTAAGTAAACACATTTCTCTCCATATAAGTTTCACCACCTTTTCATTTTCAGTTATTTTATTTTATTTGCATTCGTAGTTACTTGGGTTAGTTGACTAGCAACTAATTCCGCCCACACTTTCAAACCCGAGATTTTACTTGCTTTCATAAAATTATAAAAACATAAAAAGAATCTTCTCTCACCCTTAGACCTATTAGAGTAGTTTTTCATACCTAACGAACACTATTCCCTGTGGAGAACGATCAATCCCCTGTACTTACCACTACACTATACTACATCGGTCAGGTACACTGCCTGGTGGGGTTGTAAGCCTCTTGAGATCCCTCGAGAGGTAAAACCTGTTGTAAGGTTGCAAAACCACGCATCAGAATCGTATACGACATGCATGAACTAATAACTTAACGTGTAAAAGATGTAGAAAAGGGAGATCATGAACACATACCACACCTTAGAAAGGTGGTGATGAGGCTGTGAAGTTTGAATGAAAGTTCAAGATGAAGGCAGTAAGCTTAGTGAGCTCGAATACGTTTTCACGTATTCCTTCTCCTAACTCGTTTGCTTCCCAAGGAGTGACAGAAAGTTTCTGGTTGTTATAGGGTATTTTGTGAGGTGAAAGAAAGTGAAATGTGGGTAGGGTAGAGTGGGATAGGATGGGGTATTCTTATAGAAGCAATATCACACGTTTGTTGACCTATTGACTTTCAAAGTTAATTATTTGGAGCTATTATGGATGACCAGTAGATTGAGGTACTAGACAATGATGTTACTGACCCCAAAAGATCATTGAAAGATATGGGAAGTTGGTGTGGTCTTATCTTGGTTTATGGCAACTTATATATATACACGTTTTCTTCTATGCGAGTTCAAAATGGGAGATAACGAGCCACACTATTTCCCTGTTGTCTAACCCTTATTCTAAATGTCATATTATGTCCGAAATGTTATTTGGGACAACCAAAGTGATCTTAGTTACTGTGGTAATACTTGTCAATTGGAGCTGGGATTTTGCTCATGGATAGTTCGATATGTGGTGATCATGATGGTGTAAATTCATGTATATGTTACGTTCGATAACTTGAAGATATGATATGTTTTTGTAAGGGTGTTTGTGATCGGGTTAGAAAAGAAAGAAAGAAAAAAAAATGCTATGGGCTTGTGAGGGTGGCGATGGGCTATTGATGGGCTGAGGTTGAATGGCAGCCCGTCTAGTTTGTAGCTTAGAGTAATTAGTGAAATAGATTAGGAGTAATTAAATATAATTAACGGAAATCATATATGTTTAGTGCTTGGACTTTTATTAATACTTATTATCATTTGTGAGATGAAGTTTGGTGAATCATTTAATCTCGAAGTACGTGTCATTATTCGTTGAACATTGTGATAACCTGACGTGGTAAGAATAATTATAAGAAAAAAATTTAAATTTCCCCGTATAAATGGGATTTATTAATCGGTAATTCAAGGTTATCACTGATTAATGAGAATTATTACAATGGATTTTTGTAGAATCCTACAGTACAATCCCGTCATTCTGAATTCCGTCCCGAAATTCTAGTCTAGAATAGCAAATGGGAATGGTTTATGAGAATAGATGTGGATATTTTTCGCAAATCTGATCTTCGCGTTCCCATGTGTATGTTGGTCCTCTCTTGGAGTTCCATCTAACTTTGACAATGGGAATACGGTTTTGCTTAAGTCGCTTCACCTCTCTATCCATTATCTCTACTGGTTCCTCTGTGAACACAAGTTTGTCGTCTAGTCTGATCTCTTTCAGCGGGAAGACGAGAGTTTCATCCAACAAACATTTCGTAAGCTGTGATACGTGGAATGTAAGGTGTACCCTACTGAGTTCTTCTGGAAGCTCTAACATATAAGCAACTGGACCAATCCTCTCGAGGATTTTAAAAGGCCCTATGTTTCTCAGGTTTAGCTTTCCACGCTTTCCGAAGTGTATCATTCCCTTCCAGGGAGAAACTTTTAGCATGACTCTATCTCCGACTTCAAATTCCATGGGTTTCCTTCTCACATCCGCATAACTCTTCTGTCTGTCACGAGCGGCTTGGAGACGTTGTTTGATTTTGAATATCTTCTCCGTCGTGTCGTGAATAAGTTCTGGTCCGGTAAGTTACATGTCTCCAACTTCCGTCCAGCAGACAGGTGATCGACACTTTCTTCCGTAAAGTGCTTCAAAAGGCGTGGCTTTTAAGCTAGCGTGGTAACCATTATTGTAAGAGAATTCAACCAATGGTAAGTGTTTATCCCAACCTTTTCCGAAGTCAATAACACATGCTCGGAACATATCTTCCAAGGTTTGGATTGTCCTTTCACTTTGTCCATCGGTTTGTAGATGATAGGCGGTGCTCATGTCTAGACGAGTACCGAGAGCCTTTTATAGAGATTGCCAAAACCCTGAGGTGAATCGGCTGTCTCTATCTGAAATGATGGAGATTGGGACTCCATGTCGGATTATGATCTCTTTGAAGTACAACTGAGCGAGTGTGTCCATCTCGTCAGTTTCTTTGATTGGTAGAAAATGAGCAGATTTGGTCTAACGGTCGATGATAACCCTGATGGTATCTAATCCGGTTGACATTTTTGGTAACTTGGTAATAAAATCCACAGTTATTCTTTCCCATTTCCAAACTGGCAACTCAGGCTGTACAAGTAGTCCTAATGGCTTCTGACTCTCCACTTTGACTCTGGAGCAAGTCAAACATTTTCCAACATAGGTTGCGATGTCAGCTTTCATGTTTGGCCACCAGTAGATTTGTTTGAGATCTTGGTACATCTTATTGGATCCTGGATGGATGGAATATTTGGACTTGTGAGATTCATGCATGATAAGATCTGGAATACCTCCGTAGAGAGGAATCCAGCATCTTTCCTTGAAGCATAACATTCCATCAGCTCTCCTCACGAATCCGTTCTCACTTTCTGGCATGCCGTCAATCTTTTTGTGAGGTCGGTTCTCTTCCTGAAGATCTTCTGATTGGGCTATGAGAATTTGAGATGGGAGCGGTGAACAAATTGTCATTCCGAACGATCGGACTCTGAGGGGTTTGATTCTTTCCTTCCTGCTTATTGCATCGGCCACGACATTCGCTTTACCGGGGTGGTATCAAATTTCACAATCGTAGTCGTTGAGTAGTTCTAACCATCAGCGTTGTCTCATGTTCAGCTCCTTCTGATCCAGTATGTGTTGAAGACTTTTGTGATCGGTGAAAACCGTGCACTTTGTACGATACAAGTAATGTCTCCATATCTTAAGAGCGAAAAATACGGCTCCGAGTTCTAGATCATAAGTAATATAGTTTTCCTCATTCTTCTTGAGCTGTCGGGAGGCGTAAGCTATAACTTTGTTTCTTTGCATTAGTACCGCACCTAGACGATGATGCGATGCGTCACAATACACTACAAAGTCGTCGCTTCCGCCAGGTAGCGCTAAAATTGGTGCTTCACAAAGCTTCTGTTTTAAGAGTTGGAATGCTCATTCTTGTTTCTCTTCCCAGTGGTACTTCTTGTTTTTTTGAGTGAGTTCGGTCAAAGGTTTTGTGATTTTGGAATAGTTTTCAATAAACCTCTGATAGTAACCTGCAAGTCCTAAAAATTGTCGAATTTTAGTTAGAGTGGTGGGCGAAGCCCAACCTTTAACTGCTTCGATCTTGGCGGGGTCAACGTGGATACCTTGACTATTGATGATATGGCCTAGGAATTGAACGGTGGAAATCCAAAAATCACACTTGGAAAATTTTGCATACAGTTTTTCTTGCTTGAGTAATCCCAAAATAGTTCTCAAGTGTTCCGCATGCTCTTTTTCGTTACGTGAGTAGATCGGAATGTCATCGATGAATACAATTACGAACTTGTCCAAGTATGGCTTGCATACTCGGTTCATTAGATCCATGAACACTACTGGTGCGTTGGTAAGACCAAATGGCATTACTCGGAATTCATAATGCCCGTACCGTGTTCGAAAGGCTGTTTTGGGAATGTTTTCTTCTCTGACTCTTAATTGATGATATCCGGATTTCAGATCGATCTTTGAGTAAACACTCGATCCTTGCAGCTGGTCAAATAGATCGTCAATCCTTGGTAATGGGTATCGATTTTTTACTGTGAGTTTGTTCAACTCTCTATAATCGATACACATTCAGAATGTTCCGTATTTCTTTTTGATAAAACAGGACTGGTGCTCCCCAAGGTGATGAGCTTGGTTGGATAAATCCCTTATCTGACAGTTCTTTCAACTGCTCAGATAACTCCTTCATTTCGAAGGGGGATAATCGATCAGGTGCTTTCGCAACAGGTGCTGCTCCAGACACTAAATCGATTCAAAATTCTACTTGGCGAATTGGTGGGATACTGGGCAACTCTTGATGGAACACTTCTGCAAATTCATTTACGACTGGTACTTCTTCCAGTTGTTTCTCTTTCTCTTTCGATTCACCTTCCGTCATTTGAATCAAAAACGCGTGGCATCCATCGTTTATGTATTTCACCGTCTTGATATACGAAATGATATTGAGTTGGGTTTTATGGTGATCACAACGAACAATAAGTGTCTCGTTATCAAGAGGAATTTGGATGACTTTTTCGTCACAGATGATTCTGGCACGGTGCTTGGATAACCAATCCATGCCTATGATGACATTGAAACTTCTGAGTTGGATAGGCATGAGGTCGATGGGAAAGGATTTGTCTTGAAGTGTTAAGGTGCATTTTTTGATTAGGGTATTGGTGCTTAGGAGATTTTCGTTAGCTATTTCGATTTCATATGAAGTATCTAATTCTACGGGAGCAATATTAAGCAATAAAGCAAATGAAGTAGACACGAAGCTTTTATCAGCTCCAGAATTGAATAATATCTTAGCACGGCGTTGGTTTAGTAAGAAAGTACCCGTAGTGTCGTCGGGGTTCTGTGGTGCGTTTCCATCTCCAAGTACGTATGCTCTTCCACGGGCAACATTGTTGGCGTTCTTTGGGCAATGACTCTTGTAGTGTCCCAATTCACCACAACCGTGGCACTTTACTGCTATTGGTTGTGCATTCGCCCCTGTGGCCCTGCAGTCCTTGGTCACATGACCTACTTTTTGGCAATTGCCGCAGATTGCGGTACAGGGTCCGGTATGATGCATCTTACACCTGTTACACTAGGGTTTTGTCTCGGCATAAATCTTTCCTTCAGTGGGTACGGCCACATAAGCTCTGGCGGCTTCCTGACGGCGATTTTGCTAATGGTGACGGTCGTTGCGGCTCTGCTGGTGGTCTGTGTTGCGGTTGTTGTTCCAGTCATTACTGTAGTAACTTCTGTTGTTGTTGTTGTAGTAGCTGTGGCTGTTTCTGTTGCTGCTGCGATGACTGCTGTTCCCACGGTTATCAAAACTCCTTTTATGCTCATTGACTGTGGAGGTAGAACCTCTCTTGATCACTCGATCCAACAATCGCTGTGAAAGCGCCATTGCTTCTTCCAGTGACTTTGGGTTGGATGCGGTAACGTCCCCCTCGATGCTTTGGGGCAGTCCTTCCACATAGTGTTCTAGCGTCTTTTCCAAGTCTGGCACTATAGATGGGCATAGGAGAGATAACTCTTGAAATTTTCAGTTGTACGTCTTCAGGTCGTTATTTCTCACCACTAGTTGATGAAACTCATCTTCTAGTTTCCTAACCTCTTTCCGAGGACAGTACTTCCTTAACATCTTATCTTTCAACTCAGTCCAGGAGATTTGAAATGTTGCATCAGCACCCATGGTCTTGACAATAGCATTCCACCAAGATAGGGCATCTCCCCTTAAGGTTCCAGTAGCAAAAGTGACTTTGTTGTTTTCTGCGCAGTTGCTTCTCATGAATACAGTTTCACTACATTCAAACCACTGTGCTAACTCTGTCACCCCTTCTATACCCATGAAGGTGGTTGGATGACAACTCATGAAGTCCTTGTAAGTGCATTTACGCTGCGTAGATGCCTCACCTTCAGTCCTTGCTCCTATGTTATTGCTCGAGCGAGTTGCAGCATCGGCCTCGCGTGTTGTGGCGATGCCGGCTTCAATCATTCTTTGGACATCCTCTGGCGTTAGTGTTGCGGTATGGTTGTTAGTTTCATGTCTAGTACGCACCATTTTCTATTAATGCCACAAGAACACAAAATTTAGAGTTCGCATAGGATAGTCGAGTAATGGAGGGATGGGTATACGAGTTATAGTAATATGAAGTTATGAGTAAATGATCAATTTTTAATATGGGATGGCTAAGGAAAAACTGATTCATCTAGAAATACTGAAGTTCAACAACTTTCTCTTCATTCATCAAATCTATTTGAATTTCCTATTTCTTATGTGTTTGGAAATTTACAGCATCTACAACCTTTTAAAAAAAATCATAATTATAACAGTAAGATCACGACATGTCTGGATACAATTACAATACATACGAACAACCATAATACATAAGTCAACATTAATGTATAGTATATCATAATCCACCACATAACATTAATAACTTGAATCCGTTGAGTTACATAACAAAACGATACAAGAATCTTTATTATTCCTATGCGATACAATGTCTCAACTAACAAATGCTAACTAGTCTAATGACTAGGTCCATCCGTAAGCCTCGTAAGCTCTGAGATCTGGTCTCGGAGTCTTCGTATCTCCGTCTGATGCTCAACCTGTATATCCCCTATGATGTTCTCCAACGTGTCGGCTCTACGTTGTGCAAGATGAGCCTCCCAAGCTAGGGTCTGTCCCTCTCTCCGCAAAGATATCGCGTAGGAACGGGTGTCGGCTATATCGGACTGCATCTGCGTCAAATATTGCTGTAAGTCTGCTCTATTGGAAGCGAGCCTATGCAGTGTGTCACTGATTGTTCCTGGGGGATCCAATGGTATGTGATCAATCATGCAAAGAAGCGAGTCAATCTGCTCTTCGTGACTCTCCAGTCGTGTCACCACCGTAGATGGTATGAGAGTGTGAGTGACTGCTAGACTGAATCCTTCCCTAGCATCAGGGACCTGAGCTGGGGGAGTGAAACCAGGAGGATAAGGTAATGATGGTGATGATGGGTGTATTGGGTCTGAGATATGAGGTCGACTCGATGAAGGGATGTCTTCAGCAAGAATCGGGTCCTGTTGGCGAGGTGGTAGTGGGTAAGTTTGAGTACGTGAGTCAAATAAACGGTCAGATAGTAAGGGTGGTGAAACATGGTGGAACTCTAGTGGTGCATCATCAGCAGGGAGCCATTGCTGACTCTCCATATATACGTCATCAGGGGGTGGCATGTAGAAAGGAGAATATGAGTCATAAACAAAATTTGGTGGTAACGTAGGTGCTGGCAAAGCTAGAAAATGGGGGTTTTCATGTAAAGGTGTGGCGGCGGCTTCACCCTCCTCGAAGAGCTCCGTCTCATCGGGTATGGTATCGGGTGCTAAGGTATTAGGAAGTACGGGTGATGTAACTGATGCTAATGATCCTTCGGACTTTGAATCCGATGATACACTAAAATGCGTAATGAACGACATGTTATTGTAATAACCCATAAATAGTAAAAGTAAGTAATTACTAATATAAAGTGGTGTAATATATACATGAAATGATCTAGTGGTGCAAAGTAAATACTAAGCATGTAAAGTCTTGTGTAAAATAATCCGGGTGAATAACGTACTGAATGCGGTAGCAAGCAGGCACGGAGGGCTTAAGATAATGTGGTGTGAAATTAATTTGTTTGAAAATGTAGTTATAGTCCAATGTTTGAAAACATTTGGTTCTCTATAACCAAGGCTCTGATGCCAATCTGTAACACCCCTAAATTTTTAAAATAGCAGCGGAAGTCTAACTGAGGTATTACTGATTGGATTGAAGTCAAAATTATAGAAAACGGCTCGAAAGAGGCGTTTTTAAATATCATAGGTCCATAATACGAATTCAGTTACAAAGTTTTATATCAGAGTACTAAAAATTTCTTGAAGGAACATAGTTTTAACTGAATTACAACTTTATTTTACACTAAATAGTGAAGGTAAATTTCTGCCCACTCCATGCCTTGCTTTGCCCCTTTAATTTCTTGAGATAACATGCTTAAAAGTCAACAAAAATGTTGAGTGAAATCATAGAGCTTGAAGTTTAATAATCAGTTCGATACACAAGTAAGATTGTATTGGGAATACAATCAGTTTGAAAAGTTGATATTGCAGTTCATATATATTGCCCTAAGTCTCATGACACGCAAACGTTAACAAAGTACCGTAAAACGGAGGAGTCACATTAGGGATACTGATGGATACGTGCCCTCGTGTAATAGGTGATTTGCCAATTCCTATTTCTCTCAAATATAATGCATCGCGACTAATACGACTAGCAAAAAGCATTCCGTCAAAGTTTTAGTGGGATAGGTCGTCAACCTCTAATAGATCTATTCATTATATTCGCGTACACATACAAGTGATTAATGGCTCATGATAAAGGGTCTTGTGGCAATAAGGTAACTTAGGCATATATCAAGTCAGGTAAGCATACAGAAAAATACTTGTCATCTGTTTATAGCATGTATCTCCCTCACGGAGTTTAAAAATTGTAAAATAGTAAAAGTGAGACTATGACTCACCTTAAGTGATACTGATGATGGTAAAAGTATATTCGGGTGTGATTATAGTAACGGCTTCAAAACAAAACCTGGTAAATACAAGTGTCTGAGAATCTGACTAAATACTAGTGGTGGGTGTGAAATGAATAACGAATGATGAATAACGACCAGGTCGTTGAGTGGGAGCGTGGTATACTTTAAAGTTCTTACAATGCAAGAATAATGTTATATATTATGATTATCTTGATTTTTAAGTCAAGTAATCCGTAATGTTATCCCTCGAAAACGTTAAAATGCTATGCAATGATAGCTCGTAACGAAAGTTGAAATGTGTAAATATGCATATGACGTGAAGGCGAGATGAAAAATGGAAAATAAAATAAGAATGTCAAGTAAAAACAATAGGCCCTTGTTCTTTTCTAGATTTTACACTTTTTACCCTAACTGTGTTTGCGTTACGTCGTTAGTCCTTCGTTAAGTCCAAAGTCCATAAATAGTCCAAAACTTGTCCATATATACATATACGGCTTGGCATTCAATCATATGTCCTTTACTAACCTATACAATATGTTTTCACGGCTTCAGTCCACATGGTTCTCGGTTTGGCAGTTTTGGTCCTTCTAGTTAGATTGCGTTACATTCTTAGTCTAAAAATGTCAAAAATGTAGGGAAAAATATGGCGAGTTTTCCTAAGGCTTATTTATTTGATTTTTAACTTAATTCAACTCCTTATTAGGCCATTTGCTTATTTTTGCTATTATTAGGCTTTAATGATCCATTTTAGTTGCCCATTAACGTATATTAATCCATGGGTTTTGGGGAGGGTTTTGATTATCAAAAAGGTTCATTTTTACATCAAAAGCTTATTCTAAAATTGCCATGTCACCCGCTTATTCATAGCTTATTAAAATCAGTGAGTTGGGCTCACAGTTCACTCGTTATATATTAAAGGGTTTTCAAAATGATTTTTGCGACACACTTTGGTTGTTCTAAAGGGTCTTGTCGTGGTTTTCATGGCTTGTGGTATGAACGAAAAATGTAGCTAGTTAGGTGGTTTAATGGGTCATGTGAAGAAAACATACTTTTGTGTGATGAGTTTATCAGACACACGAGGGTTTTCTAGGCGAGTTTGGCACGTTTTCATAATAAATGACTTAGATAATTTCTAGTTCGTTCAACGTAGGGTTTCATAGTATTCGTGGGTCGATGTTAAGTGTACCGTGACTTGTGTGATCGAGAGGTGAGTGTGTAGTAATCCTTATGAGTCCATTCGATATTTATATAATCCCCTTGTTCAATATTTTATGCGTACAACTTAATATATAGACGTTCGAATGCAACATTTAAGAAGAGTGATATGCATGAGATATAGTGATACGTGATCTAATGTGGTTCTATCATGCTGTGATCATGACATGAGGTCTCTTCATCTCATTTTTAACGTGGTATCTGAAGAAAATAATGATACGTTTGAATCGTATATGACATGCATGAACTAATAACTTAACGTGTAAAAGTTGTAGAAGAGGGAGATCATGAACACATATCACACCTTAGAAAGGTGGTGATGAGGCTGTGAAATTCGAATTAAAGTACAAGATGAAGGCAGTAAGCTTAGTGAGCTCGAATATGTTTTCACGTATTCCTTCTCCTAACTCGTTTTCTTCCCAAGGAGAGATAGAAAGTTTCTGGTTGTTATAGGGTATTTTGTGAGGTGAAATAAAGTGAAATGTGGGTAAGGTAGAGTGGGATAGGATGGGGTATTCTTATAGAAGAAATATCACACGTTTGTTGACCTATTCACTTTCAAAGTTAATTATTTGGAGCTACTGTGGATGACCAGTAGATTGAGGTACTAGAAAATGATGTTACTGACTCCAAAAGATCACTGAAAGATATGGGAAGTTGGTGTGGTCTTTTCTTGGTTTTTGGCAACTTATATATATACACATTTTCTTCTATGCGAGTTCAAAATGGGAGTTAACGAGCCACACTATTTCCCTGCTATCTAATCCTTATTCTAAATGTCATATTATGTCCAAAATGTTATTTGGAGATCGCAGGAAAAAGCGGGGTTCGAAATGGTTTAGTTTTGCAATTTATTTCTATACGTATAGGTCGAATTTGGGACAACCAAAGTGATCTTAGTTACTGTGGTAATACTCGTCAATTGGAGCTGGGATTTTGCTCATGGATAGTTCGATATGTGGTGATCATGATGGTGTAAATACATGTATATGTTACGTTCGATAACTTGAAGATATGATATGTTTTTGTAAGGGTGTTTGTGATCGGGTTTGAAAAGAAAGAAAGAAAAAAAATGCTATGGGCTTGTGAGGGTGGCGATTGGTTGTTGATGGGCTGAGGTTGAATGGCAGCCCATCTAGTTTGTAGCTTAGAGTAATTAGTGAAATAGATTAGGAGTAATTAAATATAATTAAGGGAAATCATATATGTTTAGTGCTTGGACTTTTATTAATACTTATTATCATTTGTGAGATGAAGTTTGGTGAATCATTTAGTCTCGAAGTACGTTTCGTTATTCGTTGAACATTGTGATAACATGACGTGGTAAGAATAATAATAAGAGAAAAGTTTAAATTTCCCCGTAAAAATGGGATTTATTAATCGGTAATTCAAGGTTATCACTAATTAATGAGAATTATTACAATGGATTTTTGTAGAATCCTACATGTTGTTGTGGTATGACATCAGCTTGTGGAACATATTGTTGTTGCAAGTAGTTCTGCGTAGAAGATGATGATGGTTTTGTATTCAGTGTAGTAGGTGTTAGTGATTGTGCAATCAATGCAAGAGGATCATGTTGCTTGGCTAGTTTTTCTTTCCTTACCTCATCTGCCTCTTTCTGGTTTTGCTTTAGGAAATCATAGACCTGATCATAGTTCACCTCATGAAGGTTCTTTGTTTGGTTAAAAATTGTGACATACCGTCCCCATTCTTCTAGTAAATTGTTGATGAACTTGATGTTTTGAACAATTGGTTTTGGTGTCAGCTTGTTTCTGATGAGCTCATTCATTAAGGTGCAAAACCTGGTGTAGTAAGATTCAATTGGTTCAGCTGGAGTGGATGTGAACTTCTCCCATTCATTTAGAAGCTTGTTTTCCATGTCTTGTTGACCAATTTTTGTGCGATGACAAAGCCTTCTAACTCGTTCCCACATATCATAAACAGTTTCACAATTGTCAACAGTAGCAAATATTTCCCATGGTAAACCAAGTTGAATTAAGTGCATTGCTAAGTCATCAGCTTCAATTTGCTTCCAATCCTCTGCTGTGTATTCCTCTTCTGTTTGATCACGAAAGGTCGGTGGAATGGGAGGTGTTGCATTTGGATTACCAGCTACTTGAATCTTACGAGGCTTGAATGGTCCTTTCTGGATGGAGTTGAGCAGGAGTCTACCTTGACCATTGGGTTTGGTTTTGATATATCAAATCATACGACTTGTCCATGGAAGATATCCATCTTTTTCTAGCATCGGAGGATGGTTTTCTGCACCGGCTGCATGGTTGTCTTGTTGAGTTTCCATTTCATAAAGTTGTATGGTTAAAATGACGTTGGATCGGTTCAAAGAGCTAGGAGTGGGTTGGTTACGGTTCAATAGTTATGATTTGTTAAAGTGAAGTCCTTTCCCGAGTTTTCTAATGCTGATATCTAATTTCCCTCCAAAAATTGAATGTGAAAAATTTCTCTATCAGAATTTGAAATACACTATAAAATGCAATTCTAAGGTTACTAGAAATTTTTGAGTTTTAAAATTTTTTACGCCAAATTTCACCGAAAAAATTTGAATTTTGGCTTAAAAATTTGAATTTTGGGCTTAAAAATTTGAATTTTGGGCCAAAATTTTCACCGTTATACCAAATTTTGAATTTCGCGTAAAAATTGAACGTTAAGTCACACGTAAAAATTAAATTTTACTCAAAATTTTCACCGTTATACCATTTTTTTTTTTTTTTTTTTTTATTATTATTATTTTTTTTAATCCTTACTCAAAGTCAATAACCCGAGAAACTTGATAACCTAAGGAACTTGATAAGGATGGACAAACTCGGTAAAGTCTTGAAGAAACTCGGTAAAGTCTGAAGAAACTTGATAAGATCTGAAGAAACTCGAGAGAACCAGAGAAACTCGAGAAAACTTGTACAAACTCGACAAGAACCAGAGAAACTCAAGAAAATTTGAAGAAACTCGGCACGACTTTCAGAAACTCGAGAATACTTGAGAAACTCGACACGACTTTTAGAAACTTGATAAGCTCACAAGAAACTAGATAAGTGCTGAAGAAACTCGGCACGACTTTTAGAAACTCGTGAGAATCTGATAAAAACTCGAGAGAATCTGATAGAAACTAGAGAGGAACTTAGAAACTCGGCACGAATTTCTAGCCACAGACTTTCTAACTCGAGAGAAAGTGACAAAAACTCGGTAGATCAAGAGAAAATCGATAAGACCTTACAAAATCGACACAAGAAACTCACTAACTCGTGAGAAACTCGATAAGATGTCCAGAAAGTCGAGAAGCCAATTCTGATGAACAGTAACGTCGCCCAAAAAATTCCTAGATTTTTTATTTTTAATCTTGATACCACTTGTTATTGCCTATTATCAATCCTAACATACAACTAATCACTAGATAAGATTAAAGTGAGAAGTGTGGATTATGAGAGAAACTTGTATTCACACACTAAACTCCTTAATACAAAACTAAGAGAACTCTGAGCACCAACCTTCCAAATAGTGATGGAAGGTGCTATTTATAGGTTACTTGAGATGGATGGGTTTGGACTTGACATGGGCTATTACATGGGCTATTAAATAAACAACTCTTAACCTATAAGTTTAAGTCCAAGCCCTAATTTACATTAACTAATTTACACAACGATACACTTAGTAAAAATATTACAACGACAATGACCATCACTTTTTATAAATCCTAACATAAACCCATATATCGGATTAACACTAACTACGAATAACTTGGACCCGAAGGCCTAATGTAAGCCCAACGTATGTGAGTTGAGTATTGGGCCGAAGCCTAATACCTTTGATTCTTAAATTTCTTTTATTGTTTTATTAATGTGTTTATTATTTCTTTTTCGTTTTGCGATATATTGTTTTGGTTAATTATTTTTAGTAAAACATAGTCGATATAGACGATAAGTCTAATAATTAATATATACCCAGATAATATCGATCAATTAGATATATTAAACTTATAAACTTAGTAATAAAAACTTGTAATCAAAAGTCATAATAACTTGGATATGTCTTATAAACGGGCGCATCATGCCCAAATTTCGATAACATCTTTTATAATTTATTCATTTACAAATAAACTAATAAACCTTGTCGATATTTATATAATTTTCTGATTGTCTTTCATTCTTTTCTCCTTTTTAATTCCTCTTGTCTCTTCATTATTATTTCTTCATACCGTTCGTGTTTGCCGACTTTTATTTATTTTATCGTCCCGGATCCACACGAGTCTTAAACTTTATTTAACTCAAAACATCATTGAAATAAAACATTTTCATTTCAAATACAAGCATTGTTTTATAACTCACTTTAAGATTAGTGCTGAGACATATTATTCATATACTAGGTTGTGCCGATCGAGTGCCGTTGTGCTCTACTTTTGATATCACCGTTGTGCCTTTACTCCTTGATGCCAGTTGTGATCTTTGTGAATGTTTTGCATTGCTGCATACTGAGGTGTGTTCATAAACCCACTTTTTACTTGCTTAAACTGTTTTATAATCTACTTGGGGTGAGATACATGCTACTGTTTTGACTATGATAACAATTGTTTGAAAACTGTACTTTGGACTGAAAGCTATGCTTTCTGCTTCTGAAACTTTATTTGAACCGAAGCAACATTTATACTTTTCTAATACTGTGAGTGAAGAAGTAGCCACCTTGCGAACCACCTGATAAGCACTAAGTACCTTCCTTGCCAAAAGCAAGTCCCTCGATCATGAACCGTTAATCACCTGCGGGTGAGCGCGATTGTAGTATATAGGCCTATAGGATTTGACCATCCTACCCCTGTTGACCGGGTAGGCAACACGGGTGTGCTATAGTTCAGTTAACTAGGTATTTGACAAGATACCTGGCTTTGGGGGCAATTATTATGATTATGAAATTCCGCGGTTACTGTCGACTTACACCAGAGTTTCTAGTGCCGGTTAACGCTTTGTGTGTCATGAGTTTAGTGCAGTGGTTATATCTGAACTTCCGGGTGTATAACAACGTAGCCCGCTTTCTTGGAAACTTGAAATATTGTGATCAACTATTTTATTTAAACATATGAATTCACTCAACCTTTCTGTTGACTTTTAGCATGTTTTATCTTAGGTGTTAAATCATTTCCGCTGCATATCTTACCATTGGAGGAACTTGGCGAAGGGCATGGCATGGTCATAGAAAACTCAGAAAACTATTTGGGACCACTCTAAACCATTTTATGAAACTTTATTTTAATGTTACTAAAAAGTTTTTGGGTATGTTTGGGTGTTGGATAAACAGTTTTGTGTGGAAGAAGTTGATGTTTCCTCATGTTCAAAATGGTTTGGATGAACCTGGGATATATAAAAAAAATTGACTTGCTAACAACATTTTTAATCATTCCTTCAAAAATGAGTTTAGAAATATTGAAAGTTCTGCCAGGAACTAAGCAAATGAGAGCAGTTGCAATATTGCTACTGAACTGTTCCCATGAGGTTTTCTTAGGACTAAGACAGTGAAGGATGGTGTGAATTAAAAATCTCCATTGAGGGGCAAAACGACTCTTTTGAAAAGTTAAAGCTTGTTATTGAGTGTTGTACCCCATCCTGGTTAAATTTTCAAAAATCTCAGTGTTTGGCATAGCACTAATACCATTGTCATCATTCAAGTGGAGATGCCTCCTGAGTGATGAATCAGTAATAGTGATAGATTTACCATCCACTTTAGCATGTAACTCTTTGTTACCATTTTCAAATGTTTTGATAGTTGCAATTTGCCAAAACTGTTTGATGTGGGAGACATAGATAGTGGGATTTAAGAGTAAAGAATACTGTTGATCCCAGTTGAGCTAACAATCTTGTTAATTATCTTAGATGTAGATCTAAGACAATAGGTATAGAAACTGTTCTTGAATGATCTATTAAGTATTATGCGGAATCTAATACTTAATCTTAAGAAGAATTATGAATCGAACACAATAGAATTCCCTCAACAATCACCTCAATATATTAATACGGTTACTCAAAAGTAACAAGGTTACAATAACCTTGAAGTGAAATTAACAATAATACGTATGCTAACCTAACCCTAGATCCTCCTTTTATAGACTTAAGGAGTCCAAGTCGGTTACAAAGACTTTCTATACAAGATAATATCTATTCGTATATATTCCATAATTATCTAACATACTATACATCAATATCCAATAAGCAGTAGAATGATAACTCTAGCAGTAGAATCTTCGTTGCCCAGCAGTAGTATCATACTTAGCTTATTTCTTGATCTTCTTCAGTAAACTCCAGCAGTAGAATAAATACACCAGCAGTAGGATTATTTAGCCTAGCAGCAGAATCATACTTAGTGTATTTTCTTTTAAGAACCATGAGCAATATTATATCATCTGAAGCAGCAGCATCTTATAACCCAACAATCCTCCCCTAAACTTGATATTTTCTTTCAAAATCATCAAGTTTCTTTTAAACACAAATAAACACCAAGAGTATGCTTCTAAACACTTACTGCTTCTTCTTTCTTCCAAAATTATGCCCATAAGTTTTCTTTGAATCATTCTGATAAGATCAACCACCATCTGATTCCAACTATTAACAAGAAGTTTAATATCCCCTTCAATCATCATCTTAAGTGTAGACTTTGCCAGAGGGTAATCCTTTTTAACTAACATATACATCTGAAGTCCTCCCAGCAATGCTACTTCATGAACTCTACATGATTCATAGAATCTCCAAAGATGAATCTTAGTACTTCTTCCTTGTTCCAGCCATACTCTGTCATCAGGACAAACTTCAAACATGACTTTAAGATCTCCTCAGAGCACTCTATCAATCTCATCTTGTGGTCTATTTTCACCATATTTGTTCTTGACTAAGCACCAAAAGTTTATCAAGTCCTCTCTATCAATATTTCTAAGCATCTGAGAAAATGACTTAAATCTTTGAATTCTTCCACCAACTCTGTAGATCTCATACCAAGGAATTTTCTTTTCATATCCAACCTTCCAACCAGTAATAGGAGTCTTTGCACTTAAGGGAGCAATATCTACAAAAGTATCATCATCATCATGCACAATTTGAGTCATTAGTTGCAACTCAATTGTTTTCTTGTAGAACTCCTCAGATAGTCTTTTCTTCTTTGTTCCATCACTTTCAGACTCAGAAGTTTCCATAACTACCTTTCTCTTCTTTTTCCTCCTAGCTTTCATCTTTAAAACTCTTCCTGATCTCTTTTTACTAATGCTAGGACCCTCTTTTTCTTCTTCCTTAACCTTTTCTTTTACTTTCTCTTCCTTTTCTTTAAGCACTTCAACCTTTTCAGCTTCTGTCTCCACCTTTTTCTTACCAAACTTCTTTCTAACAATATGTTCTGCAGCCTCAGATCTCATTGGAATAAAATTTTCAGACTCTCTTTTAGCAAGTTCATACTTCTTCTGAATTTCAGCATCTGAATAATTTTTCAACTGCACAAGCTTCCAGCCCTTCATATTTTTCAAATAATGCTCTTGAAAATTTCTTACTTGCTTGGCAGTTGGAGGTCTGAGCACCTTCTTCCTCATTCTCTGATTAAGAAGTTTCTTCTTGTGCTTAGCTCTGAACTTCTCTAACCAGTCAAACTCACTTTCTGCATTAAAAGAATCTTGCAATTCTTCTTTCACCTTTAACAATTCCATATCAGCTTCACATTTAGCTCTCTCATCATCCCAAGCATTTAATTGTGCTTCAATCTCCGCATGTTTCTCAGCATGTTTCCTCTGTTTTTCAAGCTCTGCTTCATCCTCGGCATCCAACTCAGCTTGAACTTTCTTAGCCTCTTCTTTGTCATATTTTTCTGGAAGGTCAGGAGGCCAAAATCCAAAAGGAATATGGAATGGATAAGGTTCAGGTTCATCAACCATCTTACCTTTACCCTTTCTAGTGTATGTATGAGTTTGTATAGGATTTTTGTGTGGAATGGGTTCTCTTATGCTTAATCCTTTGACTGATGTTCTTGGAATTATAGGTGTTGGAGTTACTTGTGTTGTTGTAGGTGGAGTTGTTAGTTTGACAGTTGGGTGAGATTGTGGTTGTTCAGCGGTAGTTTCTTTTGGTTGTGATTGGAGTTGTGATGTTGGTTGTTGTTGTGGTTGAGATTGTTTTGGTGTGGATGCTCTAGTCTTAAGTTGTAATATTACTTCAGCCAAACTAAGATTATCATCTGACTCTGACTCAGCAGTAGTTTGATTATCTTCAGCAACAAAATGCTCTACACCAGCAACAAAAACAACTTCCTTGGCCAATTTCACAATACCAACAGCAGTAGAACCATCCTGAACTATCTTGCTTGTAGCAGTGTCTTGAACATCTTCATGTTCTTCTAAAACCAATACCTCTGTCTCAGCATCTTGAGCAATTTCTTCTGTTTGCTTTTGCTCAGCTAGAATCTCCTCAGTTTCTTGATCATTACCCATATCCATATCCACATCAAAATCAGCAGCAGCACTTTCAAAAACAGTTTCAGCCTCCCCTGAGGTCCTTATCTCTTTCCTCCCCTGTTTGGGAGCATCCTCCCCCAAACTCATGCCTTCTGAGGAGCTGACCCTCTGAGTTGTGCCAACTTTCTTAAGTCTTTTGGATACCCTTGTTCTTGATCTCTTTGACCCTCCAAATGTCTGATTCTTATCTTCAACTTTTTAACTCTGTGTGTGAGATCAAGAACTTGGGTTTCTAACTTTGTACATCTAGCCATCAATTCATTAATTTGTTGCATTCTATCCTCACCACTTCGGTCTGTGTTACCTGACCCGAGAGGTGGATCCTTGGATTTGGCATTTTGTACATTGAATGTTGCCATCAATTCCTCAGTATCTTGTCTAGTCTCATCACTTCGGCCTGTGTTACCTGGCCCGAGAGGTGAATCATTGACATTGTCATTTTGTACATGGGTTTCCATCAATTCAATTGTTTCAGGTCTGCCCTCATCACTTCGACCTATGTGACATGGTCCGAGAGGTGAATCAATGGGCCTAAACTCAGTATCAACCCTAGGTTGATCATCTGAGCCCCCCTGTGTAGCCATGTGACTGGGGTTACTATCACTTGCTTCAGGTTTAAGAGAACCTTCAGCATTAGATGTTGTCATGGTCGGGGTCTTACATATGTTAACACTGCCCTGACCAGCTACTAAGCCAGAATCAGTAGTGTTAGCCCCTTCCATCATGCCACCTACATCACCTGTGGCAGCCTCATCTGCTTCCATCCTGACTCTAGTCTGAGGTAACTCAGTGTCCTTTGTTAGTGAAATCCTAGGGGATTGGGTCTTTTGGGGTGATGCAGATGAGTGTTCAGAATTGGGTGTGTGATGGGTAGTTGTTGTGATTTCAGCACCTTCACCCTGAGTAGCAGCCAATTGTAACATATATTGGGACAAAGGTGTTACAATCCCAGAAAAACCAGTTCCATTCTTTCTCAAATAAGAAAACATATTGCTTTTAAGCTCAGGACTGTCACGAGTCCTTGTATGTACCTTAGGTTCTGAAAGTTGTTTATTTATGATTAATTGTAAGAACCTTGGGTAAACATAAATTTTTCTAGAAATATTCTTTTTCAACCCATCCAAGATCATAGCCGAAAAATTAAAGGGTTGTCCTGTGGCCAAACAAATCAAAGCAGATGCTTGAGTTGTGCTGAACTCATTCCACCCTGTAGTTTTAGGACTAAGACAATGGAGAAGGGTGTGAAGAAGAAATTTCCATTGTGGGCAGAGAAGACCTTTGAAAAACTTTAAACCATTATTTTTCTTCTCATAACCCATATTTTCAAGTTCTTGAAAAATAGTAGAATTATCAAGGCGAAGTATTTCTTCATCATCTGAAAGATGAAGTGCTTCTCTTACAGATGACTTAGAAATAATTATCCTTTGTTCATCTACCACAGCTCTCAAATATTCTTCCCTATTTTTAGTTTTGGCCTTAACAGTAGACCAGAACTGTTTCATGTGGGAAATATATATAGTGGGATTTGCTAATAATGCATACCTTACATGAGTAGCATTAATAAAGTCTATAACTTTAGCAAAATCCTCTGCTTCTGGGACCTTTTGAAGAAACGCCACTTGATTGTGATTATCGGAGAAGTCTCTTTTTGTCATTGTGAAATTAGGGTTTTGATTTTGGGTGTTTTTGATCAGATGTTAACAAGATGTGTTAGGGTTTGAAATTGGTTTAATTTTGGGCGCACAAAGTTAATTTTGAGATCGAATTGGGTTTTTAAGCCGTTTGGATCTCATTAGGGTTTTATACGTGCCAAGTTACAAAATCCACCCATAAGTTTGAAACCAAGCAGTAGAATCCCAATAGTTCCAATCCGAGCAGCAGAACTCCAGCAGCAGAAAGTTTTGCTTAGCAGCAGAAACTTTTTAACTAGCAGCAGAATGTCTGCTGATCTTTTCAAACATCTTTTTCCCATCAGATAAGCTTTCCCCTTTGACTTTTCCTACAAAAGGTTAGTCCAAAACCACAAAAACACAAGAAATAAGATACGACAATAATCCCAAACCATAGTTTTTCATAGCAGTTGAATAAACAACTAGCCGCAGACAACATACAAACAGAGCAAGCAATAGAAACAACTTATTTGATTAATAACAGTACAAATCCTTACAAACTACCACAAAAACACACAGAGATAAGATTTTTCAAAGATTGATCATTCTAATACTAGCAATTAAAAATTAAAATCTACTCACATCAAAACCTTTAGTGAGTAAATCTGCAACATTGTTGTTAGTATGGATTTTAACTATTTGAATTAGCTTTTTCTCATAAGAATCTCTGATAAAGTGATGTATTATCCCAATATGTTTTGTTTTTGAATGAAAAACAGGATTTTTAATAATACACATTGTACTGTTATTATCAATGTAAATCTTGGTGTTCATAAAGTTGTACCCATAATCCAGCAATTGATTCTGAATCAAGAGCACTTGTCCACAGCAACTAGAAGCAGCCACATACTCAGCTTTAGTTGTTGAATTAACCACCACAATCTGTTTCTTGCATTGTCAAGAGATCAACCTATGTCCAAGAAATTGACAGCCTCCTGAAGTTGAGTTCCTATCCAAACTTGCTCCAGCATAATCACTATCTGATTATGCCACCAGATCAAAAGGTGAATCCTTAGGATACCAAAGGCCAAACCTGGGTTGACTCCTTAAGTACCTAAAAATCATCTTCACAGCATTCAAGTGAGAAACTTTGGGGTTCACTTGAAATCTGGCACAAGCACTCACATCAAACATAATGTCTGGCCTTGAAGCAGTTAGATACATCAAAGATCCAATCATGGATATGTATAAATGCACATCAACCTCTTCCCCATCTTCATCCTTGAGCAAAGGCTTGTTGGTCTCCATTGTTGTCATAGCTGGCTTCACATCATAAAAACCAAATTTCTTCAAAATATCAGCCATATACTTGTCTTGGCTGATGAAAATCCCATCTGTCTTCTGAAGAAGAAAGAAAGTGAGTTCCCCCATAGAACTCATCTGAAATCTACTATGCATGAGCTTCTCAAATTCCTCACATAACACCTTATTTGTAGACCCAAAAATGATATCATCTACATATACTTGAACAAGTAGGATATCCTTTTTGTCTTTCTTGATGAACAGAGTCTTGTCAATGGTTCCCCTACTAAAACCATTGGTTAACAAATATTTAGACAAGGTGTCATACCAAGCTCTAGGAGCTTGATGTAGGCCATATAGTGCTTTATCCACCTTATAAACCCTATCAGGATAATTAGGGTCTTCAAAACCTGGTGGTTGCATCACATACACTTCTTCATCAATCTTTCCATACAAGAAAGCACTCTTCACATCCATCTGATACACAGTGAAGTTCTTGAATGAAATAAATGCCAAGAATAGTCTGATTGCCTCTACTCTTGCTACAGGTGAAAATACTTCATCATAGTCAATTCCCTCTTCCTGTGTGTATCCTTGAGCCACCAATCTAGCTTTGTTTCAGATCATTATTCCTCTTTCATCTCTTTTGCATCTGAACTCCCATTTAGTACCAATTGCCTTTTTCCCTGAAGGCAAATCAACTAATGTCCAGACTTCTTGAAGCTTGAACTACAATAATTCCTCTTGCATAGCTTCAAACCAACTTTCATCTTTTAATGCTGTGTAGGCATTCTTGGGTTCCACTTGAGATAGGAAACAGGCAAACATACAATTCTGTTAATCCTTGTGTCTCTTTCTTTGTTGAAGTGACTGAGCAAATTATCCTTGATCAAATAAATTACTGAAACCTTTAGTTTTACTTCTTGTTTGAACAGTAGAATGAACATCTCCAATAATTTTCTCCTTAGGATGATCCTTGTGTATTCTGGTGGTTGGAATAGGACTGACTGGAATTGCATTCTCCATGTTACTTAAGTCAGCCTCTGCAGCAAACCCTTCAACAACTTCATCATCAGTGTCTGCATAGACATTAACTAATCCAAGCATATTAGGATCATTTGGATAGTTAACATCATCAAATGATCTCCCATCTTCATCAGTAGTAGAAAATCTTGGTATAGTAGTAGAACTACTAGGCTGAGCAGCAGAAACTTTTGGCCTAGCAGTAGAATCAGGAATACTACTGCTTGTGTTATATCCTCTGTTTTCACGAAGATCCACTTTATCAGCAACATGTGGTTCTTCATTAACCACCTTTTCAGCATTAGAAGCTTCATCCCCACCTTCTACATTTTTATGAACAGCATCACCTTGTGAACTCTTGCCCTCTTTCTCTTTGTGTGTGAAAAGTTGATCAAGCTTTCACTTCTCAATTAAGACAAATTTCTTTGCAGATTCATTAGCCTTGGCTTGTGTACCTACATTAGAATTATCTTGTGTTCGTGCAGACATGTTAGTTGAACCTGCATTTACTGGCACATAATTCATACTTTTGGTTAATGAATCTATGTCAAACAGCTATTCAGGTCCACTTCCAGCAACACTAGGTGTGGTTTCACTAAACCTAACATGTAAGTTTTCTTCCACATGCCTAGTTCTTTGATTGAATACCCTAAAAGCCTTACTATTAGTGGAGTATCCAATAAAGAAACCTTGGTCTGCCTTCTCATCAAATTTGCCTAGGTTATCAAGGGTATTTAAGATAGTAACAGGACACCCAAATGGTTTCAAGAAATCTATCATAGGTTTCCTACCATGAAATAATTCATAAGGGGTCTTGTTATGAGGCTTCACTACCTTACTCCTATTTTGCACAAAGCAAGCAATGTTAACGGCTTCAGCCCAAAAAGTAGTGGCTAATTTTGACACTGACAACATTGTCCTAGCAGCCTCAATTAATGTCCTATTCCTCCTCTCAGCAACACCATTTTGTTGAGGAGTTCTAGCCACACTAAACTGTCTTAAGATACCTTTTTCAACACAGAACTGATTCATCACATTATTCTTAAATTCAGTTCCATTGTCACATCTGATTATCTTAACTTTGTGATTAACTAGGTTTTCTACTCTTGTTATGAAAGCCTTAAGGATACCAGAAGTCTCATCCTTAGTTGCTAGAAAGAAAACCCAAGTAAACCTACTATAGTCATCTGTGAGAACTAGGCAATACATTTTCTTATTCAAACTTTTCGCATAAGTTGGCCCAAAAAGATCCATATGCAACATGTATAAGGGCTCAGAAATAGAGTTCACCACTTTGGACTTACAAGAAACTCTGTGTTGCTTTCCCATCTGACAAGCAACACAGGTTTCAGGTTTTTCAAAATTTTTTGAAGGTAAACCTCTCACATGGTTTCCCTTAACCAATTTGTTTATTGTTTTGAAATTTAAGTGTCAAAGCCTTCTATGCCAAAGTTTGGATTCATCAATTGCGGCTTTGGCAAACAGCCAAGTTAAGTCTCTTTTAGGAATTATGTTCTTTATGTCCACACTGTATATATTGTCTGTTCTAGGGACTCTAAGTAGCACAGATTTATCATCAGGCAACTTATAGTCAGGAGATAAGACAAGACACTCAGTGTCTGTAAAAAGAACAAAATTCTTTTTGTCACACATTTCTGAGACACTAAAAACTGCTTTTGCCTTAGCAGTAGAAAACTTTATTTTCTTTTGAATGGGCCTTTTTGGTGCAGCAGTAGTAATTGTCCTAGTAGCACCATTTCTCAGCAAAACTTCCCTAGGAATTATGTTTCTACTGGGTGAGGGTGAGTCTTTCTAGCAAAATTCCTATGGTTCACCCTAGTGTGTTGGTTCCATACAGGTTTTTGAGCATAAGATCTAACAGGTTTGTAGTAGTAACAATCTTCCTCTAAGTGCTCAAAACTACCACAACTGTAACATGCCTTCTTAACCAATTCAAAATCACTACCTAACTTGTTTGAAATTAGGCTATTCCAATTTCTTTGGTTTCCTCTAGGCAACTTATTAGATTTCCTAGGATATTCTCTAGGTTTCTCATCAAATTCAACCATTTTCCTAGAGATCCTACTTCCTAACACAGGCTTTTCAAACTCAACATGTTTAGCTTTAGTTTCAACTGATTTAGGAATTTCTTCCTTTTTAGCCTTAGGTGTTGAGTCAGTCTCATCATCCTCACTATCTGACACCCAATCTTCAATGATCAAGGTATCAGACTTCATCTCAACCTTAGGTTCATTAGTTCTATCAGGTTTTTCATTATTTGATTCACATGTTTCACCTACAGGTTTTGCATCTATCTCAGTTATGAAAGACAATTCCTTCCTAGGAGGTGCAAAGGCACTTTTGACTGGGGGTGGTACTTCATTGTAACCTAAGCCACTTCCTTTTCTCATTAATTGACTTTCAATTGCCTTATTGATACTATTTGATGCAAATTGTTGTTTTTCTACTCTAACAACATGTTTCTCTTTCTTAGATAAAGCTACATCTCTAGCTTTTTCAGCCTCCTCTACTCTTTTATTAAGAACATTAATTTCACAATTTTTCTTAATAATTTCAACTTCTAGTCCATTAATCTTATCAACATACTCTACTTCATTCTGTCTAAGAAAGTCAAGTTTTTATTCTACTGATTTTAGGCCATATACTTAACCTAAATTATCAAGTTTTAACTTTTCTACTTCCATTCTTAAATTTTCATTTCTAGACTTTAATTCCTCAACAGTATCTATGCATGATTTAAAAGAACATGTAGACTCATTAGATACCTCAGAGTCTGAACCAGAAGATGAAGAAGCATATGCCAATAAAGTAAAATTATGTCCCTTCTGTTCTTCCTCAGCCCTGAAAGCAGCATTGGGTCCTTCCTCTGCTTGGTCACTCCAGTCATACTCCCCTAAGACGTCACATGAAACCAGAGCAGTAGTAGTCTTGGTTTCTTCAATAGGAACAATCCTTGCAGTCTCTTTGTTCTTCTTTGGTGCTCTCCACTCCCTAGCAAAATGCCCCTTTCTCTGACAATTATAACACTCAACCTTGGCCTTGTCAAACCCCACATTGGTTTGTCTATACTTCAGTGCTCTTCCAGTTTTCTTCAGAAATCTCCTAGCCCTCATAGTAAGCATGGCCATTTGCCACTTCAAATCAATCTCCTCTAGATCATCAAGATCTATTTGTTCCAAATCCTGATCAGTAACAGAAGTACTTGTGGTGAGATCAGCCAAAAAGGCACAAATAGCTGCATCATTGATGTTATCAGTGTTTGAACTAGCAGCAGAACCAGATGTGCCAACAGCAGAAACAACATGACCAGGAGCAGAATGGTTTTCTTGAGAGCTTCCAGATCCCTTGTTGTTTGAAGACATAAAAGCTAGGTTGTTTTCACTAGAAGATGAGCTTGATGTACCCTTGACTTCAGATTCATATACCTTTAGATTATTGTACAAATCATCCAAAGTCATTGATTCAAAATCAGTCTTATTCCTCCAGACCACTGTATGAGTATTCCATTCAGATGGTAAACTCCTCAGAAACTTGAGATTAATGTCTTCTTGAGGCACTGAGACCTTCATAAGTTGTAATTGACTTACCAACCTCTGAAGTCTATCATAGGTAGCATCAATGTTTTCTAAACTTAAAGCAGTAAACGTTTCAAATTGATGCTTGAGCAGATTCTTCCTAGACTTTTTGGTGGCCTCATTCCCACCAAATCTGAGTTCAACGGCATCCATCAACTCCTTAGTAGTCTGAGTGTTACTAAAACTCAATTGATATTCATTCGGTATACCCATCAAAAGAATATTGTGAGTTTTGATTTCCAATATCCTTTGTTCCTTCTCCTCATTAGTTTTAATGGGTAAAGGTGTCACATCAGCACCCTTAGCAGGTAGAGTATCTCCATTCTGAATGAATTCCCAGATGGAGTAGTCAAGCATCTTCATGTACTGCTCAATCCTCATCTTCCACAGCTCATACTCACCAGCCTTGAGCATTGGTACCTTTGAAGCAGTCACCATATGAGTAGATTCGGAATCCATTGCTTATGTAGATGATGAACAGATCTGAGTTTACGGAATTCTTCTTGATGGCAGTCTCTAGATCACAAGCTCTGATACCACTTGTTGATCCCTGTTGAGCTAACGATCTTGTTAATTATCTTAGATGTAGATCTAAGACAATAGGTATAGAAACTGTTCTTGAATGATCTATTAAGTATTATGCGGAATCTAATACTTAATCTTAAGAAGAATTATGAATCGAACACAATAGAATTCTCTCAACAATCACCTCAATATATTAATACGGCTACTCAAAAGTAACAGGGTTACAATAACCTTGAAGTGAATCAAATTAACAATAATATGTATGCTAACTTAAACCTAGATCCTCCTTTTATAGACTTAAGGAGTCCTAGTCGGTTACAAAGACTTTCTAAACAAGATAATATCTATTCGTATCTATTCCATAATTATCTAACATACTATGCATCAATATCCAATAAGCTGTAGAATGATAACTCTAGCAGTAGAATCTTCGTTGCCCAGCAGTAGTATCATACTTAGCTTATTTCTTGATCTTCTTCAGTAAACTCCAGCAGTAGAATAAATACACCAGCAGTAGGATTATTTAGCCTAGCAGCAGAATCATATTTAGTGTATTTTCTTTTAAGAACCATGAGCAATATTATATCATCTGAAGCAGCAGCATCTTATAACCCAACAAATACCTTATGTGAGTACCATTTAAAAAGTCCGCTATCTGATGAAAAGTAGCATCATCGTCTTCTTTTTCCAAGAAATCGACCACGTTGCGCTTGTCAACAAAGGATAAAAAAACCATTATTTTTCAATAAAAGATGATTTAACTGCTGTGAATAGTGTAATTTTAGGGTAGAAAGTAGAAGAAGAAAGTGAATTAAGATATTATGAGAGGCTTGTTAAGGTTTCAATTGGACCAACTTTAATCAAAAGATAACTTTTAATTGAAGATAAGGTTAAGATAATAATATAAAAGTAAAACTGTCCTAAAAGGAAACCCTTAAAACAAGGAAATGATCAGTAAAAATCTCAACTAACTCTCAACGGCTATTTTCAACAAGCTATTATTTCGCCAGTACTAACGACTATCCAGAAGTACAATCTTAAGCCTACCAGTACCAAGTTTAAGCCTGGCAGTACAAACTTTTTGGAAAAATTTGACTCAGCAGTATGAACTCAATTTTGATTAAAAACCATACTGCTAACAACCATTTTGAAGGGATTAAGTGTAAAGACAGAAACTTAATCTTGATTTCGGTTTAATGCAACCTCTGGTTGTATGAGACTTAATGTTTTCAGTTATAAATAACTGCCTGTGATCAGATAAACTCATTCAAAGAGCTTTCTTGACAGGGTTTCCAACTTGTGGCAGTTGTTGCCTCTAACACAAGTGTTAGATTCACGTTTGCTCGCTAATCTTTCTACCAGATGTCCTTAGACTAACTCATTATACAAAAGTATAAAATGGTAGAAAGTGAGTTATGTCAGTTACTGTCTGACTAACTAGGCCATCAATTCCAATTCAAAACATCATAATAAGATCTCAAGAAAGAAGTTTTAAAGAATCAATTAACTTAGGTATAAAACCTTTGTTAATGAATTCCCAAACTCTATCCATCATCAATCTATTATGTCAGCAACTGAACCACCATCTGCTGCTCACACAATGCACTAGTAATTCCTTTGTGCTCAAACTCCATACCTGCAATTTTTAGTCTAAAACCAATAAAACAAAATGCAAAGCACTTTCTTCATAGCAGTATAAACATATGACTAACAATCTTAACAAACAGTCCAAATTTATACTAACAGTACAAACTATACAAAACAGTACTAATTGACAAGCCTAGTAGTACAAATCCATTTTAATTTACAAAAACACACAGATTGAAAACTGTAAGGATTAAGCATTCCAATACTTGCTACCAAGTATTGATACCTTCCTACATCAAAGGCTTTTGTGAGAAGATCTGCAAAGTTTTGATCAGAATCAATTTTAACCACTTGAATTAACTTTTTCTCATTGTAGTCTCTAATTAAATGATGCCCAATTTCTATGTGTTTTGTTTTTGAATGTTGAACTGGATTTTTAATTATGCAAATTATTCTGCTATTGTCAATATATATCATAGTGTTCATAAAATTATACCCCGAGTCAAGCAGCTGATTTTGAATCCAAAGCATTTGACCATAGCAACTTGTAGTAGCTACATACTCAGCATCAGTTGTAGAAGTTGCAACAATTTTCTGCTTCTTACACTGCTATGACATAAGTCTGCATCCAAGGAACTGACTTCCACCAGTAGTTGATTTTCTCTCCAGGCTTGCACCAGCATAATCACTTTCTAAATATGCCACCAAGTCAAAAGGTGATTCCCTAGGGTACCACAGACCCAACCTAGGTTGACCCTTAAGGTATCTAAAGATCCTCTTGACAGCAGTTAAATGAAAAGCCTTGGGAGTCACTTGAAACTTTGCACAAGCGCATACATCAAGCATGATATCTGGTCTTGATGATGTAAGATACATCAAGGATCCTATCATAGATCTGTAGGTGTGTACATCAACACATTCTCCATCAGCATCTTTAAGTAAAGCTTTCTCTGGATCAACTGGTGTGCTTACTACTTTAGCATCAGTAAACTGGAATTTCCTTAGTATCTCTGCCACATATTTATCTTGACTGATAAATATACCTTCTATAGATTACCTCACTTGCAACCCTAAAAAGAAAGTAAGTTCCCCATGGAACTTATCTGAAACTTATCATGAATAAGTTTCTCAAATTCCAAGCACATATCTTTCCTTGTGGATCCAAATATGATATCATCCACATAAACCTGTACCAGCAAGATATCCTTCTTGTTCTTCTTGATGAATAAAGTCTGATCTATCTTGCCCCTTTGGAATCCATTCTCTAGCAAATAAGAAGCCAAAGTCTCATACCATGCCCTTGGAGCCTGATGTAGTCCATAAAAAGCTTCCACAACCTTGTACACCTTATCAGGATGCTCTGGATCAACAAAACTAGGAGGTTTAGAGACATACACCTCCTCTTCAATAGTACCATACAGAAAGGCACTCTTAACATCCATCTGGTAAACAGTGAAGCCCATGAAAGAGGCATAGGCCAAGAATAGTTTGATTAGTTCAATCCTTGCTACTAGTGTAAAAGCTTCTCCATAGTCTATTCCCTCTTCTTGTGTGTACCCTTGGGCTACAAGTCTAGCCTTATTTCTGATCACAATACCCCTTTCATCCCTTTTATTTTTAAAAACCCATTTGGTGCCAATTACCTTCATACCCTTGGGTAAATCCACTAGTACCCAAACCTTCTGAATCTTGAATTGGAGAAGCTCCTCTTGCATTGCTTCTACCCAGCTTGAGTCTTCTAAGGCTTTGAGAACATTTTTGGGTTCAGATTGTGAGAGGAAACACATAAACAAGCATGTTTTGGCATCTTCATGGTTCTTTTCTTAATAAACTGCACTAAGAAACCCTTGTTGGTTTGATGTCATGAGTTACTTTCTTGTCTTTACTCCAGACTGCATGTCACCAATCACATTGTCTTAGGAGCGATCTTTGTGTATCCTTGTGTATGGTGTAGTGAGAACTTGATAGGTAGGTGATAGATTGTTGTTATCCAACTCATCTTCTGAGAAATCAGCAGCATTAGTATCTGATGGGCCAGTAGTATGAATATTTTGCCCAACAGTACCAACTTGGGGCTCAACAGTACAATCTTCATTTGTACTTTGTTAGGATCTCTGGGAAATAAGAGTTTCATTGTTGCTGCCGATAGTGTAAAGCTGGTTCCTGCCGATAGCTTTGGTTCCTGCTGAAAGCTCATTGCTGCCGACAGTGTTATCTTGTTTCTGCCGATAGTATTGTTCCTGCGGATAGTGTTAGTTGTTATCCGTATATTTAGAATGTTTGTTAAGATTTATTTTTAGAAGAGATTGTTGTTTATCTCTTCACACGTTTACTTGTAGAACGGGTTAGGGTTAGGTGATCTTGTTAGTATAAAAGATAAACCCGTCTATGAGTTTATGTACGCCTTGAACGCCTTTTAACATTATCAATATTCAATATCACAATTCTTAGTTCATAGCTTGATCCATAGAGGATCATTGTTCTTTAGAGTTTTCTTCTTTATAATACTTGCTGTTTAGTTTCCGCATAAACACTTGTATTGCAGAGGTTCTTGTTTATACCAAGCTCAATCAAGCTCGAAGTACTCGATCCTACAAGTGGTATCAAAGCCTGGTAAGGATCTCTGATAAAGAAGAAAAAGGTCGATCTCATATCTCTTAACCCTCTCTCAATGGCAGACGATAACCCTGAAACCAATGTCATTAACCAGGAAGATCAACCACCCAAAACTGAAACATCCCAAGTCCAAACGCAAATCGTCACCGCGGTGTCCACCAACAATGCAAAATTCCCATATCTGAAGAAAGATGAGTATGAAGTCTGGGCCATGAGAATGGAATATTGGATCACAAACAGTGATTACAATCTGTGGAATGTCATTCTCAAGGGAAATAGCAAGAAGAATATAGGAAGGGACGAGGATGGCAATATTTATATAGAGCCACCTGTTACTGCAGAAGAGCACATGGCTGTGCAAAGGGAAACCAAAGCAAGAACCCTTCTGCTTCAAGCTATTCCAGAGGATCATATGAGTGATTTCCATCACTTGAATGATGCTAGAAAGATCTGGCATGCTGTAAAAGCCAGATTTGGAGGGAATGATGAATCCAGAAAAATGAGAAAGTCTATGCTTAAGCAAGAGTTTCAGGAATTCAAGATCTCTGAGGCTGAGGGGATTCACAAAGGATATGACAGATTCCACAAGATCCTGAGTCAACTCAACCAGTTGAAAGCTAGGCCGGATGATGAAGATTGCAACACCAAATTTCTGAGGGCTTTACCACCATCGTGGTCGCAGGTTTCCATAACCCTCAAGGCCAAAGGAGGACTGGATTTTATGAGCTTTGATGATCTGTACAACAAGTTGAAAACCCTTGAACTTGATATCAAAGGGTATTCCACCTATACACCTCATACTCCAACCTATACTGCTTTTGTTAGTAACTCTGGTGCTAACAAAACATCATATGGAAACAGTCCAACTCCATCAACATCATCAATCTCTTACTCACCTGTCACACCAAAAGCTCAAACCAGTTCTGAGAATCTTGTAGTGGATCTACTTCATTCATTTGTTGCTGATAGTACACCACAACAGAAGATTGTGTATGATGATTTCAATCAGGTTAATGAATTGGATATGGAAGAGATGGATTTAAGATGGCAGATGGCTATGATATCGTTGAAGTTGGATAGGTTTGAAAAGAAGGCAGGAAGGAGGGTCAATTTTAATGGACAGGAGCCTGCCAGGTTTGATAGAAGGAAGGTGAGGTGTTATAAATGTTCTCAAACAGGACATTTTGCTAGGGAATGTACAGACAAGAAGGTGGATGATAAAGCACGATATTCTGCTTTCAGAATTCAAGAGTTGGAGTCAGATGACCCCAAGGCTTTGGTATCTGTGGATTCGATGGTGGACTGGGAGCAACATGAGAAGTCTCTTGCAAGTGGAGCAGATAAGGTCTATGGGATGGTAGCTGGATATGGTGAAAAGAAACAAGTGGCTGGTCAGTTTGGAATGATGGGTCATCCATCTCAGGTACATAACTGCCCATTTGGTTGTGATTCTAAATATGATAAATTGAAACAGGAATTTGATGATAAAGATAGTGAAAATAAGGATAACTTTATTCAACTTAAGGCTCATAAAAAGGCTGTTAAAACTTTAGAACAACAAAAGGTCTGGTATCAACAACAACAGTCTGCTTATGAAGTGAAAATAAAGGTATTGGAAAGAGATTTAAAAAATGCTATTAATGAGTTTAAACATACTGAACGGGAAAAAGCTAAGGTTGTATTAGATAATCAGGATTTAAAGTCTAAACTTGATGATACCTTGGCTAGATTTGATAAGTGGAAAGAGTCATCCACAAACCTTCACAGGCTTATTGATAGTTCTATGTCATCAAAAACTAAAAGAGGTTTAGGGTTCGGTGACCTGGTAGGGCCAAATCAATATTATGACCCTAATGAATATAGTGTTTTTAACCCAGAACCTGTAGATTATAGAAAGCCTGTAAAGTTTGTGAATGAGGGAGGGATGAATGATGTTCCTCCACCCATAACTGGAACATTTAAGCCGGCTAATCCTTTTGATGACTTTGATGATTCACAAATGATGTATGGCAAACAGGCAAAGGACTTGCCTAATCTTGATTGTGACTCTAATGAATTTGTCTCTTGTTCTTACAGTGACAAATCTTCAGAAATCAAGACAGATGACTATGCCACATGTGGATCAAGTGACAAGTCAGCATCAATAAAGTCAGAAGATGCATCTTCAGAAGTAGCTAATGATGAATCTCACTCGAAGATAGCTGCATTTGAAGATATTTCTTTTGATAGTGTTAAAAACAATAATGTTTCTGGTTGTGGTTCTTTTTCAAACAATTCAAGTTGTGATTCTGTTTCAAACAATTATGCTTGTGGTTTTCATTGTGTTAAGGATAATTTTGTTTCATGTGTTGGTTTGAATAATTCCGTGTGCAATGAGAAAGTTATTCTTAAGAAAAAGGCCCCTAGAAAGAAATCTTGCTTTGTGTGTCGTAGTTATGATCATCTCATTAAAGATTGTGACTATTATGAAAAACAGATGGGTTTGAATGCATGTCAAAATAGGTCTATATGGAAAAATGTGAATGATATTCCCCCTTATATTCCTCAAGCAGTAAGGAGAACTTCAGTTGCTACTGGCAAGCCAGTTCCTGCTGGTAAGCCTGTTGCTGCTGATAGGTTTATTCCTGCCGATAAGCCTGTTACTGCTGATAGGTTCATTCCTGCCGATAAGCCTGTTGCTGCTGTGTATTCAGTTCCTGCCGGTAGGATCAATCCTGCTGGTTGGAGAAGCAATTTGGCTAGACCTTTCAAAAGACCTACTAGTTCTTACTTTCAAAATAATTTGAGACCTGCTTGTTTTGACACCATGAATAAGGGAGGGGCAAAATGGAAAACTGCTGTTAAGTCCTCAGCAGGTTGTTCTTGGAAAATCAATAACCAACATATGAAAATGGGGTCCAAGATCAATGGTGGATCTCATCAATCTCCAGGGTTTAATTCTTATTGATCCACTAGGCAGGCTCAAGTCAGCAATGGCTTGAGTCTCTCTTGTATCTAATGTTGTATATGTGTTCTTTCTCTCAGGATTTTCCTTTTAGAAGCAAAGATGTTGGAATTGTTGATAGTGGGTGTTCCAGAAGCATGACAGGGAATTTGGATAGATTGCATGACTTTGTACCTTTGAATGGAGGTACTGTGACATTTGGAGGAGGAGATGGAATAATTTCTGGGAAGGGAACTATCAAGACTGCTAAGCTGGACTTTGAAGATGTGCTTTATGTGAAGGAACTTCAAGACTTCAATTTGTTCTCTGTCTCCCAAATCTGTGACAAGAAGAACAGTGTTCTCTTCACTGAGAATGATTGCTTTGTGTTGTCCAAAGACTTCAAGCTGCCTGATGAAAGTCAGGTTGAACTTAAAGTTCCTAGGACTTACAATCTGTATAGCTTCAATCTAAGTGAGGTTCAGCCTGAAGGATCTCTTGCCTGTTTGGTTGCAAAAGCTTCTGTGGATGAGTCTAAGAAGTGGCACAGAAGAATGGCCCATGTGAATTTCAAGACCATTAACAAGTTGGCTAAGAATGGGTTGGTGAAAGGACTTCCTATGAAGATCTTCTCTAATGAGCATGATTGTGTTGCCTGCAACAAAGGAAAGCAGCACAAAGCATCATACAAGGTCATAACTGCTGTGAGCAACATCTCTGAGCCTTTGCAGCTTCTTCATATGGATCTTTTTGGTCCTACTTCTATCAGAAGTATTGACCATAAGAACTACTGCCTGGTGGTTACAGATGATTTTAGCAGGTTTTCATGGACTTTCTTTTTGGGTACTAAAGATGAAACTTATCCAGTTCTTAGGGATTTTATTGCCTTAATTGAAAATCAGCTAAGTAAAAAGGTTAAGTCTATAAGGTGTGATAATGGCACAGAATTTAAGAACTCTAATCTTATTGACCTCTGTGGGACTAAGGGGATAAAAAGGGACTATAGTAATGCTAGAACTCCACAACAAAATGGGGTTGCAGAAAGGAAAAATAGGACCCTGATAGAAGCAGCCAGGACTATGTTAGCTGAATCTAAGATGCCTACTATGTTTTGGACTGAAGCAGTTTGCACTGCTTGTTATGTGTTGAATAGGGTATCTATTACTAGTCCTCATAATAAAACACCTTATGAACTTTTGTCTGGGAAGGTTCCAAATATTAGTTACCTTAAGCCTTTTGGATGTCATGTCACTATTTTGAACACTAGTGATTACCTAGGCAAGTTTGATGGGAAGGCTGATGAAGGGTTTATTGTTGGATATTCTGCTCATGGTAAAGCCTATAGGGTTTATAATCTGTCCTCTAAGAAAATAGAAGAGACTCTCAACTTAAGATATCTTGAAGATAAACCTAATTTGCAGGGTGCTGGTCCAGAGTGGTACTTTGATCTGGATTATCTTTCTGACACCTTAGGTTATAATAGATTCAAATCAAATCAATCTGCTGGTACAAATGTTTCTCAAACTAACAATGCAGGTACCTCAGATGATGATTCTGATGTAGAGAGTGATGAACGACCTATAGTTGTTCCTTCTTTTCCCTCTAACAACATTTCAGGTTCAAAGCTCAAGGATTCTTTTGATATGGCTGGAGGTGATTCGAGTTATGCAGAAGATCTTGCTAGGCTGCAAAGACAAGAGTTTAATGCCAAAAGAGCTGCTGAGATGTTTGATTCTGGATTTTCTAAAGAGACAGAGGAGATTCTGAGAAAGGCTGAAGCAGAAGTTAGAAGACAATTGAATTCAAATGGTGGTATTCCTGTTCTTGCTGATCCCATTTCTGCTGAAAGTGGATCTGTTCCTGCTGAACCTTCTAGGGTTTCTGCTGATGTTCCTGTGTCTTCTCCATCTGTGGACACTCTGGGTGCTGTTAACTCCCCTGAAAGATTTCCAATTCCTTCTGATCTTGGAAACTCAGTCTCTTCAAAAGATAAGCTGAATGATCCTCATCATCAGTCCAGAACTGGAATTTTCACTTCTTCTTCATATGATGATGACTTCAACCCCTCCATATCTAATCAGGCATCCTCCATTGAAGTTAATCCAATTGCTACCAAGAGGATCAATACAGTTCATCCTCAGTCTTTGATTCTTGGAGATATAAATTCCCCTGTGCAGACAAGAAGCAAGCTACATCAACCCAAGTTTGGAGAATCTGCTTTTCTTAGTTATATACAGGATCAGTTGAGGAACAATCATACTGATTACCTACATTGTCTGTATGCTTGTTTCTTATCTCAAGTTGAACCAACTAGCATAGCTCAGGCTCTTGCTAATGATGATTGGGTTGAGGCTATGCAAGAGGAGATGCAGCAGTTCCAAAATCAGAAAGTATGGATGTTGGTGCCTTTACCTGCAGGCAAGCATGCTATTGGGACTAAATGGATTCTAAAGAATAAAAGGGATGCTAGGGGTATTGTGGTTCGAAATAAGGCTAGATTGGTAGCTCAAGGTCATAGACAAGAAGAGGGGATTGATTATGATGAGGTGTTTGCACCAGTGGCAAGAGTTGAAGCTATCCGATTGTTTTTAGCTTTTGCTTCTTTCATGGGGTTCGTAGTATATCAGATGGATGTGAAGAGTGCATTTTTGTATGGCAGGATTGAGGAAGAGGTTTATGTTACTCAACCACAGGGGTTTGTGGATCCTCAGAATCCTAATTTAGTTTACAAAGTAGTTAAAGCACTTTATGGTCTTCATCAAGCACCAAGGGCTTGGTATGCACGATTATCAGCCTTTTTGCTTAAACATGGTTACAGAAGAGGGACTATTGATAAAACTCTTTTTATCAGAAAGAATTTCAAGGATATCATCCTGGTACAAGTTTATGTAGATGATATCATCTTTGGTTCCACGAATGAAGCCTGGTGCAGGGAGTTTGAAGAATTGATGAAGAGTGAATTTGAGATGAGTGCTATGGGTGAAATGACTTTCTTCTTGGGTCTTCAGGTTAAGCAGAAACCAGATGGGATCTTTATTTGCCAGGAGAAGTATGTTTATGACATGCTTAAGAAATTTGATATGGAAAATGTGAAGGTTGCTACAACTCCTTTTGAACGACCAAAGCCTAAGTCCACTAATGAACCTGATGCTGCTGTTAATGTTCATCTTTATAGGTCCATGATTGGATCACTCATGTATTTGACAGCTTCAAGACCTGATATCATGTTTGCTGTTGGTGCATGTGCTAGACATCAGGTTACACCATTGACTTCTAATCTTAATGCAGTTAAGAGAATCTTCAAATATTTAAGAGGACAGCCAAAGATGGGACTTTGGTATCCTAAAGATTCTCCTTTTGTGTTGGAAGCATATAGTGACAGTGATTATGCTGGGGCTAACTTTGATAGGAAGTCTACAACAGGAGGTTGTCAGTTTCTGGGTAGGAGGTTGGTTTCTTGGCAATGCAAAAAGCAAACTATAGTGGCTACATCTTCTACTGAGGCAGAGTATGTTGCTGCTGCTAGTTGCTGTGGACAGGTACTTTGGATGCAAAATCAGTTGTTGGATTATGGGTTCAACTACATGAATACTAAGATTTTTATTGATAATCAAAGTACTATGTGTATTGTTAAGAATCCTGTTTATCATCAGAGGACAAAGCATATTGAGATTCGACATCATTTCATAAGAGATGCTTATGAGAAGCATCTTATTCAGGTGGTTAAGATTCACACAGATGATAATGTTGCTGATCTGCTGACCAAGGCTTTTGATGGACCAAGGTTTAAATATTTGGTGGTCCATATTGGGATGGTAAATCCTTAGTTGCTGAGTTTAAGGGGAGGAATGCAGATTAAGGGGAGGATAAAGCTTAAGGGGAGGATTATTCTTGTTGTTGTTGTATAGTTTCTTTCTTTCTTTCTTTTGTTTCTTTTCTTCTTTTCTTTCTTTTGGTGTGTTTCTTAGTAAAAAAAAAAAAAAAAAAAAAAAAAAAAAAAAAAAAAAAAAAAAAAAAAAAAAATTCTTGTATATTTTGTATGCTAATAAGTGGTTTTGAGCAACACCTTGCAGGTACAGTGTTGGTGTTTACACCTGCATAATAAATGGTGCTCAACTCACCATGTCTTGCAGACAAGAAAGAGTTGACTCACCATGAGGGTACGGCTCTGGTGTGATTATCAAATCCGTTGATAGCTGTAATAGCTTGCTCAAAGCTATAGGGTACTTCAACTCACCCATGATTCGTTTCTGAGAGTTGAAAATGGTTCTCAATTCACCATGGATGTAACCCTTATGGGATCCAAAGGATTGGCTAGTCCACAAAAGTATGGTTTGTGGTAAAGACACTTGGTATCCATATTTGGTATTCAATTCACCAAGGTTTGCTGTAACCTAAGAATTGACTAGTCCTGAGCAAACGGCTACAGGTAAAGACAAGTCAAATCAGTTTATAGTTGCTGATTTGCTACTAAATCAGATGGTTATCAATGTACCATGGTCTAACACACCTAAACATTGGCTACTCCAGTAGTGATGGCTATTGGTAAAGAGACATCAAATCCATTAATTTTCAATGATTCACCTCTCACAGGAGTTAACACACCTGGATGTGATGAGAATAGTATGAAACTTCAAGTGATTTGATGTACATATTGTCATAAGTAGCAGCCAAGTTCAAGTGAAGTAATGGTGACCAGTATACATGTTTTGAAGAAGATTTCTTATTCCTGCTGAACTATTGAAGTTACTGCTGGATGCTATAGAAGCTGGAATCTTGCAAGTTATGGATGTTGCTGCTGGTTACTTACAATTGTTGCTGCTAAGTCGCAGTCCTCAAGCCTGAGAAGTTACAAGCTCTATCACAGTGGAATCTTGCAGGTTAACCTAGTCAACCTCAAGATTAGGGGAGGATTGTTAGGATCTCTGGGAAATAAGAGTTTCATTGTTGCTGCCGATAGTGTAAAGCTGGTTCCTGCCGATAGCTTTGGTTCCTGCTGAAAGCTCATTGCTGCCGACAGTGTTATCTTGTTTCTGCCGATAGTATTGTTCCTGCGGATAGTGTTAGTTGTTATCCGTATATTTAGAATGTTTGTTAAGATTTATTTTTAGAAGAGATTGTTGTTTATCTCTTCACACGTTTACTTGTAGAACGGGTTAGGGTTAGGTGATCTTGTTAGTATAAAAGATAAACCCGTCTATGAGTTTATGTACGCCTTGAACGCCTTTAACATTATCAATATTCAATATCTCAATTCTTAGTTCATAGCTTGATCTATAGAGGATCATTGTTCTTTAGAGTTTTCTTCTTTATAATACTTGCTGTTTAGTTTCCGCATAAACACTTGTATTACAGAGGTTCTTGTTTATACCAAGCTCAATCAAGCTCGAAGTACTCGATCCTACATACTTTTATCTTGATTCTCTTGATCTTCAGCTCCAACTTCATTGTTTTCATCTTCAATACCTTCCTTGGCTTCATCAGTAAAAGGCTCACCAATCTTTGAAGATGAATCCACACTATTCCATATTGGCATCAGCAAATGAGCTTGATCTTTTTCCTTTCCCAAATCTGCTTCATTTGTTGCATCATCAGTATCTGAACCTACAAATCATTAGAAAAGGTTCCTGCAACAACTGGCACATAATTCACTGATTGGGTTAGAGTATCAAGGTCAAATAGCCATTTTGGACCTTCACCTGCTACATTGGATTTATTTTCTAGAAATTGAACATGCAGGTTCTCCTCAACTTTCCTTGTTCTTGTATTGTATACTCTAAATGCTTTGCTATTTAGAGAGTATCCAACCAAGAATCCTTCATCATATTTTCCATCAAATTTGCCTAGATGGTCTAAGATATTTAGAATAGTTACATGAAACCCAAAAGGTCTTAGAAATCCTAATGCAGGAGTTCTACCCCTAAAAAGCTCATATGGTGTCTTGTTGTGAGGTTTAACTACCAGAACCCTATTCTGCACATCGCAATCAGTGTTAACTGCTTCAGCCCAAAAGGTAATGGGCAACTTAGAGTCAGCTAACATGGTTCTAGCAGCTTCTATTAGTGTTCTATAACTCCTTTCAATTCTGCTGAGGAGTTCTAGTAGCACTAACCTCTCTTCTAATACCTTTTCCCTTGCAGAAATCATCCATAACTCTATTCTTGAACTCTGTCCCATTGTCACACCTAATGACTTTAACTTTCTTATCCACTAAGTTTTCTATCTCAGTTAAAATTTCTTAAGAATGTTAGGTGTCTCATCCTTAGAACCTAAAAAGAAAACCCATGTGAATCTACTATAGTCATCAGTAACTACAAGACAATACCTTTTATGCATAATACTACTCACAAAAATAGGGCCAAACAAATCCATATATAACATAAACAAATGTTGATTAATAGAGTTGTGGTTCTTGGGCTTACAAGAAGCCTTGTGTTGTTTGCCTTTGAGACAAGCAACACAAGTCTGGTCATTTTTAAATCTTTTTTGAGGTAAGCCTCTTAGCAAACCATCCTTAACAATTTTATTAATGGTTTTAAAATTTATATTACCAAGTCTCCAATGCCATAACATAGACTCATCCAATGTGGCCTTTGCAACAAGACAAGTAAGGGCCTCTTTAGGAACAATCTTCTTCATATCAACACTGTACATGTTGCCCTTTCTTGGAACTTTAAATAGAGCCTGACTTTCATCAGGAAGCTTAAAGTCTGGAGAAAGCACAAGACATTCAGTTTCAGTAAAAAGAACATTGTTCTTTTTGTCACACATTTGTGAGATACTAAACAGGTTATACTTAAGCTCTTGTACAAAGTACGCATCTTCAAAGTCTAATTTACCAGTTTTCAATGTGCCTTTACCAGTAATTATTCATCTTATTCCACCCCCAAAGGTAACATATCCTCCATCCATTGGTTGAAAGTTTGAAAGATAGGACATGTTGCCCGTCATGTCCCTGGAACATCCTCTGTCAGCATAACCTTGATCTTCATCATCTTCCTGTGAATTTCCCTACACATGAAATAAGGAAATTAGTTTCCTTGGGGTACCCAAGCCATAACTGACTTGGGTTTGCCTCATGCATCAATATAGTCAAATCTTTTCAAAACAATTGATGCACCATTGGGTTTGATTGGTCTCCATACCCAACATGCTGAGGCCTTAACAGCATTAACCCTTTTATCCCTAGCAGTGTTTGAAGAGTTACCAGTACTAACTGCTTGGCTAGCAGTACTAACTGCTGGCTTTGCAGTTTTAGCCTTTGGTTCCCAAAATTGTTTTTGTACCACTGCTTTCTTTTGAAAAGGACTTTTAACAGTTTGTTGTGCATATTTGAAAGTTGGTTTTGCACTTGTAACTGTTGTTCTAGGGTAAACAGTTTTAAAAGGTCTGGCAGTGCTAACTGCTGGTCGAGCAGTACTAATTGATTTGAGGCCAGACTTTAATAAAAGTGCCCTGGGTGTCATTCTATATGCTTTGGGGTGAGTTTGTGACCTGTTATAGTTCACCCTATGACATGGGTTCCCAGTTACCCTCTTGTTCCTAGTAACCATCTTTCTCCCCTGACGGTTATCATGAAAAGCCTCAAGGTGGCCAATACTACCATAAGTGAAACAAGCCTTCTTATACATGACAGAGTCATCACCTAGTTGTTGAGACTTGAGGTTATTCCAGTTCCTCTGGTTACCTCTTGGCTTGTCCGTAGATCTATACATCTCACAGTACCTAACTGTTTTCCTAACTGGTTTTACATTTGTTGCATATTAACCACCTTAGGAACACTGGTTCCTTCTACCTTTACCACATCAGGTTTAGTTTCAACCTGATCTTCATCATCAACAGATGTCCAATCCTCAATAGTTGGAGCATCTGAACTCCTATCAGTTGACACCTTATCCTCAGCAAGAGAGGTGTCACTTGCACTTTCAAAAGATTCACTGACTTCTACAGGTTTATTAGCATTTGTGTTTTCTTTAGGTTTACAACCATACTCTAACCTAGGTTGTTAAAACTCTGGTAAGCCTGTATGCTCTAGGTCTATTCCTGGGGGTGAAGGCACTCCTCTGTGAGGAGGTGGACATGTTTTATACCCCAACCCAGACTTAGCCTTATTAACTATTTGACACTCAATAATTTTGTTCACACATTTTGATACATATTCCAAAGTGTCTACAGTTAACTGGATATTATCTTTTGCCTTAGTGATTCTATCTAATTCAGTTTTTAGCAAATTAATCTCAGCATTCTTAAGTGACAAATCTCTCTTAAGAACAGCTATGTCCTCAGCAAAAACAGACTTATTTTTCTTGTAATGCACTATTTGTTCTCCTAGGAATGCTAAACCTCTCTTATGATTTGACAAATTGTAATTTGTTTTGTTTAGTTCAATCCTCTGCTCATCATAGTGTTTCTTTAAAGTTTCTAATTCTTTTAGAGAAGTGCATGTTTTAGAACAACATTTAGCAGATTGTACCTCAGAGTCAGAGAAGGCCATAAGTGCCATCTCAGTAGGTGCTTCCTCATCATCTGCCATAAAACTCCTATCATAGCCTAAGCCATCAATAGCCACCATAGCCTTTGAGGTTGGCTCAGCATCTTCCACTGCCTTGGACTTGCTTCCATAACCCTTGTTCCTGCTATCTTGTTGCCTAGGCCTCCTGCATTCCCTTGAAAAATGCCCCAACTTGTGACAGTTGTAGCATTCTACCTTAGATTTTTCAAAACCAGCAGTATCGTTGCTGCTGATGTTGATCTTCTTGCCAGTTCTTTAATAGAATTTCTTAGCCCTCATACTAAGAAGTGAAATATGCCACTTGAGATCCATCTCCTCCAAATCATCATCATTAATCTCCTGGAGATCTTCATATGTCAGCATTGATCTATCATTCTGGCTTGTTAGGAAAGCACAGTAGGTAGTATCATTTAGGATACCATTAGTACTGCTTGATGAGCTAGCAGTACTAACACTAGGGTTAGCAGAACTAACTCCTACAGCAACCTTCACTTCATCTGGACTTGAATTACTAGGAGATGACACAAAGGCCATGTTCCCAGTGCTTGAACTAGTACCTCCAGCCTTCTTCACATCCTGCTCAACAATCTTGAAGTTGTTGTATACGTCATTGAGGCTCATAGAATCAATGTCTGGTTTATTCTTCCTGACCACCACATGCATAGCCCACTCTGCAGGTATACTCCTCAAGAACTTGGAGTTCAGATCTTCCTGAGGTATGTCAACACCAAGAACAGCAAGTTGGCTAACAATCTTTAGCATCCTATTAAACATGTGATCCAAAGACTCATTACTGGTTGCAGTAAAGTTTTCAAATTCTACTTTAACAGAGTCTTCTGGGTCTTCTTGGTGGCTTCATTCCCACCATACCTAGCAGTAATTGCTTCAAATAAGGACTTTGCATCCTTATACTTGCTGAAATTCAAGAGTTGATCATTAGAAATTGTCATCATCAATAGACTCCTAGCCTTGACATTGTTTTTCTTTTGTAACCTCTCTTCTGCAGTCACTGGAGAGGTTTGCACAACAGTTACTTCTTTACCATCAACTGTTTAGACAGATGTGGAAGGTTTGAATGAGTTGCCTTCTTCAATGATCTCCCAGAGTGCATAGTCCTGTACTTGGAAGTACTGTTCTATTCGCAGCCTCCACATATCAAATTCGTTTTGCTTCAGCATTGGCAATTTAGCAGCCATGTTTGTCTATGTAGTCTCCATGTCTATTCCTTTTTCTTCTAAATCAATAGTATCAAACCTATCTCTGATACCACTTGAGAGGATTATAAAACACTTAGGATGTTACTCCCTTATAATGTGTTTATGATACTTTGAGGTAATGTAGTTAAGTATGCGGAATCTACTCATCCACACTTAGAAGAATTTGTTTGTTTGATGGAACAGTAAAGTTTGTATGAATAATGAACACATAAAGTGTAACACCAAACGATTCAATATTATTCAATGATAATAAGAGTGATCTCAATATCACTAGGGTTACAAAGACCTTGAATCTTAACAAAGAATTCGACTAATGTGTTGTATATAACATCTAACCTAGGATCTCCTTTTATAGACTTAAGGAGTCCTTTACAAGATAAGTATTCTACCATATAATTCTAACTAATTAAGATACACAAAAGATCTATTCCATACTTATCCTTAATACATATCTTCTATACGGTTATCCATGCAGCAGTACTTTCTTCTCAACTAGCAGTACTAACTTTAGAGTTTGTACTATTAGCTATACTTCCGCAGTTCTTCAGTTTATACAATAACAGTTTGTACTGTTAGTGTCATTCTCCCAGCAGTACTAAGTCAGAACATTTATGTCACAACTCGTAATTTCAGGTCATTTTCCAAACCCCGACAATTTACTATTCATGAGTTACTATTCATAAATCACTATTCACCGATCACTATTCATCATTTCACTATTCATCGTTTTTGAAGCCAGTTTGAGACTTTGAGAAGTCATCAAAAAATTTACTATTCACATGACACTATTCATTCCCGGAGGGAAATCACTATTCAAGGGAATCATTCATCATGTCGTAAACTAGGTTTACGAGTATTCAAATTCGTGTAACAAGTTAGGTTTAGCTGCGTATTCATGCATCATCAGTAATGACACATCATACAGACTAGAGTAGTCTGCATATCATCAGTAATATCAGTACCATGTCAGTTCATGCATGTGTCTGTGTGATTTTCATTAACGTATGCATAATTGTTTAATTAACGTTACCACTCAGTCATTTCTACCAACAGTAAACCAAATACTCCAGACAATGATCCTAATACATTTTCAAGCTAATTATAGTAACATAGAGATTATATTATTACTTTACCCGGTGTTTTTAAACCAATCGTTACATTTTTCATTTGACGCTTATAACTCCGTCGATTTACGAAATTTCAATCCGATTATCATTCTAACACCCGATTCTTGCAAGGAACATGATTTTACAATTTTTACAACTTCGTCGTATCTCATTTCACCTCGTCACGAGTTATTTCTAGTTAACTCGGTACCCGATAACACTCAATGTATACACAAATCAACTAAATACTTACACTAATGGGACACTTGGCAAGATTTCATCATACCCTTCCCATTTAGCCCATGTGTGCCGCCCCCTACCCCCCAATTTAGCTTAATACTTCCAAATTGCATTAATGGAATTAGTACACATTTATTTAGAAATCCACTAACACAAACACATACACCATAAACCATTTTAGTGAAAGAAAGATCAAACCTCTCCATATTCATCTCCTAGGTTCGGCCACATCAAGAACAAGAGGAGAAATCCATAGATTTTTCAAGAACAAGTCATAAACATACTCCATTTACTATCCTAGTTAAAGTCTTGTGATCAAAACCTCAAGTTATTGCACCTTTCTCATCAAATCACTCCAAGATTGTAAGTAAACTTCAAGAACATCATTTTGATCTTTTCATTCTTTCATTTACTTCATATGATCATGTATTTTCAAGATTATACTAGTTACTTTTGCAAGTTACTTATGTTTTGATACCATTTTGTTTATAAACTATCACAAACACTAGATCTATAAGATTCTCTAATAACCACATGAGATCCACCAAGGTTGGTGATGTTTAGGACTCCATGACACCCTAAGAAGGTGTATGGTAGTATTTGCGAACTTGTGGAGTTGATTTGAGGTGGTATAATCAAGATTAGAACCATAGAAATGAGTTTTTAAAACGTATATATACCTACTGTCCAAAATCGTGTAAACTGGAAAACTCAGTAATTTTTGGCAGATTTTGGCCTTCATATTCGGAAAGTTCTTTCAAAAACGAAACCGTGGCCGCAAGAATCACTAAAAACCGACTTATAACGAAGGAGATATGATCGTTCGAAGTTAGACGACGAAAACTAATTTTCTGAAAATAAGTGTGCTGTTAGCCGAACATTAAAGGACCAAACAAGGCGTTAGACGTGATCGAGGAGAGCCGAACTACTGAGATCATGTTAGTTCATGTTATGACGAATCCGTGGATATAAAGAACGTAGAAAACGAGCTTATAACGACCGAGATATACACGTTCGAAGCCGACGAACTCTATTCTATTTTGACAGCCACTAATAGAAAGTATTTTTCTAAGTATATACGTTAACATTTTTACAAGCCATTACATTGATAGCCGGTTTTCTATCTATTCAAGACGCGTATGATCAAAAGTCCAATAACACGACACGAAAAACTTGTAACAATGTTTTATTTTCAAGGACGTCAAATTCATTCACAACACTTAACGTGCACTAATATACACGGACACAAGTATGAAAAATATTGTTTTGCGACGAAAACATTATATTTGCCAATAGAACACCAAACAAGGATCATGGAGTGTAGTTTTAACATATTTACGCGAAATGTGGTTTATAACTTAACAAGACGTCAAAATGTATTTTTCGACGATAAACATTGTTTTCAAAACTTTCGAGTGGTATCGATAACATACGTGTTTGCATGAGTAACATCATTTCATTTGCTTACCTTAGATCATATCATTCATGATAGGTCGCGGTTAGGAACCGAGCCTCATCTCATCATATCCATTGTGATCATTGTTGCTATATCATATCAGGTGAGTTTTCATAGCCCCGTTTTAAATTGTTTATTGATTTCTAAACTCTTGGGGGAGAATACATTGCACCATTTTTATATGCGGACCAATGTATACAAACTCATTACATTGCTTAAGTTACATCATTGCCCAGATTAAAGTCCCCTTATATTAACATGAACCATTAATTGTTAGTAAGCGAGAGTGAGTGGATAGATCTATTGAGGGTGACTCCTCCGTTCGGGTTGGTAGCACCAACTGGTGAAACGAACGCATTTCATTTCTATCATATTTGAGTGATTAGCAAACACTCGGTTAGGGAATTTCATTTAATCTAGCTTCGGGGTCATGAGCTTAGAGCTAATGTATCATTTTTATGTGGCATGGATTTGTCATACACTTTATACTCGTGGTTTCTGTACAATCATTCATTTACATAAACCTATGATCTCACCAACATTTTTGTTGACCATTTTTAGCAATGTATTTTCAGTTAATTAAGGTATCGCATGTTGGCTTGCATATGGACATCATGGAGTCGCGGAGTCGACGCGTCTCACTTTATATTTTATGCACTTATCCATCGTTTGAATTGTATGAACTTGTTTTCTGAAAACTTGTTTCACCTTTTGGGACCTAGCTTTATAACTCTGAATGTTTTTATATAATAAAACGATGTATTTTCTAAACGACACTTTAGGTCGTTCAATATAACTACAACTTTGGTGCTATGACCAGTCGTGCCCCTGAATGACTTATTCCGCTGCAAGTCACGAAATTTGGGGGTGTGACAGATTGGTACCAGAGCAAAGGTTATAGCGAACTAGGTTATTCATTATATCCTAGACTATAGCTGCACCATCATAGCATCTCATCATTGTGGCATAAGTGCTTATTCATTATATCACATGTAGTGATTGCGATTTCATACATATATCATTTCATCATAACCCGCATTGTGTAAATGTTTATTTACTTTTATTTCACATTTGTTGTTTCAGTGATGTCTTCGGATTCACACCTTATTGTTATCTCGTCTGACTCTGAGTCAGCGGACGATACTTCTTCACTACCCTCTATCATACTAGAGTCAGTTTCATCACCATCACTACCCACTATCATTTTATCATCAGTGGAGCCTACTACACAGTCTTCACCAGTTATGTCAGAGGCCGAGACAGAACCCTTTGAGGAGGGGGAAGTCGTGCCTACACCACCAGTTTCACCTGTGATCCGTCGTGGTCCCAGATTTTTTCCGGTCATTCAGCCGGGGCAGTAGATACCCTTTGGTCGAGTTTATCGTACATATCCAGGTGGGCCGCGCATGAAGCATACTGTTGCTAAGCGGGTTCATCGCCTCACAGTCAGATCACCAGCTGCATTTGTATCTTTACCACCACCATTATCACTTACTTCATCTCAGCCACTCCGTCGCCGCTTGAAAGCGAGGAGGAGTGTGACATTCAGTACACCACCACCATTATCACCTTTACCATCCTTATCATCATTGTCTCCACCATTTCCATCCCTATCAGCACCACAGATGCCATCAACACCAGCTCACATCAGAGATCCTACTCCTACGTCAGACCTACCGCTCAAGAAGCGGGCTAGTCTTGATATCTCATCTCCAGATACTTCAGATGCCACAGAGACAGCACCACCCAGCAGATTCGAGGTGGGTGAGAGCTCGAGTGTTGCTGCTGACAGATTGACTACTGCTGCTACATTTGACTCACGACTAGATCAGCTTCAGGCAAAGATTGAGAGAGCATTATCTCACCTAGACGAGACTCCAGTGAGCCGTATTGAGGCCATTGAGGAGGAGGTCGAGGGATTGATCCAGGGCAGGGTTGCCATTGATGTTTCACACCAGGGTTTAGAGGCTCGTCAGTTGGAGAGTTCATAGCATATCACACAGCTTAGGCAGGAGGTGTCGGGGTTAGTTGACAAAGCACAGAGGTTCCAGGATGAGCATCACGGCCTGGTCGATGAGTTATCTTCAGTTCAGGCTAGGTTGTCTGCATCAGAGACTAGAGAGACTGACCTTCAGATTCGAGTTCAGCACCTAGAGGAGATCGTTGTTGCGATGTCTAGGGATATTCAGAGGATTTTCCGCAGGTTAGATGGAGCACCCGGAGGAGGTGCCTAGTGTTAGACTGTTATCATATAGCTTGTACATTATTATACTAGTCCCGGGGTGTGGGGCGTAGTTAGTACTTGTTGTCTTTTGCTTGTAGTACAAACAAATATATCAAGTGTGACTCTACTATGCAGGATTTTCGTTGTGCTATTTTATGATATCGGTCTGACGTAACCGAAATTTTCATGTATTATATTCATGTGCGATGTGATTATACTTATGATGTTTCGTTGTGGTTTCATTATATTCATACATGCTGTGGTTGTATTTATACGTATTGTGGATGTATATACATGTTGTGGTTGTGTATATTGTGTATGATGATCAATTCCATTGTGAGTTCTCATTGTTGTATTCTTTTGTAATTGTGAAGAAATATGCCACCCAAAAGAGCTACTCCTGCTATGACACCCGCCCAGATTAAGAGACTTGTTGCCGACAGTATTGAGGCAGCATTGGTAACTGAAAGAGCTGCCGTAGCTGCAGCTACTGCTGAAGCCGCTTCGCGGGCAGAAACCGCGGAAGCCGCAGGAACAGATACTAATGGAACAAATGGCCGTAAATGTACGTACAAAGATTTCAAGAGTGGTGATCCAGAAAAATTCAAAGGCACTGAAGGAGCCACTGCCATGATTTGATGGTTTGAAAAGACAGAATCAGTATTCCTTCTATGCAACTGTCCGGAAGACAGCAAGGTTAAGTTTGCTACTAGTACACTCGTTAGGGAAGCTATGTCATGGTGGAATTCGTATGAAAAGCCCATGGGAATGGAGAATGCTCACAAGCTTACATGGGATGAATTCAAGAAGTTGCTGACAAAGAAGTTTTGCCCACGAACAGAAGTGAAAAAGATGGAAACAGATTTTTATGAGCTAGTGACAGCAGGTAATGAGATTGAGGCATACATCAGGAGATTCTAGGAATTGGCAGCATTATGTCCGACAATGTTTCCGGATACTGAGAAGCTATTGGAGAATTTTATTGGAGGATTACCTCACAACATCCATGGTGATGTGATTTCTTTTGACCCACAAATATTGGATGAAGCAATCAGAATGTCTCAGAAACTCATGGCTCAGATAGTGAAGAAAGGAACTGCTTCAGACAACAACAACACCAAAGTAACCGTAACTACAACAACCGTAACTCCAACAACAACTACCGAAACAACAACTATAACAGCAACCGAAACAATTCCAATAACAACAATAACAAGAGAAATCGGGACAACAACCAGAGTAACAATGTTACTTAACCACCACCCAAGAGATAGGAAACTGCAAAGGCTTATGTTGCAGGACAAACTGAGAAAAGAGGTTACAGTGGTACTTTACCTAAGTGCAACAAATGCCAAACCCATCATAATCCTGGAAATTGTTCGAATCCGTGTGGAAACTGTAAGAAAGTTGGTCATTCGACCAGGGATTGCAAAGCTCCGATTGTGGTTGATAGTCAGAAGCCCCCAGTAACATGCTTTGGAGGTGGAGAAGTTGGACACTTCAAGAAGGAATGTCCGAAAGGAAAGAATCAGGGAAACAATAAACAAGGTGGAACAGCTAGGGGAAGAGCTTATGTTATTGGAGGAGAAGATGTCAGGGAGGACCCGAGTGTCGTTACGGGTACGTTCCTCATTAATAATCATTATGCATCCATACTATTTGATTCAGGAGCCGATAGAAGTTTTGTTTCTACTGCATTTGCACCAATACCCAACATTGAACCAACCACACTAGACACTCCATATCAGATTGAACTAGCTAACGGTAGTTTAGTTGGCACCGACACGATTATTCGTGGTTGCACTTGATCCGTTGGTAAAGGTGTACATATAAATAATATCAGACGGATACACGTGAATAAAGACAAATCAACCCTTTAGGAAAAAGGCTAACTTTCAAAAACTCACGTTTGTGATATGTGTGATACCAGGTAAGTGATTACCCGGGTCGTATCCCAACGAGGAGTGAATGGACAATCATTTGAGGTTTGGAATTAGAGTGACTGATGATGGGGATATGAAATTTTTCTTTTTAAATTCTAATCTAATTAAATAATGAGAAACAAATTCTCACTAGAAAATTAAGATTAACCCAATTTATATAAAAAACGCGAAACAGAAATTCTAAAAACGGGATTAAAAAGTGAAATCTATAAAATTTAATCTTACAAGTTCCAAATTATTTTTCCTAAGTTATAAATGACAAAATAAAATTTTAGAAAAAAGATTTATATTTTTCTGACTTTTATATTTTTTATTATGATTTAAAAACTGTTTTAAAAAGAAAAATAGATAATAAATACTAATACTATTCTAAAAATTCTGAAATTTTTTCTAAAAATACTTTATATAATAACAGTCCTAGGAAAATTAGAAACAAGGACCCAGCTTATTGTAATAAGCTGTAAATAAGCTAAATGGCTCGAATAGCTTAAAATGAAAAAGGGTTAAGTATTAAATGGTGCAAAGGTTAACTGGAAAAGACCCAAGGGCAGAGTGGTTGAGTGTGTGTGTGTTTATCTGAGAGACCAGGGTTCGAGTCCCACTCCTGACCTTTTTGCTTTTATTTTATTTTTTTGATTTTTATTATAGAAACTGATTAAGCACAATGAGATAAGCAAATTTGATAACTAGCACTTATTTTGAAAACCTCAAATAAGCCCAGAAAAAGCTAAAGTTTGTTGATCAGTGGGCTATTAAGATAATAAGCCAAGCTTTTTGAGAAAAAGGACTGATAAGCAAATGAATAAGCTAAGGCAAAGTGGAATAAGTTGAGACAAATATAATGAGCTAAAATGATCACTGATTAAGCCACAAGAACAGAAATAAGCATTGATCACACACAAAATAAGCACAAAGTCTGCTGTTTACACTATGGTGCAGGGGAAAGGATGGTCTGTGGTGTTTTTTAAGCCAGCTAAAAGCTATCAAAAACTATAAGCTATAGCCTAAAAAGTAAAAACAGATTAAGCTTATACTATGAACTTAATATAAACCAAAAATCAGAAATTAATGACTTAATATTAGCTTATAAACAAGCTGATAAAAAGAGGGTGTAACTAGGGTCTGCTGATATGACTGTGAGTTCTGTTTTGTGCAGACTTGTGCAGATGTGCACAAAAAAACTGAGATTAAACCAACTCTTGTGTACTCACTAAATGGACTTAAAGGACCTTAGTAATGCCAAAAATAAGGTCCAAAAGAGCTTATTGCTTGTTATGGCTTATTTGGACTGTTCTATGCCTAGGATTGGAGCAGTGGACTTAGAACTGTGAAACCTACCAAATTGGCTTACAATATCTTAGAAACAGCTTAATTACCCTATTAAATGCAAGATCAAACTTAAGCAAATGGTCAATGAACAGTGCTGAGCTATTTTGGCCTGAGAATAAGTTTAAACCAAACACTCCTTTAGGTTTACTGATTGAAATTTGTAACTAGAGACCACCAAATTAACTTATTATTCTTACTTATTTATGATTAACTAACTGGATGAACATGAAATAAGTAAACTTCAGTTTAGAAAAAGCACCTAATAAGCTATGAGCTTATTTTGACTATATGACTGATTTTAGCTATTTAATGGAAAATGAGATTTAGGTTTGAACTAATTATCAAACTAGGCTACTATTATACCAAATAACACAGATAAGCAAGGAAATTGACAATAAGCACAGAGATAAGCTATGGAACAGTAAACTAGGAAATAATGCAAAAACTTGAAAATAGCTTACAACTGATTTGGCCTATAGAACAGTAAAACTAGATCAGAAACACATCTAGCTTGTCAAAAACAAGCTAGAAAACCAAATAAGCTCTTCCATGAACAGCTTATCATTCAGAACTGCTTATTTTGACCTCCAGTTGACTTTTTTTGACTTTTCTTGATATCTTGGAATGAGACTGAGCTAAACTAAAATAAGCTCACACTAAGCTATATTAAGCTTATATGAGCTTATGGAAACAGATAAGAGACTATTTTTTAATAGCATTTAACCTAATTCGGATTCTCAGTACAACATAAAAATTTAAAAACTTGGAATCAACATTCACTAATGGAAATTGTAAAGAGATTAATGATAAACAGACTTAGATTAACTTGGAATTATAACTGATAATTAAAATTGATACAACTTAAGTAATAAAATTACAATACGATTAAAAGAAATTAACTACTTGCCTCAATAGGCTTACAAAGAGTTCTATTTATACTAAAACTAAGTGGGATTAGTCTCATCTTCTTCTCTGATCATTTCTGCACCATTGGATCCTCTTGATTTGATATCAGCCATTTAAACCACTTTTGGCGCCAAAAAGGAGATAGTGGAAAAATCCACTATCTCTGATAACTTGAAATGGGGAACAAGCATTAATTGCTTTTGGCTTGTTAGGTCAAGTGGGATAGGAGGAGGGGGTGGGTGTTGCAGAGAAACCTGTGGGTGAGGGTGGTATGGTTTTGGCGGGGTGGTATTGAAGAAGAAGGATTTGACCGAAGGTCAAACCTTTTGGTTAACTAAGGATGGGTTGGATCGGGTTGGGTTTTATTTAAATTGGGCTTGGGTAAGTGTATGGTGTGGGCTGGGTTGAATTTAATTTAGGGTTGGGTTAGATTTAATTTAGCAGCTGGGTTTTGTGAATTAGGATTTAGAATTAGATTAGGTTTATCTTTAAGGGACCATTGTTGTAAATTCTGAAAATCCAAGGACCAAGGCTGCCAAAACTAGAAATTATTTCCAAGGACCATTTATGTAAATTTGGTATTTTTGGGGTTGACTTTGACTTTGTCTTTGACATTTGTCTTCACTTGATCAAATGCACAATTGTTGTCGAGTCGATCCAAAAATGCTCATTTTCGCTCCGTTTTCAATCCTTCAGTACCTGAAACACATAAAACACAAACCAATGATATCTGCAGTATAATTCAGTGTTTTAGGTTATTTTTTTGTCTATTATGGGTATAAAATGATGAGTATTTACACACCCATCAATCCCCCACACTAAGCTATTGCTAGTCCCTAGCAATCCGATCATATGAAGTAATGAAAGGATCAAAAGAATACCAAGTAAACCCCGTTTTGAATGTTTACAATGCCAGAAATTTAAACTAGAACAAAATATATAACATGCTTGATTTCCAAAAATGGTATCACAGAACAGGATTCACACAAACTGGGTGTCTCCAGGGAATTGTAATCGTCATCCTCTTTTTAATACTCCCAACTAAGCTTAAACTCAATGTGCAAATGCTTTTGTAAATTGCCAACACTACTTATACTAATAATCTATGTAAGCCGAAACTTAACTTTTCACTCCCGCATATATTCAAGTTTAGGCGACTGTGCTTATATTTAAAATTTTGATAACAAACATCGACGTTTTTATAAAACTTTGACTAATACTAGCTGAAAGATAGATTTAAAATTCACAACAAGCAAGCTTCAAAATTTATTGCATTTTGCAATATCATTCCATTTTATTTCCTCTTTATTTTCTTTCTTTTTTTCATTTCATTTTTTTTTTTTTTTTTAATGATGCTTAAAATTGTGCAATATAAACTAACGGAGTTTCACGGGAACCAAGACCTTAAACCTTCCTGGAAAAAAGGATCCAAGGGCCGTTACAACGGAGAGTTCCAAGACCTTAACGCCTTTCAGAATTAAGGGTCCAAGGGCCGGTGTAAGAGGGTAGCCAAGACCTAAACGCCTTCCGGAAATAAGGATCCAAGGGCCGATCTTGAACCTTAGCTTTTTAGCACATTTATTTATTACTTAAACTTTTACATTATTATGACATATGCTTGTTCCGAAGTTTAAATAAAGCTTTTAACTAGTATTTTTCAAAATCGTAAAGAAAAATGATTTTGTGTGTTCAAAAGTATGAAAATAAGCACTAATTAAGTCAGATTAGTTATCTCCTGGGAGGAAAGGCCATAGAATACTTATATAAGCTCTAAAGAAAACCAACTATTCTACGCTTAGCATTTTCATTTGCACATATTGTAAAACCTTAGTCTAAATGTTAAGGAAGCAGCCAGATCAATACTCTGGCAGAGTCAGGATTCCCTTTGTTCTAACCTAATCAAGACTAACACTTCTTCTTTTTTATTGCAATTTCTTATCTAAAAAATAAAAAATTTTAAAATTTTGGCCAAAACGGGGGTACTAGGGCACTAGAAGGTACAATGTGACAAAATTCGAGGGAATTCCCCCCCCCCCCCCACACTTAGAATTGAATATTGCCCTCAATATTCAAAGTACCGGCTATTATGCCAAGACTTAGAACGTAAAAAGGTAATACTAATAGCCAAGTGTGTGAAAGAAATCTTATTTTTCACAAACAGGATTAAAAAGATATCCCTAGATTATCGTTAGCAAAAGGATAGGATATTGGGCGGCTGGATTGAAAACAGGCGCGGCAATTATCACAATCCAAGGGAAACCTGAAAATCATAGCAAACAACACAAAAGAGCACAGCACAGCACAGCACAGTGGGACTCCCCCACACTTAGTGTTAGAAATAAGAAAGAATACAGAAACATGGGTTGTCACCCATGCAATGCTAATGTTTTTATTAACCGAGTCACTAGCTTGACTCGACCCCGAATTCATTGGTTCATGGGGAAAGTTTGGAGATCCGGGACTACCATGGGTGGTATATCCCCTCCAAAGTAATGCTTCAACCTATGACCGTTCACCTTGAAGTTTGGTCCATCGGTTTGAGATAACTCGATGGTGCCATAAGGAAAAACTTTGGCAACGGTGAATGGTCCAGTCCAACGGGTTTTAAGTTTACCCGAGAATATCTTTAATCTAGAGTTAAAAAGAAGGACTCGATCACCAACGTTAAAAACACGGTTCTTGATTTTTGAGTCATGGATCTTCATTGTCTTTTCTTTGTAAATCAAAGAGTTCTCATAGGCTTGATCACGAAGTTCATTTAATTCATTGAGTTGAACTTTGCGGTGATCACCCGCGGACTTTAGGTCGATGTTGGCATGTTTTAAGGCCCAATAAGCTTTGTGCTCGAGCTCAATTGGCAGATGCCACGCCTTTCCGTACACGAGCTTGTAAGGAGTACACCCGATGGGTGTTTTGTAAGCTGTACGGAAGGCCCAAAGTGCATCATCTAGTTTATCCTACCAAGATGCATGGTTTTCACCTACGGTTCTTTCCAAGATTCTTTTAATACCACGGTTTGAAACCTCCACTTGTCCACTTGTTTGTGGGTGATACGCGGTAGAAAGAAGGTGACTAATACCGTATTTAAGCATGACTTTTGCAAATTGTTCATTGCAAAAGTGCGTACCGCGATCACTAATGATAGCACGGGGAGTTCCAAACCGAGAAAAGAGTGATTTCAGAAATTTACACACTACTCGAGCGTCGTTGGTGGGGAGAGCTTTCGCTTCGACCCATTTAGACAAATAATCGACAGCCACGACTATATACTTGTTCCCTCGTGAAGACGGGAATGGGCCCATAAAGTCAATGCCCCAAACGTCAAAGATTTCACAAAATTGAACGACGTTTTGTGGCATTTCATCTTTTTTAGAGATCTTCCCGTGACATTGACAAGAGTCACAAGTTTTGACTAAGTCATGGGCATCACGGTAGATTGTGGGCCAATAGAAACCGAAATCAAACACCTTTTTGGCGGTGTAATTAGCACCATGATGTCCCCCTGTGGGTCCATTGTGGAAAGCCTTAAGAATATCAACGGCTTCTTGGCCGTGAACACACCGCCAGATGACTTGATCCGCACATACTTTAAACAAGTCGGGGTCGTCCCAAAAGTAATGCTTCACATCTTTGAAGAATTTGTTCTTTTGTTGGGACGACATCCCTTTTACAACAAAGTTCCCCGCATGGTAATCTGCAAAATTAGCAAACCATGGGGTACTAGAATCACCATGAGAAGATACCACGTTAAGTGTCTCGAGAGGAAATGTTCCATTTATTTCCTTTTTCTCGAGCACACTTTGGAGAGGATTCTCTAATCGGGACAAATGATCAGCAGCAAGGTTCTTCGCTCTTTTTTTATCACGGATGATGATATCAAATTCTTGCAGGAGGAGAACCCATCGGAGCAATCTCGGATTTGCATCTTGTTTTGCAAAGAGATATTTGAGAGCCGAGTGATCCGTATACACTATTCTTTTAGACAAGATCAAGTATGGCCGAAACTTTTCGAAAGCATACACCACGGCGAATAATTCTTTTTCTGTTGTGGTGTAATGAGCTTGAGCCTCGGTCATAGTTTTGCTAGCATAGTGTATAGGCTGAAAGTGTTTTGTTTTCCGTTGCCCCAAGACCGCACCTATGGCAAAATCACTTGCATCGCACATAAGTTCAAAAGGTAGGTCCCAATCGGGGGCAACCAAGATTGGTGCTTCAGTAAGCTTTTTCTAAAGAGTTTGAAAAGCTTCAATGCACTCTTTGGAGAAAATAAATGGAGTTTCCTTTTCAAGGAGACGGGTCATCGGCCGGGCGATTTTTGAAAAATCTTGAATGAATCTACGATAGAAACCGGCATGACCAAGAAAACTCCGAATGCCTTTAACGGTTGTGGGATGAGGTAGCTTAGCAATAACATCAACTTTAGCTCTATCCACCTCAATCATGTTCTTTGAAATCTTATGGCCGAGGACAATGCCGTCTTTGACCATGAAATGACTTTTCTCCCAATTTAGACAAAGATCCGTGTCTTCACACTGCTTAAGCATATTGTCCAAATGGGAGAGACATGTGGTGAAAGAATCCCCAAAGACCGAGAAATCATCCATAAAGACCTCCATAGTCTTTTCGATCATGTCATGAAAAATGGCCATCATACACCTTTGGAACGTGCCTGGAGCATTACATAAGCCAAAAGGCATGCGTCGGTAGGCAAACGGTCCATAAGGGCACGTGAAAGTGGTCTTTTCTTGATCTTGCGGATCAATGGGAATTTGGAAGTAACCCGAGAAACCGTCAAGGAAACAATAGTATTGGTTTCCCGCTAGTCTTTCGAGCATTTGGTCCATGAAGGGTAAAGGAAAGTGGTCTTTACGGGTGGCGTCATTTAACTTTCGGTAGTCAATGCATACACGCCATCCCGTTACCAATCGAGTAGGAATTAACTCGTTTTCATCATTTTCAATAACGATAATGCCACCCTTTTTAGGTACGCAATGAACGGGGCTTACCCAAGGACTATCTGAGATAGGGTAAATCAATCCGGCATCAAGGAATTTAATAACCTCCTTTTTGATAACCTCGTGGATTTTGGGATTAACCCTTCTTTGATGTTGAACCGCTGGTTTAAAGTCATCTTCCATTAAAATATTGTGTGTACAAAATTCCAGTTTAATACCCTTAATATCAGAAAGTTTCCAAGCGATGGCTCGCTTGTGTGACTTTAAAACCTTTATGAGAGCGGTTTTCTCCTCATCATTTAAATCTTTAGCAATTATGACGGGTAATTTATCGGTACCCTCCAAAAATGCATATTCGAGATGAGGTGGCAAGTCCTTAAGTTCGACCTCTGGAGGATCATCAGAATTTTCAACAGATTTGATTTCCTCCTTATGAAGTTCTTTCGGAGGGAAAGATGATGGATCATCATTAAGCAACTTCTCAATGAGAAGAATATCTCCCTCCATGTCAAATACACCATCATCAATTCCAGAATAAATTGAATCAGAAGATAAACAAGCCTCAATCTCTTCCAAGAAGAAGTCACCTCCCTCAAACGGAGTGAGAGATGGGGAAGAGAGAGCAATGGTAGGATTATCCACAGAATCAACAATTTCAACATGATAAACCGATTCCGGAGGTGGGACAAGTGGTGTGCTCTTAGAGTTAGCAGTTCTCACCACTTCTGATGTGATCTCCGATTCTTGTTCATCATAGTCAAAAACACTCTTAACATCTGTAGTATGGCTTTCAAACCATTTGCTTGAACCAGGGGCAATTCCCCTTGTTTTGAGCTCAGCACGTTTTTGTGAAGGACTCTTAACCGTGAATCTTGAGAGAATCGAATCACTTCTTTTGGAAGCAATTACGAAATCAGATTTTTGGTTAACCGTAGCAATATTGCATTTGGTGGTTAGAGGTTTAGAGTCCTGATTAATGTTAAACGTGACTTCTTCATTATCAACTCGTATGGATAATTCTTCAGCATATACATCGATGATAGCACAACTCGTTCTTAAGAAAGCCCTCCCCAGAAAGAGTGGAACTCGAGGATCGGCATCAAAGTTTACCACAACAAAATCAGTGGGAAAATGGAACTTTCCCACACTTTCCCACTTTCACAACGACATCCTCAGCTATTCCCAGCGGATGAGTTATAGTATGGTCAGCTAGCTCGAGTGTCATGCAAGTAGATGTAAGCTTTGGAAGAGATAATTTCTCCCATACTGAGAGTGGCATAAGGTTAATGCTTGCACCAAGATCGGCCAAGGCTGAGCACTGAACCATCCCCAAGAAATTACATGGGATTAAAAACTTGTCGGGGTCTCCGAGCTTTTCGGGAAGCTTTTTGAGGAGCACCGCCGAGCATTGTTGGTATAGTGGGGTCTTTGCCATCTCAGACAACTTATCCTTGTTGCTTAGCAAACTTTTGAGTGTAGATGCAAATTTGGGCATAAGAATGAGAGCATCTGCTAAGCTAATGTCAAAGTGCAAATCACTGAAGATTTTAAAGAATTTCTCCATCTGTTGATTCGTTTTGTCTTTAAGCTTCTGATCATTAAGCCTCGAAGGATATGGAACTGAAGGCTTAGGATTGGACTTCGGAACATCGGGTTCCGGAACTTGAATTTGGACATTTGGAGGTTGGACGTGTGCGGTACTTTGTGGGCTTGAGAAATGCACCTTGTCCGTTGTCACCTTGGCATCTCGAGTCACTACCCCCGGAGGAGGGGGCATAGGAGTCGAGGGTCCATTATGCGTCTTACCACTACGAGTGGTGAAGGCTTTCAACTCAGCATTAGGATTAGGAATGGTATTGCTCGGAAGTCATCCGGAAGATGAAGAAGACTGGTTCATGTTCATATTCATGAAACTGCCCATCATATTCTTCAACTCATTTGTTTGACGAGACATCGTAGTATCAATTTCCTTTCTCAACTCGACTTTCATATTATTGATTTGAGTCTGCATTGAACGCATGCTGGACTCAGTAATTTTCATGAAATCATTAGTCAAAGGAGCTTGATGAGGTTGTTGATAAACATGTTGATTCGGAGCTTGATAAGGCTGGTTGAAATTGTTACGGTTTTGGTTGAAATTCTGAGAATTGTTGAAATTTTTTCCTTGATTTTGAACAAAGCGATTTTGATTATTTTGATTTGGCACGGGCGGAAAACCAGGTGGTACCATAGCATTTGGTGCTCGGTAATGAGTTTCAGCATGCGGTCGGTTTTGATTGTGGTTTACGGCTGCTACGGGAGCTTGGTAAACAGAAGCATCGGTTGCTTGACAATCGTAATACGCATGCGGGCCACCACAAGTTTTATGAGCTAGTGACAGCAAGTAATGATATTGAGGCATATATCAGGAGGTTTCAGGAATTGGCAGCGTTATGTCCGACAATGGTTCCGGATACTGAGAAGCTATTGGAGAATTTCATTGGAGGATTACCTCACAACATCCGTGGTGATGTGATTCCTTTTGACCCGAAAACATTGGATGAGGCAATCAGAATGTCTCAGAAACTCATGGCTCAGATAGTGAAGAAAGAAACTGCTTGAAACAGCAACAACAACAACACCAACAGTAACAGTAACTACAACAACCGTAACTCCAGCAACAACTACCGAAACAACAACAATTATAACAGCAACCGAAACAATTCCAATAACAACAACAACAAAAGAAATTGGGACAACAACCAGAGTAGCAATGTTACTCAACCACCACCCAAGAGACAGGAAACTGCAAAAGCCTATGTTGCAGGTCAAGCTGAGAAAAGAGGTTACAATGGTACTTTACCCAAGTGCAACAAATGTCAAACCCATCATAATCCTGGAAATTGTCCGAATCCATGTGGGAACTGTAAGAAGGTTGGTCATTCGACCAGGGATTACAAAGCTCCGATTGTGGTTGATAATCAGAAGCCCCCAGTAACATGTTTTGGTTGTGGAGAAGTTGGACACTTCAAGAAGGAATGTCCAAAAGGAAAGAATCAGGGAAACAATAACCAAGGTGGAACAGCTAGAGGAAGAGCTTATTTCCTTGGAGGAGAAGATGTCAGGGAGGACCCGAATGTCGTTACGGGTACGTTCCTCATTAATAATCGTTATGCATCCATACTATTTGATTCAGGAGCCGATAGAAGTTTTGTTTCTACTGCATTTGCACCATTACTCAACATTGAACCAGCCGCATTTGGCACTCCATATCACATTGAACTAGCTAACGGTAGTTTAGTTGGCACCGACACAATCATTCGTGGTTGCACTCTCAATTTTCTCAATCACCCGTTCAATATAGATCTCATGCCAGTAGAACTTGGAAGTTTCGACATTGTTATCGGAATGGATTGGTTATCTCAACATCATGCCAGAATCATCTGTGATGAAAAAATTGTTCATCTTCCTTATGATGGCGAAATATTGGTCTTTCGCGGAGAACTCAGTGGGACTAGACTCAGCATCATCTCGTGCATTAAAACAGAGATATACATAAAGAAGGGCGGTTATGCATTCTTTGCTCATATCACAGAAAAGAAGTCGGAGGAGAAGCGACTTGAGGATGTGCCAATGGTTAAAGATTTTCCAGAAGACTTACCAGGACTTCCACCTACTCGCCAAGTCGAATTTCAGATTTACTTAGTGCCGGGAGCCGCACCAATTGCGTCAGCACCTTATCAACTTGCACCTTCAGAAATGCAAGAGTTTTCGAACCAATTGCAAGAGCTCTTAGATAAAGGATTCATTAGGCCGAGTTCCTCGCCTTGGGGAGCACCAGTTTTGTTTGTAAATAAGAAAGATGGATCTTTCAGAATGTGCATTAATTATCGAGAGTTAAACAAATTATCGGTGAAGAATCGTTATCCACTTCCCAGGATCGACGATTTGTTTGATTAGTTGCAAGGTTCCAGTTATTACTCCAAGATCGACTTGAGATCGGGTTACCATCAGCTTAAGGTTCGGGAGGGAGACATCCCGAAGACGGCATTCAGAACACGCTATGGCCATTATGAATTTCAGGTAATGTCGTTTGGACTAACCAACGCACCAGCTGTGTTCATGGATCTCATGAACAGGGTGTGCAAGCCATATCTAGACAAGTTTGTGATCGTATTCATTGACGATATCTTGATTTACTCAAGGAGTGAAGAAGAGCACCGAGAACACCTTAGAATAATTTTAGAGCTGCTCAAGAAAGAGAAACTATACGCCAAATTCTCAAAGTGTGATTTTTGGATCCGCAGAGTACAATTTCTTGGTCACGTCATTGATAGTTAGGGACTACAGGTTGATCCAGCAAAGATCGAGGCAGTTAAAGATTGGGCAACACCAAAAACCCCCACAGAAATTCGTCAATTCTTAGGACTTGCCGGATATTACAGAAGGTTCATTGAAGGGTTTTCCAAGATAGCTAAGCCACTGACCAAGTTGACACAAAAGAACCAGAAGTACGATTGGGGAGAAAAGCAAGAGACCGCTTTTCAGTTATTGAAACAGAAACTTTGCAGCACGCCAATTTTGTCATTGCCAGAAGGGATTGAAAACTTCGTGGTATATTGCGATGCTTCACACAAAGGACTTGGGGCAGTGTTAATGCAAAACGAGAAAGTGATAGCTTATGCATCTCGTCAACTTAAGAAGCATGAGAAGAACTACACTACTCACGACTTAGAGTTGGGTGCCGTGGTGTTCGCACTCGAGATTTGGATGCATTATCTTTACGGAACAAAGTGTGTAGTATTTACAGACCACAAAAGCTTACAGTACATTCTTGATCAGAAGGAACTTAACATGAGGCAACGTAGTTGGTTGGAACTACTTAGTGATTATGACTGTGAAATCAGATATCACCCAGGAAAAGCCAATGTTGTGGCAGATGCACTCAGTCGAAAAGAGAGACTCAAGCCTTTGAGAGTCAGATCATTGGGAATGACTATCATTTCACCACTACCATTAAAGCTCCTCGAGGCCCAAGTCGAGGCACTCAAGGAAAAAAATCTACCAAGTGAAACACTCAAAGGAATGCAAGATAATGCAAACGGTTTAGTAAGGAGATCAGATGGAACATTATGCTTCAAGGATAGAAGCTGGATACCTCTCTATGGTGGAATACGAGAGTTGATCATGCACGAATCACACAAGTCGAAGTACTCTATTCATCCAGGTTCTGATAAGATGTATCAGGATCTCAAGAAGCTTTATTAGTGCCCCAATATGAAAGCAGACATTGCTACGTATGTTAGTGAATGCCTTACTTGATCTAAAGTGAAAGCCGAGTACCAAAAGCCATCAGGATTACTTCAGCAACCAGAGATTCCCCAGTGGAAGTGGGAACGCATTACAATCGAATTTGTCACCAAACTTCCCAAAACATCAGGAGGTTACGATGCTATTTAGGTAATAGTTGATCGTCTCACCAAGTTAGCCCATTTCATTCCAATCAAAGAGATTTATACCATGCATCAGCTCACCAGACTTTACGTCAAGGAAATAGTCTCAAAGTACGGTGCACCAATTTCCATCATTTTTGACAGAGATAGTCGCTTTACTTCAAACTTTTGGGAGTCATTGCAAGATTTATTTAGGTCTAAATTAGACATGAGTACCGCCTATCATCCTTAGACCGATGGTCAGAGCGAGAGAACGATTCAGACATTGGAAGACATGCTCAGAGCATGTGTCATTGACTTTGGAAATGGCTGGGCTAACCATTTGCCATTGATCGAGTTCTCTTACAATAACAGTTATCACTCGAGCATAAAAGCCGCACCATTCGAGGCACTCTACGATCGTAAGTGTAGGTCCCCAGTTTGTTGGGCCGAAGTTGGTGATGTACAACTAACAGGTCCAGAGTTGGTCAGAGAAACAACAGAAAAGATAATTCAGATTAGAGAAAGACTCCAAACAGCCAGAAGCAGACCGAAAAGTTACGCCGATGTTCGACGCAAACCATTAGAATTCCAGGTTGGAGACAAAGTCATGCTGAAGGTGTCGCCTTGGAAGGGCGTGATACGATTCGGGAAACGCGGTAAGTTGAACCCGAGATACATTGGGCCGTTCAAAATTCTGGAAAGGATCGGTCCGGTAGCATACAGACTGGAGCTTCCGTCAGAGCTCAGCAATGTACATAACACGTTTCTTGTCTCAAACCTCAAGAAATGTCTTTCAGACGAAACGCTCGAAATCCCATTGGAAGAAATTCAGATCGATGATAAGCTTAACTTTGTGGAAGAACCAGCAGAAATCATGGACCGAGAGGTCAAACAGTTGAAACAAAGTCGAATTCCGATCGTCAAAGTTCGCTCGAATTCTCGTAGAGGTCCTGAGTTTACTTGGGAACGGGAAGACCAGATGCGACTCAAATACCCACATCTTTTCACCGAGACCACTCCAGAGACCAACATCAGCTGAATTCAGGGACTGAATTCCTTTTAGGGTGGTAGACTGTCACAACTCGTAATTTCAGGTCATTTTCCAAACCTCGACAATTTACTATTCATGAGTTACTATTCATCATTCACTATTCACCGATCACTATTCATCATTTCACTATTCATCATTTTTGAAGTTAGTTTGAGAATTTGAGAAGTCGTCAAAAATTTTACTATTCACTTGACACTATTCATTCCCGGTGGGAAATCACTATTCATGGGCATCATTCATCATGTCGTAAACTTGGTTTACGGGTATTCAAATGCCCGTAACCAGATAGGTTTAGCTGCGTATTCATGCATCATCAGTAAAGGCACATCATACAGACTAGAGTAGTCTGCATATCATCAGTAACATCATTATCATATCAGTTCATCATGAGTTTGTGTGATTTTCACTAACGTATGCTTAATTGTTTAATTAACGTTACCACTCAGTCATTTCTACTAACATTATACCCAATACTCCCGACAATGATCCTAATACATTTTCAAGCTAATTTTAATGATATAGTGATTATATTATTACTTTACCCGGTGTTTTTAAATCAATCGCTATACTTTTCGTTTGACAATTATAACTCCGTCGGTTTACGAAATTTCAATCCGATTATCATTCTAACACCCGATTCTTGCAAGGAATATGATTTTACAATTTTTACAACTTTGTCGTATCTCATTTCACCTAGTCATGATTCATTTCTAGTTAACTCGGTACCCGATAACACTCAATGTATACACTAAACAACCAATACTTAAATAAATGGGAGACAAAGCCTTAAATTAACATCAAATCCCTTCCCATTTAGCCACATGTGCCGCCCCCCCTAACCCCCCATTTAGCCTAATGCTCCAAAAACCATTAATGAATTTAGTGCCATTTTATTTCCAACTCCACTAACACCAACACATAACACAAGATCATTTTAGCTAAACCAAGCAATTTCTCTCTTCTTTTCCTCCTTCCCCATTCGGCCAAACCAAGAACACCATCTCAAATCCATGAATTTAGCTAAACCAAGTAATAATTTAGTGATTATATTATTACTTTACCCGGTGTTTTTAAATCAATCGCTATACTTTTCGTTTGACAATTATAACTCCGTCGGTTTACGAAATTTCAATCCGATTATCATTCTAACACCCGATTCTTGCAAGGAATATGATTTTACAATTTTTACAACTTTGTCGTATCTCATTTCACCTAGTCATGATTCATTTCTAGTTAACTCGGTACCCGATAACACTCAATGTATACACTAAACAACCAATACTTAAATAAATGGGAGACAAAGCCTTAAATTAACATCAAATCCCTTCCCATTTAGCCACATGTGCCGCCCCCCCTAACCCCCCATTTAGCCTAATGCTCCAAAAACCATTAATGAATTTAGTGCCATTTTATTTCCAACTCCACTAACACCAACACATAACACAAGATCATTTTAGCTAAACCAAGCAATTTCTCTCTTCTTTTCCTCCTTCCCCATTCGGCCAAACCAAGAACACCATCTCAAATCCATAAATTTTTCAAGTTCAAGTCATAATCACACTCCATTTACCTTCCTAGTTATGATTTTGTGATTAAATCTCAAGTTTCTTACTCATTTTCATCCAAATCAACTCAAATCATCAAGTAAGTTTCAAGAACACATTTTGATCATCTATTACTTTCATTTGATTAATATGGTTATGTATTTTCAAGTTATATTAGTTATTCATGCACGTTATTTATGTTTTACATACCACTTTGGAACATAAACTATCATAATCACCAGATCTATGAGTTTTGCTAATGACCCCATGAAATCCACCAAGGTTGGTGATGTTTAGGACCCCATGACACCCTAAGAAGGTGTATGGTAGGATTTGCGAATTTGTGGAGTTGATTTGAGTTAGTATGATCAAGTTTAGAACCAAGGAAATGAGTTTTTAACAATCTAAAATTGGTTCTGTCCAAAAACGTGTAAACTGGAAAACTCAGTAACCTTTGGTATATTTTGGCATTCATATTCAGAAAGTTCTTTCAAAAACGAAACCGTGGCCGCAAGAATCACTAAAAACCGACTTATAACAAAGGAGATATGATTTTTCAAAGTTAGACAACGAAAACTAATTTTCTGAAAATTTAGTTGCTGATCGCCGAGATTCAAAGGACAAAACGAGGCATTAGACGTGATCTAGATGACCCGACCTACTGAGATTATGTTAATTCATGTTTATACGAAGCCGTGGATGTAAAGAAGGTAGAAAACAAGCTTATAACGGCCGAGTTATTCACGTTTGAAGCCCGACGTACCATATTCATTTTGACAGCCCGCTATTAGAAAGTGTTTTAAGTATAAAAACTAGTGTTTTTGCGAGACATAACATTGGTAGCCGATTTTCTAATTGATCAAGGCGTGTACAATCAAAAGTTAAATGAAACGAAATTAATACATCGTTACAAGGTTTTCAAAAACGTCGAGTTTGATCAACTAACACTTAACGTGCAATATTTCGCGACTAGTTTCACGAAGTCATTTTGGACATATTTTCACAAGTTAAGGAAAATATTAAATTGCGATGAAAATGCTACATTTTACCGATAGAACACCAAACAAGGATCGTGGAGTACCGTTTCAACATATTTACACGAAAAGTAGTTTACAACTTAACGAGACGTCAAAAGTGTATTTTTCGTCGATAAACATTATTTTCAAAACTAACAAGTGGTATCGTTAACATACATATTTGCATGTGTTGCATTGTATCATTGCTTACATTGAATCACATCATTCATAATAGGTCGCGGTTAGAGACCGAGCTTTATTTCATCATATCCATCATTGTCATTGTTGCTATATCATATCAGGTGAGTTTTCATAGCCTCGTTTTAAATTGTTTATTGATTTCTAAACTCTCGAGGGAGAATACATTCCACCATTTTCATATGCAGACCAAAGTATACAAACTCATTATATTGCTTAAGTTACATCATTGCCCAGATTAAAGTCCCCTTTTATTATCATGAACCGTTAATTGTTAGCAAGCGAGAGTGAGTGGATAGATCTATTGAGGGTGACTCCTCCGTTCGGGTTGGTAGTAACAACTGGTCAAACGAACGCATTTCATTTCTGTCATATTTGAGTGATTGGCAAACACTCGGTTGGGGCATTTCATTCAGTCTAGCTTCGAGGTCATGAGCTTAGAGCTAATGTATCATTTTTATGTGACATGGTTTTGTCATACACTTTATACTTGTGGTATCCGTACAACATTTCATTTACATAAACCTATGATCTCACCAACATTTTCGTTGACCATTTTTAGTAATGTATTTTCAGGTAATTAAGGTATCGCATGTTGGCTTGCATATGGACACATCATGAAGTCGCGGAGTCGACGCGTCTCACTTTATATTTTATACACTTATCCATCGTTTGAATTGTATGAACTTGTTTTATGAAAACTTGTTTCACCTTTCGGGACCTAGCTTTATAACTCTGAATGTTTTTAAATAATCAAACGATGTATTTTCTAAACGACACTTTAGGTCGTTCAATATAACTGCAACTTTGGTGCTATGACCTGTCGTACCCCTGAATGACTCATTCCGCTGCAAGTCACGAAATTTGGGGGTGTGACACATTTGGATGTTGAGATATGGATAATGCACAATACAAGTAATGAAATGAATACGTAAAAGTAAAGAGATAAAGGAAAGAAGTGTGACACAATTGTTTATAGTGGTTCGGCTACAAGGATACCTTCCTTGCCCTACTCCACTCCCCGAGTCACCTACTCAAGACTTCATAAACACAATGTCAACAAGCTCCTTCAACCGGTAGAGAAACCTTCACAACGTCGCTTACACTTTTTCTGGTACAAAGCTAAATACCGAGTCCTTAGCATGGCGGACCAAACCAACACAACAATACAACTAATACAACAACTTTGAGATTACAAGTAGAGGTATCAACAACACGAAACAACTTGATGATCTTGAGGTGATGAGAGGTCCGAGCAACTTTAAGAAGAGAGATGGCTCGTATGCAAGAAAGTGTGATCTCTTCTTTGTAACAAGAACCTAGAGAACACAAGAGAAAGAGAACTACAATAATGATCTTTAGATCTGAGATTAGAGAGATAAGAATATAGAGAGAAGATATATTCAAGAGGGGTGAGAAACAAAAGAGAAATGACTAGCAATTTATAGGCAAAAATAGTCCACTGTTCACCAAGTTCCGAAGAAGGGATCCGGCTAGTGTAAACCCATGGAACCGGGTATCTGGTAGTACCAGGTCGGGTTATAGGTTATAATTTCGGGTTATGGGTTATGGGTCAAGGTCCATGGGTCAAGTGATTTTATGAATGATGTCAAAGAAATCTTAGGTCATGGGTTATGGACTTTGGGTTATGGGTTATGGACTTTGGGTCATGGGTCATAGGTTTTACCCATTATGGATGCCATGCATGATGTCATCGAATGGGTTCTGGGTTATGGGTCAAGCTCCATGGGTATGGGTTATGGACTTGGTTTTGGCCCCTGGATAATCCAAGACAAGTTATACATTTTTACTTAGTTGTTTTATAAAATATATTTAGTGACTTTGACAAAGTAAGTTAGAAAAAACTTATTTGCTTAAAACATTACATATTTTATTTATTTCGATAAAATGATTTTACTTTTGTTATCGACAAAACATAGAAAGATCGTAAAATATAAATAAACATTTTTACAGTTTATTTGTATTAACCAAGGTTGTCAGGATCGGGATCCTACCTAGGATCGTTTTCGGCTTTGCAAGATCGGGATCGTAGGATCGTAGGATCGGATCCTACCTAGGATCGTTTTCGGCTTTTCCTTTACATATGTATACAAACCATTTTCAAAAACCTTCCTCTCAAAAAAAGTCAAAAAAAGTAAAGAAAAAACAGGATCGGATCGTTCACGATCCTACGATCCTACGAGCGATCCCACGATCCTGTAACGATCCTACCTGAAAAAAGGGTTACCAACAGGATCGGATCGTTCACGATCCTACGATCCTACGAGCGATCCTACGATCCTGTAACGATCCTACCTGAATTACGATCCTGTAACGATCCTGCTCGTTTTGTGTGTGTAGGATCGTAGGATCGTACGATCCTACGAGCAGGATCGCGATCCTGACAACCTTGGTATTAACAATCTCCCCCTTTTTGTTGATTTCACCAGGAGCGTGAAGATCAGAATTCGCCGCAATTACCCACATCTTTTTCCCATACACCTCAACATCAGATAACACACACTGAATTCCGGGACGGAATTCTTTTAAACCTGGGGAGAATGTAACAATCGTAAATTTTACGTTAACTTTTACCTATAAACTTCAATGTTTTACTTTAATCACGTAAATTTTAAACTTTACGTATAACCATTAGGTTATCCCGCACATAACGAAAACCACATTTAAACATTTTATATCACACTAGACTAATTTTTAGTCTACTCAAAATCATTTAAATAATCATTTTTATTCAAAATCGTTGTTTTTCAATAACTTGCATTTTACGAGTTCTAAATTACGTTCTAAGCATTTTAACTTAAATCGAGTAAATCGAAAAATGGCATTTTACGTAAACCGGTATTATACAAAGTTAAGTCTACATAAAATATATGTCATACGATTATTTCAATCATATCTTATAAGTTTACACTTTTTATTTTTCAAATTTCACGTAAAACGCTTTTGTTACGTGTTTTAAAACTTATACGCATGCAATACATAACCAATACCGGCACCACCTTTACCAATACCCTAACTACTTATATACTTTCAAAATTTACTCATTTACCTTCTTTTTTTGTTATAAAAACCGGAACTATACATAAAATATACATAATATTACAAAAATCTTACCTAATGTCTTCATTTGTCAACAACTAGTCATTAGATCTTGAACAAAGTCATGCAATCTAGCAAGATATTAAGTCAACATCAAATCTTTTTTTTTTTTCTTTTCTTCACTCCAACACCAACCCCCTTACCCTTACACCCTTGTTTTATGGATCTTGTTTATAACATAGATATTTTTCTTTTATAAGCTAGTTACATTTCCATTTCATTCCATAATAAACCAAAAGAACAAACTCTCATTTCCTTTATTTCTCCCTCTTGTTTCCGTGCAAATATTAGCCCCTATACACCATTTCCATCTTTCATTTTCACTTGTTCCTTGAGCAAAGTGGTGAGGTTTAGTGTTCTAGTTCCATTCCTAGTTCAATTTCACTACAAATCACTATTTAACTACACCAAAAATCCCATCTTTTTCATGGATTTCTCTTGAAGATTTTTACTAGGGTTTTCTTTGAATGATTAGAAGAGTTCTTGCTAGTGTTATTTGGTTGTTTATCAAGGATTTACTAGGTTGGGTAAAAAGTATTGGAAGATTGGGTTATAAATTGTTGGTCTTGGTCTTGGTCATGTATCCTCTTCGACACACATTCCACCTCAACTCACTGTAAGACATCGAGCACCCTTAAGTGGTATATATCATCTTTGTACGTTGCAAAATTTTGAAACCAAACTAGCAAAATGAGTTCTTAATTCATTTTAATACTCGACATACCTTTATACATTCGAATATACATGCTTAAAAGAATAAAAGTTGTGTTTTAAAAACTTGTGCGGAAATGTTTAGTAAAGATTAAACGCTTGTAAGCTTAAAGAAAGAAAAACAAGTCCAAACTCATGCACGTTAAACTTAGTGTGAAGAAATATCGCATGGAAATCACAGTTAACATGTCCCTTAATACTAAACGTTTGCAAGATATAACACCAAAAGCTTGTAGTCCAGTGGTGTGTTGCTTGCCTTGTTACCCAACAGACACAAGTTCGAGTCCCCTTGGTCTCACTTTGGGATTTTACTTTTATTTTAGCGTTTTGATTATTATTTTTGGACCCGATCTAGTATATTTTTATAACACTTCATAAAAATGTAAAAACTAATATATTTCAACACATTTTGTCCACATTTTTTTTTCATCAAACTAATATATTTAGTATTATTACTAAAACTCGACTAAAAGACAAAAACTAAATATTTTATATAACTAGTAAAATAACTTAATCATGTCAACCTGTATTTTAACATGACACTAAAAACATAATACAAAGAGGTTATATACATTTTCCGGAAACTTCAACAACTATTTCTTATATGACTTATCGAGTTACTTTTATATTGTTTTTGAGCATTTTAAAGTCCGAGAATTGTTTAGTTTTTCTAAAGGGATGTTTTCGGGATATTGTTCATACAAGTCTAGTGTTACTGAAATAGTTTGTGCCGGGAAGGAAATACATACGTAAATATACTATTTGAGCTGAATACTTGAAAACATTCTCACAAAGTATCTACATATACTTCAGTATACTAAACTTTGACGTAAAGTTCTTTTGACTTATAAACTACCACACAAACGTACTATGATGATACAAACTTTTAAAAATGCATATGCATTACGTTATTTCACATGACACATTTCTAAGGCACGTCGTTATTTATTAGGCCGTGACCGGGTTTGTACTATTCTACTTGATCGTTTATTTCTGACACATTCATCACCATACTTTGAGGTGAGTTTTATAGCCCCGGTCTTTACATTGTTTATACATTATTTCTAAACCCTCGGGGTGAGAATACATTGCTTGCTTTTACATATGGAAACAAGTACATAAACATTTACGAATTGCCTAAGTTACCACATTTGCCATTAAATTCCCCACAATCATGAACCGTTAATTACGTTGTAAGCGCGAATGTTGTGAATAGATCTATTGGGGGGAAAGTCCCCCGTCCGGGTTGGTCGCTTCGACTGGTCAAACGGATGCATTTCATTTGATGTCGTACAGGTGTTTGGCAAAGCACCTGTTTGGTGTGATAACATGATCTAACTGTTAAGGCTTTAGTGTCATGAGCTTAGTGCAACAGTAACTCTTTTCATAATTGGAATACAGTTGTCGTTGAAATCTTGTGGTCCACATTGCTTTTAAATACTTAAACCTATGAACTCACCAACATTATTGTCGACCCTTTTAGCATGTATTTTCAGGTTCTTACGGTGATAACTTACTTTCGAAGGCTTTTGGCATGGCATGGCATGGTCATAGATTTCTCTGATGTATTTGGGACCGCCCAAACTCTTCTAATGGCCTGTATTTCCACATTATTTTGAAAGATGTAAAACTAAATGCTTTTGATTATGAAATTTCTTTTAAACGGATAAGTTAAATCCGTTCTCTTTACTTTGTGTTGTGATCCAATTTAGTAGCACCCCAATGACTTTATTTTACGCTGTGATCCACTTTTTAGAATTGTTACAGACTGGTATCAGAGCTTTGGTTATAGAGAACTAGGTACATATAAATCCTAAACTATAACCACTTTTCATAAAAAAATTTCCCTATGACTGCCACTCGCCTGCCAGCCTTGCTTGCCACTTTACTTGTTGTTTACTTAACATAACTGCATGTTATTCTTTACCATTTTTGGATTGTATTTTATATATACTATATATACTATAAGTATTTTCTATATACTTACACATACGTACCATCTTTGTCACAGAGACATGTCATCTTCATCCTACCCTAATACATTAAAAATATCACAACATATATTTTTTAATGATTTCTAGATTATAGCCATTTATGACAAACATTCCGCTACGAGTCCGTACACTAAGTCACTAAACTGTTACACATACACATACAATTCAATGGTTTCAAAAACTTTCTCAAGACATTGTGAGTTACACAATTGTCTTATTTACTTCCCAGACATTGCGAGTGATACAATGGTCTCTAAAACTTTTTCATAACCTTACATAACATCATTTTGATATGATACTGAAACCCTTCACAGTCTGTCAATCCCTCTGATTATCTTACTATCCATCTCCGAAGACGAGTATTGTTTCGGGAATTCTTAAGTAGGATGATTTATAATGTCCTTATTTGAGTGGATTGGGACACCTCTTCATTTAAATAAAGAAAGTGTAAATCACCGAACCATAAGTTTATAATTCATTACTTATATAAATTGGGACGCTTCTTTATGGAAGTAACGAATTGTAAATGAGTGGGCTTATTTGTATCCGATATGACATGAGTACGACCTCGAGCCTAGAACTATCCATCCGAAAAGGAACCTTCAGGATGCGAACATGAAGCCACTTCCTACCCACTCTTCCTGCTCAATCAGAGCAAACCCATAATTTCAAAAGAGTCCTTGATTTCACACGGGAGCGTGAAGATCAGAATTCGCAGCAATTACCCACATCTTTTTCCCATACACCTCAACATCAGATAACACAAACTGAATTCCGGGACGGAATTCTTTTTAACCTGGGGAGAATGTAACAACCGTAAATTTTACGTTAACTTTTACCTATAAACTTCAATGTTTTACTTTAATCACGTAAATTTTAAACTTTACGTATAACCATTGGGTTATCCCGCACATAACGAAAACCACATTTAAACATTTTATATCACACTAGACTAATTTATAGTCAACTCAAAATCATTTAAATAGTCATTTTTTTTCAAAATCATTGTTTTTCAATAACTTTCATTTTACGAGTTCTAAATTACGTTCTAAGCATTTTAACTTAAATCGTGTAAATCAAAAATAGCATTTAACGTAAACCGGGATTATACAAAGTTAAGTCTATATAAAATATATGTCATACGACTATTTCAATCATATCTTATAAGTTTACACTTTTTATTTTTCAAATTTCACATAATACGCTTTTATTACGCGTGTTAAGACTTATACGCATGCAATACTTTACCAATACCCGCACCACCTTTACCAATACCCTAAATACTTATACACTTTCAAAATTTACTCATTTCCCTTTCTTTTTTTGTTATAAAAACCAGACCTATACACAAAATATACATAATATAACAAAAATCTTACATAATGTCTACATTTGTCAACAACTTGTCATAAGATCTTGAACAAAGTCATGCAATCTAGCAAGATATTAAGTCAACATCAAATCCTTTTTTTTTTTCGATTCTTCACTCCAACGCCAACCCTCTTACCCTTACACCCTTGTTTGGTGGATCTTGTTTATAACATAGATATTTTTCTTTTATAAGCTAGTTACCTTTCCATTTCATTCCATAATTAACCAAAAGAACAAACTCTCATTTCCTTTGTTTGTCCCTCTTTTTGTCGAGCAAATATCAGCCTCTATACATCATTTCCATCTTTCATTTTCACTTGTTCCTTGAGCAAAGTGGTGAGGTTTAGTGTTCTAGTTATATTCCTAGTTCAATTTCACTACAAATCATCATTTAACTACACCAAAAATTCATCTTTTTCACGTATTTCTCTTGATGATTTTTACTAGGGTTTTCTTGGAAAGATTAGAAGAGTTCTTGCTAGTGTTATTTGGTTGTTTATCAAGGGTTTACTAGGTTGGGTAAAAAGTATTGGAAGATTGGGTTATAAATTGTTGGTCTTGGTCTTGGTCTTGGTCTTGTATCCTCTTCGACACACATTCCACCTCAACTCACTGTAAGACATCGAGCACCCTTAAGTGGTATATCTTTATTTTTTTTAAACTTCAAGCATGTTGTGATAAGTTTTATATATCATCTTTGTACGTTACAAAATTTTGAAACCAAACTAGCAAAATGAGTTCTTAATTCTTTTTAATTCTCGACATACCTTTATACATTTGAATATACATGCTTAAAAGAATAAAAGTTGTGTTTAAAAAACTTGTGTGGAAATGTTTAGTAAAGATTAAATGCTTGTAAGCTTAAAGAAAGAAAAACAAATCCAAACTCATGCACGTAAAACTTACTGTAAAGAAATATAGCATGGAAATCACAGTTAACAGGTCCCTAAATACTAAATGTTTGCAAGATATAACACCAAAGGATTTGTAGTCCAGTGGTGTGTTGCTTGCCTTGTTACCCAACAGACCCAGGTTCGAATCCCCTTGGTCTCACTTTGGGATTTTATTTTTATTTTAGCGTGTTGATTATTATTTTTGGACCCGATCTAGTATATTTTTATAACACTTCATAAAAATGTAAAAACTAATATTTTTCAACGCAATTTGTCCACATTTTTTTCGTCAAACTAATATATTTAGTATTATTACTAAAACTCGACTAAAAGAAAAAAAAATATATTTTTATATAACTAGTAAAATAACTTAACCATGTCAACTTGTATTTTAACTTGACACTATATACATAATACAAAGAGGTTATATACATTTTCCTGAAACTTTATTAGCTATTTCTTATATGACGTATCGAGTAACTTTGATGTTGTTTTTGAGCGTTTTAAAGTCCGAGAAATGTTTTGTTTTTCTAAAGGGATGTTTTCGGGATATTGTTCGTACAAGTCTAGTGTTACTGAAATAGTTTGTGCTGGGAAGGAAATATATACGTAAATATACTATTTGAGCCGGATACTTGAAAACATTCTCACAAAGTATCTACATATACTTCAATATACTAAAGGTTGACGTAAAGTTCTTTTGACTTATAAACTACCAGACAAACGTACAATGATGATACAAACTTTTAAAAACGCATATGCATTACGTTATTTCACATGACACATTTCTAAGGCATGTCATTATTTATTAGGCCGTGACCGGGTACCGTTGTACTATTCTACTTGATCATTTATTTCCGACACATTCATCACCATACTTTGAGGTGAGTCATAGCCCCACTTTTACTCGTTTAATTTCTTTATAAACTCTTGGGGGAGAATACATGCTCAATTACTTTCTTTTTGACACAAGTACATTGAACATTTATTGATTGCCTAAGTTGTTGTCGTTTGTCATGAATTCCCCACAATCATGAACCGTTAATTACTTTGTAAGCGCGAATGTTGTGAATAGATCTACTGGGAGTAAACTCCCCCGTCTGGGTTGGTCGCTCCAACTTGTCAAATGGACGCATTTCATTTGATGTCGTACATGTGTTTGGCAAAGCACATGTTTGAGGTGATAACATGAAATAACTGTTAAGGCTTCGGTGTCATGAGCTTAGTGCAACAGTAATACTATTCATAAACATATTTGGAATACATTATCATTGACATCTTGTGGTCCATACATAACTTTTTATTTACTTAAACCTATGAACTCACCAGCTTTATAATGACCCTTTTAGCATGTATTTTCAGGTTCTTAAAGTGTTAGCTTACCTTTGGTAGCTTTTGGCATGGCATGGTTATAGGATCACGATACTCTGATATTCATTCGAGGGACCACTTTATTTCTTTTATGGGCCTATATTTCCGTATTTCATTGAATGATGTAAAACTAAATACTTTTAATTATGCAATTTCTTTTAAACAGATACGGTAAATCCATTCTCTTTACTCTGTGTTGTCGTACCAATTTAGTAGCACCCCAGCAACATTACCTTCCGCTGCAATCCATTTTTAGGGGTGTTACATTAGAAATGATGTAGATTAATAATTATGCAAAGCTCCCTCTTGACGGTTGCTCCCCCTTGATAAGGACGTCAAGTGAAAAAATGGAGTTTGAAAACATACAAGAAAAAATGTTAGTGACGAGATCAATAAATAGAAGAAATAGAAGTAAGTCGAGAGGTATGAGAAAGAGATGGACAAGGTATGTAGAACTAATCCTTGTAATAAAAATGATTAAAATGTAGTGGTATATATGCCACATACATTTGTAAAACTAAGAACAAGGAGGAGTTCTTATATGAAAAAGGAAATAAGGAGAAAACTAAGAAAATATATATTATTGGCCATTTGATGCTTGCATATGGGCTTAGTGATTTTGGTGGGTCATTATGTCGATGCGTTCAAGGATATGGTTTAGAATGAAACGCATTTCATCCCTAATTTCTATGGCTACTTGCCTAGAGCTTTGACAATGTTCACAAAATAGATAGTGTGGAAGAGGTAGTAGGGATTCATCCATCCAAGTTGGTTGCTTTGATTGCGGAAGAGGTGGTGTAAAGGTTGGTATAGTGGGATCAACATTCATGTAGTCGGGGATAGGTGGAGGTTGTTTTGCTAAGTGTTCAAGGGAAGTGATGGATGGTATAGGTGGTAACTCTTCAAGGTCATTGAAAAGAGCATTTGGTGAGGTAGGAGGTGTGGAGAAAACTAGCTCTTTGGGATTGATGTTGGGTAGGATAGGAGTTGTGAATTTAGATGGTTGACTAAGAGCGGGTGGCGGAGTTGAGGTTGGTGGTGGAATTGGTGTGGGTGTCTTAAGGAGGTCTTCTAATGAGGTAAAGAATTGAAGGTTGTTTTCTTTTAGGGAGGTTGGTGAAGGAGGTGGTGCCTTTTGATAGTCGTTTAGAGGTGAGAAGTTCCTAGGGGGTGATGAGTTGTTGGATGAAGGATTGACAAAGCAACATAGTTTGACACTAATGCGTGCGGTTTTTCTTGTTTTTGGTGGTGGAGGGATGTTGGATGTTGGTAAAGAGCACTTGGTTTGTTGTATGTGTTGTTCAAAGGTGTTTGTGATATTTTGTAGAGTGTTGATTTCATTGACAATATCGTCACTATTTTGAGAAGATTGTGGTCTTTTGGAGGCCATGGTTTCTAAGATTGAGAGATGAAAGGGATGATGGAGAAGCAAGCATCTTAGGATCTTATTTATAGATAGATATCATGTATTGTAATGAATACTAAAGCTACAAAAGAATCCAAAATCTAATGATTAGATATGAATTGAATGCAAGTAATCATGAGACCTTAACTACTAAGTCTTTAAACTCAGTTAACATAAAGTAGTAAATAGAAAATAGAAGAGAATTGGAGTAGTTTTTGTTAAATAGTTGGCTAAACTGACTCCTGTGCAATCGGTTCCCCCCGGATCCATCCCAGAAGGGATCCGGCCTGCGTAAATGCAGGGATCCGGTTATCTGATGTACACAGTCTGCATTTTTGCATAGTGAATTAACTATGATTTGGTACTCGTAGAGGTGAGCAAGATGTAAATCTATGTAGTTAGTAGGTTATCTCGAATATATATATATATATAAAAAGAAATGTATATATATATATATATATATATATATATATATATAAATATATAACCCAAGTACTCCTTAGTTAAATGTATCTACGGTTGAATGTACCCAAAAATACATATTGGTTTTGTATTCCCTTTAGCATTCAAGAGATATATGATATGATGCATGAAAAAATATTTTTATGTTGTATTAACTATGTAAAAGAAATGTGAATGTCCTAGACGTGAGAAGCTTTTGATTTGAAAAGAAAATGAGGTATTGCTTTAGAAACGTGTTTTGAAGAAAGTTTGATGCGAATATATGTAAGCATAAACCTCATTTAATTTGTGCTAGAAATAGAGATCCTAGACTCAGAAGGGAGGATTAGAAATACATACCTTGTAAATAGAGAAGTTAGAAGGAAGATCAAGACGTTTGTTCCATAAGGCCAAGGCCTAGTCGAAGTAAGTTGAAAGGTTCACGTTTTAGTGGTTTGGTGAGAATGTCGGCAATGTTGTCTTCGTAGGAGACTTTTTCTATGGCGATGTTTCCTTTTTAAACATTATCTCTAAGGAAATGACGGCGTATTTCAACGTGTTTGGTGTGGGAGTGCACAACGGGATTATTGATAAGGTCTATGGCGCCTTTGTTGCCGCAGAGGATGGCAATGTCGCTTAGATGAACATCGTAGTCGACAAGAGCTTGTTTCATCCGTAGTGTTTGTTGGCATGCTATAACACCCCCATTTTAGCTATGCAGCGGAATACAACATAGGGTGCTATATATTAGTCACATTGTACAATTATAGTAAACAACTCTAAAACAAAGTCATTTTTGAAATTCACATTCGATAATTTACCAGAGTCAAAGAGGTCCCAAAAGTTTTTAACATAGTCAAAAGATACATAAGTTTTAGAAGTTTAGAATATTATCGAATGAAAACTTTTATTTAAACATGAGCCATCATATAGATATCCATTTCTTGCGTCGCCCATCCAAGCCGAAAGTCACTTACGGACCTGAGATAAAACATGCTAAAAAGTCAACATAAAGTTGAGTGAATTCATAGAGTTTAATAAGTAATAAGTTGAATACAAGTATTTTTCATCGGGCGACAAGTAATGCATATACAAGTCGTATAATATGATTATAGTATCAAGCTCATAACCCCAAACCTTGACGTAATTTAATATGCCCTAAGGAGGTAAGTTTGCCAATTTACCTAAAATCTCTCAATATTATGCTACCCGTTATATATGAGTGCGACTCATCCGGACAGGCTTGTCAAACCCCATATGCATATTCATAATATTAGCATTTCCCACGGAATTAACGGTTCATGATGTTAGGGACTTTTAATGGCAAAAGCTACTCAAAAACTATAATCATGTAATCGGGTCCAGCATACCAAAAGCTACTTGTATTCAGTTTTAAAAACTAGCATGTATCCCCCTCGTGAGGTTTATAAAACATTAAAATGAGTAAAGGCGAGGCTATGAACTCACCGTGAATAAAGGAAGTAGTGTACAACAAACAAGTGAAGAAAATAGCCGCAAAGCTCTATGATGAACCTAAATGGACATACGCTTGTCTTAGGTTTTTAAAATAAACATTGATGCAATTTAGTTATATAAGTTATGATCTTATTTATGCTTGGTACATAATTCCTAGATATCACAAGTTTTAGTTTAGCATTTAAAAGTTATCAAAATTCAAGTAATAATCCTATACTTGTCCCTAAGTCCAATCATGTATTATAAAAGTCAAAGATTAGCCTAAGGTTCAATTTTTAGCCCATGGGTCAAGTTTTAGTCAAAAAGTTCACATTAAACCTGAGGGTTCAAAAATATATTAGGTGGTTCAAAAATGTATCAAAGGTCCAATTTTTATAAAGTTTAAAACATGTTTATACTTTTTATACCAATGCTGATGGAAATTTTAGTAACTTGTTTACTTCCAAAAATCCGTTACATGCAAACCGTAAGTCGAAAAATTAAGTTCTTTATATCCCCAGAAAGGTATTCATCTGTACTAACAAGTTTTGCGGGTCCCACTTGGTCAAAAATTACATAGCAGCAGCTAAATTATCAATTTGTCCATACTATTCAGTCAAGCAGTTTTCACAATTGCAACAGTCCCACTAAAAATACAATATCGAGAGTTCTACAAATCAAAACGATCCCATTCTTGCGGCCACGTTTAAGTTAATATGTTATCTACAACTTTTATTCTTTGAGTAACAGTGGGTTATTCACAAAAAAAATGACTTTTGCACGTTTCAAATCTGTTACTCAGGTTGTGACATGTTTTACGAAAACATTTCTAATTTAATCATCGTAATTAGTTATTCAATGAAATTCCCGTCAAAACGACCGCAAGACATAGATCTAAAACCTAATATTTTTAGTTTCTGTTCAATGTTTACTGATTAGTACAGTTTACTCCATCTTTTCCGTTGGTTCAGAATCACAGTTTGCAGGTCTAGTCCTTTAGGGTTTTTATTGTGTTTTAAACCATGTACCAAGCCTATCTAAGCATAATAAATTATATAATGTTCAAATACACCAAGATATATAATTTTTACAGTAGTGAATTGATAAAAATAAATAAAGTTTGTAACACCCCAACCCGACAAGGGTAAAGATGTCACACTAATGGTTTCACATCAGATCAAAACAAAGCATACATTCCAAGTAATACAAAAATTCTCAAAGGTTACAATTGAAATTCTGAAATTTACAAGGTTACAACGGAAACAAAAGCTAAACACTAAGTCAGCACAAACAACTCCTTCTAATGGTCTCTACTTCATAATAACTATCAAAGTCTTCTAAATCCAAAAGTCTCTTCACTCATACCCAAACCCGTCGTCCTGCTTATTACCTGCCGCACACGAAAAGAAAACGTGCGGCTGAGCTTAAAAGGCTCAGTGAACAGATACATATGCAAAGCAATGATAATGAAACAGATATAAGATATAGTGCGCTGGGAAATATCAGAAGGTATAAGCAATAAGGATGATCAGAGGAAAAAAGGATAGTCATCTACCACGAGCCCAGAAACAGATCATATCATATCGTAACCATAAATCTTCATAATCATATAGAGGGGAGACCTCTCAGATAATCAGATAATATGAGGGGTGTCCTCATTCTTCAAATGGAGTAGCTAGCTCCCAGATATATGTGAAAGGCGTGTATTGCACACAGCACCAGTCACCAGACAAGTCATATCATATCAGATTAAATCCACTAAACAGATCAGATCTAGGATTGCAATCCATACGCCCCCCAAACAGAAGTCATAATCATATAATCATATTAGCCGGCAGATAACAGAACAGGGACGGTGTGAGAAATCACTCCCCCACACAGGAGTCATGCCAGTGGTGCATCACAGACACGGCCAGGTTACCTTCCTGGCTAGGTAACAGAAAGGTGGCTCGGGTATCAAACTAAGAGTCAGGTCTCAATGACATATCAAAAGGTCATATATCAGAAGGTGCATCTCAAAGTCATATCCAGAGGTTCATACATAAGGGGACATAGCAATGGCCTGGGAAATCTTAACTGAATCATAACTCATAATCGTAATCAAAGTTCATATCAAAAGTTCATTTTAAAACTTTCATCCAAAAGTCCATTTTAGAAAATCCTTTATTCGTGGTCTTCATAAAACGATCCTTTAAAGTAATTCTCATAAAAATATTCTCTCAAAACGGTTTTCATAAAAATTAGTCTTCCAAAATAGCTTTCATAAAAGTTAGTAACATTTGTATATAAAATGGTTTTGCCTCATTATAAACGCCCTTTTAAAATTGTTTTTCTCAAAACATTTACAAGATATAATTAGGAAAGGTTTTCATAGCATAGCTTCAGATCAGAAATCATATCAAATGGAACTCAACTAGGGAGGTTCAAACAAAGGAAGAATCAAAACAAACGAATCAGAAACTAATGGATTCAGCATACGAGAGAGATCATGAGAAACCTTAAAAGAAAGGTCAGAATATCTGTACCTTTGTCGAGTCAAACAAACCGAGATCAAATGAAAGGAGAAAGGTTATTCCCGCTTCATCAAACCTAGAAGCATGTGAAAACGGATCATGAAGAGTTCAAAATCACTTAAGTTTCCTCTTTTAGTTATCTTTCCATTTTTAGTAACTTTTCAAATATAGTAACTTTCTAAAAATAGTAACTTTCCATAATTAGTAAGCTTCCACATTTAATAACTTTCCCGATTAGGTAACTTTCCATGACCAGAGTTATTAGTGACTATTAATTAAAGTTAAAGGTTTAACATGGTTAATATAATAATTTAGGGCAAATATGACAACTTATGATAGTTTAGGGTTTAAATTGTCAAAATAACTAAGTTTAGGGGCAATTATGAAAATTATATAATTAAACGCCTTCTACTAATATTATGCCAACTTCATGGAATTTTATAACAACTCATGCAATGCAATAGGTTCTATTCGTTAAACTAGTTAGACAACAAAACACACCGAGTCCCATTTACATTTAACCCATTCGGTCCATTCCAAAACCCTTCGCTAGTCCAAACACGTGAGGCCACAACAAATCCACACAACCCATGATCTGTTCCAGCCCATGAACTCGACACACACATCACACACAAAACGCATTCAATAGATCATAGGTGTATAACAGTTTGCATATCTCATCACTTCTTATAATTTATAAATATTTCATGCATGCATACACGCATATATCTATCTGGTGATTTCCAACAGATTATACCATTTCTTGTATTTCTAAAACTCATTTTACACGCTTGACTTCAGCCTTTCACACACACGATCACACGCATGTATACCCTTTCTACAGCCACAATGCCAAGACACAACATATATAACAACGAGCCCGCAACAACTCGACACTCATATCGGTACTCACTCATTCATACTCATAACGAGACATACACAACAACAGACAAAACCCTCGCGACACAAAATAGCCGCGACACCCTCTTTGTTTATTATGGTACAATTTGAAACGGAAAAGAAACAAGCACGTATTACTCTTTTAGCTCGATACCGATTATGTTTAAAACAGATTTATGGGTCGTAGATATGTAGGTCAAAAGCATGAATAACACTGAGTCGAATGCAACATTTTAAAGGTCGATATCTATAGCTTTTCAATTTGTTATTTTATGTGGTATTACATGCGACACAATTATATGATTTCATGTGAGCTTGTTTCTATGATTTCATTTAAGATCTGATCGTGTACAAGCATGTCGGTTATAAACCAATTCATTTTGTTATCAAGTGACAAGTCTATACGTGTATATTGAGATCAAAAACCGAAAGAATTAGATTAAGGATTGAGGCTCGTACTCTTGGTGATCGAATGAGAAAGAAAGCAAGGGACCACGACCAGAACCAACACCAAACTGCTGCAAAACCGCCTCGACCAGCTGGTACCCACGAACGAAATCCCAACAACAACATTCCTTGTACCCCATAAATTTACACCAACAGCAGAACAAGCTTCACAGCACTAGACTTGAGAGAGGAAAACGTAGCAGACTTGTGTGTGTGTTTGTTGTTTCGTATCAAGAAGGAGAGAGGCAGAAATAAAAACAATTTTATGACTAAAGTTTAAGGTGGAGCGTGTCTCCACATATGGTAGGTTTTTATGTCATATTATTGTGTTTGATTTGCTCTTAATGAGGTTGGTTATGTGCTATGATAGGACCGAATTTGAGATATTGAATGCATAATATTCGGATATTATAAAGTTAGCAATACGTGTAATGGACCTAGTGAATTTTAGGAAGGTTTGATTTGTGTAGCAAATATTTATTTAGTTATCATAGGTTAATATAACTAAATGCATTTATTTTGCATATGAATTTAGGCTTGTTTTAAAAATTATATCAAGCTTAAGTAAAAGTTCAAATTAGTTACGAAAATGGAATCCGAAATTTAGGGTTTTACAACTCTTCCCCTGTAAAAAAAAAATTTTCGTCCTCGAAAATTGAAGTAGATAGATCAAACGGAAACGTATCAAATCACGAAAAGAAAGTGACAATATGTAGCCTTACGCTTAGAGTGATTCTTCCAAAAGGATCTTCACAACGAAATAGTTTCTCATGACTCAATCAAGACAAAGAGGGTACAGATTTCTCAGAAGGAGTCAATTTGGTTTAATCTGGTCACAAAAGCCAATGCAACATATAGCGAATGGTAGGTGAATATTCTCGAAATATCATATGTGATACGAAAAATTTCAAATCGAATAACTGTATCAACAGTAGAGAGTTATACCAGGAGCATAAGATTTTTAACGGAGGCCAACAGAATGCAATTCGAGAATCCAAACTCAATCAAATATCTAATGAACGAAAACAGAGTATACAGATAGATAGGATGAACCTAAAGTCTCACTATTCGCGGATAACCCAACGGAGATCAAATTCTAAACTTCTTAGGTATTCCCCAAGATATCCTATGCCCACAACAAGTGCACGTTATATGATGTAAGTATTATCACGTTGGCCAGACGTCATAATACTGGCATTATATAAATATGCCCTCATGATGGCCATACTTTATCTCAAATCGTCATCAAAACCACCTAATACTTCTACGGTCTCAGAGGTCAACAAAAACGAATGCCATAGTCCGGAGAGAAAACAAAACTATTCGCAAGAGTATCAAAATCCCAGATTGCCTAGCAGAAGTGGGGTATGCCGTCACAAGCATCATCTCTTCCACAACTCGCCAACATCTCTCAAAACAAAGCCATCACCGATCATATGAAAAAAATGAACACGGAACTGGAATGCTTCTAGGGAACTTGAATCATTAGAGGATCTTATTACTATATAACGAAGCTTAAGAGAGTCAACGGAAATGAAAGTTAGTCGCCAAGAACTTCGGCCTTCATAGAATTAATTATTCCAAACATAAAGGGTCAGTTTCAAAATTCCGTTCATTCAAAACATCCAATTTCCTCAAGTCCGGCTAATCTGTCTTCATCTGTCCATCAGTCAGGAAGTAAAACCAAGGTCGGGAACTTGTGTCTGGTTCGTCGAGCCTCCTGCAGTTCTTCTTGTAATGTGATGGAGTGTTGTGGCTTTCTGGCACGATCTTTAAATCTCTTCGTCATCCAATCTGCTTCCGCTCTCAATTCATCTTAGTACAACCAAGGTGAATAGGGAAATTAGACTGCATGTCTTCATCAGCTCCAGGTTCGCCTTCTTGACTAGATTTCTTCTTCTGCATCGCCAACACTTCTGTCTTGTAAGGAATGTCTTCACTCTTTGGGGTAGCCTCTGTTGTTGTCAACTCCAGGTCAGGCAAGGAACACCGTTGTCTCAACGAACATCAAACTTTCAGAATACACAAATGATCGTCAAATTTCTAACAAGGTGCAAAAATGATTTTCATGTTCTTCCTCATCTCTGAATGTACCACTAAGTCATACAATGACCATATGCCCAGTACTCATGAGAAACTATCATCTATCAAATTCACCAAGATCGTCAGAGCTTTAGCTAATACTATTAGCGTCACTAACCGTCATAGCAGTCGTTTACGAATACGGAAGGCGATTTCAAGAGTAAGATCAATTCATCAGAAGGAAAACTTCGCGTTCTGAAATTAAACAAACACATAGTCGTTTCAGGGTGGAGGAATATTGGCTCCTAACAGTAATACGGTTCAGCTTCCATACATATCTCCTGTCATCATTCTTCTTTATCGCGAACAAAACTGAAATACGCCAAGAAAATGCACTTAAGCAACTTACTTCACACTCCGGTGGAAAACTTGATGGTTCAATCAGAAATCGTGTTTCAGAAAATTTAGGGTGCCAAATAGTGTTCAATACAAGGTTCATGCTCAGAAAACTCAAGGTGCCAAAAGGCTTCTACGATGAGGCTCATTTATTGGTGTACGAAATGGTTTCTAGGAAAAACTTCATAACCGTGAAAGTAACACACGCGTCTCCAGAGTAATAGAGATAGCAAAGGGTTAGACAATTGGTAATCGTAGTCGGAAGTTCAAAATTGTTGCAAACGCCAAAGGTGAGACATAGAAAGGTAGTTGTCAATATTTGACTGATCATCCCACAATTTCCTTGTCAGAATAAAATCGAAGTTAACTATTCAAAGAAAGACGGTTCGCAAATCATAGCTTTATCATTCAAAAGTGAGGGGGAAAACATTCTTATACTCGTGGTTACATACCAAAAGGCTTCTTATGAGAACAGAGATGGGTGAAACGAAATCAAATGGTGTCGGAAGATCCATATATACTTATTAAAAGCAAGAGACAAAGTAACAAAAAGTATCCAGTACATTACTGCCATGGAGATTCTCAGAATGCCCGAAGAGGCGTCAAAGTGATTAACAAAAGAATCAGAGTGCAACGTGGGTCTTTATCAAAATGATTAACAAAAGAAAATAGGAGGATAAGGATCAAATAGTGTCAGGCAATTATTATGAAATTTCTCAATGCCTTCCAAATTTAATCAGGTTCGAATCTTAGGTGGTGCAAAACATAAGCTTTCGCTTTCCAAGGTGATATCAGCAGGATCTAACCAAAAGTAAGGCACGAATCAGAGTGATGCGGAAGTAAAGATACTTAAACAAATGCCTTATAGTCTACCCATTCCTCACCGGTCAAAACTTAGGTTCCTATGGGAAATCCTAAAGAAATTTTCAAAGGTTGACTTACGAGTGTCTACAGGGAAGGCTTAGTGGTCCTAACTTACACAGGTCAAGGGTAAATGTATTACGAAATCGCAACCTGTCTCTGATACCATAATTGTAACACCCCAACCCGACAAGGGTAAAGATGTCACACTAATGGTTTCACATCAGATCAAAACAAAGCATACATTCCAAGTAATACAAAAATTCTCAAAGGTTACAATTGAAATTCTGAAATTTACAAGGTTACAACGGAAACAAAAGCTAAACACTAAGTCAGCACAAACAACTCCTTCTAATGGTCTCTACTTCATAATAACTATCAAAGTCTTCTAAATCCAAAAGTCTCTTCACTCATACCCAAACCCGTCGTCCTGCTTATTACCTGCCGCACACGAAAAGAAAACGTGCGGCTGAGCTTAAAAGGCTCAGTGAACAGATACATATGCAAAGCAATGATAATGAAACAGATATAAGATATAGTGCGCTGGGAAATATCAGAAGGTATAAGCAATAAGGATGATCAGAGGAAAAAAGGATAGTCATCTACCACGAGCCCAGAAACAGATCATATCATATCGTAACCATAAATCTTCATAATCATATAGAGGGGAGACCTCTCAGATAATCAGATAATATGAGGGGTGTCCTCATTCTTCAAATGGAGTAGCTAGCTCCCAGATATATGTGAAAGGCGTATATTGCACACAGCACCAGTCACCAGACAAGTCATATCATATCAGATTAAATCCACTAAACAGATCAGATCTAGGATTGCAATCCATACGCCCCCCAAACAGAAGTCATAATCATATAATCATATTAGCCGGCAGATAACAGAACAGGGACGGTGTGAGAAATCACTCCCCCACACAGGAGTCATGCCAGTGGTGCATCACAGACACGGCCAGGTTACCTTCCTGGCTAGGTAACAGAAAGGTGGCTCGGGTATCAAACTAAGAGTCAGGTCTCAATGACATATCAAAAGGTCATATATCAGAAGGTGCATCTCAAAGTCATATCCAGAGGTTCATACACAAGGGGACATAGCAATGGCCTGGGAAATCTTAACTGAATCATAACTCATAATCGTAATCAAAGTTCATATCAAAAGTTCATTTTAAAACTTTCATCCAAAAGTCCATTTTAGAAAATCCTTTATTCGTGGTCTTCATAAAACGATCCTTTAAAGTAATTCTCATAAAAATATTCTCTCAAAACGGTTTTCATAAAAATTAGTCTTCCAAAATAGCTTTCATAAAAGTTAGTAACATTTGTATATAAAATGGTTTTGCCTCATTATAAACGCCCTTTTAAAATTGTTTTTCTCAAAACATTTACAAGATATAATTAGGAAAGGTTTTCATAGCATAGCTTCAGATCAGAAATCATATCAAATGGAACTCAACTGGGGAGGTTCAAACAAAGGAAGAATCATAACAAACGAATCAGAAACTAATGGATTCAGCATACGAGAGAGATCATGAGAAACCTTAAAAGAAAGGTCAGAATATCTGTACCTTTGTCGAGTCAAACAAACCGAGATCAAATGAAAGGAGAAAGGTTATTCCCGCTTCATCAAACCTAGAAGCATGTGAAAACGGATCACGAAGAGTTCAAAATCACTTAAGTTTCCTCTTTTAGTTATCTTTCCATTTTTAGTAACTTTTCAAATATAGTAACTTTCTAAAAATAGTAACTTTCCATAATTAGTAAGCTTCCACATTTAATAACTTTCCCAATTAGGTAACTTTCCATGACCAGAGTTATTAGTGACTATTAATTAAAGTTAAAGGTTTAACATGGTTAATATAATAATTTAGGGCAAATATGACAACTTATGATAGTTTAGGGTTTAAATTGTCAAAATAACTAAGTTTAGGGGCAATTATGAAAATTATATAATTAAACGCCTTCTACTAATATTATGCCAACTTCATGGAATTTTATAACAACTCATGCAATGCAATAGGTTCTATTCGTTAAACTAGTTAGACAACAAAACACACCGAGTCCCATTTACATTTAACCCATTCGGTCCATTCCAAAACCCTTCGCTAGTCCAAACACGTGAGGCCACAACAAATCCACACAACCCATGATCTGTTCCAGCCCATGAACTCGACACACACATCACACACAAAACGCATTCAATAGATCATAGGTGTATAACAGTTTGCATATCTCATCACTTCTTATAATTTATAAATATTTCATGCATGCATACACGCATATATCTATCTGGTGATTTCCAACAGATTATACCATTTCTTGTATTTCTAAAACTCGTTTTACACGCTTGACTTCAGCCTTTCACACACACGATCACACGCATGTATACCCTTTCTACAGCCACAATGCCAAGACACAACATATATAACAACGAGCCCGCAACAACTCGACACTCATATCGGTACTCACTCATTCATACTCATAACGAGACATACACAACAACAGACAAAACCCTCGCGACACAAAATAGCCGCGACACCCTCTTTGTTTATTATGGTGCAATTTGAAACGGAAAAGAAACAAGCACGTATTACTCTTTTAGCTCGATACCGATTATGTTTAAAACAGATTTATGGGTCGTAGATATGTAGGTGAAAAGCATGAATAACACTGAGTCGAATGCAACATTTTAAAGGTCGATATCTATAGCTTTTCAATTCGTTATTTTATGTGGTATTACATGCAACACAATTATATGATTTCATGTGAGCTTGTTTCTATGATTTCATTTAAGATCTGATCGTGTACAAGCATGTCGGTTATAAACCAATTCATTTTGTTATCAAGTGACAAGTCTATACGTGTATATTGAGATCAAAAACCGAAAGAATTAGATTAAGGATTGAGGCTCGTACTCTTGGTGATCAAATGAGAAAGAAAGCAAGGGACCACGACCAGAACCAACACCAAACTGCTGCAAAACCGCCTCGACCAGCTGGTACCCACGAACGAAATCCCAACAACAACATTCCTTGTACCCCATAAATTTACACCAACAGCAGAACAAGCTTCACAGCACTAGACTTGAGAGAGGAAAACGTAGCAGACTTGTGTGTGTGTTTGTTGTTTCGTATCAAGAAGGAGAGAGGCAGAAATAAAAACGATTTTATGACTAAAGTTTAGGGTGGAGCGTGTCTCCACATATGGTAGGTTTTTATGTCATATTATTGTGTTTGATTTGCTCTTAATGAGGTTGGTTATGTGCTATGATAGGACCGAATTTGAGATATTGAATGCATAATATTCGGATATTATAAAGTTAGCAATACGTGTAATGGACCTAGTGAATTTTAGGAAGGTTTGATTTGTGTAGCAAATATTTATTTAGTTATCATAGGTTAATATAACTAAATGCATTTATTTTGCATATGAATTTAGGCTTGTTTTAAAAATTATATCAAGCTTAAGTAAAAGTTCAAATTAGTTACGAAAATGGAATCCGAAATTTAGGGTTTTACAAAGTTGGTGAGGAGTTTCTTACAAAAGTGATGAACAAGATTTGATGACAAGAAGAAAGGACTAGTGGTTTTCAAACAACACCACCAATGAGTAATCTTTGAGAGCACCAAAAGGAGAGCTTTTAGAGGATCATGGAGAACTTCAATCTACAGCCACAATATCACTTTGTGAGCCAAAAATATAGTAGAAAGAAAGATCTTGAAGGATGATAAATAGAGATCAAGATTTAGTTTACAATACTTGTACCTTTTCTCTTATTCATGATCACTAAATTTTCTTGTCACCAACACTTCTTGGAAGATCTTGAGTACTTGAAAACTTGAGATTATTCACCAACAAAACTCTTGAAATGAATACCTACAAGAAGCAAAAGATCAAGGATTGAGTTAGCATCAATAGATCACCATTCTTTGTACAAAATTTTCAATAGAAAATCAAGATATGATGGTCCTTGTATGCTTGAATACCCACGGCAAGGAGAGAGCAAAAGAGTGCAGAATTTGAGCTTATTGCATGTAAAATGAGTTAGTGGAAGTGAGATAATGGAAGTATAGGTGCTTATGGAAGTTTTAACTCAACACTTGTATTAAATCTTGGACAAGTGTTGAGGCTAGGGCTCCTTTAGGCGTTACATACTATGTAACCATATATAAAATGCAGATTTTTGATAGTGGATGTAATATAGAGTGTATTGTGTAGTGTTGGTTGCTCCCGGTACTCAAACGTAGGGTTTTTAAGACACGTAACGCAATATCGGGTAACGTAAAAATATAAAAACTTTCAAAAATATTGAAATTTGTTTTCAAGACATATTTTTGTAATTTAGATGAGTAGTGAGATCATCGGAAGATTTAGATGTGGTTAGAACATAAAAACGAGGGTTTAGAACGCGTAAGACGTAAAAGGTGCAAGGTTTACGTGAAAATGGAAAAAGTGAGAAGTGACTTTTAAAATATGATAATAATGACATGAATTTATGAAAGGTTACAGTACCTACCCCTTAAGAGAGCATCGTCCTGGCGCTCAATTCGCTTTATCCCCCAAAGGTTTACTTGCGAAGAGATGAGGATACTTGCTCTTGATTTGATCTTCGCGTTCCCATGTGAATTCAGGTCCTCGTCGGGTATTCCAACGAACCTTGACAATGGGGATGCGACTTTGCTTGAGCTTCTTCACTTCATGATCCACGATCTCAATCGGTTCTTCGATGAAGTGTAGCTTGTCATCGATTCGAAGTTCTTTAATGGAATGACGAGACTTTCGTCTGACAAACACTTCTTAAGATTAGAAACGTGAAAGGTGTTATGAATGCCCTGAAGTTCTTCCGGTAGCTCTAACGTGTATGCAACTAGACCAACCCTAGCTAGGATCTTGAATGGTCCAATATATCATGGACTTAGCTTTCCACGTTTACCGAAATGAACTACACCCTTCTATGGCGAGACCTTGAGCATAACTCTATCGCCAACATTAAACTCCAAAGGTCTACGTCTACCATCTGCATAGCTTTTCTGGCGACTACGAGCAGTTAGTAAATGGTCTTTGATTTTGAATATCTTTTCCGTTGTTTCACGAATTATCTCTGGACCCGTGAGTTGGCTATCCCCAACTTCGTTCCAGAAAACCGGTGATCTGCATCTTCTTCCGTAAAGAGCTTCAAATGGTGCCATCTTAATGCTTGAGTGATAACTGTTGTTATAGGAGAATTCGGCTAATGGCAAATGTCGATCCCAACTACTCCCAAAGTCAATCACACACGCCCGCAACATATCTTCCAAAGTTTGTATCGTTCTTTCACTCTGACCATCCGTCTGTGGGTGGTACGCCGTACTCATATCTAGCTTTGTATCCAAGGCATCCTGGAGTGACTTCCAAAACCTTGATGTAAACCGGCTATCTCTGTCAGATATGATTGATATAGGTATACCATGCCTACAGACAATTTCCTTTAAGTACAGTTGAGCAAGCTTTTCCATGCTGTAAGTCTCCTTTATTGGTAGGAAATGAGCAGATTTTGTCAAACGATCCACAATGACCCAAATCGCATCATAACCACTTGAAGTTCTAGGGAGCTTAGTAATGAAATCCATGGTGATTCTCTCCCATTTCCAAACTGGAATCTCGGGTTGTTGAAGGAATCCAGCCGGCTTTTGATGTTCCGCCTTAACTTTTGCACACGTCAAACATTTGCCAACATAGGTAGCGATCTCAGCCTTCATGTTCGGCCACCAGTACAACTGTTTCAAATCATGGTACATTTTATCTGACCCCGGATGGATAGAGTATTTGGATTTATGAGACTCGTGCATGATCAAGTCTCTCAAACCTCCAAATAGTGGTAACCAGACACGTCTATTAAACAATCGGGTTCCGTCAGAACGAGTTTCGAATATGGGTTTTATTCCTCTTCCCAGATTTTCAGCCTTCACATTTTCTTCTTTTATTGCTTCCGCTTGAGCTTCAAGAATTTGCTCAGGTAACTTGGGAAGGACCGTCATTACCAGTGATCTTACACGTAATGGTTTTGCCCTTTCCTTTCTGCTTAAAGCATCAGCCACTACGTTCGCCTTCCCTGGGTGATAACGGATGTCGCAATCATAATCACTCAGGAGTTCAATCCATCTTCGTTGCCTCATGTTGAGCTCTTTTTGGTCTAGAATGTATTGGAGACTCTTGTGAACAGTATACACAGTACACTTTGTACCATACAAGTAGTGCCTCCATAGCCTAAGAGCAAAAACCACAGCACCCAATTCTAGATCGTGGTTAGTATAGTTTTCTTCATGAGTCTTCAATTGTCGTGAAGCATATGCTATGACCTTTTGTCGTTGCATCAGTACAGCTCCATAACCTTTGATTGACGCGTCACAATAAACCACGAAATCTTCCGTCCCATCTAGCAATGCTAATATTGGCGCACTACAAAGCTTCTGTTTTAGTATTTGAAAGGCTTCTTCTTCGTCTTCACTCCACTCATACTTCTTATTTTTCTGAGTCAACTTGGTAAGAGGTTTGGCTATTATAGAAAACCCTTTGATGAATCTTCGGTAATAGCCAGCAAGTCCTAAGAATTGCCTCACTTCTGTTGGTGTCGTTGGCGGAGACCAGTTCTTAATAGCCTCAATCTTTGAAGGATCTACATGAACACCACTGCTATTGATTACATGACCGAGAAATTGTACGGATTCCAGCCAAAAATCACATTTCGAGAACTTGGCATACAATTCCTCTTCCTTGAGTAACTCCAAGATAATCTTCAAGTGTTTCACATGTTCTTCCTTGTTCTTGGAGTAAATCAAAATGTCATCAATAAACACGATCACAAACTTGTCGAGGTACGGTTTGCACACACGATTCATCAAGTCCATAAATACTGCAGGTGCATTGGTCAACCCAAACGGCATCACTTTGAACTCGTAGTGACCATACCGAGTTCTAAATGCAATAATTGGAGTGTCTTCTTCCCGAATACGAAGTTGGTGATAACCTGATCGCAGGTCGATTTTGGAATACACGCTTGAGCCTTGAAGTTGATCAAATAGATCATCAATTCTCGGAAGTGGATAACGATTCTTGACCGTTAATTTGTTAAGCTCCCGGTAATCGATACACATTCGAAAGGATCCGTCCTTCTTTTTCACAAATAGCACCGGAGCTCCCCAAGGTGACGAGCTCGGTCGAATGAACCCTTTTTCAGACAATTCTTGTAATTGTTCCGATAGCTCCTTCATTTTTGATGGTGCCAGTCGATAAGGTGCACGTGCCACTGGTGCAGCACCAGGCACTAATTCGATTCGGAACTCTACTTGTCGTGGAGGTGGAAGTCTCGGAAGATCATCAGGAAATACTTTAGGAAAATCCTGAACAACAGGTACATCTTCTAGTCGTTTTTCAACTGACTCTTTCACTGTCACTTATGCTAGAAACATATGGCACCCTTGCTCAATGTACCTTTGAGCCTTGATACGAGTTATGATTTTTAATTGGGACCCATCTCTATCACCTCTGATTAGTAGTGTTTTGTTGTTGTGTGGAATACGAACAACTTTTTCACCACAGACAATAACCGTGTTTTGATCGGATAACCAATCCATTCCAATAATGACATCAAAAGTACCAAGTTCAATTGGCATGAGGTCAATACTAAATGGGTGGTTCGCGAGATTTATGGTACAACCCTTTAGAATAGAATTCGTACTAACCAATTTCCCATCGGCTAATTCGACTTCATAACTATAGTTTAACTTAACCGGGTTAATATTTATCAATGCGCTAAAACTAGTCGACACAAAGTTTTTGTCCGAACCCGAATCAAATAAAACTTTAGCATAATGCACTACTAGAAAAATAGCCTTTAATGACACCTAATTTATGACACACGCATCAATAATGACAAGCAAAAATGAGGGTCATAAAAAAACTGTCATAACTTATAAAATCTGAAGCTAGATGACACGCAATTTTCAGTGTCATAAAATTCGTGTCATATCTCAAATTTTTTATAAGGACTTATAACCCACACACCCATTTCTCTCTTCTCTCTGCCAAATAACACTCCCTGCCAAATAACACACACACACACACACAAAACATTCCTCTATGTTTGTTCGATGACTCCACCACCGCCTTCGACCACTTCCTCATCAATCATCGGAACCTCCATCGATCTAGATCTATAATCATGGATAGGGGAAAACCCAATCCATCGCCACAAAGACATTCCATCACCACCGCCGTCGACCACTTCCCCATCCCCCCCTGTTCGAATCGCCGGCACCTCCATCGATAGATATAAAAGAAAAAGAAAATGGGGCTTCCAAATATATTCATTGTTAAAACACGCCCTAAAAGTTAAAAAAACCCTAATATACGATGTGGGTTTTGGTCGTAAGAGTGATTCGAACAAACCCTCTTCGTCTCGTCAGTCGACGTTGGATGGATTCGTTGGATTGAAGGCCGCGAAACCCGTAAATAAAAATGTAATTAATGATGAGAAAGATGATGGTTTGGGTGAGGGTGAAAGTGGTGTTAGGATTGATCCCGAGGCTGCGAAAACTTGGATTTATCCGGGTATTGTTTATGTTTTGCTTAAAATTGTTGTTTGATTGTTAATTTAATTTTGATTTTGGGGTTCGGGTTTTTTTTAAGTGCTCATTAATAGAACGTAGATTTTTAGTCATTTATAAAAAAGAGTAATATTGATATGAAGTTTACAGCAAAATCCGATATGACTCCTGTTTATGAGAAAAGGACTATCTTTGTAAAGTGGATGTATACAAAAGTAAGATGATGCTGGAAAATTTCCAAATCGTAAGTTCATTGGCTGACCATCTCGGACCAGGGTCAAAATGGGGCCTTTTTTTTTTAGTAACGTCCATTATTAGATGTTTAGAAACTAGTACCTGATTGTGTAGTGTGTACTAATTAATCCACATCCGCAAATCAAATTCTGTGATTGCTAATCTTGCTTTCAATGCAATTGATCAGTATCCCACTAATGGTTACTTGATTTCATAAGTAAGCTAATATGAGATGATAATCGTTCAGTGCATACTCTTGTAAACATCATCACAAAAATCTTAGTTTCCTTCAAGTCTGATACTGTCATGATCTTTGCTTGATTTCTTACTCTGGACGCAACCTTCATTTGCTTATGCTTTAGCATTTGGCGTTCTGGCCCTTAAGCACCAAAATCCCAGTTAGTAAAAAAATGTATCACTTGTATACAACAATACGATAAAAAATGCTATTACTATAACTTTGTAAAAGTATTTTACTGATCTCAAACGGGGTGCATTTACTGACACTAATAAAAGCAAAGAAGTCCCATATACCCATAGGATAATAGTTTGTATGCATCAGCTTACTATCGATGCAAAAACATGCAAACCTGATGCTCATTGAGCAAATAAATGTACTATAAGCTGCCAAACATGTGGATTTATCTCGCACATATTGCTCTTTTCAATATACAATGCTCATTCCCAAGATGATATTATATACATTTTTCCTAGCAGAAAATATGCCTGTTCGTGATTATCAGCTATCTATAACTAGGACTGCTTTATTTTCAAATACATTGGTAGCGTTGCCAACAGGACTAGGGAAAACTCTTATTGTTGTTGTTGTGATGTATAATTACTTCAGATGGTTTCCTGATGGTGATGATTTCTGTTTGTATTTCTATGATTCTTTATTTGCATTATATTCTAACGTAGTTTCCATTTGTCCTATTTTAGCTGGCATTAACTTATAGTACTACTTATACAAAAATGCTAAGATAGTGGGTTGTAAAAGGATCCAAACGGTGTACAATAATAATTGACCAAGCATATTGAACTCCAATCATCTGGTTTTCAGGATTCACAGGATCCATTAGCTAATTCCTTATTGCAGAATCAGTATCACAGATTCCATGTGGGTCAAATCTTAATCTTGGACGTTTGGATGCAATTTTCATAGTGTTTTATTTACACTCGACCGATATAACTAATGTATGGTTTTGTGGGGTTTCAGGTACGCGAATACCAGCAAACATGGACAGCGAGGGTGACCGTCCAGGGAACTACATGTCTGCAGAAGATGATCCGTAGAGTTTGAAAAGCCCTTTGATTAAGTGGTTGTAATATATGAATGTAATTGACTTTTATGGTTGATTTTAGAATTTTAAAAACTTGTGGTTGTATGAAACACATTGTTTTGATATATATATGAAATGCCTTCTTTTGCCAGTATTTATTTGTATTATGAGATTAATTGTTATTTAATGTCTGGATATTAGTAATTCTAGAAAAAATATTAAAAATATATATACTTAAACCATGACACGCAAAACATGGGTCATAACATTGTGTCATAAAAGCTTGTTGTAAAAGCGTGTCATAATAGCATGACACGCGTGGGGCATGTCATATTGCTTTATTACGTCTTCATCTATGACACCAAAAAGCGTGTCATCTGATCCCTTTAATGACACCAAATCGGTGTCATTAAAGGCATTTTTTCAAGTAGTGATGATTATTAAGAAGAAACGTACCCGTCACGACATTCGGGCCTTGATGTTCCACATTTCCCATCACATACGCACGACCACGAGCATTACCGGCTTGATCCTTCCCCTTCTTCGGGCAGTTGCTACTGTAGTGCCCTTTTTCTCCACAGCCATAACAAGTTATAATTAGCTGTACATTAGCACCAGTAGCAATAGCCTTACCCTTACAGTTTACCGCTACATGACCTTGATTTCCACAAATGTTACATTTCATACTACAGTGGCCAGTGTGATGTTTCTTACAGCGATTACAGTGAGGATGAGGTCCATTGTAACCACCTCTTCCAGTTGGGGCTTCAGTCATTGCCCTCACATTTTCTCTCCTTCTGTTCTGCTGTTGATGATGATCATTGTTGCGGCCTTGATTGTTGTTGTCGTTTCTCCTCTTATCATCATTCCACCTTCTCTTGTTTTGGTTGTTGTTGTTAGCATTGCGAGTCATCTCATCCTCCACTAGTTCTGCCATAAGTCTCTGAGTAACACGAATGGCTTCATCCAGAGTGTTAGGATTTGCGGCTGTCACGTTCCCCTTAATGCTTCGAGGAAGACCCTTAAGAAAAGCTTCTAATTTCCTTTCAAATTCAGGTTGCACACTTGGACACAAAACTTCTAGCTCTTGGAACCTTCTGATGTAAGTTTCGATATCGTTGCCTTTGACCGTTAGATAGTAGAATTCCGTCTCAAGTCTTCTTATTTCACTCTGAGGACAGAACTTTTCAGTCATCTTTTTCTTGAGATCGGTCCACGTGGTTGCATAAGCCGCTTCAATCCCAATGTGTTGAACATAAGAGTTCCACCATGATTTGGCGTGTTCTTGTAGAGTACTTGTTGCGTACTTGACTTTACATTCCTCTGAGCAGTTACTAAGCATGAACGCAGTCTCACAACTTTCAAACCAAAGTGTTAATGCAACCGCCCCTTCAGTTCCCTAGAACTTAGTGGGATCACAACCCAAGAATTGCTTGAAGGTACAACCACGTGCTACAAGGTTAATAGCAGCCCCATCAGCTCCAGCACCACCGCCAACAGCCCTGTTAGCCCTGATAGCGTGATCCTCGGCTAAAGCCGCGGCCACACTATTAGCAACTAACTTTCGGATAGCTGCGTCGGATATTCTCTTTGGTGGCATGATTCTATCACAACACAAGAAAATTTTGATGAGTAATCATACAATGACATAGATATAATCATGTATGAGTAAACCGAATATTAAAGAGATTATAGCAATATAAAGTGGAGTTTAAGAAATGACAACTTCATCATTACATACAAAAGATTAATACATGGTTCGATCGTATTACAAAATTTGACAAAGTCATCATAATTAACGATAATAGTTCTACTAACTGATACATTCAGTTTAACGATTACAAGATGAAGAACAACAACGAAATACAACGAAAGGAAATAAAAATACATAGACTACTAAGAGTCACGAGGGGACCCTCGTGGCTCGGGTGGTGGGGTCTCCCCAAAAACAGCCAACACATCAACAACATCACATGACCTCTCATTAAACATCCTCGCTCTAAGCATCTCCTCCCAATGTGTGTAGGCCCAGCGCCTCATTTCATAAAAATCCTTCTCAAGTCTTTCATTATACATATCAGCAAACATTAAAGCCAACCCCTTGTCTTCCAACTTATGTTTCAACCTCTTATTTTCACCTCTAAGACCTTCATTATCTAATTCTCGAACACGCTTACCCAACATAGCCACTTCACGGTCTGTCTTGTCAACATGATGTTCTACTACCCCCAAATTAAAATCAAGCAAATCCATACGTCCATGCCCAATTTTGTCTCTAGATATAGCACTAGCACCCTCGAGCTCACTTACCCTCATTTTGCTCTCTAAAAGTCTAACTCTACCATGAATAGAGTTAATATCTCTCCTCATATACCCAGGTACTAAATCCTCGGGCTGATAAGCAGTGGGAGCAGCCGAAGATGATCCACCCCTCTCGTGGATAATCCTAGGAAATCGGCGTTCCAAGAGGGGAACCTGTCTAATGGTGCCAACAGTGGCAGCCTCTTCAACCTCAGGTTCTGAATCAGATGAAGAGTCAGGTATAGATTGTGGTAGATAAGGAGAAGCAGGTGCCTCATAAGGATAGATAAGTTCAGGTTCATCACCCTCTTCATCTAGACTCGCATTATGGAGTATCAACATATTCCCCTCTTCTTCCTCTTCTTGTTTCTCTTCCTCTTCCTCTTCTTCTTCTTCTTGTTCCTCTTCCTATTCTTCTTCTTCTTCTTGATTTTCAAGATCATTATTAGGAAAGCCGAATACATGATTAGGTGATGAAGGAACTGGTAGAGGTTCTTCCGGTGCAAGCTCGGGTTGAGCTGGCTCGTTTTCCGGAATGTCTACCTCGTGATCAATTGGGAGTGGAAGTGCCATGATGAATCTGAAAAATCATATATATACATATAATTAGTATTAAGAAAAGAAATATTATCATGAAAATAATATTTGTGTAAGTAAGTGAGTGAATACTCATGCTTTGTGTACAAGAAAGATAATCGATAAATATTAAATATACAAATGATAATATTTATTTTATGCATACGCATAACAACGGTGCAATCAAGAGATGTGCATAAAGTTTTTGAATAATAAACAAAATAATAATAATGTTTACTAATAGCATAAATAATAAGAAATCTTGTGCATAAAGATTTTATATTTATAAGTGATATTTCGCGGATTAACGGTAGAGTTAAGAAATAATTATAATGTTTATATAATTATTATAGAATGATCAAGAAATATATATATACGAGGGAGAATTAGGAAGCTCGGGAGTAGGCGCGCATGGATATCGATCAAGATGATGGAGGCTCATGTTTTTGAAGAAAAGTATAAGTAAAAATGATTATAGTCTAGGTTTTTAAAACAAAAGACCTAGTTCACTATAATTTGTGCTCTGATACCAATCTATAACACCCCCATTTTAGCTATGCAGCGGAATACAACATAGGGTGCTATATATTAGTCACATTGTACAATTATAGTAAACAACTTTAAAACAAAGTCGTTTTTGAAATTCACATTCGATAATTTACCAGAGTCAAAGAGGTCCCGAAAGTTTTTAACATAGTCAAAAGATACATAAGTTTTAGAAGTTTAGAACATTATCGAATGAAAACTTTTATTTAAACATGAGCCATCATATAGATATCCATTTCTTGCGTCGCCCATCCAAGCCGAGAGTCACTTACGGACCTGAGATAAAACATGCTAAAAAGTCAACATAAAGTTGAGTGAATTCATAGAGTTTAATAAGTAATAAGTTGAATACAAGTATTTTTCATCGGGCGACAAGTAATGCATATACAAGTCGTATAATATGATTATAGTATCAAGCTCATGACCCCGAACCTTGACGTAATTTAATATGCCCTAAGGAGGTAAGTTTGCCAATTTACCTAAAATCTCTCAATATTATGCTACTCGTTATATATGAGTGTGACTCATCCAGACAGGCTTGTTAAACCCCATATGCATATTCATAATATTAGCGTTTCCCACGGAATTAACGGTTCATGATGTTAGGGACTTTTAATGGCAAAAGCTATTCAAAAACTATAATCATGTAATCGGGTCCAGCATACCAAAAGCTACTTGTATTCAGTTTTAAAAACTAGCATGTATCCCCCTCGCGAGGTTTATAAAACATTAAAATGAGTAAAGGCGAGGCTATGAACTCACCGTGAATAAAGGAAGTAGTGTACAACAAACAAGTGAAGAAAATAGCCGCAAAGCTCTACGATGAACCTAAATAGATATACGCTTGTCTTAGGTTTTTAAAATACACATTGATGCAATTTAGTTATATAAGTTATGATCTTATTTATGCTTGGTACATAATTCCTAGATATCACAAGTTTTAGTTTAGCATTTAAAAGTTATCAAACTTCAAGTAATAATCCTATACTTGTCCCTAAGTCCAATCATGTATTATAAAAGTCCAAGATTAGCCTAAGGTTCAATTTTTAGCCCATGGGTCAAGTTTTAGTCAAAAAGTTCACATTAAACCTGAGGGTTCAAAAATATATTAGGTGGTTCAAAAATGTATCAAAGGTCCAATTTTTATAAAGTTTAAAACATGTTTATACTTTTTATACCAATGCTGATGGAAATTTTAGTAACTTGTTTACTTCCAAAAATCCGTTACTTGCAAACCGTAAGTCGAAAAATTAAGTTCTTTATATCCCCGGAAAGGTATTCATCTGTACTAACAAGTTTTGTGGGCCCCACTTGGTCAAAAATTACATAGAAGTAGCTAAATTATCAATTTATCCATACTATTCAGTCCAGCAGTTTTCATAAATTATAAATTATCAACATGTTTTGTGTGATCCCATTCTTGCGGTCACGTTTAAGTTAAGATGTTATCTACAACTTTTATTCTTTGAGTAACAGTGGGTTATTCACAAAAAAAATGACTTTTGCACGTTTCAAATCTGTTACTCAGGTTGTGACATGTTTTACGAAAACATTTCTAATTTAATCATCGTAATGAGTTATTCAATGAAATTCCCGTCAAAACGACCGCAAGACATAGATCTAAAACCTCATATTTTTAGTTTATGTCCAATGTTTACTGATTAGTATAGTTTACTCCATCTTTTCCGTTGGTTCAGAATCACAGTTTGCAGGTCTAGTCCTTTAGGGTTTTTATTGTGTTTTAAACCATGTACCAAGCCTATCTAAGCATAATAACTTATATAATGTTCAAATACACCAAGATATATAATTTTTACAGTAGTGAAATGATAAAAATAAATAAAGTTGGTGAGGAGTTTCTTACAAAAGTGATGAACAAGATTTAATGACAAGAAGAAAGGACTAGTGGTTTTCAAACAACACCACCAATGAGTAATCTTTGAGAGCACCAAAAGGAGAGCTTTTAGAGGATCATGGAGAACTTCAATCTACAGCCACAATATCACTTTGTGAGCCAAAAATATAGTAGAAAGAAAGATCTTGAAGGATGATAAATAGAGATCAAGATTTAGGTTACAATACTTGTACTTTTCTCTAATTCATGATCACTAAATTTTCTTGTCACCAACACTTCTTGGAAGATCTTGAGTACTTGAAAACTTGAGATTATTCACCAACAAAACTCTTGAAGTGAATACCTACAAGAAGCAAAAGATCAAGGATTGAGTTAGCATCAATAGATCACCATTCTTTGTACAAAATTTTCAATAGAAAATCAAGATATGATGGTCCTTGTGTGCTTGAATACCCACGGCAAGGAGAGAGCAAACGAGTGCAGAATTTGAGCTTATTGCATGTAAAATGAGTTAGTGGAAGTGAGATAATGGAAGTATAGGTGCTTATGGAAGTTTTAACTCAACACTTGTATTAAATCTTGGACAAGTGTTGAGGCTAGGGCTCCTTTAGGCGTTACATACTATGTAACCATATATAAAATGCAGATTTTTGATAGTGGATGTAATATAGAGTGCATTGTGTATTGTTGGTTGCTCCCAGTACTCAAACGTAGGGTTTTTAAGACACGTAACGCAATACCGGGTAACGTAAAAATATAAAAACTTCCAAAAATATTGAAATTTGTTTTCAAGACATATTTTTGTAATTTAGAAGAGTAGTGAGATCATCGGAAGATTTAGATGTGGTTAGAACATAAAAACGAGGGTTTAGAATGCGTAAGACGTAAAAGGTGCAAGGTTTACGTGAAAATGGAAAAAGTGAGATGTGACTTTTAAAATATGATAATAATGACATGAATTTACGAAAGGTTACACATGCTTTCCCTGCTGACACATATTCTGCTTCGGTGGTAGAAATAGCAAGCGCGGTTTATTTCTTTGAAAACCATGATGTTAAACAACATCCCATGAATGTACAAATGCCACTTGTGCTTTTGCGATTAACATAATTACCTGCATGGTCAGAATCTGCATATACAATATTTTCGACACCTGTACCTTTTGTATACCATAATCCCAATTGTGTTGTAACCTTTATGTACCTAAAAATTCTTTTGACTGCTTCGAGATGTGAAGATTTTGGATCTTCTTGAAATCGAGCACACATACATACACTAAACATAATATCCGACCGACTAGCCGTAAGAGAAAGTAGACTACCTATCATACCACGGTACTTGGTATCATCAATGGATTCACCGTCCTCGTCTTTAGTAAGTTTAGTGTCGGATGACATTGGTGTTTTCATTGGTTTTGCATCTTTTAATCCAAATTTCTTTAACATTTCATTAATATATTTAGATTGATTAGAGAAGGTACCATCTTCTAATTGTTTTATTTGTAGACCAAGAAAGAAATTTAATTCTCCCATCATACTCATTTCAAACTCGTCGTACATGATTTTATAAAAATCGTCACACATTTCTTGACAAGTAGATCCGAATATAATATCGTCTACGTAAATTTGAAAAACAATAATATGTGATTGGTTTTTCTTAGTAAACAATGTATTATCTACTAGACCCATTGTGTATTTTTTATCTATAAGAAAGGTTTTAAGTCTATCATACCAAGCTTTAGGGGCTTGTTTAAGACCGTAGAGAGTTTTCTTGAGTTTATATACGTATTCTGGTTTTTCAAAGTCCACGAATCCCAGAGGTTGAGCTACGTATACTTCTTTATTTATGAACCCGTTTAGAAAAGAACTTTTTACATCCATTTGATAAAGCTTGATATCTTTAGTACAAGCATAAGCTAGAAGGATTCTTATAGAATCTAATCTAGCTACGGGAGCATAGGTCTCATCAAAATCTATTCCTTCTTGTTGATTATGACCTTGTGCAACAAGTCTATCTTTGTTGCGGGATACAATCCCATTTTCATCTAGTTTATTTTTAAAACCCATTTTGTACCAATTATGGTTTGATTTTTAGGTGGTGGAACTAGTTTCAAACATCGTTTGAGATAAATTGATTTACTTCTTCTTGCATAGCTATTACCCAACTATCCTCTTTAATAGCTTCTTTTACGTTTTTGGGTTCTAATGAGGAAACAAAACAAAATATATTACTTTGGTTTTGAGCTTGAGACCGTAATGTTCTTTCATTTAATTTTCCTATAACTATTTCTAGTGGGTGATCTTTAGACTCTTTGACGTTAACTATTTCTTTATTTAATAGTTCATCTTCCCTGTCTTTTATTTCATTACTTTGATTTTCATGAATTTGACTTTCTATTATGTCATCATCTACGAGAGGTTGAGATTTAGGATGAGGACTTTTGTCAAACTCGACATTAAGAGACTCTTCTACTTTCATGGTTTCTTTATTTAAAACTACATAGGCTTTACTATTAGGTGAATATCCTAAGAAAATACCTTCGGTGGATTTAGGATCAAATTTGGTCAGATAACCTTTTGTGTTTAGAATGAAGCATTTGCTTCCAAATACTTTAAAGTAATCTAACGACGGCTTTTTACCTTTTAATAACTCATAAGGAGTTAATCCTAAAAATGGTCTAATGAGAATTCTATTTAAGATATATGTTGATGTGTCGAAGGCGTTACACCAAACTTTTTGAGGTACTGATTGCTCATTAAGCACGGTTTGACTCATTTCTTGTAAGGTTCTATTCTTTCGTTCGACTACCCCGTTTGATTGTGGAGTATGTGGAGCTGAGAAATTGTGAGTAATACCATTAGCATCACAAAAGGCTCCGAATTGTACTTCGTTGTCAAACTCCCAACCATGGTCCGTACGAATAGATATTATTGGACAACCTAGTTATTTTTGAATTTTCTTACTTAGAATTTCAAAGTGATCAAAGGCTTCGGTTTTATTTTTCAAAAATCTAGTCTATGTATACCTAGAGTAGTGATCGGCTATTACCAAAGTATAGAAGTTACCTCCGTAACTTTGAATAGCCGATGGACCAAAGAGATCCATGTGTAAAAGTTCTAGACAGTTAGTTGTAGAGACCATATTTTTAGCTTTATGACTAGCATAGACTTGTTTTCCTACATTACAAGCATCACAAAAAAGATGTTCATATTTTAGTTTTGGTAAGTTTCTAACAAGTACTTTAGATGATAGCAATTGCATAAGTCGCATATTGGCGTGACCCAATCTTAGATGCCAAAGGGTCGAAGTATCATCTATTGAAGTTAGACAAAGTTTATCTTTAGAGTTTCCGATTTTCATTACAAAAAGACCGTTTTTCCTAACCCCTGTACCTATGGTTATTCTGTCTTATAGTATTTTACTACCGGACTCACTAAATAAGACATCACACTTTTTATCAACTATTTGACTAATACTTAATAAGTTGAAACCTAGGTTATCTACGTGACACACATTATTATTGGTTAAAGAGTTATGTGAGATCGTACCTTTTCCGATGATCTTACTTATCCCTTTACCAAAAACTACGTTACCTCCATCGCAAGCCTTGTAAGATGAAAATAGGCTTTTATTACCCATCATATGCCTTGTGCATCCCCTGTCTTTAATCCATTCATTTGGTTCTAAATCAACCTTTAGACAAACCTCATTAGATTCTTTGGACATGAGACAAATCTCATCTTTCTCCTCTTCACTAGGATACCAAGAGCCGCTAACGAACGCCTTTTGCTCACCATTAGATTGTTTAGGACAATCACTTATAAAGTGATTTGGATCACCACATCTAAAGCACTTTCGGTCATCTTTAAATTTCTTTTCTTCCTTGAATTTTTGAAAGCCTTTCTTGTCATCGCAGGGTTGTTTTATGAATCTTCCTCTTTTTCTAAAGAACTTCTTAAAGTCCCTTACGGCCATGGCATATTCTTCATCATCACTATCCGAGGATGAAGTGTCTTCATCACTAGACTCCTTTTTAGCTTTTAGAGCTAGTGACTTATACTTCTCTTTCTTCTCCTTTGAGACCTCAGAGTCTTTAGCCAATACAACCTCATACACCTTGAGGTTCCCAATTAGCTCATCAAGAGAAAGGATTGTAAAGTCCTTTGATTCTTCAATTGCCGTTACCTTCTGTCTCCATTTAGCCAGAACACCCTAGGCAAATCCCACATCAGCTGTGGCCTGGAGAGATGCTGGGTTCATAAGATAACATTCGCCTTACAATGACACAACGCGTTTTGTGGTCTACTGCGAGTGGGGTTCTTAGGAACTGGCAGTTAAGCGTGCTCATGTGAGAGTAGTACTGGCTTGGGTGACCTGCCGGGAAGTCTTCAAATGAGGCCATAAAAACAAAGCCGTGAGCCTGCGGGCAAAGCGGACAATATTATGGTCTGAGTAGGCGGGATGTTACAGGTGGTATCAAAGCCACTCCTGAGCCGTTCGGGATGGTGGGGCAAACCTCATCGAGGACGATGAGTCCCTGAGGGGGGGTGATTGTAACACCCTAGGCAAATCCCACATCGGCTGTGGCCTGGAGAGATGCTGGGTTCATAAGATAACATTCGCCTTACAATGACACAACGCGTTTTGTGGTCTACTGCGAGTGGGGTTCTTAGGAACTGGCAGTTAAGCGTGCTCATGTGAGAGTAGTACTGGCTTGGGTGACCTGCCGGGAAGTCTTCAAATGAGGCCATAAAAACAAAGCCGTGAGCCTGCGGGCAAAGCGGACAATATTGTGGTCTGAGTAGGTGGGATGTTACAATTGCCGTTACCTTCAATCTCCATTTAGCCGGAAGAGCCCTTAAGAATTTCCTGACATGATTACGCTTGGAGAAAGATTCATCAAGTGCTATTAGTGAAGTAATAATAGTATTAAACCTACTAAATGCATTATCAATACTTTCATCATCCGATATTGAGTATTGCTCATATTGTTGAACAAATAAATCAATTTTATTATTTTGCACTTGTTTGTTTCCTTGATGAGTAGTTACTAAACAATCCCAAATGTCTTTAGCGGTTTTATGCATAAAAATTCTTTCATATTCCTTTTTGGGTAAGGCGTAGTATAAAACCATTTTTGCCTCATTGTTATTAGAAATCATTTCCTTTGTTCATCTTTTAAAACCGAGGACCCAACCTCATTTTTTTCGATAGAGATATTCTCAAATACTGGCACATAATCGCCATCAACAATAACGTAACACCCCCAAAATTTAACAGTCGCGGAAGCATACGGGACATGAGGGTGCTACTTGAAATTGAAATCAAAACACAAGGTAAATAAAGAACGGAATACATACTTCGTATAAAATATATTAAATCAAATATATTGGGTTTACAAAAGATGACTCATGTTCAGAAAAATAGACCCATTAGTTTCAGCGGTCTCATATAAAAACAAGTCTTAGTTATGTCAGCCAATACTTCTGAAAAGGGGGCTATGACCCTAGGCTTGCCGAAACCTTGCCAAAATCCATCAAATTAAACACCTGAGGAAAACATGCTAAAAGTCAGCAAAAAGCTGGTGAGTTCATAAGTTTAAATTAAAGCAATAAACAATAATTTTGGACCAATAGTTTTGTGTACGAACATTACAAGGCGTATAACGTCATACAAAATAGTCTATCGCGCTAGCTCTAAGTTCATGCAACCGAAGCTCAACCATTCACTGCACTACCTTGTAGCACATAAATAATAATTTTAGGGGCCCATAGCGAGTGTTTAACCCAATACACTCGTAATCCGATTTGGTATACGCTCGTATTGACCCGTCTGGCCAACCGAATGGGGGAGTCACCCCAATAGATCTATTTATATCAATCGCGCTTCCTAGGGAATTAACGGTGCATGAAGGTGGGCATAATAGTGGGTTCAAGGGGCTTAGGCTAACTACGCAATAGTTTTGAGAAAATAAACAGTAAAGTGGTCCATAAAAACAATTTGCATGTTTCTCACACCATAGTTGTAAAATTAGTATAAGTAAAGTGGGGCTATAAAGTCACCTTAATAGACTGAACAGCGAATGTTGCGAATTTAGAGAGTGTACGGCACCAACACGCGACCTATATTAATAAGCCTTGTTTTAGTTTTGAAAAATATCTTTCAAAAAGCTTCGCTGTAAATAGTTTTGAAAAACAAAATACAAAATTTGAAAAACAAACAAAATCAAAATACAAAAATACAAAATTTCAAAGATACAAAAACAACATAAAATCAGAAAATACAAAAATATTCTTCTCACGACATGTCTCTCGTATAATTGATATTCTGTACTTTTCTAGAAATGTCATTCAACAATGATAATGACATGTTCAGATGCTTGAGCGAAAGTTTACTAAAATGTTTTCTTCACAATGGCTTTCGTATACCCAGTACGAAATCCGGACATAAATGATGACTTCTTATTATTTTAGATCAGGACTCGCATTTTCAAAGACGAAATCACTTTCAGAAAGTTTGAGTATAAATAAACGAAAATATTTCAATCAAAACCTCCTTTTCCCGAAAAGACTTATTTACATTTCAGTACATAACTCGCATTTCAAGAAGATAACTCCCTCCAAACCCTTAATTGATTTTAACATTTCTGTGTGAAATATGCTTTCATTAAGTGGGAGTATAAAAACAAAAAATGCACCAATTTCATGCAAAACAAATCCGTCTATCTCTCCAAAAACTTTTCTATTAATCAGTTCATATCAAAAATATCACAAATATGCTATTTTTGAGGGGGAGAAGACGTGATTAAAATGTGATCAAACTGTTTAAAGATCGTAGTTGAATCTCAAAAGAGCTCGACTTAGATACAACCAATGAATTGACGAAGCTTAAATGTCTGTGATCGAAAAGACTTCTCCTGGACGGGTAATAATTTCAAGCTAGTCTAACTAGTGATGTAAGCGTGTCTCGAATAGGACTTGTCTAATTAGAGTGTACCGTCTCGATAGACTTTCTTTGAACTTGACCAGGACAGGTAATAAAGCTAGTCTAACTAGTGATGTAAGCGTGTCTCGAATCAGTCATGTTCACTGAAAATCGATCAATTCAAAAGTGCAAACTCTACCCAACATGTGTAAATCTATCTTAAAACTTATGAGCACATATGAAGGGGGAGTATTTCATAAAAGGTAAAACTCTCGAAGTGTTAACAAAATGTATTTTATAATCAGAAACACTTTGAGAGATTTTCACAAAAGGTTTTATGGCATGTGATCAATGAACCTAGAATAATCATGGAGTAATAAGGTGATTATGGTTAGGTTCATGTCCGATGATCCGCCAGAGCCGTAGGGATCTACCCAAGGACAATTCCAATAGATTAGAAATAGAAGTCCTTAGGTATGATTGAAAAAAGGAGTAAAGTGATGAAAGGGGAAAGAAGGGGTTGAAGAATTAAAAAGAAAAGTTTATGAAATGGTGAAAAGAAATAGCCCTCCATGAAAACTTAAGGCAAAAACCGGGTCAATACATCTGCTATCAGTTATCACAAAAATAACACCGGTATTGAAGATAAGATGTCATGGATCCAGTGACGCGCTGCACAATCCCTCCTAGCCACTCAGGTATCTCTTAAAAGATATTTGTTTCATTTCACACAGAGAACATTGCATAATCTATCGGCCTCTCACTCCGAAATGTGTTGGTAGTGAAAAGGTGGCACTCTTCTACATGCCTCCGACTTCTAAAAGCAAAACGCACGTAATCAAGTCTAGAGCCATGAGATTCATTAAAAGATCTCTTAGGATACACTTCCAATAGCATACACTTATGTTCGCCAAAAAGGACACAAGTTGTAAGAGTCATTTATGAGATCTTCGGATCTTGCCACATACATCATGATGGTTATATGCTTCAAATGGTCTACAGTCGTGGAGTGATACTTCGTGCAAGATATAAGATCATATCACACATTATAGATTGATGGTTAGGCCATGAGTTTAGAGAGAGAAAGAAAGTGTTGAAAACTTATTTTAGAGTTGTTTAGCTCGACCATCTATCTATAAGTTTTCTGAACTTTTGTGGGCTCAAGGTTGTTTAGACCTTGATCTATGTTGAACTATGATAAGAACGATGATAATATTGGCGGAATATTCAAATGACAGAAACAATATTATCACAACAAGTTTTGTCTAACTTTCTATTTGTTATAAAATCAGGCCCAATACTATGTGATCAAATATAGCATGATTACACTCTAATCAGGGATCAAAAGATCCTTGAGGCTAAACAAACCTAACAAAATCAGACCCCTTGTCAAATGTTCCCACACACACTCACTGTTTGTGGTGCTTTACATATTAACACACTTGCTGTTGTTATAATTTGTAAATACGAAGCACCTTGGTGATAAACTTCTAACCACCCTTTGATGTTCACATTATTTCACTGTAAAGCATGCTTTTTATCTAAGGGTAATGGTATGTGCTTAAACACATACCTTTTCTTGACCAAAACCGGTCCCAAATAGACCAAAAACTAACCAATTATGCCAAATATTTCGTGTTTTTGTGTTTATGTTTGTGCAGGCAACGGATGAACGAAAAAGGACAAAAATAAAGTCAAAACCGGGAAAAACGAGCACGAGATATGGAAAAGATACTCAGAGCCGAAGCCGGGAGAAACATGTTTGGTCAAAAGTCAAAATCAACCCTTAGATCAACTTTGGAAAATTAGCAAGTTCAGCCCCTTAAAATTCAGAAATGACACAACAAGTCCCTATAATGTTAAAATTACACAAATCCTAAAACTATTTCCTTATACCCGGATTTATAAAACAAACCCGCCAATTCCACAACCCACCCCACCTCAATATTAAACCCAGTCCATCCAACTTTTATAACCAGCCCAGCCCACATCACCAACCCATACCCGACCCATCACTAAACCCGGTCAACCCTATTAAATATTAGTCAAATAATTATAAACAAACACACACGCGCCCCCCCCCCCCAAATTCTATAACTTACCCAGAAAATTCACTGTACCCAAAAACCCTAACTTTTACCCGTACGATTTTACCACAATTAAGGGTACTATCGTCCAATCATTAGCCTTCTAGAAGTGTCAGAGTGTCAGAGAAGCACAGAAGCACACGAATGGGCTTCGTGGCAGCATGCTATTGGTCGTGACACCTCATTGGAATTGATCAAACGGCTGTGATGATTGAGGATTGATCTGAGGGTTAACAAGAGCTCAAAGAAGCACAAATCACACGGATTAGTGACATGGCAGCTAGGATTTTGGCTATAAATAGAGAGCTCTCCTCATATGCTAGGGTTGTCCAATTTTTATGCTTTAGAAAATTGTTACCACTTTATTTTCTTGTCAAATTTATTGCTTTTCTTAGTGTAATCATTTACATTTCAGCTGTAACTTCAATTTCAGTTTGTAATCTCAAAGTTTTATTAATGAAAAGTTAGTTTGATTGTTCTTAAATTTGTGTCTCTTTTAGTTCTCATTAGCTTATTATTGCTTATTTAGTTTATTTTCATTAATCTCAGCTTAGTTTAATTTACATCTTTCACAATTATGCATTTTATCAACAAATTCCAAAAAAACATTGAAAAATACTTCAAAAATATAAAAGTAGCTTAAATCCAGCTTCAATAAGTTGTTTTCTAGATAGTATAAGCTTATATAAGCTCAGTAGCTTATTGTAAGCTTTTGTTAAGTTCTATTCTGTTTTTGCTACATAAAAATCAAAAAGTCAAAGAAAAAGTCAAACAATCAACATATGGTCAACATAAGCTGTGGGATAAGCTGAAGGTGATACTGGGTATTGTTTTCTGGTTTATTGAATAAGCCTGGGTAGTTTGTAGACTCTTAGATAATTCAGACATCAGCTGGATTCAATTGTGAGTTTCTATCTCATAAATAGCTTATTTACTACTTAATATTAGAGCAGCTTATTTGATAGCTTATTTGTTTCTGTTTTCTGCTTTTTACAATTTAAAGTAGCTTAGATCATCATAGTTTAGAATAAAATAGTCTAGATCAGCCAAGTCTAAGGGTAAATTGCAAAATCAGAATTTGAAAGGGTGTTTGGCATAGTGAACTGATAGGAGTGTATAAGCTTGTGAACTGTCCATTTGCAATTCCATGAGCTTTGATCTAGCTTATCTTAGGTTAATTACACTAATAGAGTAGAATGTTAAGTTGTTTTGAGGTAATTTGGAGAATTGAATTTGTTAGTGCAAAATTAGAGTAGTTGTCTGCCTTAATAAGCTCTCATTAAGCTGAGCTTAATTGAGACCCCATTTTAGCATTTCTGAGTCACTTTAGGTTGTTAAAGTAGGTGTGCAAAAGCAGGGATAATTTGGTCTAGTTTTGAGAAAGTTTAGCGCCAAAAATCAAAATCTGCTGTCACAGAGCAGTTTTATGCAGACATGTGTTTTCAGCTGCTGATCTAGGTGCATTTGTAGCTTAATCAGTCAAGATTAGGTCCTCATTTTTGGTTTATAATTAGTTTGATTAGTAAGCTAGAGGTGCATTATCTGGTATTGGAGTTTTGAGCTTATTTAGTAGCTTAATTAAGGTCTGCAAATTAGCCAAAAATCTGTTCTTAGCCTACAATTCAGTTTTTGTGTGTTTCTTGATCTGTTCTTGGCCTCATTTTAATAAGCAATTGATTGTATTATTGGTGCATTTTCAGTTTATAAGTAGTCAGTAGTACTAGCTTCTAGGATTAGCTTTTGGTTTCCCCTAAGGAGCTTGTGGCTAGCCTTTATAGTGGCTCAAAGTTGGCCGTAAACCATTTAGTTTCTGTCCAATCTTGCAACTGCTCAGCCAATTTTTGGCTTATTCCTTGAGCTTTTCTGGTCGTATTAAGTTGTTTTAAGCTTGTGGTATTGTGTTTTACTATATTTGAGCTGTTGGTAATTTTTGGTGCTTTTTAGCTTATTTTAGAGCTTTTTAGATACGGCTTTTTCTCCTTAACAGCTTATTAGGGTTTTGAAAAGTTCTGATTTCATTTTTCCTAGCTTTTTAATATCATTTAAGATTTATCTTCAAAGTTTCATATTTTTATAAAGTCATTTACTATTTTTAAATCATTTAATTAGTTTATTTTAGTTTTTAATTCATAAAAAATAAATAAAAAATCAAAAAAATATATTTCTTTTTTATAAAATTTTCTTTTAATATTTAGGATTTAGGAAAAATCATTTTACATTTTTAGGTCTTAAAATTAATAAATTCACTTTTTAGTTACATTTTTTAAAGTACGTTTTAAAATTCCAAATTGCGTTTTTAGAATAGTGAGCTTAGAATAATTGTACCCTTAGCTTAAGTAGTAGTTTCCATTTATAATTTCATTGTTCTTAGTGTAAAATCACCAATCATCACTCTTTTTACACCATTCACTTCACATATTCGACACCGTTACGAAAACTCGAATTCAACCTTCGTTGGGACCACGACCCGGGGAAAATACATCCGTTGTATATTTCCTTTGGAAAATAAATATACCTAAAACGACAAATCAAAAATAGCACCGCTGCCGGGGAAGGCTTTAGAAGAGTTTGAATTTCATTCGTCGGATCGTGTTTTGAAGACCCTTCCTCGGAAGTTCTTTGTTCTTATAAAAATAAAAATAAAAATAATACAAAAAAGAAAATAAATAAAACACTTTTCCTAAAGTGTTTTCAAAAATACAAAAAATAATACATCCTCACTTTTCTTGAAAGTGTTGTAAACCATTCCGAATAACAACAAAACAATCGTGAAATCATTTGATTTTCGGATTATCTTTCGATTACAACCTATACAAGTGGTTTAAGGATGGTTCGACATTAAATTGACGAACCGAAAGAGGCGGGTTTTTAATTAGCTTCGGCAGACCTTTGCTTCTCCGCCACTCTGCGCGTAGTCGTAAGAGAAACGAATATCGATTGAGGGATCGGTACCAAAAATATTGTGATTAATTTTCCTTAAAAATAAAAATCCAAAAATATTTTATTTTCAAATTTGGTTTTTCTTTTTAAATTTTTGTTTCTTTTTGGTGTATGCGCACCCGTTCTTCTTCTTCTCCCAATCTTCTTTCACCTCTCTCAAACCCCGAGAGAATTATCCGTCACAATCACCGTGTTGATTTCCCAACCGTTGAGGAAATGAACAACAACGATCAACCCCCGCCGATGGGTGGTATTCAAGATCAAATGCCAGCTCCCGATCTCCGAACGATGGAGGAGTTGTGCCAACCAGTTGTTGATTCTAAATCAGAAGAACAAAGTAGTGGCAGTACCACTTCTAGTATTGATTTTCTTCTTGAGGAGTTCACCGATGAACTCGCTCACATCGATCCAATCCCACCGGGGGATGAGGATGATGAATTTGATTTTGAATCTGATCTTAAAGAATTGGAATTTTTGCTGAACCGTGATCCATCTGAATATGATTCTTATCCCGAGGAGTTCACTGATGAACTCGCTCACGACGATCCAATTCCATCAGAAAATGATGATGATCTGCTTGACTTTCATACTAATCTTAAAGAAGTTGAAAATCTATTATACCATTCTCCATCACTTGATTCTTACTCCGACCCCAATGATTTCCAAAGTGATGACGACCTCTTCGATTTTGGGGCCGATCAAACCGAATGAAAAAATCTTTTATATGGGAAACCTATTGATGAAAAAGGCCCTAAAATGGAAACCATAATTGAGGATGCTACAATTGCTTCAAATGACTTATCTCCTCATCCTCCCGAGGATGCTTTCCTTTTCTCCATTGAGTCTCCCATCGAGTACCCTGCTGAGTTTTCTTGTGAAGACAAAGTGTTTAATCCAGGCATACTCGATGATGGTAAAATTCATCCTTTGATGAAATTGACTCTTGATAAGAATTTAAAGTTTCCCGCCTCATCTAAGGAACTTTTAATTCTGGAGAAAAGTGATTTTCCTCTGTTTCTTATTTCTGATCAAAAACTCCCGTTCTGCATGGAGTTGTCTCTGATTGAAACTTTACTATCGTTTCCAGCCGGAAATGAAGACAAATTTTTTGACCCCGGCATCACCGCTTTCATCTTCTGATGCCGTGGGTATCTCATCGGAGTGGAACTTTCATATGCTTCAATGTTTATCCAAACATTTTGAATGAAAGTCCGATTGAGATTATCTCTTCCACTTGCTCCCCCAAGGACAACTAAATTCGGGGTTGAGTCAAGCTACGTGACTCGGTTTTATCAAAAACAAAGCGCTTCGTAGGATTCACCCCATGCTTATCCATCTATCTTCTTTCTATTTTCTTAATAAAAGTGAGGAGGGCTACCTCTTCCATTTTTCGTGTTTCGTGGTTGTTTATGTCCAGGATTTGCCCAATGATTGAAGACTCTCGTGCTCGTGGTTTGCTTCTCTCCACTCGAGTTTCATCATTCGTTGCTTATCCGATATCCTAAATCTTATCATTTTACGTTTATCTTTGGCATAATTAATAAACGGCCTTAGATTTATGTAGGAGAACCCTTACCTTTAAGACATTGAGGACAATGTCTCGTTTTAGTCTGGGGGGTAATCTTTCGATTTGATTTTGCCTTGCATTTTTTTCCGTTTAATCATGCAACCCCGTTTTTCTTCCAAAATTGAAATAAATCCAAAAAAAAAAAAAAAAATGAGAATTTTAAAAATTTTGTGCAAAAATATAATAAATTTTGACATTTTGTTGACTTTCCGCTAGTGAGGGTAGGAATAAAATTCTGACTTGATCGGGCGTGTTGAGCCCTAGCTTGTTCCCTTAACCTTTTATAATCTATAAGCTCGTGCTAGTCTTTTACACAAGGAGCTATAAAATGCGAATTCTTTTTAAGAGTTTGCAAGTTCCCGTATCGACTTTATATATGCATGGCTTGATTATTTGGCTAAGCATTCGCGGATCTTATTATTTAAGATTTTAAATTTGCGAAGAACGAGAAATGATAGAGTTGTTTATAAGTTAGATTGCTAAACGTGGAGTAGTTGGATCTCTTTAGAGCTCATCGAAGTTAATTGTGGCTTTTTGTTCCCATAAGCTTGTTTCACCCAAAAATAGTAATCTAGGAATAATTAAAGGTATTTTGGTTTTGGCGATAATTAGTTTTTACTCCTTCCTTAGAGGGTCCTTGCTTATGAAAGTTGGGTACACATCAAGGTACTGCCAGTGTTACGGTGTAATAGGCAACTGATTCCTGATAGTACGTGCTATTGTCTCTATTGCTATAAAAGTCGTAGGACTCGGGATTTGGCAAATTATATAATGAATAATGAATAATAATAAAAATAATCCAAAGCCGATAAAAGTTTTCTGTTTCTTGACGGTTCGCTCCCGTTGACTCAGACTTCAAAAAGGCAGAGGAAAAATATCCAAGGTCAAAATAAGACTCCCGATTCTTGACGGTTCGCTGCCGTTGTCTAGGTTGTTTAAAAGGCCGAGGAATAATAATATATGCTTAAAAATGATAATAATGCCAAATTTCGACTCCGGGGATATCCTAATAAAAGCTTCTATCTCTGGACTCGTAGATGAGTTGTTTCGGTCGTATACAAAAGGGATATCCTCAAAATCGTGTTAAATCAGAGACCTTGATGTGGACCTCATTTTTGTATGCAACGGTTTTCGAGGGAAGGTTTGGAAACTACTTAGCGTCTAAACTAGGTATCTTTATCGGACTAAAAATTATCGAAATGAGAATTTGAAGAAATTCATTTCTCACCAAAAATAAAATAAATAGAGGAAAATAGGAATTTGGGAACGAGAAGTAATACAAAATTAACTTTCATGGGTAGTGATGGCAATCTAACTTGTAAATAACAATGATTTCGTTTTTAAGCTTAGTTTGGGGACTCGCGAAAAATCAGGAACGACGAATTTTATCCGTATGGTCACTTCTTTATGAGTCGTGTTTCCTACTCGAAGACCCTAAGAGTTATTGAAAGATAATGATTGTCAACAAAATCGTCACAATAGAAAAATACAAAAATAGAATAAAAGGAAAAATCGGGGAGTTTTTAGAACTTAAGATTTCTTAATCTCTTTTGAAAATTTTGCTACTTCTCAAAGTTAATAAAAACAGATTGGAAATTTTTGGTTTTGAAAACGCGTTTTTATAACATTGCGTGAGGACACAGCAATATCTTAGTCTGGGGAATTTTTGTATGTGCTTAAACACATACCTTTTCTTGACCAAAACCGGACCCAAATAGACAAAAAACTAACCAATTATGCCAAATATTTCGTGTTTTTGTGTTTATGTTTGTGCAGGCAACGGATGAACGAAAAAGGACAAAAATAAAGTCAAAACCGGGAAAAACGAGCACGAGATATGGAAAAGATACTCAAAGCCGAAGCCGGGAGAGACATGTTTGGTCAAAAGTCAAAATTAACCCTTAGATCAACTTTGGAAAATTAGCAAGTTCAGCCCCTTAAAATTCAGAAATAACACAACAAGTCCCTATAATGTTAAAATTACACAAATCCTAAAACTATTTCCTTATACCCGGATTTATAAAACAAACCCGCCAATCCCACAACCCACCCCACCTCAATATTAAACCCAGTCCATCCAACTCTTATAACCAACCCAGCCCACATCACCAACCCATACCCGACCCATCACTAAAACCCGGTCAACCCTATTAAATATCAGTCAAATAATTATAAACAAACACACACCCCCCCCCCCCCCCAATTCTATAACTTACCCAGAAAATTCACTGTACCTAAAAACCCTAACTTTTACCCGTACGATTTTACCACAATTAAGGGTACTATCGTCCAATCATTAGCCTTCTAGAAGTGTCAGAGTGTCAGAGAAGCACAGAAGCACACGAATGGGCTACGTGGCAGCATGCTATTGGTCGTGACACCTCATTGGAATTGATCAAACGGCTGTGATGATTGAGGATTGATCTGAGGGTTGACAAGAGCTCAAAGAAGCACAAATCACACGGATTAGTGACATGGCAGCTAGGATTTTGGCTATAAATAGAGAGCTCTCCTCATATGCTAGGGTTGTCCAATTTTTATGCTTTAGAAAATTGTTACCACTTTATTTTCTTGTCAAATTTATTGCTTTTCTTAGTGTAATCATTTACATTTCAACTGTAACTTCAATTTTAGTTTGTAATCTCAAAGTTTTATTAATGAAAAGTTAGTTTGATTGTTCTTAAATTTGTGTCTCTTTTAGTTCTCATTAGCTTATTATTGCTTATTTAGTTTATTTTCATTAATCTCAGCTTAGTTTAATTTACATCTTTCACAATTATTCATTTTATCAACAAATTCCAAAAAAACATTAAAAAATACTTCAAAAATATAAAAGTAGCTTAAATCCAGCTTCAATAAGCTATTTTCTAGATAGTATAAGCTTATATAAGCTCAGTAGCTTATTGTAAGCTTTTGTTAAGTTCTATTCTGTTTTTGCTACTTAAAAATCAAAAAGTCAAAGAAAAAGTTAAACAGTTAACATAAGCTGTGGGATGAGCTGAAGGTGATACTGGGTTTTGTTTTCTGGTTCATTGAATAAGCCTGGGTAGTTTGTAGACTCTTAGATCATTCAGACATTAGCTGGATTCAATTGTGAGTTTCTATCTCATAAATAGCTTATTTACTACTTAATATTAGAGCAGCTTATTTGATAGCTTATTTGTTTCTGTTTTCTGCTTTTTACAATTTAAAGTAGCTTAGATCATCATAGTTTAGAATAAAATAGTCTAGATCAGCCAAGTCTAAGGGTAAATTGCAAAATCAGAATTTGAAAGGGTGTTTGGCATAGTGAACTGATAGGAGTGTATAAGCTTGTGAACTGTCCATTTGCAATTCCATGAGCTTTGATCTAGCTTATCTTAGGTTAATTACACTAATAGAGTAGAATGTTAAGTTATTTTGAGGTAATTTGGAGAATTGAATTTGTTAGTGCAAAATTAGAGTAGTTGTCTGCCTTAATAAGCTCTCATTAAGCTGAGCTTAATTGAGACCCCATTTTAGCATTTCTGAGTCACTTTAGGTTGTTAAAGTAGGTGTGCAAAAGCAGGGATAATTTGGTCTAGTTTTGAGAAAGTTTAGCGCCAAAAATCAAAATCTGCTGTCACAGAGCAGTTTTATGCAGACATGTGTTTTCAGCTGCTGATCTAGGTGCATTTGTAGCTTAATTAGTCAAGATTAGGTCCTCATTTTTGGTTTATAATTAGTTTGATTAGTAAGCTAGAGGTGCATTATCTGGTATTGGAGTTTTGAGCTTATTTAGTAGCTTAATTAAGGTCTGCAAATTAGCCAAAAATCTGTTCTTAGCCTACAATTCAGTTTTTGTGTGTTTCTCGATCTGTTCTTGGCCTCATTTTAATAAGCAATTGATTGTATTATTGGAGCATTTTCAGTTTATAAGTAGTCAGTTGTACTAGCTTCTAGGATTAGCTTTTGGTTTCCCCTAAGGAGCTTGTGGCTAGCCTTTACAGTGGCTCAAAGTTGGCGGTAAACCATTTAGTTTTTGTCCAATCTTGCAGCTGCTCAGCCACTTTTTGGCTTATTCCTTGAGCTTTTCTGGTCGTATTAAGTTGTGTAAGGAATTAAATATTCCATAGATTTGATGATACAAAGCAAGAAGAATGAAACATGAAATATACTAAAATGATAAGTAAAATACTCTAAGTATCAAACTACTGCTAGGCATAAACAACCTGTTGCTAGTGTTAACAAGGTACTGCTAGTGTATTTTAAAGGTACTGTTAGTTCAAGCAAGGTACTGCCAGTTCAAAATGGAAGGTACTGCTAGTACAACAAGGTACTGCTGGTTCAGAGCAAGGTACTGCTGGTACTACTAGTATATGAAGATACTGCCAGTACAACAAGCTGTTGCTAGTACAGAGAGTCTGCTGCTGGATCAATGAGTCACACTGCTGCTAGAAGGATAAGATCGAAGAAGATATTTATTTTGTATGAGTCATGTTTATACAAAATATAATATCTAGATATTTTATCAAGTTATCAAGTTAAACACTCAAGATACAAGTTGTATCTTATTGACTTGACACATGTTAAAGCAAGTGGATGACTAAGCTTATCAAGTTGTAAAAGATCTTTCCTTATGTTATAAAAGGAAGATCTTACCCCTTAGATAAAAGTGTGTCTTGGTTGTAGATTAGACAATCAACACCATGATGCTTCACAGTGAAACAAAGTGAACATCAAAGTGTGTGTGTGGGAACATTAGACATGGGGTCTAATGTTGTTTAGGTTTGTTTAGCCTCAAGGATCTTTGATCCCTGATTAGAGTGTAATCGTGCTATATTTGATCACATAGCATTGGGGCTTAAGAGTAATAACAAACAGTGAAGTTTGACAAAACCTTGTTGTGATAGTATTGTTTCTTTCATAGAATATTCCGTCAATATTATCATCATACTTGTCATAGACAAAATCCTAGATCAAAGGTGTAACAACCTAGAGTCCATAAACGATCACGAAACTTATTTTAGTAGATGCGAGTCGGTCTAAAACGAGTCTTCACATTTGGTATCAGAGCGGGGGGCTCTGGATCTAGGAAAAGAAAAGGTTTTAGCTAAAGAAAGAAGAAAAATTCGTTTTTGCTTAATTTTTCGCAACTTTCTGCAGAGCAGTTTTGCAAAGGCTATAACTCCTTCGTTAACCGTTGGATCGGGCTGAAATTTTTGTTGAAGGGTCTTGATATACCAAGATAGATTCTTACCGGAGGGATCTTCAATCTGAGCCTTAGGTTGCAAGATATGCATCGTTGAAAACTGCTGCAGAAACTGTTGAGGTATGGTCGAATTTTTGGTTTTCTTTCAAGGTTCACACACATAGGGGAAGAATCACACACAGAAGAGAGTTGGTTCTTAAAAGATAAAAACGCTTGTTTATCAAGGTATTATTGGTAAAGAAAGTTAGTCGTTATTTATTTGAAAATGAAGTTGGATTTTTCAAAATTGTGTTTTATCATACCTTATGCTACAAACGTAACTTGTTTGTACTATTCAGATATTTCATATGACTACGACTTGTTAAATCTAGTTTTCATAGGTCAAGGGGTGGATGGACGAAGACCTAGTTAACTATCACTTAAAGGAGTTGCTTTGTCGCGCTCAGTGTCTCATAGGAAATGAGGATTTAGTCAAGATTCAAAGTCAGTTTTAGTACAAGATATAGGACACAAGATTGGTTTATTCAGCTTCATCAAAAAGTTGGTAATAATTGGTTGTTCTTCATCAGTCATAAAAGCCTACAGAATTGGAGATTCGAATGGTTAACATATGGGTTTCAGGGGAAGCTTAAATGTTCAAGTGTTTAACCATTTATATATGTGCATCATCACAGGGAAAGTTATTGATTCTTACTACTTTTGATTAGTATTAGTTCGAAGTTGTAAAGATCATATTTGTAATATTCTCTATTTGTTGATAACAAAAAGGGGAAGAAACGTGGTGGATAGCATAGATTAAGGGGAAGACAGTATAGTTTCATTCATGGTGAGATTTAGTTATCTCAATTTCTCTACTTCGTCTAGGGAAATTCGTACAAAAACGTATTTGTTTTGTAATCATCAAATAGGGGAAGATTGTAAGGAATTAAATATTCCATAGATTTGATGATACAAAGCAAGAAGAATGAAACATGAAGTATACTAAAATGATAAGTAAAATACTCTAAGTATCAAACTACTGCTAGGCATAAACAACCTGCTGCTAGTGTTAACAAGGTACTGCTAGTGTATTTTAAAGGTATTGTTAGTTCAAGCAAGGTACTGCCAGTTCAAAATGGAAGGTAATGCTGGTTCAGAGCAAGGTACTGCTGGTACTACTAGTGTATGAAGATACTGCCAGTACAACAAGCTGCTGCTAGTACAAAGAGTCTGCTGCTGGATCAATGAGTCACACTGCTGCTAGAAGGATAAGATCGAAGAAGATTTTTATTTTGTATGAGTCATGTTTATACAAAATATAATATCTAGATATTTTATCAAGTTATCAAGTTAAACACTCAAGATACAAGTTGTATCTTATTGACTTGACACATGTTAAAGCAAGTGGATGACTAAGCTTATCAAGTTGTAAAAGATCTTTCCTTATGTTATAAAAGGAAGATCTTACCCCTTAGATAAAAGTGTGTCTTGGTTGTAGATTAGACAATCAACACCATGATGCTTCACAGTGAAACAAAGTGAACATCAAAGTGTGTGTGTGGGAACATTAGACATGGGGTCTAATGTTGTTTAGGTTTGTTTAGCCTCAAGGATCTTTGATCCCTGATTAGAGTGTAATCGTGCTATATTTGATCACATAGCATTGGGGCTTAAGAGTAATAACAAACAGTGAAGTTTGACAAAACCTTGTTGTGATAGTATTGTTTCTTTCATAGAATATTCCGTCAATATTATCATCATACTTGTCATAGACAAAATCCTAGATCAAAGGTGTAACAACCTAGAGTCCATAAACGATCGCGAAACTTATTTTAGTAGATGCGAGTCGGTCTAAAACGAGTCTTCACATTTGGTATCAGAGCGGGGGGCTCTGGATCTAGGAAAAGAAAAGGTTTTAGCTAAAGAAAGAAGAAAAATTCGTTTTTGCTTAATTTTTCGCAACTTTCTGCAGAGCAGTTTTGCAAAGGCTATAACTCCTTCGTTAACCGTTGGATCGGGCTGAAATTTTTGTTGAAGGGTCTTGATATACCAAGATAGATTCTTACCGGAGGGATCTTCAATCTGAGCCATAGGTTGCAAGATATGCATCGTTTGAAAACTGCTGCAGAAACTGTTGAGGTATGGTCGAATTTTTGGTTTTCTTTCAAGGTTCACACACATAGGGGAAGAATCACACACAGAAGAGAGTTGGTTCTTAAAAGATAAAAACGCTTGTTTATCAAGGTATTATTGGTAAAGAAAGTTAGTCGTTATTTATTTGAAAATGAAGTTGGATTTTTCAAAATTGTGTTTTATCATACCTTATGCTACAAACGTAACTTGTTTGTACTATTCAGATATTTCATATGACTACGACTTGTTAAATCTAGTTTTCATAGGTCAAGGGGTGGATGGACGAAGACCTAGTTAACTATCACTTAAAGGAGTTGCTTTGTCGCGCTCAGTGTCTCATAGGAAATGAGGATTTAGTCAAGATTCAAAGTCAGTTTTAGTACAAGATATAGGACACAAGATTGGTTTATTCAGCTTCATCAACAAGTTGGTAATAATTGGTTGTTCTTCATCAGTCATAAAAGCCTACAGAATTGGAGATTCGAATGGTTAACATATGGGTTTCAGGGGAAGCTTAAATGTTCAAGTGTTTAACCATTTATATATGTGCATCATCACAGGGAAAGTTATTGATTCTTACTACTTTTGATTAGTATTAGTTCGAAGTTGTAAAGATCATATTTGTAATATTCTCTATTTGTTGATAACAAAAAGGGGAAGAAACGTGGTGGATAGCATAGATTAAGGGGAAGACAGTATAGTTTCATTCATGGTGAGATTTAGTTATCTCAATTTCTCTACTTCGTCTAGGGAAATTCGTACAAAAACGTATTTGTTTTGTAATCATCAAATAGGGGAAGATTGTAAGGAATTAAATATTCCATAGATTTGATGATACAAAGCAAGAAGAATGAAACATGAAGTATACTAAAATGATAAGTAAAATACTCTAAGTATCAAACTACTGCTAGGCATAAACAACCTGCTGCTAGTGTTAACAAGGTACTGCTAGTGTATTTTAAAGGTATTGTTAGTTCAAGCAAGGTACTGCCAGTTCAAAATGGAAGGTAATGCTGGTTCAGAGCAAGGTACTGCTGGTACTACTAGTGTATGAAGATACTGCCAGTACAACAAGCTGCTGCTAGTGCAAAGAGTCTGCTGCTGGATCAATGAGTCACACTGCTGCTAGAAGGATAAGATCGAAGAAGATATTTATTTTGTATGAGTCATGTTTATACAAAATATAATATCTATATATTTTATCAAGTTATCAAGTTAAACACTCAAGATACAAGTTGTATCTTATTGACTTGACACATGTTAAAGCAAGTGGATGACTAAGCTTATCAAGTTGTAAAAGATCTTTCCTTATGTTATAAAAGGAAGATCTTACCCCTTAGATAAAAGTGTGTCTTGGTTGTAGATTAGACAATCAACACCATGATGCTTCACAGTGAAACAAAGTGAACATCAAAGTGTGTGTGTGGGAACATTAGACATGGGGTCTAATGTTGTTTAGGTTTGTTTAGCCTCAAGGATCTTTGATCCCTGATTAGAGTGTAATCGTGCTATATTTGATCACATAGCATTGGGGCTTAAGAGTAATAACAAACAGTGAAGTTTGACAAAACCTTGTTGTGATAGTATTGTTTCTTTCATAGAATATTCCGTCAATATTATCATCATACTTGTCATAGACAAAATCCTAGATCAAAGGTGTAACAACCTAGAGTCCATAAACGATCGCGAAACTTATTTTAGTAGATGCGAGTCGGTCTAAAACGAGTCTTCACATTTGGTATCAGAGCGGGGGGCTCTGGATCTAGGAAAAGAAAAGGTTTTAGCTAAAGAAAGAAGAAAAATTCGTTTTTGCTTAATTTTTCGCAACTTTCTGCAGAGCAGTTTTGCAAAGGCTATAACTCCTTCGTTAACCGTTGGATCGGGCTGAAATTTTTGTTGAAGGGTCTTGATATACCAAGATAGATTCTTACCGGAGGGATCTTCAATCTGAGCCATAGGTTGCAAGATATGCATCGTTGAAAACTGCTGCAGAAACTGTTGAGGTATGGTCGAATTTTTGGTTTTCTTTCAAGGTTCACACACATAGGGGAAGAATCACACACAGAAGAGAGTTGGTTCTTAAAAGATAAAAACGCTTGTTTATCAAGGTATTATTGGTAAAGAAAGTTAGTCGTTATTTATTTGAAAATGAAGTTGGATTTTTCAAAATTGTGTTTTATCATACCTTATGCTACAAAGGTAACTTGTTTGTACTATTCAGATATTTCATATGACTACGACTTGTTAAATCTAGTTTTCATAGGTCAAGGGGTGGATGGACGAAGACCTAGTTAACTATCACTTAAAGGAGTTGCTTTGTCGCGCTCAGTGTCTCATAGGAAATGAGGATTTAGTCAAGATTCAAAGTCAGTTTTAGTACAAGATATAGGACACAAGATTGGTTTATTCAGCTTCATCAACAAGTTGGTAATAATTGGTTGTTCTTCATCAGTCATAAAAGCCTACAGAATTGGAGATTCGAATGGTTAACATATGGGTTTCAGGGGAAGCTTAAATGTTCAAGTGTTTAACCATTTATATATGTGCATCATCACAGGGAAAGTTATTGATTCTTACTACTTTTGATTAGTATTAGTTCGAAGTTGTAAAGATCATATTTGTAATATTCTCTATTTGTTGATAACAAAAAGGGGAAGAAACGTGGTGGATAGCATAGATTAAGGGGAAGACAGTATAGTTTCATTCATGGTGAGATTTAGTTATCTCAATTTCTCTACTTCGTCTAGGGAAATTCGTACAAGAACGTGTTTGTTTTGTAATCATCAAATAGGGGAAGATTGTAAGGAATTAAATATTCCATAGATTTGATGATACAAAGCAAGAAGAATGAAACATGAAGTATACTAAAATGATAAGTAAAATACTCTAAGTATCAAACTACTGCTAGGCATAAACAACCTGCTGCTAGTGTTAACAAGGTACTGCTAGTGTATTTTAAAGGTATTGTTAGTTCAAGCAAGGTACTGCCAGTTCAAAATGGAAGGTACTGCTGGTTCAGAGCAAGGTACTGCTGGTACTACTAGTATATGAAGATACTGCCAGTACAACAAGCTGCTGCTAGTACAAAGAGTCTGCTGCTGGATCAATGAGTCACACTGCTGCTAGAAGGATAAGATCGAAGAAGATATTTATTTTGTATGAGTCATGTTTATACAAAATATAATATCTATATATTTTATCAAGTTATCAAGTTAAACACTCAAGATACAAGTTGTATCTTATTGACTTGACACATGTTAAAGCAAGTGGATGACTAAGCTTATCAAGTTGTAAAAGATCTTTCCTTATGTTATAAAAGGAAGATCTTACCCCTTAGATAAAAGTGTGTCTTGGTTGTAGATTAGACAATCAACACCATGATGCTTCACAGTGAAACAAAGTGAACATCAAAGTGTGTGTGTGGGAACATTAGACATGGGGTCTAATGTTGTTTAGGTTTGTTTAGCCTCAAGGATCTTTGATCCCTGATTAGAGTGTAATCGTGCTATATTTGATCACATAGCATTGGGGCTTAAGAGTAATAACAAACAGTGAAGTTTGACAAAACCTTGTTGTGATAGTATTGTTTCTTTCATAGAATATTCCGTCAATATTATCATCATACTTGTCATAGACAAAATCCTAGATCAAAGGTGTAACAACCTAGAGTCCATAAACGATCGCGAAACTTATTTTAGTAGATGCGAGTCGGTCTAAAACGAGTCTTCACATTTGGTATCAGAGCGGGGGGCTCTGGATCTAGGAAAAGAAAAGGTTTTAGCTAAAGAAAGAAGAAAAATTCGTTTTTGCTTAATTTTTCGCAACTTTCTGCAGAGCAGTTTTGCAAAGGCTATAACTCCTTCGTTAACCGTTGGATCGGGTTGAAATTTTTGTTGAAGGGTCTTGATATACCAAGATAGATTCTTACCGGAGGGATCTTCAATCTGAGCCATAGGTTGCAAGATATGCATCGTTGAAAACTGCTGCAGAAACTGTTGAGGTATGGTCGAATTTTTGGTTTTCTTTCAAGGTTCACACACATAGGGGAAGAATCACACACAGAAGAGAGTTGGTTCTTAAAAGATAAAAACGCTTGTTTATCAAGGTATTATTGGTAAAGAAAGTTAGTCGTTATTTATTTGAAAATGAAGTTGGATTTTTCAAAATTGTGTTTTATCATACCTTATGCTACAAAGGTAACTTGTTTGTACTATTCAGATATTTCATATGACTACGACTTGTTAAATCTAGTTTTCATAGGTCAAGGGGTGGATGGACGAAGACCTAGTTAACTATCACTTAAAGGAGTTGCTTTGTCGCGCTCAGTGTCTCATAGGAAATGAGGATTTAGTCAAGATTCAAAGTCAGTTTTAGTACAAGATATAGGACACAAGATTGGTTTATTCAGCTTCATCAACAAGTTGGTAATGATTGGTTGTTCTTCATCAGTCATAAAAGCCTACAGAATTGGAGATTCGAATGGTTAACATATGGGTTTCAGGGGAAGCTTAAATGTTCAAGTGTTTAACCATTTATATATGTGCATCATCACAGGGAAAGTTATTGATTCTTACTACTTTTGATTAGTATTAGTTCGAAGTTGTAAAGATCATATTTGTAATATTCTCTATTTGTTGATAACAAAAAGGGGAAGAAACGTGGTGGATAGCATAGATTAAGGGGAAGACAGTATAGTTTCATTCATGGTGAGATTTAGTTATCTCAATTTCTCTACTTCGTCTAGGGAAATTCGTACAAGAACGTATTTGTTTTGTAATCATCAAATAGGGGAAGATTGTAAGGAATTAAATATTCCATAGATTTGATGATACAAAGCAAGAAGAATGAAACATGAAGTATACTAAAATGATAAGTAAAATACTCTAAGTATCAAACTACTGCTAGGCATAAACAACCTGCTGCTAGTGTTAACAAGGTACTGCTAGTGTATTTTAAAGGTACTGTTAGTTCAAGCAAGGTACTGCCAGTTCAAAATGGAAGGTAATGCTGGTTCAGAGCAAGGTACTGCTGGTACTACTAGTGTATGAAGATACTGCCAGTACAACATGCTGCTGCTAGTACAAAGAGTCTGCTGCTGGATCAATGAGTCACACTGCTGCTAGAAGGATAAGATCGAAGAAGATTTTTATTTTGTATGAGTCATGTTTATACAAAATATAATATCTATATATTTTATCAAGTTATCAAGTTAAACACTCAAGATACAAGTTGTATCTTATTGACTTGACACATGTTAAAGCAAGTGGATGACTAAGCTTATCAAGTTGTAAAAGATCTTTCCTTATGTTATAAAAGGAAGATCTTACCCCTTAGATAAAAGTGTGTCTTGGTTGTAGATTAGACAATCAACACCATGATGCTTCACAGTGAAACAAAGTGAACATCAAAGTGTGTGTGTGGGAACATTAGACATGGGGTCTAATGTTGTTTAGGTTTGTTTAGCCTCAAGGATCTTTGATCCCTGATTAGAGTGTAATCGTGCTATATTTGATCACATAGCATTGGGGCTTAAGAGTAATAACAAACAGTGAAGTTTGACAAAACCTTGTTGTGATAGTATTGTTTCTTTCATAGAATATTCCGTCAATATTATCATCATACTTGTCATAGACAAAATCCTAGATCAAAGGTGTAACAATCTAGAGTCCATAAACGATCGCGAAACTTATTTTAGTAGATGCGAGTCGGTCTAAAACGAGTCTTCACATTTGGTATCAGAGCGGGGGGCTCTGGATCTAGGAAAAGAAAAGGTTTTAGCTAAAGAAAGAAGAAAAATTCGTTTTTGCTTAATTTTTCGCAACTTTCTGCAGAGCAGTTTTGCAAAGGCTATAACTCCTTCGTTAACCGTTGGATCGGGCTGAAATTTTTGTTGAAGGGTCTTGATATACCAAGATAGATTCTTACCGGAGGGATCTTCAATCTGAGCCATAGGTTGCAAGATATGCATCGTTGAAAACTGCTGCAGAAACTGTTGAGGTATGGTCGAATTTTTGGTTTTCTTTCAAGGTTCACACACATAGGGGAAGAATCACACACAGAAGAGAGTTGGTTCTTAAAAGATAAAAACGCTTGTTTATCAAGGTATTATTGGTAAAGAAAGTTAGTCGTTATTTATTTGAAAATGAAGTTGGATTTTTCAAAATTGTGTTTTATCATACCTTATGCTACAAAGGTAACTTGTTTGTACTATTCAGATATTTCATATGACTACGACTTGTTAAATCTAGTTTTCATAGGTCAAGGGGTGGATGGACGAAGACCTAGTTAACTATCACTTAAAGGAGTTGCTTTGTCGCGCTCAGTGTCTCATAGGAAATGAGGATTTAGTCAAGATTCAAAGTCAGTTTTAGTACAAGATATAGGACACAAGATTGGTTTATTCAGCTTCATCAACAAGTTGGTAATAATTGGTTGTTCTTCATCAGTCATAAAAGCCTACAGAATTGGAGATTCGAATGGTTAACATATGGGTTTCAGGGGAAGCTTAAATGTTCAAGTGTTTAACCATTTATATATGTGCATCATCACAGGGAAAGTTATTGATTCTTAATACTTTTGATTAGTATTAGTTCGAAGTTGTAAAGATCATATTTGTAATATTCTCTATTTGTTGATAACAAAAAGGGGAAGAAACGTGGTGGATAGCATAGATTAAGGGGAAGACAGTATAGTTTCATTCATGGTGAGATTTAGTTATCTCAATTTCTCTACTTCGTCTAGGGAAATTCGTACAAAAACGTATTTGTTTTGTAATCATCAAATAGGGGAAGATTGTAAGGAATTAAATATTCCATAGATTTGATGATACAAAGCAAGAAGAATGAAACATGAAGTATACTGAAATGATAAGTAAAATACTCTAAGTATCAAACTACTGCTAGGCATAAACAACCTGCTGCTAGTGTTAACAAGATACTGCTAGTGTATTTTAAAGGTACTGTTAGTTCAAGCAAGGTACTGCCAGTTCAAAATGGAAGGTACTGCTGGTTCAGAGCAAGGTACTGCTGGTACTACTAGTATATGAAGATACTGCCAGTACAACAAGCTGCTGCTAGTACAAAGAGTCTGCTGCTGGATCAATGAGTCACACTGCTGCTAGAAGGATAAGATCGAAGAAGATATTTATTTTGTATGAGTCATGTTTATACAAAATATAATATCTAGATATTTTATCAAGTTATCAAGTTAAACACTCAAGATACAAGTTGTATCTTATTGACTTGACACATGTTAAAGCAAGTGGATGACTAAGCTTATCAAGTTGTAAAAGATCTTTCCTTATGTTATAAAAGGAAGATCTTACCCCTTAGATAAAAGTGTGTCTTGGTTGTAGATTAGACAATCAACACCATGATGCTTCACAGTGAAACAAAGTGAACATCAAAGTGTGTGTGTGGGAACATTAGACATGGGGTCTAATGTTGTTTAGGTTTGTTTAGCCTCAAGGATCTTTGATCCCTGATTAGAGTGTAATCGTGCTATATTTGATCACATAGCATTGGGGCTTAAGAGTAATAACAAACAATGAAGTTTGACAAAACCTTGTTGTGATAGTATTGTTTCTTTCATAGAATATTCCGTCAATATTATCATCATACTTGTCATAGACAAAATCCTAGATCAAAGGTGTAACAACCTAGAGTCCATAAACGATCATGAAACTTATTTTAGTAGATGCGAGTCGGTCTAAAACAAGTCTTCACAAGTTGTTTTAAGCTTGTGGTATTGTGTTTTACTATATTTGAGCTTTTGGTAATTTTTGGTGCTTTTTAGCTTATTTTAGAGCTTTTTAGATACGGCTTTTTCTCCTTAACAGCTTATTAGGGTTTTGAAAAGTTCTGATTTCATTTTTCCTAGCTTTTTAATATCATTTAAGATTTATCTTCAAAGTTTCATATTTTTATAAAGTCATTTACTATTTTTAAATCATTTAATTAGTTTATTTTAGTTTTTAATTCATAAAAAATAAATAAAAAATCAAAAAAATATATTTATTTTTTATAAAATTTTCTTTTAATATTTAGGATTTAGGAAAAATCATTTTACATTTTTAGGTCTTAAAATTAAGAAATTCACTTTTTAGTTACGTTTTTTAAAGTACGTTTTAAAATTCCAAATTGCGTTTTTAGAATAGTGAGCTTAGAATAATTGTACCCTTAGCTTAAGTAGTAGTTTCCATTTATAATTTCATTGTTCGTAGTGTAAAATCACCAATCATCACTCTTTTTACACCATTCACTTCACATATTCGACACCGTTATGAAAACTCGAATTCAACCTTCGTTGGAACCACGACCCGGGGAAAATACATCCGTTGTATATTTCCTTTGGAAAATAAATATACCTAAAACGACAAATCAGGTAAGATCTCCTTTTATAGCACCAAGGAGATCTTTTACAATATGATAAGTCTTGTCTACTACTTGCTTGTGTATGTCAGTCATTAAGATACAACATGTATCTTTGTTTACAATTTGTTGACTGATAACATATCTAGATATTATCTACCGTATATAATTGACTTATATACAAAATATCTTTTTCAAACATATCCATCCAGCAGTAGTATGACTCACTGATCAGCAGCAGCTTCTTTGTACTAGCAGTAGAATGCTCTGCACCAGCAGTAGGATAAAATACACTAGCAGTAGAATGTTTTATGCCTAGCAGTAGAATCTACTTGGTGTATTTTGATGATCATTTCAGTATTCTTCATGTTTCATTCTTCTTGTTCTGTGATCATTAAATCTATGAAAATATAAAACCTAACAATCTTCCCCTATTTGATGATTACAAAACAAACACATTCTTGTACGAATTTCCCTAGACGAAGTAGTGAAATTGAGATAATTAAATCTCACCATGAATGAAATCATACAGTCTTCCCCTTAATCTATGCTATCCACTACATCTCTTCCCCTTTTTGTTATCAACAAATAGAGAATATAAACAGTAAAAACTTGGTGTAGCATATAAATGGTTAAGCATATGTACATTTAAGCTTCCCTTGAAACCCATACTTTAACCATTTGAATCTCCAATTCTGTAGGCTTTATGACTGATGAATAAAAACCAACCATTACTAACTTGATGCTGAAGTGAAAGAAACCAACCTTGTGTCTTATATCTTGTACTAAATCTGACTTCGAACGTATACCCAACTTTGATGTATAGGGAGACCGCAATCTCATGACAATAAACTCATCTTCTATGAGACACTGAGCACTACAATGTAACTCCTTTAAGTGTTTGTCATTTCATAGTCACTTGAACGAACGAACAAGTTATCTTTAAACGTAATGGAAACGTTTAAGATTGATAAGGACACAACTTTGAAAAATTCTACTTCATCTTCAAATAAGCAGCAACTAACCTTCTTCGCCAATGAAAAATAGAAACAAGCCTTTAATCTTTTAAGAACATAACCCAACTCTCTTCCCTCTGAGTGAGTGTTCTTCCCCTGTGTGTGTGTAAACCAAGAAAGAAAACCAAAAATTCATACCTCAACTGTTTCTGCAGCAGTTGTGAAAAATTAAGCAAAAATGAATTTTTCTTCTTTTTTCCCTTTTTAACAAAAACCTTGTAACATCCTAGATCGAGGGGGGGGGGGGGGGGAGCCCCCCCCCCCCCCCCCCCCGCTCTGATACCACTTGTTGAAAACTTATTTTAGAGCTGTTTAGCTCGACCATATATCATTAAGTTTTTTGACCTTTTGTGGGCTCAAGGTTGTTTAGACCTTGATCTAGGTTGAACTATGATAAGCACGATGATAATACTGGCGGAATATTCAAATGACAGAAACAATATTATCATAACAAGTTTTGTCTAACTTTCTCTTTGTTATAAAATCAGCCCAAATGTTATGTGATCAAATATAGCATAAATACACTCTAATCAGGGATCAAAAGATCCTTGAGGCTAAACAAACCTAACAACATCAGACCCCTTGTCTTATGTTCCCACACACACTCACTGTTTGTGGTGCTTTACATTTTAACACACTTGGTGTTGTTGTAATTTGTAAATACGAAGCACCTTGGTGATTAACTTCTAACCACCCTTTGATGTTCACATTATTTCACTGTGAATCATGCTTTTTATCTAAGGGTAAGATCTCCTTTTATAGCACCAAGGAGATCTTTTACAGTATGATAAGTCTTGTCTACTACTTGCTTGTGTATGTCAGTCATTAAGATATAACATGTATCTTTGTTTACAATTTGTTGACTGATAACATATCTAGATATTATCTACCGTATATAATTGACTTGTATACAAAATATCTTTTTCAAACATATCCATCCAGCAGTAGTATGACTTACTGATCAGCAGCAGCTTCTTTGTACTAGCAGTAGAATGCTCTGCACCAGCAGTAGGATAAAATACACTAGTAGTAGAATATTTTATGCCTAGCAGTAGAATCTACTTGGTGTATTTTGCTTATCATTTCAGTATTCTTCATGTTTCATTCTTCTTGTTCTGTGATCATCAAATCTATGAAAATATAAAACCCACCAGAAAGAGATGGGAGACATCTAGTGAGAAAGTAGAGTGTATTAGCTTGAAAGCAAATGAAGTTCCAACCCTCTCCCTTGGTGGGAAGAGGGTATTTATACAAGTCTCATAAACGCCCCATGAAGGCTATGGAGCGGGTTTACAGTGGGTAAAGACCCGACCCGACTCCATGGTGATACGATATCTAAACTAAAGCTATTTAAGACTAAGAGTTATTTAATGCTAATAGATACTCGGGGTGACCGAGTCTTTCATATGAATATTTATATTCCTAACACTTCTGTATACTTCAGCGGCTCACCTGAATTGTGGGTATACTTCGGTATATCTGTTGTAAACCTTCTTGAGGGTATCCAATTCAGGAACAACCTTTGTAAGGATTAGAGAGGGTTTTCACACTATGCTGTTAATTCTCTCGAAGTCGAGCCTATAAGTGCTGGAAATCCCGCCAAGGAGATTCTTTTCTCGAATTGAGTCCTTTAGACGTGGGTCGTTACGTGGATTTATCCAATGTAATGATAACTGTCACTAATGGGATTCAGATGGCTGATATGCCCGACCAAGGTGAATGGAATCAAAACATTCATCAGTAAAACTATCGTAGTGGTCTATTCTCTTAAGAAAAGTCCACGATGATCGATTGTTGATTTCAACTAACATTTTTATGCAGGTTCTGATGATAGTCCCTTGTAGGAAATGCCGTTTACCACTATCATTTCATCAACATCTTCACCTCCACATACTTATACTTATGAAGTTCATCCTTAACAAGCTCAAGTGAAGAACGTTCTAGACAAAGAGCTCAAGTTAAAGACAATGGGTTATGTCAAAGCAAAGAACAAGTTCATGAATCAATTGAGGAAGACACAAGTATGAAGTTCAAAGTCTTATCAAGAAGTATAAGTATGTTGGAAAAGACGACACGGCAAACCTGTGAAGATGTTGATCAAAGGCAAGAAAGATCAAAAGACGTCACTTCAACGATCACAAAGCATGAAGGAACAAAGAATCAAGACTAATCTATGACATCACACAAAGTTCAAGATCAAGAAGAATGAAGACCTAATCACGTGGAGCATCTTTTTGATGACCACCCCTTAGGAGCAGATTGTTATCATTAAGAAAGTGTTGGTCATTCTACTACTAGTGTCTTTGTAACGTGTCATAGAGTGTCTTAGTTATATTTCATTTAAAGGGCTTTGATCTTGGTAAGTATAGAAAATATGTAAACCTTATATTAGTTCATGTAAACTGTTGATCCCAGTTGAGCACTTGATCGAATTCCTTAGCTTGTAAGGTTTAGCTATGCTAGATAAATCTAACACAACTAGCTATAGAAACTGCCTTGTAATTTATCAAACACAATGCGGAATCTTGTATTTGATCTTAAGAAGAGCAAAACAGTAAACAATGAATATCAAACTAAACACTTCAATATTATTAATAATACGAATACTCCTTGAGTATTAGGGTTTACAACCTTGAAGTTTTCTCTAGAATCGTATATGTGTATATGCCCTAGATCCTCCTTTTATAGACTAAGGAGTCCTAGTCGGCTTACAATAACTTTCTTTACAAGATAAATCTCTATAGAATCTTTTCTATATTTATCTAAACATACTTTACATAATAACCGACTCTAATACACTAGCAACACTAACAATGTAATAGCAATACTAACTTTGTGTTCTAGCAGTATTAATCTTGCAGCAGTATTAATCTTTCATAAGCAGCATTAACTCTGTAACCAGCAGTATTAACAACTTGTAATATTTCCTTTATAGTTCCTGAGCAATCTTAACAATATCAGCAGTAGTAACTTTAAAACCCAACAATCCTCCCCTAAACTTGATATTTTCTTCCAAAATCATCAAGTTTCAATCTAAGCTCAAACCTTCACCAGGAGGATGTTTTCAAACACTTACTTTCTCATCTTCTTGTAATCAGCCCTATAAAATTGTTTCTCCATTTTCTTGAGAAGCTGATATGCCATTTCACTCCATCGCTCAGTTTGAAGTCTAACAGATCCATTAAGCATCATATCAGGTGTACTCTTTGCCAGAGGATATTCTTTTTCTACTAGCATGTAAATTTGAAGTCCTCCCCTCAGCATTACAGTGTGAACTCCACATGATTGATACAGCTTCCAAAGGGTAAATTTGGTACTTTTGTATTACTCTTTCCAAACTCTATCTTCACCATAAACTTCAAACATAATCTTCAAGTCTCCCCAAAGAACATTATCTATCTCATCTTGTGGCCTTGAATCTCCATATTTGTTCTTGATTAATGCCCATAAGGTCTCTAAATCTTCTCTATCAAAATTTCTGAGCATTTGAGGAAATGTTACAAACCTTTGAGTCCTGCCACCAGCTCTAATTATCTTCCACCAAGGAGTTTTAGTCTCACCTTTATAACCATTCTTCCAATCAATGATAGGAGCTTTAGTCTGTAAAGGAACGGCATCAACAACTGTATCATCACTGTCTACAAATCTAACCATTTGTTGTAAATTAGCTGCTTCTTTTTCCTTATTTTCTTGAACTTGCTCTGTCTGCTCTTATGGCTGCTCTGTTTGCTCATCTAGTTTCTGCTTCTTACTGCTTTCAGATTCTAGCTTTTCACCAGACCTCTTAGAGAACCTCACCAACTCTTCTTCATTCATGGTAATAAAGATATTAACCCTTCTGAAAAGTATGTCAAACTCCTTTTTTATTCTTTCATAGCTCATCCCCTTAAACTGAGTTTGTTTCCATCTTCCCATATTTCTCAAATAGGTCTGCATAATGTTCTTTTGCTGTGCCATGGTTGGTGGTTTGTTTCTCTTTTCTTCAGCTCTTTTCTGAGCAAAGAACTTCTTCTTTTGAGCCAAGAATTCCATGAAGAGTTTTGACTTTTCTTCCATTGGCAATTCTTCCTGCTCATCATTCCACTTCTTCTAAGCTAACATATGGTCTGCTTCACATTTGGCTTGTATGCCATCCCAGGAATTAATGAGTTCAAGACTTGCTTGTTCTTCTTTTTCAGCTAGCTTTCTTCATGCCTCTTCCTCATCAGCATCAATATCAGTGATGTGTTTTTTAAGGTCTATAAAAATCAACCAAGTTTTAAATTTATTTATTTTCGAACTAACCTATAGACTCTAAACACTCACGAGCAGTGTACCCGATCAATGTAGATAGTTTCTAGGTAAGCAAGGGTCGTTCACTAGGAGCGAAGCTAAGATGATCTATAGGTATTCTAATTACTAAACTAACTATTCTAACCTAGAAAGCAAGTAAATATTTTTGGGGGTTTTAGCTTGAGAGGCTATCACGATTTTATGTGCTTTAATTAAACTAATTGCAATAAAATAATATCAAAACTAAGGATAGTACAATAGATCGATATCAATAGGGAAGAACGGGTTAGCCAAGTCTAATCCATTTTATAGTTATACATGCTTATGTCTACTTGTTTTAATTCATTCAATTGTTTTGTCGCCAATCCAATTATTAATCCTGTCATGATTAAATAACCTACCATCGTGGTGGGAAAGAGGACATGATCATAGTGACTCGTCTAGCATCAATACTAACTTATTGCTTTAAACCATCTAACCTAGTTCGTTATTACACGCTACTAGTCCTGTTAGGTTGTAGACACGTTCTGTTTATGCCAAACAATGATTCCTAATAGAAATTCGGGTTAACACGCAAATAACTCAACCTAAGCAACCACAATTACAGGTAGTTAAGTCACATCAATTAAAGTTATAAGGATCATAACCTAGTTACATAGACTTCTACTAGTTATAAGCAATAAACGAGTTTTTATCGACAAGCACCCAATCCAATAACAAAGCAAACACATCGAAAAAATCATAAAAACTAATAAAACTTCATAAACATGGCTAACACCTAAGGGTGTGTTAGCCCATAATCTCAGCAAAAGATAAAGTATACATAAAAATTAAACATAAGAAATCCATAGACAAATTTATTATGCTAACCGAATGATACACAAAGATAAGTATGGAGATGTTCTTCGTCGATCTTCAATGGTGGATGGAGAAGGTGTTGGGGACGATTTGGGGCTGTTCCCAACTGATAATAGTGATTTTTATCATACTCAAATCGTCCATAGGGCTGTGGTATTTATAGGGGTAAGGAAGAGTAGCCTCCAAGGTTTACCAAAATTAGTCTGCTGCTGTTCCGACCTCGATGCGGCGCATCCACAAAGCCAATTCGCCGTATCTCCTTCTGAAAAATATAGATCTCCTTTTTCTCTTTCCGTGGCCGCTTGAATCACCTAAAACGGAGTCCGGATGAAGATTTTATGGCCAAAATACGAAAGCATCTCCGAGTATCATTATGTAATCTTGACTTCTTCATTGAGCTTCTATTCTTCACTTGATTTCTCGGCTAAGATTGTATATGGCCAATACGGCGCATCGGATTGGTCCGATGCGGCGTATCTAGGTAACATCGCGTGGGGTCCAAGATTATTATATTACAGAATATTCGTTCACCGTCTTCAGATGCGGCGTAACTTGTATCTTTATGCGGCGCATGTCCTTCAGTATCTTGGATAATCTTTGGTGAAGTCTTGAGATTGATGCGCCGTATGTTAGGAATGTCATACGGTGTATCTGGAGTAGATAAGTCAGATCTTCTTCGTTGACCAAGGTTTTATATGCGGCGCATGAGATAAATACATGCGGCGCATTCTTTAAAGTCAGGCAATGGTCTCAGATTCGTCTAAGTCTTTATGTACGACGTATCTATCAAGAATGATACGGCGCATCTTCCTTCAGTTCAGTAGACTTTTCCAACTTGATTCATTTTGCTCCAATTTCCGTCCGAAATCATTAACTTTCACCTAATGCTTGTTTATAACTGAGAATTACAAAAGTAAATGATTAAGTATCAATTCTCATATAAAGTGATATAAAACAAGTCAATAATATAGGATAAATGATGCTAATAATATGTCGTTATTTGATGTCATCAAATATCCCCCCACTTGAACTTTACTTGTCCTCAAGTAAACCTTAGATTAAAACTTATGAAAATGTATCCTGAATAGGATGTATTTTTACAATTAAGCATTTATTCGTTTTATCATAATTGCACAACCAAACACTTAACGAATTAGAAACAAAATAAAATATTTCGATAAAAGCAAATCTAATCGTTTAACTGTCCAGTCGTGACGAATATTCTATCATAAGCTTGGTAAAAAGGGTTTTTTTTTTTTTTTTTTTTTTTTTTTTAAGGGTTGATCATCCTTTTTAATCTCTATCGATCTCATATTCCAGAAAAGGCGACAAAATTACAAATACATGATCGAATCCACGACCACGATACTCGCAATTGCTCAAATCCTTAACTCGAATAGGCTAAAGATAGGACCAAGTAATCTTCACCAATAATATTATATCAAAAAGGGCGACAAAATCATAAATACATAGCCGAATCCACGACTACGATACTTAAGATTGCTCAAATCCCTAATCTCAATAAATCAAAGGTTTGGATGAAGAATGATATAGGGTATGGATAATATTTGGGATATAAATTGGTGTAAAATGAAAAATAAACAAAACAAATAGATTAAAATCCTAAGTGTGGTTAATTACTTTCCCAACCATCCCATGAATAAGACTCATATCATTGAATAACTCACGCTTTGACACTTGAAACTCACGCTTTGGGTAGACACGAATTAGACTCAATAAAATCTCAATCAAAGAATAAACCTTAGTTGGCGTTCCCATAACGGCCAACTCCCATTCAATCCATAAATATTGTACAACAACAATAATGATAACTTTACATAACTTTACAATGTTGGTAAAAACAAACTTCCAACTTCTTCTTTCTTTTTCTTTTCTCATTTTTTTGATTTTTTTTTTTTTTTTCAAACTACTAACATAAACATAGATGTGTAAATTTTCACCACATCACTATAACGATAACTCCGGATAATTTTTCCATACTTTTCATGACTTCAGAAATAACAGTAATAATGAAAGTAGTAAACACACGAAAAATAACAAGACTCAAATTATACAATATCTACTTTCACTCCAATTGCATTGTGCAATTTCCCGACCTTAACCATAGATAATGAATTACGCACGCGAACACAGTTAATTGTAAGGAAACACACTTTGCCTAAAGTAACTAACCACGGACTTTAATCTACAGGGTAGGCTAAGGTGTAAGGGTGTAACGAAACATTTTAAACATTGGTGTAAGAAACGAAAGGAATGGCTCTGAGGGTTTTTCTAGGGGTATCTTACTCTAAAAATGAGAGTAAACAAAGGGTTTATACGGGGGTTAACTAACCAGTATAGTTAGTTAATAACACAAAACATATAATAGGCTTTTTGGGTGTAATCCTAGAAATTTACCTTGTTAGACAAGTCACTCCAATTATATCAATAATACTCATTATGGTGGTCTCGAATAGTGTACAAGCCAAGTTCTAAAGTTTACAAGTCACCGGCACACTCATAGATTTGTGAATTTTGATAAGTTCACAATTTTTGAAAATAAAATTATGTGTGCAGCTATGCAACTTAGATTAAACAAAAACATGCTAAAAAAATTAAATTTTGATAATTAAGCATAGATTAAAGCATATTTTTGAAAATTTAGGACAAGTAACGTTCTAATTCTCCATCCCCCCACTTAAGTTAAACAACGTCCTCGTTGTTTGTATTTAAAATTAAAAAAAAAGAGATAGAAAGAATTAGAACGGAGAACTCCCCTGAGATTTGCTCGGTATGATCTTCCAATGTAAACGTGCGAGCGTATATAATGCGGGAGTCCATCAACCTCATCAATTGTCCAGACCTGTAAAAATATAGAGACCACAGAAAAAGAATCTCGAGAGCATCTCGTTAATCATTGGTTAGGAAAATAAAAATACAAAAAAATTACAGGTCAGAGTGTCGATACGCCGTATCCATGGAATATTGGATACGCCGCATCAACAACCTGTAGGAAATACTAAAATGCACGTCATGGGTTAATGCGACGCATCTACTAAAAGTGCATGCGTCGTATTTGACCAACTGACAGAAATACGAAAATAAAAATAAACTAAAAACAAAATAAAAGACAAGCATGGGTTGCCTCCCAAGAAGCGCTTGTTTTTGTTAGAGTCACGAGCCTGACTCCACCCTTATTTACTAGGCAATAGGGTGTTTTTCCCCCCACTTGCGGTCAAGTTCGGGTGATAGTAGCAATAAGCACCATAACGGTGTAAATTTGCTACTAGAGATGGATAGAATATGTAAAGATAATACCTTGGCAATATGTGTACTTCGTTCATTACCTTACCCGGTTTGGTTGTTAAATTGGATGACATGAACATTACATGTGAGAGAGTAGTATGTTGAGGATCAATGAATCTCCCTTCTTCTTCGTTTGTTCTATTGGTAGTAAGGCGTCCCTTGACTTCCATAAAAGATGAGAAAGGGTCTTTGGCGAGTAAAAGTTCGGGTTCCTCTATATCCTTCATAGGATTGAAATCATCCTCTTCAATCATGGTCGTGTCCATCAGCTCATCCTTGAATTCTTTTTCTATTTCAACCAAAAATGGGTTGATAACAGGTGCTTTATATTCATCATTAGTTGGTGTAGTAAATTCCACCCCATCATTCTTTCGTTTTGCAACCTGTTTAGGAAAACTAGCAAGATTATTAGTAACGGGATTAATAATATTAAATAAATTAGTACCACTTTTTGTTGTAAGTGACTCCAATTCATCTTGTGAGTCTCCATCTTCAACTAGTGGTCTTGTAATTTCATCCTTTTCCCGAATAGCCGCCTCAAATAAGTCATCCCACATTTCTTCAAAATCCTTTGTGGGGTCATAATCTGGCTCATTTGTTCCACGCATGAATATTTCATTTTGTTGTGGCAATTGCGGTATGGCATCGTACACAATACAATCAAAACTTTCAATATTAGAATACTCATTATCTTCATCCGATGGAATATCATCATGGTGTTTTTGATATGATGAGAATATATTTTCCAACTCGGGTGAAAAATCACAAGTAATAGCACCATACACCATTGTTCCACATTCATCTTCATTTTCATCATAAGCACTTTCAGATGAATAAGCTTCTTTGTAAACAATTGCCGGATTTTCATTCAAATCAAACACTTGTGACTCTTCTTCATCTTGGGCAACTTCCGGAGAAATAACATCATCAATAACTATTGCCGGAAACCTAATTGCACCAAAATCGTATGATTCTTCTTCATCATCATCATTGGATAAAATCCAAGTGTGTCTAAATGGCAATGTCTTTCTTTCTTTCCCTGACTCTTCCTGCTTTGATAACAAGTACTCTTCCATCGTGGGTTCTTTATCATTGATGACTTGTGCACCATATCTTGCTCTTTCCCAATCGTAAACCTTTTTATTGCTCAAGGATCTTTCATTGTTAAGCCTAAGATATTCTTCCATAGTTATGTCCGGATTATCCATCATCATTATTACCTGAAAGATAAACAACCAAGAACAGCAGTAACCGAAACAAAAACAATAAAAACTAAAACGAAAAATAAAAATTAAATAAACAAAAATAAAGAAAAACGATAAAAAAAAATTGGTCACAGAACGTCAATACGCCGTATACAATTGACCTGTATACGCCGTATTGATATAAGACAGATACGCCGCATCCATAGACAAGGATACGCCGTATTGCCTTTCTGAGACAGAAACACAGAAACAAAACACATAAAACAAATAAAACTAACTAAACTAAAATACCAATAAATCAAATTAAAACAATCACTCCCCGGCAACGGCGCCAAAAACTTGATGTGTTTTTTCAGGTCTATAAAAATCAACCAAGTTTTAAATTTATTTATTGCCGAACTAACCTATAGACTCTAAACACTCACGAGCAGTGTACCCGATCAATGTAGATAGTTTCTAGGTAAGCAAGGGTCGTTCACTAGGAGCGAAGCTAAGATGATCTAAAGGTATTCTAATTACTAAACTAACTATTCTAACCTAGAAAGCAAGTAAATATTTTTGGGGGTTTTAGCCTGAGAGGCTATCACGATTTTATGTGTTTTAATTAAACTAATTGCAATAAAATAAATATCTAAACTAAGGATAGTACAATAGATCGATATCAATAGGGAAGAACGGGTTAGCCAAGTCTAATCCATTTTATAGTTATACATGCTTATGTCTATTTGTTTTAATTCATTCAATTGTATTGTAGCCAATCCAATTATTAATCCTGTCACGATTAAATAACCTACCATCGTGGTGGGAAAGAGGACATGATCATAGTGACTCGCCTAGCATCAATACTAACTTATTGCTTTAAACCATCTAACCTAGTTCGGTATTACACGCTACTAGTCCTGTTAGGTTGTAGACACGTTCCGTTTATGCCAAACAATGATTCCTAATAGAGATTCGGGTTAACACGCAAATAACTCAACCTAAGCAACCACAATTACAGGTAGTTAAGTCACATCAATTAAAGTTATAAGGATCATAACCTAGTTACATAGACTTCTACTAGTTATAAGCAATAAACGAGTTTTTATCGACAAGCACCCAATCCAATAACAAAGCAAACACATCGACAAAATCATAAAAACTAATAAAACTTCATAAACATGGCTAACACCTAAGGGTGTGTTAGCCCATAATCTCAGCAAAAGATAAAGTATACATAAAAATTAAACATAAGAAATCCATAGACAAATTTATTATGCTAACCGAATGATACACAAAGATAAGTATGGAGATGTTCTTCGTCGATCTTCAATGGTGGATGGAGAAGGTGTTGGGGACGATTTGGGGCTGTTCCCAACTGATAATAGTGATTTTTATCATACTCAAATCGTCCATAGGGCTGTGGTATTTATAGGGGTAAGGAAGAGTAGCCTCCAAGGTTTACCAAAATTAGTCTGCTGCTGTTCCGACCTCGATGCGGCGCATCCACAAAGCCAATGCGCCGTATCTCCTTCTAAAAATATAGATCTCCTTTTTCTCTTTCCGTGGCCGCTTGAATCACCTAAAACGGAGTCCGGATGAAGATTTTATGGCTAAAATACGAAAGCATCTCTGAGTATCATTATGTAATCTTGACTTCTTCATTGAGCTTCTATTCTTCACTTGATTTCTTGGCTAAGATTGTATATGGCCAATACGGCGCATCGGATTGGTCCGATGCGGCGTATCTAGGTAACATCGCGTGGGGTCCAAGATTATTATATTCCAGAATATTCGTTCACCGTCTTCAGATGCGGCGTAACTTGTATCTTTATGCGGCGCATGTCCTTCAGTATCTTAGATAATCTTTGGTGAAGTCTTGAGATTGATGCGCCATATGTTAGGAATGTCATACGGTGTATCTGGAGTAGATAAGTCAGATCTTCTTCGTTGACCAAGGTTTTATATGCGGCGCATGAGATAAATACATGCGGCGCATTCTTTAAAGTCAGGAAATGGTCTCAGATTCGTCTAAGTCTTTATGTACGACGTATCTATCAAGAATGATACGGCGCATCTTCCTTCAGTTCAGTAGACTTTTCCAACTTGATTCATTTTGCTCCAATTTCCGTTTGAAATCATTAACTTTCACCTAATGCTGGTTTATAACTGAGAATTACAAAAGTAAACGATTAAGTATCAATTCTCATATAAAGTGATATAAAACAAGTCAATAATATAGGATAAATGATGCTAATAATATGTCGTTATTTGATGTCATCAATCAGCTTGCACTTGTCTTGCAACCTCTTCATCTGTCTTAAGTTGTTGTTGTTGACTGAGTGATAAATGTTTCTTCTTAGGTTCTTCAATCAACACACCTTTGCCTTTGTCTGATGGTGAAATAGTCATTGATGGTGTTGTTGAGACTGATATTGGTTCTTTGATCACAACACCTTTTGCCTTTGGTCTTGTACTCTTCAACTTTGTTAATACCTGAGCTATATTCATATCCTCATCACGTTGAGTAGCAGCAGTACTAACCTCAGTCTCAGCAGCACTAACTTTTTCACTAGCAATATTAACCTCAGTACTAGCTATATTAACTTCAGTACTAGCAATATTAACTTCACCACCAGTAGTCTTAAGTGTAGCAGCATCAAGCAACACTTGAGCTACTTGAGCTATCTTTTCAATACCATCATCAGCAACATTACCCTGTTGATCAGCAACAACAAACTCATTTGCATCATCATCATCCCCAATAGTTTCAACATCTACCCCAGTATCCATATCCATATCTTCTAAAGTTTCCTCCCCTGAAGCTTTTGGAAACATCCTTCTCCAAACTCTCAGCTTCTTCAGAAGAATCAACCCTGGAAGTAGTTCCAACCTTGTACAACCTTTTTGTTTTGTGTGTTCGTGACCTATGTTGTCCTTCAAGATACCTAATCCTTTGCTTCAACCTTTTGATTTCAGTACCTTGAGAGAGTTTAAGCAGCTTAAGTTCCTTCTTGAGACCAAGAACATCCTTTGACAATTTGGTACAAGTAATCGTCAATTCATGAATAACTTTATGACTACCCTCAACACTTCGGAGTGTGTTACCTCTCCCAAATGGTGCATCATTGGGTGAGTTAGGCATAGCCTTAGACCTAGTCTGAGCATCTACATCCCCCATATTATCTATTTGGCTGGGACCTTCACCTGAATTAGTTCCAAAGGAACTTTCTTCATTAGAAGTTGCCTTAGATTGGGTCTTACTTATGTTATCACTATCCTGCTCTGCTTCTAAGCTAGTAGCAGTAGTGACAGCCCTTTCTAATCTGTGACCCCTCTCCTCATGCACAGCCTCATCTGCAACCATACTAGCACTAACCTAAGGTAGTTGAGTGCCCTTTTGTGTGATCCTATGGGTTTGGGTCTTTTGTATTGTTGATGGGGATGGCAAAACAGTTGGTGCGTGATAAGCATCAGCTGGGATTACTGAGCTTTCACCCTGATTTGGACCTAGTTTCAACATTGTTTGAAACAATGGTGTAACTCTGCCTGAAAAATCCTTTCCCTCTTTCTTCATATTAGCAAAAATCTTTGTAGTATGAAAGGGAGCAGTATAAACCTTTTTCTTTTCAAATTGTTTGTCCATAAGAAGTTGTAAAAATCTTGGATATAAGTAATGTTTATTAGAAGAACTATCCAAGGCCCTAACCACACTATCAAAAATTAATTTAGAAAAATTGAAGCTTTGATTTTGAGCCAAGCAGATAATAGCAGAAGCCATATTACTACTAAACTCATTCCAACCAGTAGTCTTTGGACTAAGACACTGTAAGATAGTGTGAATTAAGAATTTCCATTGTGGAGAGAAAGCAGCCTTTGAAAATTTTAAAGAATTACCCAGCTTTTCATACCCCATCAATGCAAGTGTTTCAAAAATTATAGAATTTGGAAGATTGTTAATACCTTCAGCATCTTCAAGATGTAGAACATCTCAAACAGAAGCCTCATCGCTCACATTTATAAAACAGTAACCTGTTCTTTCAAACATAGCAGTAGAAACCTAGCAGCACTAATTTAGGTATAGCCGCATTAACTTATGCCTAGCAGCATAAAGTTAGTTTCCACTCCAAACAACCTTTTAATCAGCACTCCATCACTTCTCTCAGCTTATCCTGTAAAAAATTAGTCCCAAAACACAAAAGCAAAAACATAACACAATTTACAATAATCACATCATCAATTATACTTAGCAATACTAAGTATAACTGGCAGCATTAACACAACAATACTAAGTAAACTAGCAATACTAATTATAACTTAGCAACATTAACATAGCAATACTAAGTAAACTAGCAATACTAATTATGACTTAGCAACATAAACAATTTATTGACCTAATAACAGTACTAATCCTTACAAAACTTTACAAAGACACAAAGAGATAAGTATTTTTCAAAGATTTGTCATTCCAATACTAACAACCAAAAATTGAAATCTACCCACATCAAAAGCTTTTGTGAGAAAATCTGCAACATTGTTATCAGTATGGATTTTAACAATTTGAATTAACTTCTTTTCATAACTATCTCTTATAAAATGATGTCTTATCTCAATATGCTTTGTTTTTGAGTGATAAACAGGATTTTTAATAATGCACATAGTACTGTTATTATCAATATATATTTTAGTATGCATAAAGTTGTACCCATAATCCAGCAATTGATTCTGAATCCAGAGCACTTGTCCAAAGTAACTTGAAGCAGCAACATACTCAACTTTTGTTGTGGAATTTGCAACCACAGTTTGTTTCTTGCATTGCCATGAAATTAACCTACTTCCCATAAACTGACAACCTCCTGTTGTTGATTTTCTATCCAAGCTAGCTATCACTATCAGAGGATGCAATCAATTCAAAAGGTGAATCTTTTGGATACCAAAGGCCTAATTTGGGTTGACCTCTCAAATATCTAAAAATCCTTTTCACAGCATAAAGATGTGAAACTTTTGGTGTGACTTGATATCTTGCACAAGCACAGACAGCAAACATTATGTCAGGTCTTGAAGATGTAAGATACATCAATGAGCCAATCATTGATCTATACAAATGAACATCAACTTCTTCACCATCTTCATCTTTGAGCAAGGGCTTGGATGTTTCCATAGTTGTTTTTGAAGGCTTTACATCTGTAAATCCAAACTTCTTCAAAATTTCAGCCACATATTTATCTTTATTGATTAATATGCCATCTTCTTTCTGTCTAACTTGAAGTCCCAAAAAGAATGTAAGTTCGCCCATGGAACTCATCTGAAATCTTTCATGCATAAGCTTCTCAAATTCAACACATAAAGCCTTGTGTGTTGATCCAAAGATGATATCATCAACATAAACTTGAACTAACAAAATATCATCCTTATGCCTTTTGATAAATAGAGTTTTATCAATCTTCCCTCTACTAAAACCATTGTCCAACAAGTATGTTGACAATGTATCATACCAAGCTCTGGGAGCTTGATGTAAGCCATATAGTGCCTTTTCCACCTTGTAAACCTTGTCAGGGAAATTAGGATCTTCAAAACCAGGTGGTTGTGAGACATAAAATTCTTCTTCAATAGTCCCATACAGAAAAGCACTTTTAACATCCATTTGAAGCACTACAAAGTCTTTGTATGAAGCATAGGCCAAGAATAATCTAATAGCCTCAATTCTTGCAATAGGAGCTAATACTTCATCATAATCAATACCTTCTTCTTGTGTGTATCCTTGAGCTACTAACCTTGCCTTGTTTCTGATCACAATGCCTTTTTCATCCTTTTTGCATCTAAAACCCCACTTAGTACCAATTGCCCTCTTTCCATTAGGCAAATCTACCAATGTCCAAACTTCTTGAAGCTTGAATTATAGAAGTTCTTCTTGCATAGCTTCCACCCAGCTTGGATCTTGTAATGCTTTGTGAGCATTCTTGGGTTCTATTTGTGATAGAAAACATGCAAGCAAACAATTTTGAAGGTCTTTGTGACTGTTTCTTTGATGAATGGATCTTGCAAAGAAACCTTGTTCCTTCAAATCTTTATGCATTTTCCTTGTTTGAACAGAAGACTTTGGCTCTCCAATTAACTGATCCTTAGGATGATTCTTGTGAACTCTTGTAGTTGGAATAGGACTGACAGGTACTTCTTCATTCAAATTTGTTGAGTCAGCCTCTGCACCAAGTATATCTTCATCAGTATCAGGATAAATGTCTTCCAATATAGGCATGTTTGGATCATTTGGGTAGACATCAGCATTAAAAGATATGCCTTGCTTGCCAGCAACATTAACACTTGGCTCAGCAGTATTAATAGAATTAATATTGCTAGTGTTAATTTCTTCATTAGCAGCATTAACACTTGGCTTAGCAATATTAACTATGTCAGAACTGCCAGTGTTAATATCTTCTGATATATCATCCTTTGCTTGATCATCAGACTTCTTTTCTCCATGCAATTCTTGATCATCTGATACATCATCCTTTTCTTGATCATCAAAGTCATCTGCCTGTGAACTCTTTGACTCTTGAGTTGAGAAACGTGGATCAGCAGTCCAAATAGGTAGCAAAATGTAATCTTTGTCATGTTCTGGCTCCTTTCCAGCTTGACCTGCATCATTACTTGCTTTTGTGCCTTCACATTTGTTAGACTCTGTTCCTGCAACAACTGGCTCATAATTCATAGTCTTGGTTAGAGAATCAATATCAAACAGCCAGCTTGGTCCACTCCCTGCAACATTAGGTGTACTTTCACTAAACCTAACATGCAAGTTCTCTTCCACTCTCCTAGTCCTACTATTGAATACTCTAAAAGCTTTGCTATTTGATGAGTATCCAACAAAGAATCCTTCATCAGCCATTCCATCAAACTTGCCTAAGTGATCTATGGTATTTAAGATAGTAACAGGACACCCAAATGGTCTTAAGAAATCAAGCAATGGTTTTCTACCATGTAAAAGTTCATAAGGGGTCTTGTTATGAGGCTTAATTACCTTACTTCTATTCTGTACATAACAAGCAGTATTAACTGCTTCAGCCCAAAAACTAGTAGGTAATTTAGAATCAACTAACATTGTTCTAGCAGCTTCAATAAGTGTCCTATTCCTCCTCTCTGCAACTCCATTTTGCTGAGGAGTTCTAGCTACACTATACTGTCTCTCAATACCTTTCATCTAACAAAATTGGTTCATTTCCCTATTCTTGAACTCAGTTCCATTGTCACATCTTATCACTTTAACCATATCGTTAACTAGGTTTTCTACATTGGTTATGAAAGCCTTAAGAATGCTACTTGTTTCATCCTTAGTTGTTAAAAAGAGCACCCAAGTAAACCTACTAAAATCATCTGTGACAACTAGGCAATACATCTTTTTCATTAAACTCTTTACAAATGTTGGTCCAAACAAATCAATGTGCAACATATGTAATGCCTGACTAATAGAGTTCACTACTTTGGACTTACAAGAAGCTCTATGTTGTTTACCCTTCTGACAAGCAATACAGATTTCAGAATCTTCAAAAACTTTTAAAGGTAAACCTCTTACAAGGTTTCCCTTAACCAATTTATACATTGTTTTGAAATTTAAATGACCAAGTCTTCTATGCCAAAGTTTAGATTCATCTGATGAAGTCTTTGCAAAGAGACAAGTCAAACCTCTTTTGGGAACCATATTCTTTAAATCAACACTGTATATGTTGTCTGTTCTGGGAACTTTAAGTAGAACATGACTTTCATCAGTCAACATAAAGTCATGAGATAAGACAATACATTCAGTATCAGTAAAAAGAACACTATTCTTTTTGTCACACATTTGTGAGACACTAAAGAGATTAAACTTAAACTCTTTGACAAAGTACACATTATCAAAATCTAATTTACCAGTCCTTATTGTACCTTTACAAGTGATCTTCCCGCCTTGGGGATTACTCCCAAAAGCAACATATCCTCCATCAATAGCTTCAAAATCTTCAAGATAGGATATGTTACCAGTCATGTGCCTTGAGCATCCACTATCAAATACTCCTTTATCTTCCAATTCCATCTGTGGATTGCCCTGCACATAAATTAAGAAAATCAGTTCATTTTGGGGACCCAAGCCAATACTGACTTGGATCTGCCTTGTGCATCTACATAATCATATCTCTTTAAAACTATAGATGCACTGCTGTGTCTGGAAACATGATCTAAAACTTTAATTTTTGGTTTCCAGACCCAACAAGCTGAGGACTTCACAGCATAAAAGTGATTTCCCAAAACAGTATCAGTTATTACTTTTGGCTCAGGAGTAGAAACTACTGACTTTGCCTTAGCAGTACTAATAGTTGTTGGCTTTTGAATGGGCTGTTTTACAGTGGAATGTGCTTTGTTTGAAAACTTTGACAATTTATTTGCACCTTTCACTATTCTTTTGGTGTTAGAAGTACTAACTGATCTAGCAGTATTAGTTACTACTGCTTGTTTAGAAACATTTTGATCAGCAGTTGTAACTGATACTAGACCAGATCTCATTTGTACTACTCTTGGAACCATGTTTCTTTTAGCATGTGGGTGAGTATTCTTGGAAAAACTTTTATTATTCACCCTCCTAGCATAGTTCCACACTGGTTTTTGATAGTAATAACAATTTTTTTGTAATTGGTCAAAACTACCACAGTGATGACAAGCCTTATTGACCATCTCAAAGTCACTTCCTAACCGTTGAGATATCATACCATTCCAACTTCTCTGGTTACCTCTAGGTCTGTTTGAGATCTGCCTAGGTTGTTCAGTGTACTTAACAAATTTCTTAGTCACCTTCGTACCAAAACTAGGTTTGACAAAGTTAATCAGCTCAACACTAGGTTTGACTGCTACACTCTCAACCTTAGGTTTATCCTTTTCCTGTTTCTCATCATCATTAGACACCCAATCCTCAATAGTAGGTGCATTAGAATACTTTGTTTTAGTCTTAGGTTTGTCCTTATTAGATTCACTACTTTCTCCTAAAGACATAACATTTGACTCACTTAAGCAAGACAATTCTGGAATAGGAGGTACATACATTTCTGTTATTGAAGGAGGAACTTCATAATAACCTATGCCACTACCTCTTCTCATTAACTGACACTCAATTGTCTTATTAACACTTTCAGATGCAAACTCAAGCTTATTGACCTTAACCTGATGTTTTTCTAATTCCTTATAAGTTGCATCCTTTTCTTTTTCAGCCTTTTCTAATCTTTTAGAAAGTACATTAACTTCATTTTCTTTTACAAAAAGCTTACTTTCAAGAACATTTATTTTTTCTGCATATTCTAACTCATTTTGCTTGAAAAATTCAAGTCTTTCCTCAACAGATTTGAGACCTACCTTATAGCCTAAATTGTCTAATTTTAACATTTTTACCTCTTCCATTAACTTTTCATTCCTATTCTTAAGTTCTTCAACAGTATCCAAAAAAGACTTATATGAACAACTAGAACTGTTAGATACCTCAGAATCAGAACTTGATGCAGAAGAGTAGGCCATTAGACCAAAGTTAGGTCCTTCAGCAGCTTGATCACTCCAATAATACCCTCCAAGACCATCACATTGAGACACCAAAGCTGTAGAATTTTTAGTTTCCACAGGTACAATTCTCCTTGAAACTTCATTACTCTTGTGGTCTTGGTTCCTTGGTGCCCTACACTCTCTGGCAAAGTGACCCTTCCGGTGACAGTTGTAGCATTCAATCTTGGATTTGTCAAAATCCAAGCTATCCTTCACAATAATCTTGAGATTCTTTCCAGTCCTGCTCAAAAATCTTCTTGCCCTCACAGTTAACATTGCCATCTGCCACTTCAAGTCCATCTTTTCAAGATCATCTGGATGGATCTGTTCCAAATCTTCATGCATAACTTGAGAACTTATAGATGCACTAGCCAAGAAAGCATAGATAACAACATCACTCAAGTTATCAAGGGCTTTAGACCCAGCAGTATTAACTTGTGTGCCAGCAGTACTAACTTCATGAGCAATATTAACTACTTCATTAGGAATGCTAGAACTGTTGTTGGAGGAGGATACAAAAGCTAAGTTTTATGTGCTTGTAGATGAGCTAGATGACCCTTTAACTTCAGGTTCATAAACTTTGAGATTGTTGTACAGATCATCTAAACTCATAGTATCAAGATCATCCTTGTTTCTCCATACCACAGTGTGTGTGTTCCACTCTGATGATAAAGTTCTCAAAAACTTTTGATTGACATCTTCTTGAGAAATTGAGACTTCTACAAGTGCCAATTGACTAATGAGTTTCTGAAGTCTGTCAAAAGTTTGATCAAGATTTTCAGTACTTAAAGCAGCAAAATTTTCATATTGTTGCTTCAAGAGGTTCTTCCTTGTCTTTTTGGTTGCAGCATTCCCTCCAAATCTTGTCTCAATTGCTTTTAGCAACTGTTTAGCATCCTTGATGTGGTTGAAGGTCAGTTGATGATCATTAGGAATTCCCATCATAAGAGTACTTCTGGCCTTTACTTCAAGCCTTCTTTCTGCCTTGTCTTCAGCAGTCTTGATAGGCATGATAGTGACAACACCTTCAGTAGAAGTGTCAGTCTTAGGTAGTTGATTACCATTCTCTATGACCTCCGACATAGAGTAATCAACCATCTGGATGTATTATTCTATCCTCATTCTCCATAGCTCATATTCTCCAGGCTTGAGCATGGGAAGCTTTGATGCAGTAATCATATGAGTAGACTCTGAGTCCATGTCTTCCCTTGAGCTATAAACGATCCTGTAGGTTCTTCTTGATTCATAGTCTCTAGATCACAAGCTCTGATACCACTTGTTGATCCCAGTTGAGCACTTGATCGAATTCCTTAGCTTGTAAGGTTTAGCTATGCTAGATAAATCAAACACAACTAGGTATAGAAACTGCCTTGTAATTTATCAAACACAATGCGGAATCTTGTATTTGATCTTATAGAAGAACAAAACAGTAAACAATGAATATCAAACTAAACACTTCAATATTATTAATAATATGAATACTCCTTGAGTATTAGGGTTTACAACCTTGAAGTTTTCTCTAGAATCGTATATGTGTATATGCCCTAGATCCTCCTTTTATAGACTAAGGAGTCCTAGTTGGCTTACAATAACTTTCTTTACAAGATAAATCTCTATAAAATCTTTTTTATATTTATCTAAACATACTTTACATAATAACCGACTCTAATACACTAGCAACACTAACAATGTAATAGCAATACTAACTTTGTGCTCTAGCAGTATTAATCTTGCAGCAGTATTAATCTTCCATAAGCAGCATTAACTCTGTAACCAGCAGCATTAACAAATTGTAATATTTCCTTTGTAGTTCCTGAGCAGTCTTAACAATATCAGCAGTAATAACTTTAAAACCCAACATAAACCAAGCCCAAGCCCAAGCCCATAGAAAGCCTTTTAAGGCAATATGTATTCGACTATAAATACACCTCAAATGACACATTTGAGAGGTTTGCTTGAGTGTGTAAGTGTCTGTTTTATTAATAAAATTCTCTCTTCATCTCTCTACTTTCTCTCTCTAGAAAACGCACCTTATTTACTCTTGTCGCACCATCTTCGCTTAATATTATGTGATAAGGTTATAGATCTAAGGTCCTACAGAATCCATATCTGGAGTGCTAGAATTAATATTGCTATCAATGTCCTCCTCCACATATGTGTTCATAACGGATTCTGTAGTCGTAGAATGCGGTGTCTCATAAGTATATATATCATATATATCATTATCATAACATGTGGTATAGTTACGTACCTCTGAAAGTTCATCTGAGTCATAGACGAGAGGTGTAACTACCTCATTGTCATATGATGAAACTTGAAGGTTTTCCATGAAGATGCAGTTTGCATTAACTTCTTCTGTATCCTCTTCACAATCAGCTAGCGCCAAATAATCATGTTCTTGAGCAATGAGTTGTATCCCCGCTTCTTCTTTCTGAGCTAATAGCAAAGCTTCCTGAAATATCTAGCATCCTTTCTGATTGTTCCAACAGTGCAATTCCTAGCATAATGTCCGATACCTTACAGTTATAACTACGTGAGCTGCAATATTCCCATTCTGATTTCCCATATTCTGATTCCTCTGATTCCCAACATACTGACCCGTATTTTACCTCGGATTTCCCATCTGCATACCCTGAGCATATCCTTGTTGATTACCGTTAACTGCAACCAAGTGTCCTTCTTGACCCATATACATACCCGGTTGTGCAATTTACCTGTTACGAGTATTTGATGATATCCGTTGGTTGTTGTTAGTTGGTTTGTTGTAGCGAACGTTGAATGCTTTGGATAGCATGGAAAAAGCTTCTATCAACGCCTTTGTGCCTTCATCACAATCAATTTATGTGTTGTCTGCAACTTGGTAATGTTGTATTGGTTGTTGTGGAATGAGTTATGGAATGTGTTTTTGTGGGATTGTTTGTTGCATGAAGTTGTTATTGGAAGATGACAGTTGATGTATGTTATAAGTAGGTATGGGTGTTGGTGTATTAGCAATCAATGCTAGTGGATCGTGATTCTTCAACATCTTCTCTTTTTTTACTTCATCTGCTTCAGCTTGGTTTTTCTTTAAAAAATCATAAATTTGATCAAAGTTCACAGCATGCAAGTCCTTGGTTTGATTAACTATAGTGACATATCGTCCCCATTCTTCTTGAAGGTTGTTAAGGAACTAGATGTTGCTAACTATCACTGAAGGAGTCAACTTTTTTCTTGTAAGCTCGTTCATAAGAGTACAGTAGTGATGATAGTAAGATTCAATGGTCTCTCCCGGTGTAGATGTGAATTTCTCAAACTCTGTCAACAACTTATTCTCCATGTCCTGCTTACCAATTTCAGTTCCATGACATAATCTTCGAACTCTTTCCCACATTGCATTAGCACTTTCACAGCTATCTAGTTAGATTAAGTGCATAGCAAGATCATTAGCTTCAATTTGAAGTTTGTCATCCTCACTATATTCTGCTTCTGCTTGATCACGAAGGTGAGGTAAAACTGGTGGTGTAAGGTTAGGATCTCCTGGATCTTGGATTTGTCGAGGCTTAAAAGGTCCTTCCATAATGGATTTGATCATGAGTTTTCCATTAGGCTTGGTTTTTAGATAGCGAAGCATTCGACTTTGCCATTGAAGATACCCACCTTTCTCAAGCATAGGAGAACGGTTTTCATTACCCGCTGCGTAAATATCTTGTTGAGTTGACATTGTGTAGGTTGATTTTGGATTGATGATGTGTTATCGGTTTGACAAAAATTTCTCGAAGGATAACAGTTCTCAAAATCTTTTACTCAATTTTAAGTTGGTTAAAGTTTCTTAGAATGTGTTTAAGTTTATTGAAAATTTTTGTTTTTAGGTTGTTAGGTTTCTATTCCACAAAAGTCCAATAATTACTCTAAATCCTAATAGTACTCGAAGTGAATAGTTCTCGAAGTGCCAAGTTCTCGAAGAAAGAATTTCTTGAAACGTTCTATTTTAATAGAAAGGTATCTAATGATGGTGAAAATTTCTCGAAACTCTAGTTTTCAGGTTGAAAAGTTTCTTTCCTAAAAATAAGGGTTTTTTCTCGAAACTTCTCCTTAATTTTATCAAAACTCTGAACTTTTACTCGAAATGCCACGTCACCTAAGTAGTGGAATCTCAACTAACTAAAGTACTCGAAACTGCCATGTAGGATTACTCGAAACCAGAATTACTCGAAAAGCCAAAAGTATTCGAAGCCAAAATTACTCGAAACCAAAAGTATTCGAAATGCCACGTTAGCCAGGTAGTGGAACTCCAACTAAAAAAGTACTGCCACCTAGATTTCGAGAAAACTAAAATTTTTTGAAAACTTTTGAAGATTGCAAATTTTCGAAAACTTTTCTGCTACAGTAACTTCCAAATAATTCCCAAAACCAGCTTCTTTTGTGAATCTTTTTGGGTTTTTCTTAGATAAATGGCTAGGTAACTACTAAAACTACTCGAAAGTTCAAACCTTTAACTAATCTAACCACTAATTCTAAGATTTAAGACTTAGATAGTTTTTTCGAAAACTTGTGTTGTACTTGTTAGCCTTTAAAGTTATGTCATAATTGGGAATTGCATTAGTTTTATTCTATATGGACTAGTCTTGCCAATAGGGCAAATATTAGATTGTAAACTAGTATAAATACCCCTCCTAGTCACAACTAGGGGGTGGGATTCTTATTGTAACATTGAGGTGTGTGTGATTTCTCTACTTTCTCTCTCTAGAAAACACACACACCTCCCCCATTCTTTAATCTAATCTTACCATGTTTACTCTTTATTTGAGTTTCCCCGACCTCCTGAAAGTGTTTATTGATCATTACAATTGGCATCAGAGCTAACCAGGGGCAAATCGTGGTGTTTTAGGGTGAAAAAGTGTGATTTGTGGTATGTTTTTATGATTCGGTTACTGTTCACGTGCATTTTCTACCGACTTTATGGAAGTTTACCAACTTTCTGGAAGTTTACCGAGTTTGTGACATCTATCGACTTTTTCTTCAAGTTAGAAGGGTTGTCAAGTTTGTTCAGAACCTTCCGAATTTCTTAAGAGTTATTGAATTTCTTAGGAGTTAGTGACTTTCTTAAGAGTTACCGACTTTCTTAAGAGTTACCGACTTTCTTAAAAGTTACCGACTTTCTTAAGAGTTACCGACTTTCTTAAGAGTTACTGACTTTCTTAAGAGTTACCGACTTTCTTAAGAGTTATTGACTTTTTCAAGGATTACCGAGTTTCTCAAAGTTTACCGAGTTTCTTACAATTTCCCGAGTTTAGAAAGTAGGGAATTCTCCGAGTTTCACAAAAAAAAAAAAAAAAAAAAAAAAAAAAAAAGAAAAAAAAAAGAAATCCGAGTTTGGAAAATTCGTAATACAAGGATTCTTTGACTTTGGATTTTAAAACTCACCACACCAAAATCACAACTGATATTATTGGCCTACACCTTCAAAACCTACCACATATAGCTTAAAAGATATTGATCAAGATTCACAATCAAATGACAATGGCTAATTTTGAATGCATATCAACTGTGACTACGGGGATGATTCGTTATTATTTATTTGGGTTTGAAGTGAGGTTTTACGGATGCGTGTACTTATTTCATCTTCTTTCTTTCTACCCTCCCGCGAAGATGATTTGTTTGGGCATATATTAATGGTGACGAAGACTTGGATATCTAGTTACTTTTGTGATTCTTTCTCTATACACACAAAATAGCTATCACTTTAAGGAGTTACGTTGTAGTGCTTAGTGTCTCACTTTGTTGAGGATATGTCAAGAGGTTTTGTACTAATACTTCTGTTAAGGGTATTGGGTACACCGTTCTTAGTCACAGGATAGTACAAGCTTAAGTCACAAATCTGGGAGATTTTAATTCATTCTCAAGTTCGTCATATTGGGTTATCTTCACATGTGGTTACTACAAAAAGCTGTTGTTTTTTTTACCCAGGGGGTTGATAAAGAGTTAGACAATTTTAAATGGTAATGTTAGTAGATTGGGTTTATCGACATCTTCTCACGGGCTATATGTTTAATGATAAAGTACTTCCAGTTAATACTTCACATACACATCATTATGCTGATTCCGATAAATCGTAACCAGCAGGGGAGAGAAATGTGTACATCGAGGATGCACAACAAGTTCACGTGATTGGGTTTAAATGAATTATGAAATGATTTGTGTCAGAGATTGTTTGATTCTATATCCTTATCTTCTCATCTTCTTCTACGTACTTCTACCTTATCCACCTTCACTAATTTCGGGCAACAAAATCAAGATGATCAGTGGTTCAACTTGTTACTTTGGTGTTATCATTTCATGTGTACGTTACGGGCTGATTTTTCATATGAAAGATAACTGGGATGCATTTGGTGAGATGAAGATGTTGATACTCTATTCCCCCAAATGGATAATCTTGAAGAAGGTCGAGTCTACAGTTTGTTCTACATTTTCCGTTGTGTGTTAGAAGACTAAAGACGGAATGCATTTAATTATCAAAAGACTTCTCCAGATTCAGGGCATTCATCAGAAAGATTGTCAGTTTGGGGAAGAGCACTAATTAGGGGAGAGTGAAAATCTAGATTTAAAACCCTAATTAGATTTGCTCACAATTGTTCTTCTGCAAGTAAATAAATGACAGCTTAGAAGATCCTGCAAGTTGAACGATGTAATGAAGTTTGAAGACCATTCTCAAGAGCTGATGTGCTTATGTTTTGTATTTAATTTTACTGGTAGGGAACATTGTAAGCAATTCCCATATTACATCACTTTGGGGAGAGATTTTTAGCCTTTAAAGTTATGTCATAATTGGGAATTGCATTAGTTTTATTCTATATGGACTAGTCTTGCCAATAGGGCAAAGATTAGATTGTAAACTAGTATAAATACCCCTCCTAGTCACAACTAGGAGGGTGGGATTCTCATTATAACATTGAGGTGTGTGTGATTTCTCTACTTTCTCTCTCTAGAAAACACACACACCTCCCCCAATCTTTAATCTAATATACCATGTTTAACCTTTATTTTGAGTTTCCCCGACCTCCTGAAAGTGTTTATTGATTATTACAGTACTACCCTTTTCGAAAAATATCAAATTGAAACTAACAAACCTATAAATCTAACCAATAACTATCATGTGGCTCTGATTCCAATTGTGGGCTCCCATTCTAATCAACAAACTACACATAAATATGGTGACTTGATTGTGTTCATGGTGGTGGTGGTGGTGATGTAAGTAGCGGTGATGGATGTAGAGAGAGAGAGATGGAGAGAGTCTTTGTATTATCACACACTAGAAACACACACAAGTACACAAACAAATGAGACTTGTTTGCTTACAAATACCCTCCAACGCCTATGGGCTTGGGTTGGCGCAAAAAAGTCCATAAACACCCCCAAATAAAAACCGGTTATATAATAACCTATCCCTATAGTAAAATGTAGCAGGTATGGATAGTTTAAAATACTGGTTTTCACAAAATAACCCGTCTTTATAATAAAAAATTGAACAAAAACTGGTTGTCTAAGAAACACCGATCTCTAAAATGTACATAGGCATCAGCAGTCAATAAAACTACTCCCTCTTATTTTTTTCATTCCTCCACACGATCCTCCACTATCTCTCTCAAAATCCCCAAACATGATGAACAAAAGGGGCAAACTCCTTCTCATTATCACGAAACCCCCTACAAAAACTGAATCATAAACCACAACACACATCTCCCACCAACACCAAACTCCTGTATTCTTTATAGAGTTTGAGATACAAAATGGTATATCTTTTTCTCTTAATCTGTCGTTTAAATCAAATTGGTATTTTTATTTAGGTTATATTTGTATTAATCAGTGTTTTAGATACTCAATTATGGTTTAATATGTATAAATTGTTAAATATGCGTTTAGTATGTGCTGTCAATCAAAACCCCTAATTGAGATTTTTGACCTAACTGATTGTGATACAGTGAACCCGCTACTTGTTAATTGCCCAGATTTATTAAGCACTTAATTTCCAAATTTGTTGAACTTGTTTGAGAAAGTGACAGCATCGAGGTTTTAATAAGGAGTATGCAATGGTTGACTTCATCAGTGGAGCTTCAACGTTGGGATGTCCGAGAATTAAATAAGTAGAATTCATCAGTTCTTGAGGGGAAATAAAGTAGATAGTTCGTATATGAATGGCTTGATCACTAAGTTAGTTAGTGTATCTATGTTTGGTCGTTGTGAATTTGTTTCGTTACTAAAATCTTAATGCTTATTTAGTAATGTGCATACTGCCTAGGGTACTACTACGTTCACCAACAATACTTGTATTTTGTTTAGATGATATTATTGGTAAGACTTTGAAAGAAGTAACATTTTCATAGGAATCTTTTGTCGTAAAAGCTAGAATTAGAAGGTTCACAATTTCACAGGCATGTCCAGTAGTAACTGTTTAACAGGCTAAAGTAAGTACATTGTAGTTTGGTTAAATGTCCCACAATGTACTGCAATTGGCCTTAATATTTATACGCTGAGACTATATTTGTTGTATCTTTTTTTGGATACAAAATCATAATAGTGCCCCCTTTTATGCTCCATCCACACATTTCATACAAACAATATTAAAGTACATACAAACATTATTAAAGTACATACACACACAGATTTGCACAATCATAATAACCCAATGATCAAGAAACATGCTTTCATCTTACATTTTACAAAAAAACGAGACAATAGAATCACACTATCTTCAAATTTTCAAGCAAAACAGCAAATTCTTTAACAATCACTATGCTATTTATTGTAGTTCTAAAATTTTGAGAAGTTTTTTTGGTAACTGAATATTTGCTCATGTTCAATAAATAGGCATACCATATCACTCTGAACCACTCTATATGAGCTAGCTCTTACATGATTTGGATGTCTGTAACTGTCACTATCTTCTTTATCTTGGTTATGTTTTTTTCTAGAATATTAATATTGCTGTAGTCATTCGTAGATAAGTTATGTTTCGCCCGAACTTGCTTGTGCACTTTGATTTGTTACATGCCGTTCTTTTGTATTTGTTTTGAACGTTTAGTTTTTAGCATCCAGTTTTATTTGACGATATCTTTGTTGGTTTGGTTGCTATTCTAATTAGCAATCTTAGTTTCTCTAGCCTTATGACATTGTGTTAAAGTGGATGAAGCATGTTGTGCACTGTGTTGCAATCAGTTCATCACTATCTGATTTGCTCTGCATTATCTTCACTTTTCATTCTGGCCAGGCTTTCTTTGTTTGGTTTTATTTATTGGTGCTCTATTTTCGCCACGGTTTCTTGTCAGCATTGTGTTAGATTCCTTGCTTTAGGAAATATTTATGCATTTTCACTTGTAGATGAACTGCAGCTGTATATGCAGTGATCTGTTTTCTTTTGATATTTTAAATGCTTGAAATCAGGTAATTTGTCTTTGATGAAATAAAAAGCATGTGATGCAGGCATTAATGCTTGTACTCTTTTTTTAATCAATTGTAGGGAGCTTGCTAAAGATTTTGTAGTTGCTGGAACTGCATCAGAGTCTCTTTATGGTGCATGTGAGTCGATGTTCAAGCCTGACATGGTATGTCTCCGTATTCCTATTTCTTTCTTTCAATCATCTTACTGCTTTCTGTAGCTGTTTGGGATTGCTTATTTGTTTTTCTTATCTATTTTTTAAGTAGTAAAAGCAGTTTTTCTATCCAAACACTTGATGTCCTGAAAAAATGCTTTTCTAAACCTACATTTTTAACAATTTTTCTGGACATCCAAATTGCTTTTTTAAGCAGATAAGCAGAAAATGATGCATACTTCACTTAGATGATTAACGGGGAAGCCATTGGATAGTATAAATTGAATCAATTGGATGTCCATATTAGGGCCTATATGAAATACATGATCAATATAAATACTTCAAAACTCCCCCTTTTGTAATTCACTAGATCTAGAAACAATATTTTGTGATCAAGTGATTGAGGATTTTTATTATACGTAAGTGGTATTTGAAGATTTTTCAAACCTGTATCACATATCATATATATATATATATATATATATATATATATATATATATATATATATATATATATATATATATATATATATATATATATATATATATATATATATATATATATCAATGAACATGTACTATCCCTAAGTATTCCTTATTGTCCTAGTAGTGGCATACAACACGTATTCTGCTTTTCATTTAAATCTGTTGGACACAGTAACACTTCTATTGAATCTTTACCGCGACTCACTAACATGTCATCTCCTCATTGGATACTTCATTTAGTCTCTTCTGTTTCTATGTATGTAGGATCATGAGGAGCTGTTCGAGACTATCTCCCAAGCACTTATATCATCGATTGATCGTGACTGTTTGAGTGGTTGGGGAGGACATGTGTACGTCGTGTAAGTTTCTTCACAACTTGCATCTTCTCTAAATTGTAGGGGTGACAAAATGGTCGGGTTGGTTCATGGCTTAAAACTAGTTTGGGTAAAAAAAAAAAACTAGCTTGGGATTTGGCTGATCTTGCAGACACCTTTTTTGTAATTATATTCAATAAATAATTTTTTAAACATGATTCCAAATATGGACTACCATACAAACAATCTGAACATGTTTAGAGTGATTCCACTGTAAAATAATCAATCTAATCGAGCCACATGTATATAAATGTTTTGAAATTGCCACATCTTTTGAGTTCTATATTTTCGTTATTGTTTGTTACTGTCGCATCCAGTTGTATTACTTTGTTAGCGACAAAACATTAGGTTGACCTGTCATGGCCCTACCTGTTTCTACTTGTGCAAAAAAACCATTTTCTACTCCTGTCCAAGCATTCTTGGCTGTTACCAATTTGCAAATCACTCGTCTCTATATGAAAATAATATCCGAAAACCAAATAATTCTGTTGATTGGTTTATGAAAGCTTTGCTACTGGATTCAATTGTTTTTGTTCCATGTGAGTTGATATTGTAGGTAACATTTGTTATTCAGCTGTCCAAACAATCATCTACTGTCATCGATTTATGATGTTTGATATTATTTTAGGCAGTACACCGACTGAAGTCACTGAAAGAATCTTGAAAGGAAGAATGGACTAACCTGCTCGAAACACAACTATTTAGCCTTGAATCTGTATGGACAATTGTGAACTATTTGGCTTTTGGATTTGAAGTGAGTAAGCTTTGGTGCTGATTTGATAATGTTATTGTACTTTGGTGTCCGATAGCTTATTTCAGAAGATAGTTTTGTGCTTTTGGCTTGGAAAGTTGACCAAATTTCAGACGTTTATGGTATTGTTCTGTAACAGTCATCTTTATGTCTTTTTAAGAATGTTCTCTAATATTTGTGTCTTAGAAGCTTGATTATTCCTTTCCATGGATGGCAATTTCTGACCGAATGAATGGATCCACTTTGGCCATTATTTTGCCGCTGAGACTATATTTTTTTTCTAAAGTAAAATATCTAATTTGGTTCTTGACTGTCGTGGCGGGGTCTAATTCAGTGACATTAGTGACGTTTGTAACACAAATGCATCAAAATTTACGCTCCAGGTATGTTGAGATTGTGTTTGGTTTATTCAAAGTCACATGTACGCTCATTTAACTTTTTTTTATTGTATAAAGTAAACATATATTGCAAATATACAGCATTGTCCATTATTAGCTCAACACAAAAGAAGACTTATAAATCTCTTTTACTTTCATTTCACATGCGCTTGAACATATGTCACTATGAATAATAGGCTCGTTATATATCTCTCAGTACTTTTCTTGACTAGGAAGTAAATGGTCAATAAGACCATGTATTTGGTTGCTTAAGTGTTTGTTTAAATGAGCTGCCACAACATTACTTGTATGTGTGTATTTGTTATTTGGATGTTTGCGACTGTGTATATTTACATGCGTAGTATTAGGCTATTTAGATACAAAAATTTATCTTAAACTTGTTTATAAACAGGCTGAAATATGGATTTTTTGAGATTGGTACTACTTTACAAGTTCGCACACTTGGATGATCTAATTGAAGACTACACAAAAAGAGACGGAGCTCGTGCGCAGAGTACAGGTGCTGAAATTGCAAAGGAAGATATAGAACTTGTATTGGAGAGAAGCAAGCTTGAAAATGGAATATGCTTCTTGGATAGTGAGCTGTATGCTCGCTTCTAAGTTTGTTTAATGTAGTTCAATGATAAAAAATATTGTTTTAGTTGGTCATATTGGCATGTATCAAGATTTATGCACTTTACTTCAGTTGTATATTATGGAATTATGAAAATTTTATATTTTTTTGCAAAAACTAAAAAATCAATTTTTTTTTAAAAACAAAATTCTCACCAAGACCGGTTCTTATATAAAAACTGGTTTCCTTACTCTATAATAGAGGCATGTAGACACCGGTTGTAGACATCGATTATTACTAGCAAACAGGTTTCAATGCTCATATTAAAAACCGGTTTCTATATATTTTGGTTATAGAAATACCCCCCCCCCCGGCCTAGAGTGGTTCCTAAACCACTCTCCATGAGCCATTCTAACCGGTCTTTATGAGATTTTTTGTAGTAGTTTAGTTCTCTTGGGCTTTGACTATGACTTAACCTATTTAGACTAAGCTATTAGCCTATTAGATTACTTCCTATAGCCCATTACTAGACTCTTACAAATTACATATAATCGTTACATAGTTCCTAAATATAGAATGACCATCACTTCTATTACTTTCTACTAAAAGTAATGCTAACAAATCTCACTGGAGGTTGATATTCATGTATCAAACTAATACTAGGTCTTTTGTGGAAAATGAGACTTTTTTAGTTAATACTAATCACATGATTAATACACAAATGATCAACATCAGAAATATAAAATAAGCACCAAACACAAACTATGTACATATATGCATATCTATACTACATATAATAGAGGGATGACTCTCTCTCTCTTCAAAATTTTCAGACTTACAAGTAATTAAGCATAGTGTACACCACTTTAATGCACCTTGTTTTACATACAATTAATACATAATTTAAAACACCCCATCACCAATATATACAACTAACTAAGCACAATATACAACTCACTCGGATTCAAAACATAACCAAATCCCAAGTCGATAAACCATAAATCCAAATCCAAAACTGAAACTTAACGTGACCTGAGTTCTAATCATCATCGTTCAGAAAATGATGAAAAAAAAAAACAAAAAACAAAAAACAAAAAAAAAAAAAAAAACAAAAAGATTCATTATCCCACATTTCAAATAACAAATCCATTTCCACCAACAACTCCATAAAATAAATCTACCAGAGATCATTTTATATATCTAAAAGCCGCATCTTGAACAAATATGGTGTTGTTTGTGCTCGGCTTGATGAAAGAGAAAATGAATTTATTAAAAGGTTTATGGTGTGTTTGATGTTTGGTTATTGAAGGATTGCGTGTGGAGATTGTGTTTGTGTGATCTGTAAAACAAGGTGTGACGAAGGAGGGATAAGATAGGTGAGTTGAGGGGCTGATGAATATGAGAATGAGGATTAGGGTTCTGGTAATGATAAAAGTGTTATAAAGAGTTCATTATGGACTTGGGTTTTGAGTTTTTTATTCAAGAGTTTGGGCCAAACGATATATCACACAAAATTTCTGATTGGGCTGGATCAAACAAACTGATTATTGGACTGGATCAAAATATTATCTTTGAAAATGCTAAGAAATGATACATCATTGTAATTGCTTAAAATTATTTTAATTTAAATTATTATTCATTTTTACCGTTATTGTCAGAAAAAAACATGTAACCGAACAATATTTGTTCGCCGCAAAATATAGTCACAGGGTACCCGCCGCAGCATCGCGCGGGTACCCTGCTAGTTAATGTTAATTTGGGTAGTCTCTGAATTTCTGCATCTGCTTATTAGGCATCATTTGGCTGCTCGATTAATGTTAGAGATCAAACGATTCTATGCTGTGGCGCATCAGGACAAGCCGGAGGGACAATTTGACCGACAACTTTAGGCTTCACATTAAAACACTTTGAAGTAGCTTTTGCTTGTCCTACTCCATTGTATGTCAAGTTGATGTCACCTAGCTCCACACTGTCGCATGGTGATACAGCGCTACAATTAAGCTTCAATGCCACTTGAGTCGATGATGTTCCTTTGATCTTTCTAAAGCTCACATTCGTTATCTTTACTTTTGATGGACCACCAGTTTTTGCGGGACCACCACCTCTCTGATAGTCGTAAATGTAAACTTAGGTGTTCCGTGTGTAAATATAACCAGAAAAATATGATAAAGATACATATTTATACGTTTATTTTCTTCCCTCGTACGATTCTTATCATCTTTTCTTGTGTGAAATTATTCACATGTATATGTATATATATTCATCGCATATGAACGAGAAGAATATAATAATCAAAGAACAACTTTGTGGCACATATTGTTTTCAAAATTTGCTCACATTTAATATGTTATTAGTGCGAAAATTTCCATGGATTTTTATTATTTCTTGTATTTATAAATGTAATAATTTGAGTAAACTACAAAGATGGTCCTTGTGGTTGGCGTTGACTTTCACATATGGTCCTTTGACTCTTTTTTTGCATTCCCGGTCCTTAACTCAGAAACTACTAACACAGATGGTCCCTTGACCAAACGTCCGTTTGATCAAAGCGTTAAGTTGTATAATTGTGAGGGTATTTTCGTCCAAACACTATAGCAACTCTCTTCCCTGCTATATGTCTTTCCCCACCCTAAATCCACTCATTGCTTTCTCTGCTATATGTCTTTCCCCACCCTCCACCACCACAACAACCACCATCACCATCATCTTCAACATCCACAACAACCACTACACCACCAAGACCTTAGGTCTCGGCTAAACACCCTCGGTCACAAACAACCTCAACCAAATCCAAATCAAGACCAACCGGTCAAATAACAAATTCCAATTCCAACACCAACACCAAAACAAATCCGAGTCCACAACTAAATATAAGCAAATCTAAATCGGGGTTTCCTGGGTCTTGGCTCAACCGTATCACCAAATCCAAATCTGAACCAGACGGACTAAATCAAACATACCAAGTTCAAATTATAACAAAACCCAAATTCAAAACTATTATACTTGTGGGTCTCGGCCCACATCTCAAACCATAACGACAGAAAAAGAAAAATCAAATAAGCGTAAAAGATGTGAAATAAGCTCGGACGTGAGCTTATTACTCACGTTACACATAACCACAACCAAACGATGATACCAATCTTACCTTCGTTTCATTTTTACCCAAAAATCGTTTCACAACCCGTTTAATCTCACACCGATTAATTCCGAGGTGTGAATCGTTATCTTTTTACTACCTTTAGTTTCGTTTTTCATTTTCAAAGACTTACCAAAATAAAAGAAATAAAAACGTGAGATGTAGGTGGCGCATGGTACCGAAATGCCGCGAGGGAACCTTCAAAACTTCATAAAAATGGTGAGAGTGAGGTAGGAGGGGAGGGTGTTTGATGATGGGGACGGCAGCGTGAGGCGGTGGTGGAGAGTTGTGGAAATGATGGTGGTTTATGCTGGAGGTGGTGGTGTTGAGGATGGCGGCATGTGATGGTTGTAGGTGTGAGCGGCGGTAGAGAATGAAAAGGGGAGAGAGAAACAATATAGGTTTAGGTTTTTTAGTGAATAAGGAGATATATATATATATATATATATATATATATATATATATATATATATATATATATATATTTAATATGAAGATGAAGATGTGGATGTTGAAGATGATGGTGATGGTGGTTGTTGTGGTGGTGGAGGGTGGGGAAAGACATATAGCAGAGAAAGAAATGAGTGGATTTAGGGTGGGGAAAGACATATAGCAGGGAAAAGAGTTGCTACAGTGTTCGGACGAAAATACCCTCACAACTATACAACTTAACGCCTTGACCAAACGGACGTTTGGTCAAGGGACTATCTGTGTTAGTAGTTTCTGAGTTAGGGACCGGGAATGCAAAAAAAAAAAAGTCAAATGACTATATATGAAAGTCAACGCCAACCACAAGGACCATCTTTGTAGTTTACTCTAATAATTTTGTACACATTTATAATTGCGAGTAGCATGTAAAAGGATGTGATGTTTAAAAAATCAGGTAGAATATTTTTTTGTAATTAAATCTTTATTGTAATGTTATATTTGTTTGATACCTTGCAAGCATGACCGGGGCAATAATTTTGATCGATTAATATGGGATTTGCCACTTTGTCCATAACAATATCTTCAAAATGCACGTCGTTAACTGTTCCTGGGAAAGAAGCAGGCCAGCTCTTGATCCTGACTCCATTATCTGTACCGGTGATGGTGCAATTCTTGATCCAAATTCCTTGTACAGGTTCTTCATTTGGGTATCTACCTAGGCTTCCGATACTGATGCCATGTCCAGGTCCACATGTCACCTTCTCAACATGGACGTTCTTGCTTCCATCCCCAAAAGATATGCAATCATCGCCAGTTTTTATATTGGAGTTTTTTATGTTTAACCCATTCAACCTCCCAACATGAATTCCATCTGTGTTAACACTATTTCCAGGAGCATCGATAGTAATGTGTTCTAGTGTGGTGTTGTCGCTACCCAACACAGCTATGTGGAACATCTTGCTATTGATAGATGTTAGGTCTTTGATCAATGAATTCTTCACAAAACCCAATCTAAGATTCTGAGAAATGAATAGAAAATGTTGGCTTTATAAACGCTTCACAATACTGATGCAAGATACCATAAACAAAGCATTTAGCGTTGAGTATTGAGAGTTTGAGATGTTATGCGTTTTCATCCATATAAGCAATTTGATTGTTCACGAATTACGCTTTTAGTAATGGAAGTTGTGTAAAATAAACGATTTGAAGTAGTTACTTACAGCCGGTTTTTGGCAATTGTTGCATTTGTTATTCCTCCATGATTCTTGGCCTTGGCCGTCAAAAGTACCACCGGTCATAGTAAATTGATCAACAAACGCAATGACAATCCAAGAGTCATTTTTGAACATTGTGAGATCAGAAGGGGCCTTTATTGTGGCACCAGTAGCCTTGATTTCTATCGGACCCTTACATGGACCATTCAATTGAATCAAAGGAAATGCCATATACGTCCCAGGGGGAATTAATACCGAGCTTGGTGGTGCTGCTCCACATGCTTCTTTCCAAGCGTCCATTATCGCCTATATTCAACTCAATAACAAGTACAAGCTAAGCATAAAACATCAATATTGATAAGAAACACATGAAACTTTTTTTCTTTTTGAAAGGCGAAGAAACACATGAAACTAGCTAGCTAAATGATGTATGACATTATTACCGGTCCATCATCAGTTTTGCCATCACCCTTGGCACCTTTAGTTTTTACATCGACAACAATAGCATGGTTTCTTACAAATAATGCCATTAGAAACAAGCTACATATTGCTCTTTGGATTAAGTTTAATTTACTCATCTCCATTAAAAGAAGCAAGGATGCTGTTTAGAGAAGGTTTTCCTCTAGGGTCTTTGATAATCGAGTGACGTTAAACTTAGTTGCTGTTTTTTCAACAAAGAAAAAAAAAAAAATACAATTTCTGAAAAGATTAAACAACACGTTAGATGTTAGAAGTCTGGTATGAATCGACCGGATTATTGTTTTTAAGGAGTAATATCACATGTGTGGATTATGTTTACTAAACAAGTTTGGATATTTTGAGGAGCTAGTAATACATAAACCTAAGATATACCTAATTAAATTTTAGTTTTAAGAGTTCACTTGAAAAATTCATAATAGTGCGTGTTTGTTGATTACGAGTATAAGGCTATGGCGTGATTGGCCCCATGGAGTTAGGCTTATAGGATTCGAACATGAGACATCTTGAGACTGCTAACCGCCGCTAGAGAACTTTGATAGTAGTATACTACATTATATTTGTATATCACAAAATTCAGTCTATTGATTGTATCTACGTTTCCAATATATACTACAAAAAGAATAACTATACATAAATATTTTAATTTGGTACAATAGGGTGTGCTCATTTTCTGTGTAACTCTGGTAGATTAGTTCAGATGGTAATTTGTGGATATCGACGTTATAGGTATTGACATGGTCAGAGTTTCGTCTTGATAACAAACATCGTCATCACCTACATAAATACGACGTCAAGATGTCAAAACCATTGATAGTATCGCTTTTAACCATACTAAACTATATGAATAAAAAAAAATCTATAATTTTTAAGTTATAGATGTTATGCAATGCACAATAATAAATAATGAGGAACAAAAAAAATAACATAGAAAAATGCACAAATCTAACGTGGTTCCACTAGTTTTGAAAGGCAAAGTTTATAACCTCTACTCTTCGTACTACTTTGGGTTATTTGACAAAGTTGTATCAATTCTGGGCCAAACGATTTTACGAAGATAATTAGTTCATGAATAAATTTGAATAACAGTGAATTACGCAGGTAGCTAATTAGTTCATTAGGCTTAGAAGACTGTATATTTTTGGTAAATTTATGTAAATGTGTTTATGTGTTATACTATTCTATTATGAAATGTTTAATCACAGATGTTTAATCACCGCACAAAGTAATATTTTGGGGCATCTCAAATGAATTTATTCAATGCTCCCTCCATATGATATTTAACGAGTGGGGTAACCCGCGCTTTGCTGCGAGAGCGTTGTGGTAATGTTTATTTAGATGCAATTGTTAGTATATGAGTGTGTTTTGAATAGGCATTGTGTTGATGGTTAGAACTTTATGACTAAGACATCGTGTGAAACCCATTTGTATAAAACAAATGATTTAGAAAGACATTATTGTGTGACTATTATCGCATGTTTCTTAAATTCATAGCAACTCTTTTGCAAGTACATGCAAATTCTTATACAATCAATCACCAAGCTGGAGTTGTGTGCCACTATTTCCGGTCCGCGGGTCTTGCAATGACCTGAAACCATATCATCCTCAGGTGCATCCTACAAAATGAAAAGAAAGTTATTGACAACAGAGATTAACACATTAAAGTATTGTAAGGGTAAGAGGGTAATTCACTTACTATGACATTTAACTTGTGTATGAATAAGGTCTGCATATTTGCTATAGCAGCAGCATTTTTTCTTCGTTTACAATGAGACTTCAAAAAATGGGCAGATTGTTTGTCCACCTGCAATTATCAAGAAAAGAAGCAAGTTCACATTTTTCAAAGAAGATGTGTTTGTTTAATTGAGAACTTGAGATGCTTATTTTCTAACCACAACACTCGAATGGAAATAGTTCAATTAGACAAATATGGCAAATGTATGATGAAATAGAATCGTAAGAGAGATAAGGACTCCTTTTTGCACAATTAATAGAACACTTAGCTTATATTCAAAACCTAATATTGTTTATTTTCTACCAAATGATTTTATGAAAACGTTATGAACATCCAATTGTTACAGCTTTTCATGGCTAAAAATATCGGCGCAATGATGGGTCAAAATGAGCCATTTTTCGACCCATTCTTTTTAGGTACATCATCTATTTATCCTTTTGCCCCTTTAGAGATATAAACATAACCCAAATTGACTGGTTCACAAGTAACCGGTCCGACATTTCCATCAATAAAATTAACGGTAAAACTTAATCACTTACTTGTTCAAAATTGTCGCAATCACAACATCCTTTGCAGCAAGCAATGCTGGGGAGGTCTGCATTCATTAACAAAACATAAGTCAACTATCAGGCGAAACTAAAATTGAAGTCAAGACACCTACTTGAACCACATCCTCTGAACAATACCCTCTGAACCGCAACCCCTGAACCACGCCCTTTGAGCACAAGAACTGCTGCTAACATTTTTCAGCGGCTTGCTTATACCTATCAAGTTAACAAAGCCTCGAATTTCAGAACAATATAAATAGCCAAGTGTGTGATCCAAATAATAACTTTAAGATGGTCAATAATATTTATCTTAAATTTCAGCTCTGCTCCATGAAACCGAAACTCAATTTCATCAAAGCTCTAGTTATCGTGTATGTTTATGTATAGTTGTAAGAATATTTTCCAGTTCCCTATCTACGAAAAACAAATAGTTTTAATCCATGTACAACCCGTGACCCAAATTACAACCTATGATAACCCCCAAAGGCAGGCTAACCTGACCAAAAAAGCAACATACGTTAACTCGAAGCTACAACCGAAAGACGCTACTTATAGTCTCCGGACTTTCTATTTCTTTTTCTTCTTTTAAGCATGAAACAATCTTCTCTGTTAATTTTCTATTCGCCTTCGCATTTAGAATCTGCAAACATACTCGCAATGGCTGTAGGATGAAGACCCTATAACCAAAAATAAGATCTTTACATTTTGTTTTCTATTTAAACAATATTCTAAATCTAGTTAGGGGGTGTTTGGGACTATTTTCTTGGTAACGCCTATTTGCTTAAACAATTACCATGTATAGTCTGTTTATTTTAAGTGTTTATTCTCACTGATATAAGAAGATACACAATCCCTAAAACTCTTTTATTATACATAGGTCAGGGTTTTAACCTGAAGAGGCCAACGCAAGGGTTGAACAGGTCCTTTAGCCGTGTGTGCACCAAGCGAAGGGGTGAGCCACCAACATCAACTTTAAAATACCACATATCAGGATTCATCTACCACAGAACAAACCCGGTGTCATCCGCTCAAGCAGCATGCTTATTCTTAACCACTCTTGAAGCCATTTCAAAATCAGAAGTAACCATCTTCACTTTACACATAGCATAAGCAATTTTTATATTGTTCTAGCGGTTTCCTGCACAAACAATAGGAAAAATACGATTGGTATAACAATTATAATGTATGCAATGATCCATGTTCACAAATTAAATTTGAAGTATCAACTGGTATCTATCCAGTTGAGCATACAGCTAGCTGATAAGACCAAAAACTAAGGTATTCCAAACACCCCTTAACCAACTAACGACTTATTGCCATTGTTAACTACTTCCAAATATAATGTTTTCCTACAAATATTTGATCATTAGTACTTGAGGCGCAAAGTTCATCCATTTGTTCATGAATGGGACGGTTCGGGTCAATTTTTATTTCCGTCGGGTAAAACGATTTATATCATAGACTTTATTATAAAGAAAATGTGTAGCGAGTTGGTTAGGAGGAAAGGAAGCCCCATCTTTATTATTTAAAGAGACTGAAGGCGAGTTGCCTAAAGTGTGTCCCTTTTATTAAGCCAAATTATAGTTTTCTTTGTCACACAAAAATAATGAAGTGAATTAAAATTAAAACATACCAACAATCGGAAACACTCCTAATGAGATGGCAACAGCAGCTGAAAATGCTACCTGCTAAGGTTTGGTTCCCCTGAAACCAAACCATCACAGGTATGTGCATATATAGATTTCATTATATCACTCAAAAAAACAAAAATATCATGGTAAGTGAAACACTTACTGTTGAGATTTAGGGTTACAAAGATGTTGGTATCGGTCGCAAGCATCTAAGAGAGAGCTGTAATGCCGCGGCCCTTGGTAATTTTGCTAATGTTACAACTGACCAGCTTCTTTGTTTAATCTAACGACAGTCGCTTCAGCAACAAAAACTTTTTCAAAGTCAGAATCGATAAATAGCTGGATAGGTTACTGCACCAAAGTCCGAAGATAAATTTCTTCAACAATGGTCGAATGTATAATGTAAAGTGGTCGACACAGCTCGACTCTCTTAAATCTTAACGTTTCAACAAACACATTGTGGCCAAGCTCAATTCACTACCATATTACTCAAACCAATAAAATGCATATCAAATACACATATGGAGTTGTCGTTCTGTTCTATATCAAATACACACTGTACGGATCACTAATTTAGTTTATAGCAAGAAAAAAATAATTGTTTACCTTAAATTGTCGTTCAACTGAATGTTTCCGAATTCTTATGGCTTCCCCTTCAAGATGAAAAATCAACATTATGACTCATTCAAAGAGCATGCACAATATATAAGTTTAACAATCACCACAAATAATTTTAACAAATGCAAACAAATTACACTAGTCTAAAAGGGCTTATTTATAAGCATAATCAGGAAAAATAAGCAATCCCAAACACTCCTTAAATTAAATTCAATTGAACCGAACAAAAATAAATAAATAAATAAATAAATAACTCAACTGTCATCATCACCATCTTCACCAAGCTACTTCCCCAATAATCACTTCCAAGCAAAACCAAAACCCTTGAAAAAAATTTAACCTAAATCCACTGGAAATAATTGATAGGACAAATCATCTACCAAAACAATTTTTTTTTCATACCTAGTTCTTGAATCAGCCAACTTCCTCATCAGATATAGGGTGTACCGCCCTTCTTGACCCCACCGGAATCCTTGCTACACGGTCGTTGCCAATGAACAAACACGACGGCAATTCAAGATTTTAACAACCCTCCACTCATCTCACTATTTCCATTTTTATATGATTTTTTATGTGTTTGATCGAATCACATGTTGATTGTCAAACAGAAGATATAAAAAACTTGCAGTTTTCACAAAAGAGTGTGTGTGATTTTTTGAGTATTTTGGTGGGAAAAAGATTCAGGAAGAAAATTAGGGAGGGGGGATTTATCAGAGATGGGAGAAGCTTCAAGAGAGGGGATTTGTGAGTATTTGTATGGGAAGGTTCTAGGTTGTGTGGAGATGGGAAAATAAACAACTGTTTCTGCTTTTACAGTGTAATTAAGTGATACGGAGCATGAACAGTCCAAACACAATCACACTTCCACCAATCAGAAAATGCTGGGTGGTCCACTAAGCACTGTTGTTGGTACCTGTTTGGATGCTAATTAGAAATCCCACCAATCATGAGTCCAATTAAGTTATAACGGGCTCCGTAAGAAAATTGTTTTGGACCCCGTTTCATTTTGGGTTTTAGTATATTTTATAATATTTAAAAATTAAAAGTACTTAAAATGCATTTGTAAAGGCTTTTTGTGTTTGAGCTTTCAATGTTGCTACTTAGAGCATTTCTAATCCATGATGTAATACAGAGTTCAATACACTTTCATGTCACGTGTACATCTCAATATTTATACAAAACTCTTACAATACATTAAACTTTACACAGTTTAATCCATTTCCACATCACCGTAAATTTAATCATTTTTTTAAGATTACATTTGTTAGGAACACGTTTTGTTAATATTGCAAGTCTTGTTCATTTAGTTAAAAATGTTGCACGTTAAGGACATTATATTAGTATTCAAGGTCCGGTCCATTAGATGTCCATGGGCCGGCCTTCTTATCATTTTTCTTCTAGAAACATTAGTGTATGAGTTGCCCTAATCCCTTTCCTATAAATAGAAGGGTAGGGAGCTCATTTTACTTGTTGGTTATTCATGTATGTTGCGTAAGCTTTGGTTCTTAATCGTATGAATTGAATTACCATTCCAAATCTCTTCTTCTCTTCTTCTTATCTTATTCTCTTCTTCTCTTACTTGCTTATTTCCTTATTCGTAGCTTATTAGATTAATAGTAGTACGAGTTTTACTTTGTTTTACGTGTCTGTGTGTTTGAGATATACTCGACCTAAAAGTGGTATCATTCGCCAAAGGGATTGTTGGGAATGCTTCTCGCACTAAAATGTGACAACATATTTGGGATTACATTAGTTATCTTATTAGACTCAAACACATGGACTGAAATCGTCATTACTGTAAAGTCATGTGTTTGGCTCTATAAATACCCTCCTAGACTTCATTAGGAGGGTGAGCTTGGTGTGTGTTTTTCATATTTTCTTATTATCAATAAAACACATAGTTTCCATCTTTATCTCTCTACACTTTCTCTCTCTAAACCTTTACCATGAAGATGATGTTCTTTCATCTTCCAAGACCTCCTGATTCACAATATATCAACCAAAACACGATCCATCAATTGGTATCAAGAGCCATGGTATTAGTTTTGGTTGATTTTTTTTGTGATTTATCTTGTCAAAAACGTATGTTTGAATCTGTTGTACCGTATTTATTCACTGTTTACTACTATTTTTTTTTTTGGTCAACATTTTTGATACAAGTCATTAAATGATATCATACTTTTGTGTTTACTAGTTGCTACATCTGTTTTGTATATCATTTATACGACTATTTATAGTATCATCCCGTGAAGATTTGTGGTCGTTATTATTGTCAGAAACTGGTCAGATGAAGCAGCTCATTACTGGTCAGAAAAAGGGTCCGTTAGGTGGTCGAAAAATTGGAATGAAAATTTTGTCCGGAATCTCGCCGGATTTCTTTGTCAAAAAGTCAAAACCCCTTTTTGCCGGAATTGCTTGAAACCCTCTTCTATCGGAATTCGATTTCTTTTACAAGAAATTCGATAACTATCAAATTTTGACAATTTTGTCGGAAATCCAATCTCGACAATTTTGTCGGAAATCCAATCTCGATAATTTTATCGCTAATGCGTTTTTATCGCGAATGCGTTTTTATCGCGAATGAGGGAGGTTATCGCGATTGTGACATATGGTCAATCGGTCAACGGTCAAACCGGTCAACGGTCTAAGTTTATCGCAAATTAAAAACAGAATAAAGATGAAGAATAGTTGACTAGAAACTATATACTCTCGTTGACTCGTTTTTAACAGAAAAGATTAAAACAGAACAAAGATGCAACATTTCTTCGAAACTAAACCAATCACATTCATATTTCACTACAAGTCATTAATACAATTCTAAACATCAAATCCCAAACTATCCTAACCATCTCCTTCAATCTATCAATATACCAACACTATCCATCCCCAACTCTCCTTCATACATCAACTCGAACTGAAAAAATTAAAACAACTCAAGTAGAACCTACCGTGACCCTCCAAAGGATCTTGAAACCTTTACGTGATTTCTTGACTCGAATGGTGCTGAAACTTTCATCAAGGTAATGGTGTGGTTGTGCCTGCGTTTGTAATTAATTCGGATTGAACATGTCAATTTGGTAAGAGAAGGAGATGAAGGGGGCGGATTTTACTGTATTGTGATGAGATGAGATTTTTTTTTCTTTCCCAGATCTATTTTGATGGGAGAGAGAGAGGAGATAAGTGATGGGGGCGGATGTTATTGTGATTAGGGTTTGACAAGTGTGTGCATTATTTGTTTGTTTTTAACTGCTTTAATGTTGGATCAGGTTGTTATTTGTCTTGGGCCCGAGTTATATGTCTTATGTTGGGCCTTGACTTCCGTATGTCTTTGGATTGAAGGTTTTTTTGCATACGCGTTTGGTCTTTGGCTTCAACAATTTTGGGCAGCACGAATTATATCAAAAAATTTGAGCGAAAAAAGTTATTAATATCAAATGTATTTTTTAATACATTGTTTAACTTCTGATATAATTTTGACAAAAAGAGTGAGATTTTGGTGTTACATATTTTCACGGGGATACATTTTTGACAAGATCGGGATAAAACCATTATCATAGTTCACTTAAACCGTCAAAATGCTAGTGTTGGGTATTGAACCGCAAGATGTGACTACGGGGTTAATTCTTTATTATTTATTTGAGGTTGAAGTGGAATATCACGAGTGCGTGTACTTAGTATCTTGAAGATATCGGGGTTGGTTGGATGCATGATTCTTCGAGATCCTTGTTCGAGCTTATAACCTTCAAAATGATTAAGACTTGAGTTATCTAGTTATACCTGATGTAAGGAGTTACGTTGTAGTGCTCACAGAGTATAGCTATCACTTTAAAGGAGTTACGTTGTAGTGCTCAAGTGTCACACAAAGATGTGGATTATTCAAGATGAGTTCATATACAGTAAAGGATGGTTGGATGGGTATATGAAACGACCTATGCTTTAAAGAGTTACGTTGTAGTGCTCAGTATAGGTAATTAGTCAGACAATAGTGCAAGTTTAAGTCACAAGCTTGGGTTATTTTACTTCAGTCTCAAATTCGTAATACTGGGTTTTCTCCATCAGTGGTCACTATAAATAGCCGTCAGAATGATAATGGGGTCGGTAAAGAGTTAGATGAGGAAAGTATAGAAGAGTAGAGATTTTATCAGCAGTTGATTCTCATGGGCTATTTATGGTACTTCTCACATCATCGACAAATTGGACATACAGGGTGTACGCTGCCTCCGTTTCCATCGTAACCATAGTGTGTATGCTTCCGATTCTGCGAAGACATCATGGGGGAAGGGAGAGTGGATGTTCTTTGACTTTTCTTGCATTTTTTGCAAAAACACTCTTTTTCTAGATGGATCTGCATTCAGGGGGAAGAAATGTGCACATCGAGGACACATAACAGACTCACGTGATCGAGCTTACAATTTTATTACTATCGGAAGACGTCCGCAGAGATGATCAGTGGTTCAGTTTTGTGATTTTAGTGTACTCGTTTCAACTTTCGCAGGTTGTGAAGTGTAAAGTAGCCTACTTATGTGAGAAGATCTTGCTAATTTCTTCCATGTTACCCCCGAACAGAGTTTCCGCATTAAGCATAATTGTAATACCTAAAATTTCAAAACATGCAAAGTTACCAAATTGCCCGTGTAACCTAAAATTTCACTTATAAATTAAATAAAATACCAAATTAATCCCAAACTCTTGGAAATTAGCATCATATGAAGTAAAATAATTTTTGCTTGAATATTTTAATATTTTAAATGTCATAAAAATATGTGTCACATTATTAAAAATTATATAGGGCCGAATATTATTATACTTTATATTTTAATTTACTTAATTAAATCATTAAAATTAAATTAGGAAAGGATAAATACTACAAATAATTAGAGATATTGGAAAATCATATTTTTAACCTTATCACAATGCCTTATGCCGAAATTTTATGCCCTCCCCTCCCTTATCACTTCTGTTTATATAATTTCCATAATATACTTTCTTTAAAACCCTAAAAACCAAACCGATTATCAAATAAAAACTCTCATTCGACTCAAACAATTTTCTGGAAGCTGGAACCTAATTTTCATGGGTTCTCCTAAGTGCAAAGAAGGCTAGAAAAATAGGAGTTCGATTCTTGGAAGATTGGTTCGCTCGTTCTTGAATTTTGCTCGTTTCTTTCTTGCCGAGAGGTAATAAACTCCCACAGCTCATTCGTTTGTTCTAATCACTTTCTGGTAATTTTTTGAGCTTCTTTACATCACATATGATCTATATAAAATAGTATAATCGACCCATGCATGCTTGTTTAATCGTTTGAAGTTTAACGAATCATAAAACCCTAAAAGCGTAAAATAAATCTAGGTCGAATATGCGAATTTTCTGAACCTTCTACATATTTTTATACGATCTTATACATGTCTAATAACCTCAGAAAAATACTCCTTGAATTATTAGAAGCTTAGAACACCTTTGGTTAATTTTTGTTTATACCGGTTAAAAAGAAAAAGGGGTTTTTAAATAAAATATAAATCGAACACCTTAGGGTTAGGGTTTTGGGTGAATGATCTGATTAATTAATGCATTTTTAAGGTGTAATAAATGATTAGTAACGATTGGATAATTTAGGGTTAGGGTTTTGTAGGGTTTTGTATTTAACGAATTATAAATAAAAGTAAAAGGGTGTGTTATGTAAATTATTAAACTTGTGGGTTAATTTTGTAACATGTATTGGACCAGGGACTATTTGAATAAAATATAATATAGGGGTATCTTGTGTAAAATTTGTAAGTAAAGGGTTTAAATTGTAGTTTATAATTTGAATTATACTTTTTATAAATTAAGGGACTTGTTTTGCAAATTATGAAAAGTAAAGGGTATTTCGTACAAATATTTATGTCAAGGGTATAATGTGAAATTTTTGATAATTGAGGGCTTAATGTGTAAATTTCGATATTATAAGGATTAAAATATAATTTAATTAACTATAAGGTTCAAATTGTAAATTAATTTATTTAGATGGTTTACCTTGTAAAATTGTTAACATTGGAGGATTAGAGTTGTCATTATGGGAAATTATTGGATTAAAATGAATAACTTGTAGTATTACACTTTAGACCTTTATCTTTGGCATAATTACATTTAAAACCCTAAAATATGGAAAGTTGTCATAATTAACCCTAAACTATTATAACTTGCTAAAATGAACCCTATTTCCATAATAATACTTATTTTATAACTTAACATAAATTATAATATTTAAATCTTTCTAATAATGGAAATCTGCTAATTATAGAAACTTACCAAATAAAGAAACTTTCTAAAAATGAAAACTTATTAATTTTGGAAACCTGCTAAAAATAGAAGTTACTTAGAATAGAAAGATAACTAAAAACCATTTGTAATTTTGTCTTCTACTCCTTTAGGTTCGGGGAAGGAGTAACTTGATCCATGTCAGCTTTCTATCCTTGTGTTTTGCTAATAAGGTACAGATATTCTACCATTTCTCAGTAAGGGTGTCCTTCTCTTGACTTCTGATCTTGATTCATTAGGATTCCCTAAGCCATTGCTATGTTTCCCTTGTATTGTGATCCTTGATATGATCCACTTGGTTTGAACCTTTGCTTTTAACCCTTGCCTTGATTCCTTGTTTTGAACCTTGATACTTGATATACTTCGTTCATCACCCTTGACCTGAATATTCAAATTCTTACCTTGAAGATTTACTTGATATTATAACTGGATGAGAAAACCTTCTTTTTAATTATTTATGAAAATGTTTTAAGAAAACTATTTTTAAGACTATCTTTATGAAAACCGTTTTAGAAGACCATTCTTATGAAAACTATTTTGAAAGATCATTTTTACAAAAACCATTATTAAAGGATTGTTTTTAAATGAACTTTTAAATTGAACCTTTACTATATACCTTTGCTATGATCTCTTGTCTTGACCCTTGACCTGAACCTTGATAAACTTGGATTGGAAACTTGACTTGAATCACTTGATATAAAACTTGAACTTGAAACTTGAAATTTGAACTTGTACACTTGACACTTGATACTTGACACCTGATACATGATACTTGACCCTTGACCCACAGTTTGAGACTATGAGCCATAACTAGGCATGAGGGTTTCATGTCCATATCATTGATGCACCGATGGCATGACTCTAGGGCAGGAGAGTGATGTCATGTCCCGTCCCTGACTTGATTTGACTTGTTACGTAGAGGAAGACATTGTGGCCTACTGGGGCGTATGGATGCATCCTAGATTTGACTTGACTTGTTACTTGTTATACTTGGTGACTGATGGGTGTGTGCGATACACGTCTTTCACATCTTGGGAGCTCATGACTCCACACCTTGGAGGTATCCCCTCACCCTGTACTTGGTACCGAGGTCTCCCCTCCGTACTCCTTGCTATTTGATATCTGATTTGATTTGGGCTCGTAGTGGATTACTGTTTCTCCTTTACCTTATTAACCTTGTACTTAGTATTCCGAGGTCACCCCTTCGGATACATACTTGACTTAATATTTGACTTGACATTTGACTTGACCTGATTTGACTTGGGCTTGTGGTGGGGTACGTTTACTCCTATCTATTGTAACTCTTTCTTGATATATATCTGCATAACCTTTTCTATTTCCTTTCCTAACTCTTGTTACACCTTGCAATGTTTCACTTACTTCACTATCCCTTTACTACTGCTTTGTTATCGTTATATCTGTTTACTGAGCTTTCGTAGCTCAGCCCATTTCTTTTCCTGCGGCAGGTTTTAGTTTGGAAGCTGGGTATGAGTGGGGAGTACCTTGGACTTAGAAGACTTTACTAGCTATTGAAGATGACTAGAAGAATTTATAATTAGATTTAGAAATTATTGTATTATAACCTTGTAGTTTCAGATTTTCCATTGTAATCCTTGAAATTCAATTGTATTATTTATGTCATATGCTTATGTTTGTTCTGATATGAAACCATTATTGTGACATCTTTACCCTTGTCGGGTCGGGGTGTTTACAATTTATGGTATCAGAGACCTGGTTGACGACTTGTAATACATTTACCCTTGACCTATGAGTTTAGGACCATTAGGCTTCCACTATAAGAACATAGGAAAACACCCTGAGAACCTGCTTTAGGATTTCTTGATATGAACTTAAGTTTTGACCAGTGAGGAATGGGTAGACTATAAGGCAATTGTTTAAGTATTATTGCTTCCGCATCACTCTGATTCGTGCCTTGTTATGACAATTGCTTTTGTTGACCTCTGAGACTGTAGGAGTACTAGGTGGATTAAGATAGGTTGTTCTGCTTACGACTCGAGATAAAGTATGATCATCATGAAGGCATATTTATGTGGTGCTAGTATTATGACGCTTGATCAACGTGATAATACTTACACCATATAACGTGCCCTCATTGTGGCCATAGTATATTGGGAAGTACCTAAGAAGTTTAGAATTCGATCTCCGTTGGTTTATCCGTGATTAGTGAGACTTTAGGTCCATTCTACTTATGCGTATACTCTGCCTTTGTTCATTAGATATCTGGATGAGTTCGGACTCTCGTTTTGCATTCTGTTGACCTTAGTTATAAATCTTGAACTCTTGTAGAGTTCTCTACTGTTGATACAGTTAATTTGATCTGAAATCTTGTTCGCATTTCCATATGAGCTTTCCTTTTTGGAAGAACCTCCCCGAGCGTGAGAATGTTTGTGACGATCTTTTGCGATTTGCTACGACTTCGTCTAACCTTGCGACTTCAAATTTCGAGGACGAAAATTTCTTTTAGAGGGGAAGAAGTTGTAATACCTAAAATTTCAAAACATGCAAAATTACCAAATTGCCCTTGTAACCTAAAATTTCACTTATAAATTAAATAAAATACCAAATTAATCCCAAACTCTTGGAAATTAGCATCATATAAAGTAAAATAATTTTGCTTGAATATTTTAATATTTTACATGTCATAAAAATATGTGTCACATTATTAAAAATTATATAGGGCCGAATATTATTATACTTTATATTTTAATTTACTTAATTAAATCATTAAAATTAAATTAGGAAAGGATAAATACTACAAATAATTAGAGATATTGGAAAATAGATTTTTAACCTTATCACAATGCCTTGGGCCGAAATTTTATGCCCTCCCCTCCCTTATCACTTCGGTTTATATAATTTCCATAATATACTTTCTTTAAAAACCCTAAAAACAAACCGATTATCAAATAAAAACTCTCATTCGACTCAAACGATTTTCTGGAATGCTGGAACCTAATTTTCGTGGGTTTTCCTAAGTGCAAAGAAGGCTATAAAAATAGGAGTTCGATTCTTGGAAGCTTGGTTCGCTCGTTCTTGAATTTTGCTCGTTTCTTTCTTGCCGAGAGGTAATAAACTCCCACAGCTCATTCATTTGTTCTAATCACTTTATGGTAATTTTGTGAACTTCTTTACATCACATATGATATATATAAAATAGTATAATTCGACCCATGCATGCTTGTTTAATCGTTTGAAGTTTAACGAATCATAAAACCCTAAAAGCGTAAAATAAACTAGGTCGAATATGCGAATTTTCTGAACCTTTACATATTTTTATACGATCTTATACATGTCTAATAACCTCAGAAAAATACTCCTTGAATTATTAGAAGCTTAGAACACCTTTGGTTAATTTTTGTTTAATACCGGTTAAAAAGAAAAAGGGGGTTTTTAAATAAAATATAAATCGAACACCTTAGGGTTAGGGTTTTGGGTGAATGATCTGATTAATTAATGCATTTTTAAGGTGTAATAAATGATTAGTAACGATTGGATAATTTAGGGTTAGGGTTTTGTAGGGTTTTGTATTTAACGATTTATAAATAAAAGTAAAAGGGTGTGTTATGTAAATTATTAAACTTGTGGGTTAATTTTGTAACATGTATTGGACCAGGGACTATTTGAATAAAATATAATATGGGGGTATCTGTGTAAAATTTGTAAGTAAAGGGTTTAAATTGTAGTTTATAATTTGAATTATACTTTTTATAAATTAAGGGACTTGTTTTGCAAATTATGAAAAGTAAAGGGTATTTCGTACAAATATTTATGTCAAGGGTATAATGTGAAATTTTTGATAATTGAGGGCTTAATGTGTAAATTGTGGATATTATAAGGATTAAAATGTAATTTAATTAACTATAAGGTTTAAATTGTAAATTAATTTATTTGAGGGTTTAACTTGTAAAATTGTTAACATTGGAGGATTAGAGTTGTCATTATGGGAAATTATTGGATTAAAATGAATAACTTGTAGTATTACACTTTAGACCTTTATCTTTGGCATAATTACATTTAAAACCCTAAAATATGGAAAGTTGTCATAATTAACCCTAAACTATTATAACTTGCTAAAATGAACCCTATTTCCATAATAATACTTATTTTATAACTTAACATAAATTATAATATTTAAATCTTTCTAATAATGGAAACCTGCTAATTATAGAAACTTACCAAATAAGGAAACTTTCTAAAAATGGAAACTTACTAATTTTGGAAACCTGCTAAAAATAGAAGTTACTTAGAATAGAAAGATAACTAAAAACCATTTGTAATTTTGTCTTCTACTCCTTTAGGTTCGGGGAAGGAGTAACTTGATCCATGTCAGCTTTCTATCCTTGTGTTTTGCTAATAAGGTACAGATATTCTACCATTTCTCAGTAAGGGTGTCCTTCTCTTGACTTCTGATCTTGATTCATTAGGATTCCCTAAGCCATTGCTATGTTTCCCTTGTATTGTGATCCTTGATATGATCCACTTGGTTTGAACCTTTGCTTTTAACCCTTGCCTTGATTCCTTGTTTTGAACCTTGATACTTGATATACTTCGTTCATCACCCTTGACCTGAATATTCAAATTCTTACCTTGAAGATTTACTTGATATTATAACTGGATGAGAAAACCTTCTTTTTAATTATTTATGAAAATGTTTTAAGAAAACTATTTTTAAGACTATCTTTATGAAAACCGTTTTAGAAGACCATTCTTATGAAAACTATTTTGAAAGATCATTTTTACAAAAACCATTATTAAAGGATTGTTTTTAAATGAACTTTTAAATTGAACCTTTACTATATACCTTTGCTATGATCTCTTGTCTTGACCCTTGACCTGAACCTTGATAAACTTGGATTGGAAACTTGACTTGAATCACTTGATATAAAACTTGAACTTGAAACTTGAAATTTGAACTTGTACACTTGACACTTGATACTTGACACCTGATACATGATACTTGACCCTTGACCCACAGTTTGAGACTATGAGCCATAACTAGGCATGAGGGTTTCATGTCCATATCATTGATGCACCGATGGCATGACTCTAGGGCAGGAGAGTGATGTCATGTCCCGTCCCTGACTTGATTTGACTTGTTACGTAGAGGAAGACATTGTGGCCTACTGGGGCGTATGGATGCATCCTAGATTTGACTTGACTTGTTACTTGTTATACTTGGTGACTGATGGGTGTGTGCGATACACGTCTTTCACATCTTGGGAGCTCATGACTCCACACCTTGGAGGTATCCCCTCACCCTGTACTTGGTACCGAGGTCTCCCCTCCGTACTCCTTGCTATTTGATATCTGATTTGATTTGGGCTCGTAGTGGATTACTGTTTCTCCTTTACCTTATTAACCTTGTACTTAGTATTCCGAGGTCACCCCTTCGGATACATACTTGACTTAATATTTGACTTGACATTTGACTTGACCTGATTTGACTTGGGCTTGTGGTGGGGTACGTTTACTCCTATCTATTGTAACTCTTTCTTGATATATATCTGCATAACCTTTTCTATTTCCTTTCCTAACTCTTGTTACACCTTGCATTGTTTCACTTACTTCACTATCCCTTTACTACTGCTTTGTTATCGTTATATCTGTTTACTGAGCTTTCGTAGCTCAGCCGCATTTCTTTTCCTGCGGCAGGTTTTAGTTTGGAAGCTGGGTATGAGTGGGGAGTACCTTGGACTTAGAAGACTTTACTAGCTATTGAAGATGACTAGAAGAATTTATAATTAGATTTAGAAATTATTGTATTATAACCTTGTAGTTTCAGATTTTCCATTGTAATCCTTGAAATTCAATTGTATTATTTATGTCATATGCTTATGTTTGTTCTGATATGAAACCATTATTGTGACATCTTTACCCTTGTCGGGTCGGGGTGTTACAATTTATGGTATCAGAGACCTGGTTGACGACTTGTAATACATTTACCCTTGACCTGTTAGTTTAGGACCATTAGGCTTCCACTATAAGAACATAGGAAAACACCCTGAGAACCTGCTTTAGGATTTCTTGATATGAACTTAAGTTTTGACCAGTGAGGAATGGGTAGACTATAAGGCAATTGTTTAAGTATTATTGCTTCCGCATCACTCTGATTCGTGCCTTGTTATGACAATTGCTTTTGTTGACCTCTGAGACTGTAGGAGTACTAGGTGGATTAAGATAGGTTGTTCTGCTTACGACTCGAGATAAAGTATGATCATCATGAAGGCATATTTATGTGGTGCTAGTATTATGACGCTTGATCAACGTGATAATACTTACACCATATAACGTGCCCTCATTGTGGCCATAGGATATCTTGGGAAGTACCTAAGAAGTTTAGAATTCGATCTCCGTTGGTTTATCCGTGATTAGTGAGACTTTAGGTCCATTCTACTTATGCGTATACTCTGCCTTTGTTCATTAGATATCTGGATGAGTTCGGACTCTCGTTTTGAATTCTGTTGACCTTAGTTATAAATCTTGAACTCTTGTAGAGTTCTCTACTGTTGATACAGTTAATTTGATCTGAAATCTTGTTCGCATTTCCATATGAGCTTTCCTTTTTGGAAGAACCTCCTCGAGCGTGAGAATGTTTGTGACGATCTTTTGCGATTTGCTACGACTTCGTCTAACCTTGCGACTTCAAATTTCGAGGACGAAAATTCTCTTTTAGAGGGGAAGAAGTTGTAATACCTAAAATTTCAAAACATGCAAAATTACCAAATTGCCCTTGTAACCTAAAATTTCACTTATAAATTAAATAAAATACCAAATTAATCCCAAACTCTTGGAAATTAGCATCATATAAAGTAAAATAATTTTTGCTTGAACATTTTAATATTTTACATGTCATAAAAATATGTGTCACATTATTAAAAATTATATAGGGCCGAATATTATTATACTTTATATTTTAATTTACTTAATTAAATCATTAAAATTAAATTAGGAAAGGATAAATACTACAAATAATTAGAGATATTGGAAAATCAGATTTTTAACCTTATCACAATGCCATGGGCCGAAATTTTATGCCCTCCCCTCCCTTATCACTTCGGTTTATATAATTTCCATAATATACTTTCTTTAAAAACCCTAAAAACCAAACCGATTATCAAATAAAAACTCTCATTCGACTCAAACGATTTTCTGGAAGCTGGAACCTAATTTTTGTGGGTTTTCCTAAGTGCAAAGAAGGCTATAAAAATAGGAGTTCGATTCTTGGAAGCTTGGTTCGCTCGTTCTTGAATTTTGCTCGTTTCTTTCTTGCCGAGAGGTAATAAACTCCCACAGCTCATTCATTTGTTCTAATCACTTTATGGTAATTTTGTGAACTTCTTTACATCACATATGATCTATATAAAATAGTATAATCGACCCATGCATGCTTGTTTAATCGTTTGAAGTTTAACGAATCATAAAACCCTAAAAGCGTAAAATAAACCTAGGTCGAATATGCGAATTTTTTGAACCTTGTACATATTTTTATACGATCTTATACATGTCTAATAACCTCAGAAAAATACTCCTTAAATTATTAGAAGCTTAGAACACCTTTGGTTAATTTTTGTTTAAACCAGTTAAAAAGAAAAAGGGGTTTTTAAATAAAATATAAATCGAACACCTTAGGGTTAGGGTTTTGGGTGAATGATCTGATTAATTAATGCATTTTTAAGGTGTAATAAATGATTAGTAATGATTGGATAATTTAGGGTTAGGGTTTTGTAGGGTTTTGTATTTAACGATTTATAAACAAAAGTAAAAGGGTGTGTTATGTAAATTATTAAACTTGTGGGTTAATTTTGTAACATGTATTGGACCAGGGACTACTCGAATAAAATATAATATGGGGGTATCTTGTGTAAAATTTGTAAGTAAAGGGTGTAAATTGTAGTTTATAATTCGAATTATACTTTTTATAAATTAGGGGACTTGTTTTGCAAATTATGAAAAGTAAAGGGTATTTCGTACAAATATTTATGTCAAGGGTATAATGTGAAATTTTTGATAATTGAGGGCTTAATGTGTAAATGTGGATATTATAAGGATTAAAATGTAATTTAATTAACTATAAGCTTAATTTATTTTGAGGGTTTAACATGTAAAATTGTTAACATTGGAGGATTAGAGTTGTCATTATGGGAAATTATTGGATTAAAATGAATAACTTGTAGTATTACACTTTAGACCTTTATCTTTGGCATAATTACATTTAAAACCCTAAAATATGGAAAGTTGTCATAATTAACCCTAAACTGTTATAACTTGCTAAAATGAACCCTATTTCCATAATAATACTTATTTTATAACTTAAGATAAATTATAATATTTAAATCCTTCTAATAATGGAAACCTGCTAATTATAGAAACTTACCAAATAAGGAAACTTTCTAAAAATGGAAACTTACTAATTTTGGAAACCTGCTAAAAATAGAAGTTACTTAGAATAGAAAGATAACTAAAAACCATTTGTAATTTTGTCTTCTACTCCTTTAGGTTCGGGGAAGGAGTAACTTGATCCTTGTCAGCTTTCTATCCTTGTGTTTTGCTAATAAGGTACAGATATTCTACCCTTTCTCAGTAAGGGTGTCCTTCTCTTGACTTCTGATCTTGATTCATTTGGATTCCCTAAGCCATTGCTATGTTTCCCTTGTATTGTGAACCTTGATATGATCCACTTGGTTTGAACCTTTGCTTTGAACCCTTGCCTTGATTCCTTGTTTTGAACCTTGATACTTGATATACTTCGTTCATCACCCTTGACCTGAATATTCAAATTCTTACCTTGAAGATTTACTTGATATTATAACTGGATGAGAAAACCTTCTTTTTAATTATTTATGAAAATGTTTTAAGAAAACTATTTTTAAGACTATCTTTATGAAAACCGTTTTAGAAGACCATTCTTATGAAAACTATTTTGAAAGATCATTTTTACAAAAACCATTATTAAAGGATTGTTTTTAAATGAACTTTTAAATTGAACCTTTACTATATACCTTTGCTATGATCTCTTGTCTGGACCCTTGACCTGAACCTTGATAAACTTGGATTGGAAACTTGACTTGAATCACTTGATATAAAACTTGAAATTGAAACTTGAAATTTGAACTTTTACACTTGACACTTGATACTTGACACCTGATACATGATACTTGACCCTTGACCCACAGTTTGAGACTATGAGCCATAACTAGGCATGAGGGTTTCATGTCCATGTCATTGATGCACCGATGGCATGACTCTAGGGCAGGAGAGTGATGTCCTGTCCTGTCCCTGACTTGATTTGACTTGTTACGTAGAGGAAGACATTGTGGCCTACTGGGGCGTATGGATGCATCCTAGATTTGACTTGACTTGTTATTTGTTATACTTGGTGACTGATGGGTGTGTGCGATACACGTCTTTCACATCTTGGGAGCTCATGACTCCACACCTTGGAGGTATCCCCTCTGTACACCTTGCTATTTGATATCTGATTTGATTTGGGCTCGTAGTGGATTACTATTTCTCCTTTACCTTATTAACCTTGTACTTAGTATTCCGAGGTCACCCCTTCGGATACATACTTGACTTAATATTTGACTTGACATTTGACTTGACCTGATTTGACTTGGGCTTGTGGTGGGGTACGTTTACTCCTATCTATTGTAACTCTTTCTTGATATATATCTGCATAACCTTTTCTATTTCCTTTCCTAACTCTTGTTACACCTTGCATTGTTTCACTTACTTCACTATCCCTTTACTACTGCTTTGTTATCGTTATATCTGTTCACTGAGCTTTCGTAGCTCAGCCGCATTTCTTTTCCTGCGGCAGGTTTTAGTTTGAATGTTGGGTATGAGTGGAGAGTACCTTGGACTTAGAAGACATTACTAGCTATTGAAGATGACTAGAAGAATTTATAATTAGATTTAGAAATTATTGTATTCTAACCTTGTAGTTTCAGATTTTCCATTGTAATCCTTGAAATTCAATTGTATTATTTATGTCATATGCTTGTGTTTGTTCTGATATGAAACCATTATTGTGACATCTTTACCCTTGTCGGGTCGGGGTGTTACAATAATCGTTACTGAGTACTAGTCAGATTTGCTTGGTGTGGTTTACGATGTCATCTACAGATTCCGCTGCGTACTTACAACCTTCAAAAAATAGAAGAAATGTTAACTACATCAAAGTTTCGAATCTGCTGAAGACGGTTGTCAGTTTGGGGGGAAGCTGATTCAGAAACTTCACCAAAAGGAAGTAGATGAAAAAGTCATTAAAGACATGCAACATGAATTGGGGGGAAGTTAATCCAGTTTATGCATATTACATCGTTTGACTACAAGTGAAGACTGTATGAAGACCTTTCTGTATTTGTATTTGTACTTGTAGGAAATGATGTAAGTAATCCCATATGTTGCCACATTGGGAGAAGATTGTTGGGAATGCTTCTCGCACTAAAATGTGACAACATATTTGGGATTACATTAGTTATCTTATTAGACTCAAACACATGGACTGAAATCGTCATTATTGTAAAGTCATGTGTTTGGCCCTATAAATACCCTCCTAGACTTCACTAGGAGGGTGAGCTTGGTGTGTGTTTTTCATATTTTCTTATTATCAATAAAACACATAGTTTCCATCTTTATCTCTCTACACTTTCTCTCTCTAAACCTTTACCATGAAGATGATGTTCTTTCATCTTCCAAGACCTCCTGATTCACAATATATCAACCAAAACACGATCCATCAACATTAATATAAAATAAACTTAGGCGGTGTTTCAATTCAACTTAACTGACTTAATATGAGAAAAAAAAACTTAATTCATAAAGTTATATGAAAAATTGTTTGTTTAAGACTTAAGAAAGAAAGATGATTGAAAATATAAAGTGATAAAATTGAGGATATCTGCATTAAGTTATCTCTTATTTAAACTTGACTTAATATAAAATTTAAACAAACAAGCCCTTAGTCAATAACATAAAATAATTTTATTGAAAGCTGAAGTATTCTTCGTATTTGAAATAAAAGTAGTTATGTTTCCTTAAAAAATAATTATTAATTGCATTGAAATAATTAAATAGATAATTGTTCATAACTTTTTGCTTGACATTGTTGTCTGCAACTGTGATTAAAGGGTTGGATGGTGCCTTTCGAATATAGGAAAATCATATGCCAATATTTTAATACCTTTTAATTTAAAAGCATTTTCTCTTTAGTGTTTATACGGTGTCTCTGAACACACTATCATTCTATAAACTGATGATGATATGGATGCATTGATCGTTGAAAACAAACCCATTAAGCGTTTCCCTGGCCCATTGTGGATCGCCTTAATGGATGAGGTTTTATCCTCCTATCTGTCTTTTCGCTAGCTTTGTTTTTCTAAACGGGCAAATGGATGAGGTTTTCTTATGTTTAGGTTATACTGGAAATACGGGCTATTTTTACTTGAATGTAAGCGATCTCACTGACCGGTTAATCCAAATATCGTTTTCAACTATTCTGTAGCCATCCCAAATATCCTCTTTCCTTCGGCCCATGTTTCAAAGCTAGCAAAAAGTTCAAGCCTTCGGGATCTCTTTTGAACGACTATCGGTAAATCCTTTTCTTCTGTTGATGTTGATTTTTTTAACAGCTTGATTGATCATACAAATATCCCTATCAAGAAGCTAGGGAGAAGAAAAATTACACCTAGTAATTACAAGCATTTCTAGGATTTCTAATCCATTCCAACCATGTTTTTTTTAAACTCCTTTTTCTATGTGAGATTCATGAATAGGAAAGAGTTTTAATTTCAATCCCATTGATGTCTTTTCTAGGTGCTTGTGGATCGAAACACACCATGTTCCTATATCCCCAAACTAGATCCCAAATGTAAAACCCAAAATATTTGGACCATAATTTTTGCACCAATTTGAACTTTAACCTAAGTGTGATTTATAATATTACGACATATTAAAACTATGGGTTATACGTTTAAATTACATTTATAATTAAATCCGAATCTAATTAAACTAATAGCCTAAGTTTCCCTAAACTAATTTTATCCTAAAAATCCTAGCCTAACGACATCCTGGCCCCCTTCTCTTTCTTTTGGTCGTTGGTTTTGAAAGAGATAAGCACAAAATAATTACATTCCAAACTTAGAAGATTACATGCCATCATATCCTCATTATCAATACATGGTTTTCCTTTTGATATACACACCTTTTTCTCTCAAATCCTATAGCACAACATCTTGTTTACTTCTTCTATTCAAACCGATTCAAAACAACCCTAAAACAGTTCCAAATCCGTTATTTGCTGCTGCCAAGAAATAAGGGACGAAGAGAGCAGATTGTGGTTATCGATTGGGGAAGATTGTTGTAGTAGCCTTGGTGATTTTGTGTTGTAGAAGCTTATGAGTTTTATAACAGCTTTTGGTGATCGATTGAGGGAGGGTTTGTAGTTTTTGTGTTCTTGTCATAGTAGTCCTTGAATTGGTGATTGTGTCGAGTGTTGTGTCTCCTCTTTTTGACTCGTTTGATTCCAGCCCTAAGGTAACATCAATTATTCATCTTTAACCTATATGTCACACGACTAAGCTTAATCTAAAACATGTTTGAAGTCGCGTTGAATAGCATAGGGTTATACGTAGTTATCTTCTTTCTTGTCGACTGGTGTTGTTATTCAAGCCCTAGTTTCGACCATTGAACATTGATGTACACCATAATGATCACACTTAATAACGGCTCATTAATAAACCCTAATCTTATAATTAATAACGAGGGCTTAAGATGGTTTAGGGTCGCATGGTTTATGATTTCATGGGTTTTCGTTGCATGCTAAAATGATATGGATCGATCATGGTGGAGTTTGGTTGGCTGTTTATATTTGCGTCTGTGTGTGTGTCGACCAGCAAGGTTTTGTTTGGTTTGTGTCTCGAACTTGGTGTGTAGGGTTTGGTTATGATTCTATTTGAATCGTGTGCATGTTCTTTTTGAATCGATCATGTTTCTATTGTGAGTATTTTGGTGTTTATGTCATCTAAAATCTGTTATAAACATGTATGCAAAGTTAGTTTAAAAGGGTTTAGTTTTTTTTGTGATTTCATGTGAGTATTGCATGCATGTTGACTTGGTCTTTTTTTTCCCTATATCGCATCAGCTTCGTCCAGCCCTAGGTCTATTTTTTAAGCCCTAATATGAACATTAATTGAACATTAACTATGGCTAAATAAAACCTGGAAAACCAAAGGAATTTATGATGGGTCAAATGGGTTAAAAAGGGTTTAGGTTAGGGTTGTTTCTGTCTCAACTGCATGTTGTCCAGGATTTTGGGTCATGTTGCCAGGGTCATAGGTTAATGATACAAACGTATTTTTCCAATATTTTTGAGGCTAAAACTAAATTCAGGATGTGTGCTATTTGGATATCAAATTTCATAATTTTTGGAGGTCGGGAGAGTAGTCTTTTGATTTTTGGGATTTCAAGTGTCAAAACTGTATTTTGGATGTCTGAAAATCAGTTAGTGTTTTTGATTTTTAGTTTTAAAACTATAAGGAATTAAGAGGTATCATTTGACAGGTGAAGTCGGAGTGATCCTCTTTCTTGTGTTCTTTTTCCCTTTTGCTTGCATTTCATAAGGTACAGATATTCTATCATTTATCAGTAAGGATTTCCTCATGACTCGTTTCATTATGATATGATTCGATTCGATCGTGACTTCAATATTCGCATTTGAATCCTTTGATACTTTATAATGCACTAGATATTATGACTGATATGGGAAACCTTTTTGAATAGATATCTTGATGATGGTTTTGGGAAATACTATTTTTTTTAAATGATTTCTATGACTACGAGGTAACACCACTATTTATATGAAGGCTTAATGACTCTTATGAAAACGGTTTTTTTTTAAAGAATACTTTCATGAAAACAAGATTTAAATGATTATCACAATTACATAATCTGGTTGTACTCTATCCATAAGGATTCTCATGACTCATTGATTTCCTGATATTTGTTAATTGTTATGCTTTGATACATATTTATTTAGTTATTCGTTTGATTATTCATTTCATACAGCTATTATCTTAGTTGGACAATTTATAATTGTCCCTCATCATTATATTGTATGTTCTTTGCCTATTATGTTGCCCATATTTATAGCCAGTCATAGGAAATCCATGGCCCAACCATTGATGCACCAATGGTATTGACACTATCTGTGGAGGTGGGTTTCTGTCCAGAGCGTTCCCATTTGTTTATATAGCTGTATATATAGCGCACCTGGCCCATGCTTATTATATGTATGTTTAGTCTAGAACTGGCATATGTATCTCTGTTTTGAAGGGAGCGTATGGATGCATCCTAGGTAGATGTTCAGTTTAGATATATATACTTGTGAATGGACTTGAGTGTGTGCAATACACCCCATTTCACTATTTGGTACATTGAGCTAGCTACTCCATGTATAATTTGTTAAATGATTTGTTAGGCATTCCCTTTGATGTTGATATCCACTTTATGTTCATTATTATGCTTTGATCCCTTTCATATGTTCCATATTTTGTTTGACATCTTGTTTAGCAGGTTCTCTTGGATTCATTAGCTTATTCATTTCGTATACGCTTATTACCTTTCATTTGTTTTTATCTGTTCACTGAGCGTTAGCTCAGCCGCATTTTCTTTTCTCTGCGGCAGGTTATAAGCGGGATGCTAGGCATGAGTGTTGAGAGTAGAGGATAGAGGACCTACCCTTGATTAGATTCCATTATTGGAGTTATGATTGTAGACATTATGCTTTGGATATGTATTGTATTTAGATTATTGTTTAGTTTAGATTTCGTAAGTCCTTGTAATTCTTGACTTAGTATTTAATAAGAAGTCTTCCGCTTACATTTATATGTTCTGATTGACACCATAATGTTACACTTAGGCCCTTTTCGGGTTGGGGTGTTACAATTATGCTATCAGAGCTTAGGCTTCGACCTGTAGTACTTTAAGTTATGACCTGTGAAAGATTTGGCCCTTAGGTTTGCAATATAGGAGTTTATGAAACAACCTTTGAGAATTTGCCTTAGGATTTCCACTCTGAAGAAACTTAGGTTATGACCGGTGAGGATTGGGTAGACTATAAGAAATTTGTTTAAGTATCATTTCTTCCGCATCACTCTGATTCGTGTCTTTGTTTTAGTTAAGCCCTTTTAAGATCACTTTTTCCGGAGATTAGAAACTTATTATTTTTGCAAAACCTAAGATTTGTGACCGAGTAAGTTTAGAATGCGTTGAGCATTCTGTAGTAATGCCTGACACTATATAAGCCTTATTTTCTGATTCCGACCTTAACCTGTGATTCGTTTGTTAATCATTTAGATGCCTCTTAGATCATTCTGAGAATTCTTGTGAACATGATGTGTTTGACACATTCTGTGATTTCTCTTGCTTTTGCTAAGCATATTTAAGTTTCCCTACACTATCAGATTTCACCTTATCCATCCCTATTCCTATAAGAAATCTTGTGGTGATTAACCACGAGTATGGAAATGTTTCCCTCACTTCTGAATGATAAGATTCACTCTGCTGATCTATCTTTCTCTGGAATGTTAATTTCGATGTTATTCTGGTATGGATCAGTTGACTAAGCATCAAGATGCTAACTACTGTCATACTGTGCACATTTGACGATTCGAGCATCCTGAATTCTTTTTACCATGATTCCCTACTGGTTAACCCATTGTTATTGTTACTACCCTGGAAACTCGTACGTTATTTTCGCGATTGTGAAGTTTTCCTATCACCTATTTTGTACGCCGTGGAGTGGATCTCACCTTGAGAGTCATTTTTGTTAGCATTTAAATTCTTATGTAAAGTGATGGTCATTTTGTAATATTAGAACTAGTGTGTCGTGTGAATATCTAAGGATAGGAAGGTGGGCTTTTGGTTAAATAAATATGTAAGAAGTAATGTATAAAAGGTCCATGAGCCAAAAGCCAAACCAAGCCCAATCAAAGCCCATGTAATGAAAAGTAAGGCGTCAGTTTTGTAGCTATAAAAGGACACACTCTCACCTCATTTAGAGTGTGCCTCATTGTTATGTCTAGGTGAGAGTGTGTTAGTGTGTGTATTATATTTCTTGCTCTCTCAAGGTTTAATATCAATCATTCGGTTTTAAGTATTAACGCCACATCTCTTCTTCACTTCTCATCTTTACGTATTCCATCTTTGAGTGTCACAAGTTCTATATAGGTTTAGTTTGTGTGATATAGGTCGATTCACATAAGGTTTACAAGTGGTATCAGAGCCAAACAAGGAAATAGGTCTTAGTTGTGTCGTGTTTTTTTATCATTTAAGCTTAAAAAGTTGCGTCCATATTTATTAAGTCGAGTACTTTTTATAGTTTCTTTGCTTTTAACGTGAGCTTAAAGAAAAAGGTTGTAGCTTTTTACTTGTTACGTATTACTTAGTGAGTTTTAAGGTTAAAGCTTGAAGCTTTTTGTGTTTTACGTGAAGATTTGCGAGTAAAAGTAAAAAAGGTTGAAGCTTTATTGTGTTTTCGTGAGTTTTGGCATTAAAAAGTTACTTTTTGAGTCGAAAAACTGGTTCTAGATCATTTTGGCGTCAAAAGGTGGTAACTTTGTTGGTTTGTTCGTGTATTTGAAGTTGGTTTGATCGAGAAAAAGGTGCTACAAAAAGGCTACGGTTCGAATCCTCATAAGCTTGTGATTTTTATCCATTTCTTGTATAAGAATTGTGATAAAAAATGATCTACATCGACTTGGAAAAATCTATTTTCTTGTATAAGAATTTAGATAAAAAGAGGGTTTATAGGAATTGTAAATTCTATAGAAATTGTAAATTTCTTTAGGAATTGTGCAAGTTATCGAAATTGTGAAAAGCTATCGAAATTGTGCAAGTTATCAAAATTGTGAAAGCTGAGTTTTATCGCAATTGTCATAAGTCCCTTATCGCAATTGTACTGAAGCACTTTCGCAAATTGTCACAATCAATCCCTTATCGAAAATCAATTCCCATAGATCTTTTGGCAATTGGCAGAATTAGTCCCTTATCGAAATTGTGGCAGTTTGATGTACTTTCACAGATTGACAAAACTGGTCCTTTATCGCAAATGCTGCACTTGAAGCCTCCTTTCACAAATTGGCAGAACTAGTCCCTTATCGAAATTGTTAATTGAACTACTTTCGCAACTTGTCAGCATTAGCCCTTTATCGCAATTGTTTAACCGTTTACAAATTAAATAATTTTTATAAATTTGATTTAAACTTTTAATTTCTACAACATCAAGGATTGCGGACTCGGTATTCTCTCGCTTGTATAAGTGTGATGAATACTTCAACAAAGGAATATCTACTAGTTTGTATAAATTAGTTAGATCATTTATATAAATTGCCAATTTATATAAATTGGATAATTCTATATAAATTAAAATTTTGCCATAATTTGTATAAATTTTGGTCTAAATTGAAATTTCTATAGAAATTGTCATTTTATCTAAATTGTAATTTACATAACTTTGTCGAATTTGTGAACTTTTGATTTTGTCTAAATTATAGTTTAGTCAAATTTAGTAACTTTATTTAATTTGTTTCGTTTATCTAAATTGTAATAGTTAATCTAAATTGCAAACGATCATCAAAAAAGAACTAAGACTTCACAACAACAACTAAGTTTAACCTTCAACAACCACAACACCTATTTCTTTGCAACAATCCTGAATCAACTTTATCATACAACATCATCAATGGCAACTCAACAAGATATCCATGCAGCTGGTGCTGAAAACCGTCCTCCAATGCTAGAAAAAGGTGGTTATCTTCCATGGACAAGCCGTATGATCTGATACATCAAAACCAAACCTAATGGTCAAGGTAGACTCTTGCTTAACTCCATTCAGAAAGGACCATTCAAGCCTCGTCAGATTCAAGAACCGGGTAATCCAAATGCAACTCCTCCCGTTCCACCATCCTTTCATGATCAAAAGGAAGAGGAATACACAGCATACGATTGGAAGCAAATTGAAGCTGATGACTTAGCCATGCGCCTAATTCAACTTGGTTTACCACGAGAGATCTTTGCTGCTGTTGACAGTTGTGAAACTGCTTATGATATGTGGGAACGAGTTCGAAGGCTTTGTCATGGCACAGAAATTGGTCAACAAGACATGGAAAACAAGCTGCTGACTGAATGGGAGAATTTCACATCAACCCCGGCTGAACCAATTGAATCTTAATACGCAAGGTTTTGTACTCTCATGAACGAGCTTATCAGGAATAAGTTGACACCAAGGAAAATTGTTCAAAACATCAAGTTCATCAACAACCTACCAGAGGAATGGGGACGATATGTCACTATTGTCAACCAAACAAAGAATCTTTCTGAGGTGAACTATTGATGAAGCGAAAAGTGTACCGCTTTTAAGGGGTCATTTAAGCCCTAAATCGTATTTATTTGATCAAATATTGCCCTAAATCGTTCCTTTTGTCATTTTAGGTACTTTTGAGGAGAAATCTGGAAAAGGAGGCATTTTGGACGTTTTTGGAGCATAAAAGTGAAGAAAACGGCAAAGTCTCAAAAATCGGCTAAAAGTTACCTATGACGGCGTCACAATTAACCCCAGACGGCGTCATGCCTTGGCAAGAAAAAGTGGACGTGAAATTTACTCATGATAAGCCAGTGAAAATAGCATGTGAATTCTGACGGCGTCACGCTTTAACCTGATCAAGGGCGTCACGGCTTAAATCAAAAGAGGACGGCGTCACGTTCAAGGTTCGACGGCGTCAAGCCTTGATAAGCCAGAATGGATTTTAGAGAGCTAAAGAGGGACGGCATCAAGAAGGTCATCCGGGAACCCTAGAAGCGGCGAGGTGACGGCGTCACACTCCATAACGTGACGCCGTCAGATCCAAAAATCTATATATAGTTTTCTAATTTTTTGTCATTGAGAGAGAGCTTAGTGTGTGGAATTTTGGAGAAAAACCCTAAGACGAATTTAGCTCCTTTTTCAAGGCTTTTTGCCTTGAGATCTTCCATGTTACATTGAAGATAAGTTATCAATTAATCATTCAATATGTCTATGTGTTGTTTGATTTTATCTTATTCTTGTCTTTTGATTAACATGTTAGGCTAAATTTATCTTGTGTTTGCTTAGATCTAATGAAACCTAGCTATTGATTATTGGTTATTAGTGTGTTATTAGTTGTATTGGATGATTGTTTATCTATGTTAGGCTTAAGAAAACTGGCTAACTTCCTATTCGGTAACTTGCTTGAACGTCTTAAGAAACATGAACCAAATGCGTACTAAAGGTTTTTATGGTTGTATTTAATGCACAAGCGAATTCTAGTGATCCCATGTTAGGAGCTTCCTAGCCGGCTCAACATAGGAGTGAAGTAGGAGCTTGTAGAGTTGGGGAAGTACGTACGCCACCCCACGAATGGTATTAAGGAATACACCCGTCATCCACGCGACTAATACACACTAATTAACCGGTAAAAGATAGTTAGGGAGTAAGGAAATCTAAGTAAACACATTTCTCTACACATAAGTTTCTCACAACATTTTATTTTCAGTTATTTATTTTATTTGCATTTGTAGTTATTTGGGTTAGTTGACTAGCAACTAATTCCGCCCACTCTTTCAAAACCGAGATTTTACTTGCTTTCATAAAAAAATATAAAAACATAAAAAGAATCTTCCTCAACCCTTAGACCTATTAGAGTAGTCTTTCATACCTAACGAACACTATTCCCTGTGGAGAACGATCAATCCCCCGTACTTACCACTACACTATACTACATCGGTCAGGTACACTGCCTGGTGGGGTTGTAAGCCTCTTGAGATCCCTCGAGAGGTAAAACCTGTTGTAAGGTTACAAAACCACGCATCAAGTTTTTGGCGCCGTTGCCGGGGAATAGTTATTGTTTAGGTTGAATTTTTATTTCTATTAGGTCTACTCACTAAATTCCTTTCTAGTGAGATTTTTATTTTATTTTTCTAGGTTTTCTTTAGTCTATCTATTTTCTTCGTGTCTTTGTTCGTAACCATTACCATTCGACATCATGGAAGATGGTAATATCCTTAACCCCCACAACCCACCACCACAACAACCACCACCTCCTAGAGCCCGTACTTTAGGAGAGTACTCCCGTCCTAGCCACCATGGCTATCGAAACACCATTGAGCTCACTCAAGGAGCCAATATCACACCCTTGCGATCCGACACCATCCGGTTGGTGCAAAGCGGATGCGCATTCCATGGACTTCGTTCTGAAGATCCTAATCAACATCTCAAGGACTTTCTTAAAATTGTTGATTCTATAGACCTTGATGTTGCCACTCGAGAGACGACCCGATTGCGTCTCTTCCAATTCTCTCTGCGGGACTAAGCTAGTCAATGGCTAGAACGTCAACCCGCAGGATCCATCACCTCTTGGGATGATCTCACCACTCGTTTCCTTGCTCAGTTTTTCCCACCGGGAAGAACTACCAAGCTAAGGAATGATATCTTGATGTTCCAACAACGTCAAGGCGAAACTCTCTACGAGGCATGGACTCGATTCAAGGAATTACTCCAAAAAGTCCCCCACCATGGCATAGAACTTTGGCTCCAAGTCCAAATCTTCTATGACCATATCAATCTCTACACGAGGCAAACCATTGACCAATCGGCCGGTGGCAAGCTACGTGATCTAAGTGCGGAACAATCATGGGCTCTCCTAGAGGATCTTGCTCTTTATGACAACGAAAGTTGGAGTGATCCCCGTGATTTGAATAAAACGGTCAAGGCAATATCTTTGCCTTCGAACAATTCAAGCATTTCCGATCGTAGGGTCATAGAACTTGAAGACCAAGTCAAGTTTCTCATGAAATCCTACGAGGCTCCTAAACCTTCAAGCCAAGTGAACAAAATCACTTCTTCGTGTAAATTATGTAGTGGTCCCCACGACACTCATGATTGCATGGAACTTCCCAAACAGGCTTTCAAAGAATTCGCATCCTCGCGAATCGATAAGGCGGGAGATAAGTGGCTCGCCACTAATTATGGGCTCAAAAATTCCGAAGATGGGTATGAGGCATGGAAGAATAAGCCAAATTTTAGTTGGAACCAAACTCGTAGCGTATCATTCAATGACTCTACCCCGCTCACCTGGTCTGAACATTATCCTCAGCGACACACGCATAAACAACAAAATCGCGAGGAATCACTGCAAAAATTCATTCTCTCTCAAGAAACACAGCTCTCCAAACTTGAGAATCAATTCAGACAACAGCAAGTTGATATGAACAACAAGGTTGATAACCTGTTAAAGGTTATCAATGATCGCCTTGCTGGCAGGTCAACTTGTGAGTTGGCACGAGTTAATGAGATCAAATCTGTTACGGTGACCCACCAAACACCCCCTCCTGTAAAAATCAAGCACCCTAGTAAACTCTTCAAATACATATCACAAAACGAAAAAAAAAACAGGAGATACTCATACCCCTTCGAAACCTCTCCACTTCGTGAACACCATTACAACAATACCTGTTCCTAAACCAAATTTGGACCAACAAACAGCCAAGAATGTGGACAATGAAATGGAGGGTGAAGTTCCCGAAAAGAAACCCGAGGCGCCCGACGACTATCTAGACTCACCAAAGAACTCGAGTACAATAGAGGTGAGTGATGAGGAGGGCTCGGAAGAGAAATCCGAAATGCCTCATGGGCTCCCAGGACTGCTAGACCACCCCCTGGTAGAGGAACTTGAGAGGGGCACAGCAAGGTCGCCCATGGGATTCGGAGAGAGAATAGAGGATGGCGCTCCTAGGGTCTTTAAGATATCTTGCACCACTAGGAAAAAGTTTATAAAAGATGCCTACATAAACCCCAACTCTTCTATGAGCGCAATATCCCTCTCTCTATATAACGAAGCCTTCACTGAACAAGTCAAATATGAAGGGTCTAATATCATCGGGGTAATAAGGAGGGTACCAATTGTGATAGAAAAGTTCCTCTTTCATATCGAGTTAACTGTAATTAATAACATGAACTCTATCATCAGCCCATCCTTAACTGGCCTTGTTCTAGGCAAACCATTCATAAAAGCAACGGGAGTGATACTCGATGAGGATGATAGGAGTGCATTATTTACCGATGGTGTCAGGAAAGTGATTTTTCGGGATGGCTGTGAAGAAGTGTATGAGTATCAACCATCAGCAAGTGGCAACACATGGGGGTTACACGATAGAAGGCCTGGCCGAATTAAGCGACATGATCCAAATAATCTCAAAATACCTTGCATGATTGGTCACAAGCATTTTTATAATGTTTACATTGACACATGTTTACCCAAAAATGTGATGTCCTTGTTTCATTATAACAACATTTGCAGATGGGGGATGATTCATAAAGGGAAGGACGACATCGGCATAGATGATGATATACAGGTGTTTGTAGGAAATATGACATTCACTATGAGCTTCGCAATCGTCGATAATATCGAAGAGTACATCGATCCCAGGTTATCACAAGTTGTTTTTGGGGCACCTTTTTGCCAGGCCACAAGCTTGGTTGTGGACGAGCTCAATGGGATCATGACTTTCACCGATGGGATTAGGGAAATCTCATACCAAACGCCTTACAAGATGAGAGAATTCAAGGAGATTGATTATAAAGGGCTCGATGGGTTAAGTTCCCAACTCGTGTTATGTGATGATGATGTGAGAAGGGGATGTAAGGATACTTTTGACCTGTCAAGCGGATTCTTTAAGCACGATAAGGAACTTGGTTCTAAATACCGAAACAATCCTTTTGATCACGTGGACCCGAAATACCTTTACTATGAAAGTGATTCTGATAGAGGATCAAAGGAGAATGGCCTAGGAACTGTGACTGAAGATGGAATCACGTAATGTACGTGACTTTGAGTCTAGCTACAAGACTCGTTAATAAAGAAAAGCGCTTCTTGGGAGGCAACCCAAGCTTTATTTGCTTTGTGTGTTTATTTATTTGTTTGTTTGATTTTATTTTCCGTATGTGTGTTTAATTTTTATCATTATTGATTCATGTTCAAAAGTAAATTGTGAAAATGCTTTATTTTGTTTTTAACTTCGTCTTAACTACATATAAAGGTATTTTGCAAAAGTTAAGTGTAAGGGAAATCTAAATCGGTTTATTAACACAAATGAACATGAATCGTAATAATATTAAATTAGCATACATATTAGTATTTGTTTGAGTCAAATGCTTGTATCGAGTCATAGTGATGTTTTGCAGGATTTCCAGGAAGTAAGGTAAAGGTTTTTCCAGAAATTTTCCGGAAACTTAAAATGAAAATTTTTGTCAGGTCATTTCTGACGGCGTCAGGGTTTATAACCTGACGGCGCCAGATTTAATTTTCAGAAATTTTTGAAAGTTTTGTTTTTAAAAAGTTTTTATTAAAATCTCCAACTTATAATCTCCAGGAATCTGCAAAATTATCATTCCACAAGCATTATATCCTTATATATAGATTTTATCCCGCCGATGTTATGCAGGTTTTCGTGTTTGTTTTCTTAGGTTTAACAGGTTATTTTGGACAAGGAGATGTTTATGGAATCAAGCTTATGGCGATGCATTAGTCATGGAGCTTCAACATTCTCTTTGGAGGAAGATTTAACCGTGTAATTTCATTATCCACCGAGCGAATCAGGGGAGTATTTGATTTCATTCTTTTACTTTATGCTTTTACATCTTGTTATTTGAACATTGGGGACAATGTTCATCTTAAGTGTAAGGGGAGGGTAAAAGTACGATTTTTGAGAATACAATTGCGCTTGATTTTTGTTTGTTTAATGGTAGATGTGTAATAAAACTGAGAGAAATACCTGTTAGGGCAATTTTAGTACCAAATTTAAATTTTTTTACAACATATAGGAGTGAAACTTTGATCTTAATGAGCGTCTCACGGATAGGAGTTATATGACTAGCACAAAAAACCGTACCACTAAAAAATTTTCCACCCCAAATATGTGAGGTTTGCCCCTAGAATTGGTAGGAAAAGCATTTATGCTATGATGTGTGTACCGGTAGCACTTAGATTCTAGAACTTGCGTTAGGACCATTCCGAGGCCACAAGTGAGACTACATTCGTGTAGTTAGATTTACTACATGATAAGAGGCATTAGGATTAACCCATTGTTTTACACCTGTGTTTTTGTTATAATTACTTTGGCTACATTGGTCAAGTAATTCTCCCACACCCTTTGCGTTGTACTCATTTTTAGTACACGATACCCCTAGTACACCCTCAGAGCCTATCTTTTCGTTTCAACCTTTAAGCATTTTACTTAAAGGAAGAATTTGTTACACCCCACTTAAATGTGCACCCAAATCGCCTTAGCCTACCTTGTATGCACTCATTTTTAGTGCATTATTGTTACAACATTTGTTTAAACCCAAGTTAATTATCTAGTTGATTACATGGTTGCTAAGTCGAGTCATATCCTTGTACATATTGTTTTGGGACGATTGGGACTCATGGGTAAAGTACTAGTGTAATGGAGTAATGGGGAAGAACATCATTTATTACCCCCATATGTGCTAAATATTTTAAAAGTACTCCAAGTTTTTCAATTATCTTAATTCGAGTCATTAGAATAGTTATTTGTAAAGTTATGTAAAAGTTCAAGTGTAAGGGGATGCAACGCCCCTATGATGTATTATTTTAGATGGTAGGGCAAAAGTGTATGTCAATTAAAAAAAAATAATAATAAAAAAAAATAAAAAAAAAAAAAATCGAAAAAAAATCAAGAAAAATACAAAAAAAAAAAAAAAAAAAGGAGAAAAAGAAAAGTAGAAAAAAAAAAACATACGGACTACCATCCCGTTTCATTTTATGTTTGTTTTATGTTTTTGTTTTTGTTTTTGTTATTTCATTTCTAGCTTAAGATCGAGTCTAGTCTTGGCTTAGCAACATTGTATAGTACATGTAATTGATCAAGATCTTTAACTCGCCACCAGTAAAATATCCCTTATCCAACAAAACCGTGTTTTCCTTTTCCCTACACCTAACGTTATAACCCATTTAAAAGCCCTCTTTGATAGTTTATCTTTGGTGCTTACGCCTAGTGGAGGAGGTTTTCGATCCTTTCCCAAGCCTATGGTAATATATTTGCTATGACAGGTAGTGAGAGATATTATCCGTTTTCATTTATGACATTTATTTTGATGACACTTGAGAGATGTGAGTATCTAAACACTACTTGTGAGGTGCTAGTTTGTAATCTCCGTGCTTATTATGATTGAAGTGGAACGATTATTTGTTGTAATTACTTTTATGTTTGCATTAAATGACCCCTAACTTGTATTTTGATTAGAATAAAAGCGCATTTGCTTGAGGACAAGCAAATCTCAAGTGTAAGGGTATTTGATGAAGCGAAAAGTGTACCGCTTTTAAGGGGTCATTTAAGCCCTAAATCGTATTTATTTGATCAAATATTGCCCTAAATCGTTCCTTTTGTCATTTTAGGTACTTTTGAGGAGAAATCTGGAAAAGGAGGCATTTTGGACGTTTTTGGAGCATAAAAGTGAAGAAAACGGCAAAGTCTCAAAAATCGGCTAAAAGTTACCTATGACGGCGTCACAATTAACCCCAGACGGCGTCATGCCTTGGCAAGAAAAAGTGGACGTGAAATTTACTCATGATAAGCCAGTGAAAATAGCATGTGAATTCTGACGGCGTCACGCTTTAACCTGATCAAGGGCGTCACGGCTTAAATCAAAAGGGGACGGCGTCACGTTCAAGGTTCGACGGCGTCAAGCCTTGATAAGCCAGAATGGATTTTAGAGAGCTAAAGAGGGACGGCGTCAAGAAGGTCATCCGGGAACCCTAGAAGCGGCGAGGTGACGGCGTCACACTCCATAACGTGACGCCGTCAGATCCAAAAATCTATATATAGTTTTCTAATTTTTTGTCATTGAGAGAGAGCTTAGTGTGTGGAATTTTGGGAGAAAACCCTAAGACGAATTTAGCTCCTTTTTCAAGGCTTTTTGCCTTGAGATCTTCCATGTTACATTGAAGATAAGTTATCAATTAATCATTCAATATGTCTATGTGTTGTTTGATTTTATCTTATTCTTGTCTTTTGATTAACATGTTAGGCTAAATTTATCTTGTGTTTGCTTAGATCTAATGAAACCTAGCTATTGATTATTGGTTATTAGTGTGTTATTAGTTGTATTGGATGATTGTTTATCTATGTTAGGCTTAAGAAAACTGGCTAACTTCCTATTCGGTAACTTGCTTGAACGTCTTAAGAAACATGAACCAAATGCGTACTAAAGGTTTTTATGGTTGTATTTAATGCACAAGCGAATTCTAGTGATCCCATGTTAGGAGCTTCCTAGCCGGCTCGACATAGGAGTGAAGTAGGAGCTTGTAGAGTTGGGGAAGTACGTACGTCACCCCACGAATGGTATTAAGGAATACACCCGTCATCCACGCGACTAATACACACTAATTAACCGGTAAAAGATAGTTAGGGAGTAAGGAAATCTAAGTAAACACATTTCTCTACGCATAAGTTTCTCACAACATTTTATTTTCAGTTATTTATTTTATTTGCATTTGTAGTTATTTGGGTTAGTTGACTAGCAACTAATTCCGCCCACTCTTTCAAAACCGAGATTTTACTTGCTTTCATAAAAAAATATAAAAACATAAAAAGAATCTTCCTCAACCCTTAGACCTATTAGAGTAGTCTTTCATACCTAACGAACACTATTCCCTGTGGAGAACGATCAATCCCCCGTACTTACCACTACACTATACTACATCGGTCAAGTACACTGCCTGGTGGGGTTGTAAGCCTCTTGAGATCCCTCGAGAGGTAAAACTTGTTGTAAGGTTACAAAACCACGCATCAACTATGCTCAGCTCTATGACTTTTTGAAGCAAAACCAGAAAGAGGCAGATGAAGTTAAGAAAGAGAAGCTAGCCAAACAACAAGATCCTCTAGCATTGATTGCTCAAGCACCAACACCTACAACAGTGAATACACAACCATCATCATCCACTTCCACTCAGAACTTCCCGCAACAACAATATGTTCCACAACAACCATTCTACCCACAACAACAACAAGTCATTCCACAACCACAATACCCATAATACCCAAAACCAGAATACGATGAAAATGATGACAGTGCTGCTTTGTCGCAAGCATTTAATCTTCTCTCAAAGGTATTCCAAGGACGATACTCCACACCCACTAACAACAACCAAAGGATTTCATCGAATATTCGCAACAGGCAGATTGCATAGCTGAGTTCCAACATAGGTCAACAAGGACAGATGGTTGGAGGTTATGGGAATCAGCAGGGATATGCTCCTAGATATCAGATGGGTAACCAGAATGCAGGGCAGTATGTTGGAAATTAGATGGGTCAGTACATGGGTAATCAAAATCAGTTGGGTCAAGTTGTTGGAAATCAAAGGGGTCAGAATATGGGAAATTAGTTTGGAAATGTTGCTGCTCCAATTGCTGGAAATATTAGGAATATGAATCAAGGGAATGTGTTAAAATGTTTCAACTGTCAATGAATTGGTCACATGGCAAGGAACTGTCCCACCAAGCCAAAGAAGAAAGATCTTGAGTATCTTCAGAAAGCAGTGCTCTTAGCTCAGAAAGAAAAGGCAGGGTTTCAGTTGAATGCCGAGGAGAATGATTTCATGGCTTGGATGGATGATATGGAAGACCTGGAGGATATCGATGCCAACTGCATTTTTATGGCTAATCTTCAGGAGGTCAAATATGATACGGATTCTGAAGCACCTCCTGCTTATGATATCAATGGAATCTCTGAGGTACCACCATATGCTACATGTCACAATAATGAAATGTTTGATATGTCACCTCAAAATGAACAGTATCCTGCGACTCCTACACCCACTTTCGATACATATATGGATTCCCCAAGTTGTAGCTATACAAATTTGGCTACTCCAGATATGGATCGTAATTGAGGCTTTGAGTCTCAGCATAATGAGAATGATGAGGATACACGTGCTTTATTTGAATCATTATTGCAAAATTGTAGTATTGAAATTAAAAAGGTCAAACAAATCAATCGCGATGTTAAGGCCGCGAATGCTAAATTGACCGCTGAGCTTGAGAGATATAAGGTGAATGAACAAGCTTTTGAATTTAATAACAAATAACAGTCAGAACTTGAAATTGGTTATAGAGATTCTGTTTTAAGAGAAAAACATTTGCAAATCAAATATGACACGCTCGATGTTAAGTTGAACATGTGAATAAAATCTTTAAACACGGAAATTTCTGAATTAACCAACCAACTTTCTAAACAAAAATCAATTTGTTCTGATCTTGAAAAAGAAAAGAAAGAATTGAATGCAACGTTTTCAAAACGAGAAAATGATCTTCTTGATGAAATCATTGACAAACAAGAAAGCATTAAAAAGTTGGAAGAGTTTCTTGTAAAAATGGGTCATTCTACACAAACAATTAATTTGTTAATTAACGATCCAAACCTGATTTTACATACAATGAAGAAAATGGCTATCGGTTGTGAAAACCCTTATAATCTCAAGAAAGCTCAGAAAGAACAGAATGTGTTATATAATGATAGTGTGCTAAATGATAAACATGATCCTCCCGAGGTTCGTGATTGTTATGAAACGATTGAGCTTGCTGAAGAGAGTAGAACTAAAATGAGACAAATGAACCCAAAAATTAGACCAATTGATTATAATAAGCTTAATACAACTTCTTTCGTTCATCTTGTTCAAAAAGAGTCACCACTGTTTTTTCAAAAAAAACCAGTGGCTGTCGCAAAACGAAAAGTTGTTTCAAAACATCTTTCTAACATCGAACAAATGTCCTCTAAAAACACTTGTAACACAAGTGAAGCTAGACGATATTTGGATTATTTTAAAAGGAGAGTTGAAACGCTTCAAATGATTGTGGCATCCAAAACAAAGAGTAACTACAACGACTGGTTTTCAAGTTTTCATACAGAACAGAATAAGATGTTTGAAACGGAAATCAATCCTCAAATCACTGCAATTTATGTGGTAGTTCTTAATGTTGAAAATAATCTTTTGAAAGAATCAGCCGACTTTGTCAAGGACCACAAATCCCTGGTGAAGGAAGCTAATTAAAACATTGAACACATCAAAGTTTTGGAAAAACACATTGACACTCTCTTCGAAGTAGCTCTGTCGACTGATATTATGTCCATTATTTATCAACCATATTCTATAGAGGATGATGAAAGTCTTCGAGCTGAGACTTCTGAAATTTTTTTAAAATATGAAAATGCGCTTTCTAAGATTGAAAAACAAAATGTCACATATTTTAAACAACTTGATCGGAAAAAGGAAGAATGCAAATATGACAAATTGTCATATGAGCGGTCTTATAAAAACATGAAAGAGCAAAATGATCATTTGAAGTCTCAGCTGGAGAGTCTAAAAAGGAAGGGTGAGGAAACTAAGGAAAATCTAGTTATTAAACCAAAAATGTCAATCTCTCAATGTGTTCCAGTCACTCCAACACCCTTGCCTAAAGAAGGTGAAAAGCAAAAGAGAAAGCTGTTGTCGAAACATCAAATGTGATAACACCTGGCCTTTATAGGATTAGTACCACTACTGCGTCTTCCTCTACATCTAAAACATATAGGGCGATAGACAAAAGTGTGAAAGAAAATCCAATTGAGACTAGGAATGCTAAAACAAATTCAAATGACAACAAGATAAATCCTAATGCGTGTGCCTTACCTTCTACAGGAGTAGAAAGTACCTCTAGGAGCAGCATACCAAAGCCTAGGAGCAATAAAAGGAATAGAGTCTCGCCTGCCTCTGAGAGTGAAAGCAAGAATAAAAAGGAAGAAGTAAAAGAACACCCTAGGATTTTAGCGCTTTCGAATAAGAAACATATGTCATCTGGATGTAATGTTAAGAACACTATTTCGAGTGCATGTAATGACTCTGTTTGTTTAATGTGCAAGAAATCTTTGTCTGAAAATGTTTGTGATGATATTGTTTCTAATAATGTGAATGTGAATGATATGCCTAAACAGAAAGATGTTCCTCCAGGAACTAGTGCTAGATCTAGATATATTAAAAGACTTATCAAACTAGCTAGGTTAACCACTAGTAGCATATTGCCTATGGACCATCTTAAGTTTTGTGCATGGAAACCAACGGGGAGAAAGTTTACACTTAAGAATGGCAAATTAAAAATTGTTCCAATAGAACAAATCGAAACCTTCTCTAAGTGTGATTCATCTGTTACATCTAACCCCATAGAACCAAATGTTAAACGGTTTCCAAATACAAAATCATCTGTTCTTGGCAGGTCATGGACATCTGTCTTTGGATCGTCGACTTGGGTTGCTCCAAGCACATGACCAGGAATCTGAAGCTGCTGATCAACTTCGTATGGAAGTTCATGGGAACAGTTCGATTCAGAAATGATCATGTAGCAGCTATTTTGGGTTATGGAGATATTCAGTTCGGGAATTTCTTAATCACTCGGGTTTACTATGTCGAAGGGTTGGGACACAATCTGTTTTCAGTCGGACAGTTTTGTGATGCAGATTTAGTGGTTGCATTTAGGAGGAATACTTGCTTCGTTAGGAATCTGATCGGAGATTATCTCTTAACCGGAAATCGTGGAACCAATCTCTATGCTATCGACATAAACCAAATGGCCTCTTCATCACCAGTTTGTCTCAGGACAAGAGTTGACGAAACTAGGTCCTGGTTGTGGCACAGATGTTTATCCCATCTCAACTTCGACACCTTAACAAAGCTTGCCAAAGACGACATCGTCGCCGGTCTCCCAAAGTTCAAATACACCAAAGAACACTTATGTCCATCCTGTGAGCAAGGCAAAAGCAAAAGAGCAACATATAAACCTAAAACTATACCCAGTTTGGTTGATAAGTTACATCTGTTGCATATGGACTTATGTGGCCCAATGAGAGTTGAAAGTATCAATGGGAAGAAGTATATTCTTGTTATTGTCGATGATTATTCAAGATATACATGGGTAAGGTTTTGGAGGTCTAAAGACGAAGCACCAGGCATCATCATCACCTTTCTGAAGCGTATACAAGTCTTACTTCAAGCTCCAGTAAGGATTGTAAGAACTGACAATGCACGAAGTTTACAAATCAGGAGTTAAGAACATATTTTGAAGAGACTGGAATCACTCACCAGACATCAGCTGTTAGAACTCCACAGCAGAATGGGGTAGTTGAAAGAAGAAACAGAACTCTTGTGGAAGCTGCTCGCACAATGCTGATTTATTCCAGTGCACCGTTATTCTTATGGGCTGATGTTGTTGCCACTGCTTGTTTCACCCAGAACCGATCCCTAATCCATCCAAGATTCAATAAAAGCCCATATGAATTAGTAAACAACAGAAAACCCGATATCTCTTACCTTCATGTATTTGGCGCTTTGTGCTATCCAACGAACGACAGAAAAGATCTGGGGAAGCTGAAAGCTAAGGGTGATATTGGAATCTTCATTGGTTATTCAGATAACTCGAGGGCATTCAGGGTGTATAACAGGAGAACTAAAAGGATTATGGAGACGATGAATGTGAAATTTGATGAGATTTCACAAATGGCTTCTGAGAGACTCGCTCTAGAACCCGCACTTAACCCGATGGCTTCTAATCATACCAGATTAGGACCCGCACCAAATAGTCAAACTTCTGGACATATCAGTTCAGGACTCATACCTAAAGGAGCTCAGTCAACTAATACTGACAAACCAAAAAATCAAGAACTGGACACTTTCTTCGAGTATATGTATGATGAGTACTAAGGTGGAGCTTCGACAAATGCATCACAACAACGTTTCGCTGCACCCGCTCAACAACATCAACCACCACCACGACCACTGCAAGATGCATCAACAACAATCGAAGCTGACGCACCAACTCCCTCAACGTTATCTACATCTACTCCAGCAACTCCAGTAATTGAAATTGTGTTACCAAGAGTTGATGAGCAAAACCAAAACCCACCAATTCAAGAAGAACAACAACAAAACGATGCTGTGTTAGAAGACGAACGATTCAAAAACCCGTTTGCAACGGAATCTGCTGAATCTTCTTGAAGGTTACATGAACCATCTAACACGCATTCGTCAAATCCAAGGTACCCTTCAATGTTACAGTGGATTAAAGACCATCCAATAGAACATGTTATTGGTGAACCTTCAAGGCCAGTACATACGAGAAGACAACTTGCCACCGATTGCGACATGTGCATCTACGTCTGCTCAGTCAGTCTAAAAGAGCCAAAGAACATTCGGGAGGCGATGACAGAAAATGCTTGGATTGAAGCGATGTAGGAAGAACTTCTCCAATATCAATTACATGACACTTGGGATTTAGTGCCGAGACCAATCGACAAACTCGTCATTGATCTTAAGTGGTTATGGAAGAACAAAAAGGATGAAGAGATGATTGTAATTCGCAACAAAGCTCATCTCGTGGCCAAGGGATTTAGACAGGAAGAAGGGATAGATTTCGATGAGTCATTCGCGCCAGTAGCAAGGCTTGAGGCAGTCAAGATTTTCATAGCATACGCAGCTCATAAAAACATCACGGTCTATCAGATGGATATCAAGACAACATTCTTGAATGGAACTTTGAAAGAAGAGGTGTACGTGAGTCAGCCAGATGGATTCGTCGACAAAGATCATCCCGACTACGTCTACAAGCTAAAGAAAGCTATCTATGGTTTGAAACAAGCCCCAAGGGTGTGGTACGACAAATTATCATCTTTCCTACTTCTTAATAATTTCACCAAAGGAACAATTGACCCGACCTTGTTTACCAAAATGATGCTGTGTTAGAAGACGAACGATTCAAAAACCCGTTTGCAACGGAATCTGCTGAATCTTCTTGAAGGTTACATGAACCATCTAACACGCATTCGTCAAATCCAAGGTACCCTTCAATGTTACAGTGGACTAAAGACCATCCAATAGAACATGTTATTGGTGAACCTTCAAGGCCAGTACATACGAGAAGACAACTTGCCACCGATTGCGACATGTGCATCTACGTCTGCTCAGTCAGTCTAAAAGAGCCAAAGAACATTCGGGAGGCGATGGCAGAAAATGCTTGGATTGAAGCGATGTAGGAAGAACTTCTCCAATATCAATTACATGACACTTGGGATTTAGTGCCGAGACCAATCGACAAACTCGTCATTGATCTTAAGTGGTTATGGAAGAACAAAAAGGATGAAGAGATGATTGTAATTCACAACAAAGCTCATCTCGTGGCCAAGGGATTTAGACAGGAAGAAGGGATAGATTTCGATGAGTCATTCGCGCCAGTAGCAAGGCTTGAGGCAGTCAGGATTTTCATAGCATACGCAGCTCACAAAAACATCACGGTCTATCAGATGGATATCAAGACAGCATTCTTGAATGGAACTTTGAAAGAAGAGGTGTACGTGAGTCAGCCAGATGGATTCGTCGACAAAGATCATCCCGACTACGTCTACAAGCTAAAGAAAGCTATCTATGGTTTGAAACAAGCCCCAAGGGTATGGTACGACGAATTATCATCTTTCCTACTTCTTAATAATTTCACCAAAGGAACAATTGACCCGACCTTGTTTACCAAAACGATGCTGTGTTAGAAGACGAACGATTCAAAAACCCGTTTGCAACGGAATCTGCTGAATCTTCTTGAAGGTTACATGAACCATCTAACACGCATTCGTCAAATCCAAGGTACCCTTCAATGTTACAGTGGACTAAAGACCATCCAATAGAACATGTTATTGGTGAACCTTCAAGGCCAGTACATACGAGAAGACAACTTGCCACCGATTGCGACATGTGCATCTACGTCTGCTCAGTCAGTCTAAAAGAGCCAAAGAACATTCGGGAGGCGATGGCAGAAAATGCTTGGATTGAAGCGATGTAGGAAGAACTTCTCCAATATCAATTACATGACACTTGGGATTTAGTGCCGAGACCAATCGACAAACTCGTCATTGATCTTAAGTGGTTATGGAAGAACAAAAAGGATGAAGAGATGATTGTAATTCGCAACAAAGCTCATCTCGTGGCCAAGGGATTTAGACAGGAAGAAGGGATAGATTTCGATGAGTCATTCGCGCCAGTAGCAAGGCTTGAGGCAGTCAGGATTTTCATAGCATACGCAGCTCACAAAAACATCACGGTCTATCAGATGGATATCAAGACAGCATTCTTGAATGGAACTTTGAAAGAAGAGGTGTACGTGAGTCAGCCAGATGGATTCGTCGACAAAGATCATCCCGACTACGTCTACAAGCTAAAGAAAGCTATCTATGGTTTGAAACAAGCCCCACGGGCGTGGTATGACGAATTATCATCTTTCCTACTTCTTAATAATTTCACCAAAGGAACAATTGACCCGACCTTGTTTACCAAAAAATTCAAAGATGACATTTTGATTGTTCAGATTTACGTGGACGACATAATTTTTGGGTCCACTAATCCAAAACATTCAAAACATTTTGAAAATCTCATGAAAAGCAAATTTGAAATGTCCATGATGGGGGAATTAAAATTCTTTCTTGGTTTACAAATTAATCAAACCCCACGTGGTATTTTTATAAATCAAGCTAAATATACTATTGAGATTTTAAAGAAACATGAAATGAAAAATTGTAACTCTGTTGGTACACCAATGGTCACTTCACCCAAAATAGGTGCAGACTTATACGGGAAACCCATCGATCCGAAGAAATATCGGAGCATGATTGGGTCTCTCATGTACTTAACTGCTAGTCGACCCGATATACATTTTGCTGTCTGTTTATTAACACGGTTTCAGACAAGGCCTACCGAACTTCACCTCCAAGAGGTTAAACGGATCTTCCGGTACCTACGAAGAACCATCAATATGGGACTTTGGTATCCGAAGGATTCGGAGTTTACACTAACAGCCTTTTCAGATGCCGACCATGCTGGTTTCCAAGTTACTGAAAAATGTACATCCGGGGGAGCACAATTTTTGGGAGAAAAGCTAGAAGGCTGGTCATCAAGGAAACAAGACTGTACGGCATTATCAACCGCTGAAGCCGAGTATGTGTCTCTATCTGCTTGTTGTGCCCAAGTTTATGGATGCGGACACAGCTAACAGATTATGACTTCTCTTTCGATCGCATTCCTATCTATTGTGTTTCGAAAAGTGCCATAGCCATCTCGTGAAATCCCGTTCAACACTCGAAGACCAAGCATATTAGAGTCCGCTATCACTTCATAAAGGAACATGTCGAAGAGGGTACTGTTGAATTATTCTTCATAAAGACTGAATACCAACTCGCCGATCTATTTACTAAAGCCCTTCCAAGAGAGAGGTTTGATAACTTAGTTCGACGAATTGGCATGCGAAGCCTAACTCCCGAAGAGTTAGAAAGTCTTCTCGAAACTTCTTGAATTTTATCTCAAAAAGCTTCGCTGTAAATATTTTTGAAAAAACAAAATACAAAATTTGAAAAACCCACAAAAACAAAAAACAAAAATAGAAAATTTCAAAAATACAAAAACAATATAAAACCAAAAAGACAAAAATATTCTTCTCACGACATGACTCTCGTATAATCGAAATTCTGTACGTATCTAGAAATGTCATTCAACAATGATACGGACATGTACAGATGCTTGAGCGAGAGTTCATTTAAAATTTTTCTAAAACATGTCGTTTCTCAAAATTTCTTCACTACGGCTTTCGTATATTTCAGTACAAAACCCGCGCTACATTGATGACTTCTGATTATTTCCGATCAGGACTCGCATTGTTAATGGAAAAAGAAAACAAAGAATCCTTGAGCACATGATCAAGATTTTTCAAAATCTTTCCCCAAATTCTGTACTCAAGATTATTCAAAAAGAAAACTCCCTCTATACCATTAAATGATTTTAAACTCAAATGTTTAAAGAATATGCTTTATTTAAGGGGGAGTTTAACAAGAAAAAACAAAAATGTTCCAAATCATGCTAAAATAATCCGTCTATCTCTCCAAAAAGCTCTCATTTTAATCAGTTGATATCAAAAATATCACTGCATGCTATTTTTGAGGGGGAGAGGACGTGATTAAAATGTGATCAAAACTTTAAAGATCGTGGATTGAATCTCAAAAGAGCTTTACAAAAAGACTCAGCATGAACCCTCGAATTGACGATAATTAAATGTCAGTAATCGAAAAGACTTGTTCGGGACGGGTAATAATTTCAAGCTGGTTATCCAGTGATGTAAACGTGTCTCGCAAAGGACTTATCTGAGTAGAATGTACCAATTCGAGAGATATTCTTTTGATATGACCGGGACGGGTAATAATTTCAGGCTAGTCCAACTAGTGATGTAAACGTGTCTCGCGATGGTCATATCAACTGAAAATTGATCTATTCAAAAATGTGCGAACTCTACCCAACATGTGCAAATTTATCTTAAAAAATGCATGAGCACATGTGAAGGGGGAGTATTTCAGAAAATGCAAAAACTCTCGAAGTGTTAACTAAATGTGTTTTACTCATAAACACTTTGTGAGATTTTCATAAAAAGGTTTTATGGCTTGTGATCATCAAATCTAGGATAATCATGGAGTAATAAGGTGATTATGGTTAGGTTTATATTCAATGATCCGCCAGAGCCGGAGGGATCTACCCAAGGACAATTCCAATAGATTAGAATTAGAAGTCCTTAGGAAAGATCGAAAAAAGGAGTAAATAAGAAAGGGAAAGAAGGGGTTGAAGAATTAAAAAGAAAAGTTGAATGAAAGGGTGAAAAGAAATAGCCCTCCATGAAAACTTAGGGCAGAAACCGGGTCAATACACCTGCTATTGGTGTTCACTAAGTTGATACTGATATTGAAGACAAGACGTCATGGATCCAGTGACGCGCTGCACAAACCCCTCCTAGCCACTCAGATATCTCTTAAAAGATATTTGTTTCATTTCTCATGGAGAACACTGCATAATCTATCGGCCTCTCACTCCGAGATGTGTTGATATTGAAAAGGTGGCACTCTGCTCCATGCCCCCGACTACTAAAACCAAAACGCACATTATAAAGTCTAGAGCCATGAGATTCATTAAAATATCTCTTAGGAACACTTCCATAAGAATAACCTTGTATTCACCAAAAGGGACACAAGGTGTACATGAATCTTAATGAGATCCAAGGATCTTGCCATTTATATCATGATGGTTACATGCTTCAAACGGTTTAAAGTTGTGGGGTGATCTCCAGCGACTCACTGAATCGTGGGTGCACTTCGGTGTGTCCGTGTAAGCCCTCTCGGGGGTATCCGGTTCAGAACGGCCTTGGGAAGGATTAGAGAAAGTCTTCACAATATGCTGTCGACAATCTCAAAGTCCTAACCTGTAAGTGCTGGATGATTTATCACTAACGGTTTTATGCAGCTACCTACAAACATCCATCAACCATCATCAGATACATCAAACATCTTCACCTTAGCATACTCATACTTATGAAGAACATCCCCAACAAAGCTCAAGTGTAAAAAGTTCAAGACAGAAGAATCAAGTTAAGGAGAGAGTGTAACTAAAAAGTCAAAAAGCTAATCAAGATGTCAAGAACAAGTTCATATATCAAATGATGAAAGAATATAGGGAGATTGTTAGCATAAGTATACAGTCCAAGATGTGTGAGTATGTTGGAGGACACGACGCTTATCCACACGAAGATTTTTGATCAAGGCAAGATCAACCACAAAAGACGATACTTTAAAGATCACATAGCATGAAGGAATGATGAATGAAGACTATTCTACATCGATACACAAAGTTCACGACGTTGAAGAAAAAAAACCTATCACTGGGAGCATCATTGAAATGACCATCCCTTAGGGGGAGATGGTTAGCATTTAAATTCTTATGTAAAGTGATGGTCATTTTGTAATATTAGAACTAGTGTGTCGTGTGAATATCTAAGGTTAGGAAGGTGGGCTTCTGGTTAAACAAATATGTAAGAAGTAATGTATAAAAGGTCCATGAGCCAAAAGCCAAACCAAGCCCAATCAAAGCCCATGTAATGAACAGTAGGGCGTCAGTTTTGTAGCTATAAAAGGACACACTCTCACCTCATTTAGAGTGAGCCTCATTGTTATGTCTAGGTGAGAGTGTGTTAGTGTGTGTATTATATTTCTTGCTCTCTCAAGGTTTAATATCAATCATTCGGTTTTAAGTATTAACGCCACATCTCTTCTTCACTTTTCATCTTTACATATTCCATCTTTGAGTGTCACAAGTTCTATATAGGTTTAGTTTGTGTGATATAGGTCGATTCACATAAAGTTTATAATTTTGCAATCTGAGTTTTCTCGATGTAATCCATGAACGAACTACCAAGATTTTCCAACGGAGTGTGAAGTTGATTTGACCTGGTACTGAGAGATTGTTCAGTCACGACTCGAGGTAGAATATGATATCAATAAAGGCATGTTTATATGATGCAAGAATTATGATGCCTGGCCAACATGATAATAGTTGCATCATATAACCTGAAAAACCTGAACTTATTGGGATCATAGGATGCCTTTGAGAAGTGCCTGAGAACAATAAGTGGAATGAGTCTGAATTCTATCTGAGTAGAGCGACGTTTTGCTTGATTCTGAAACTCCGTATTGAATGGCACCATTTGGATTGGTAGAATTGAAAGAACAACTACAAGAACTTCTAGGAATTGGTTTTATTCGTCTGGGCGTATCTCCGTGGGGTCCTCCAGTTTTATTCGCGATGAAGAAGAATGGTATCATGAGGTGGTATCTTAACTACTGGAAGTAAGACCGTATTACAATTAGAAACCTTTATCCATTACCTTGAATCGACAACTTATCTGATCAACTTTAGGATGAGAAGTCTTCTCTAAGACTGATTTCAATTCTTGATATCATCAGTTACATGTGAAGAGCAATATATTCCTAGAACTGTCTTTCATACTCGTTATGATCACTATGAGTTTAGAGATGCCAATTGTATTGGCTAATGCTTCGACTGTTTTATGGACTTGGTGAATCATGCCTTTCGTGAGTACTTGGAAAAATTTGTCATAGTATGACACTTTAGTATATTCAGAGACGAAGGAGAAACATGAGGATCATTTTTGTATTATGTTGGAAACTTTGCGTAAGAAGAAACTTTATATATTCTGGAAGTGTGATATTGGTTGGGACAAGTGGCGTTCTTAGTTGATGGTATTATTAGGATCCTGCGAAGATGGAAACTATCACCAAATGGCCAAGACCGACGACAGTTACAAAATTTAGAACCTTTTGAGTCTTGCAGAAGAATTGTGGAAGATATTCATGATTGGTGTTACCATTGACGAAGCTTATGAGAATAGGAGAGAAGTTTAGTTAGGATGAGAACTGAGTTTTGGAAAAGCTGAAACAGAAATTAGCTCCTACTTCATATACCAATTTTTGAATGTTTCAAGAAGAGACTTGGTTATTCCTCTATACAGTACGAGAAGGTTATTGCTTATGCATCAAGACAACTAGAACCGTATGAGGCAAATTATTCAACGCATAACTTGGAATTGGCAGCAGTGGTGGTTGTTAGTAGGATTTGGAGGTAATTCTTGTATGGCGGATTATGATCTGTGTTGAAGACTTGAGGAAACTATCTAACTGAGACACACAGTTTTTACTTCTTTATTCATCTTAGTTTTACTATGATGAATTAAGATCTGGAGCAGACGGTTAATACAAATATCGTCCTAAAAACGTTATTTATATTTTACGATCTTTGCTATATTTTGTTAATGACAAATATAAAGTTTATCTTTAGTAAAGCATAAATATAAGTTAAAGTCTTTTAAATTTATAGTAACAAGCTTTTAAAACTCATTTACATACTACATGATCACTAGGAATTATACATTACATACATATATGCATTTACATGTTTACATTTTTATTCTTAAAATAGAAATATATACATAACATCATGGCATACCTCATTTGGATATCTTTAGGATATCTTAAGGATTTAGCAAATATCTTGGAAAGATCTTGAAGCAAAGAATTGGATTGTATAAGATCTTGGTTAGATTTGGAAAGATACTTGAAGATTGCCTGTCAGAGACTGGTGGAACCAAAGAGGATAAGGGACGGACCCCAGAATTTGGGTCCGCCAAATCCGTGGCCTGTTTGATCAGTTTTCCTATAAATAGCAAGCTGATCATTCAAGTTCACTCATCACTCATATAGCATAAATTACATATTCATTCTTTCATACATTACTAACCCATTCATTCATTCATTTCATTCTTAGTGATCTTTCTTTTTGTAGCAAAGAGATCAAGCATCAAGGTTCAACATACTGTTGCAAACCTGTTAGTATAGTTACTGTGTGATTTATTTGTAGCTCACACATCATTGTTATACCAAACATTCAGTAGTGATCGGTTAGTGTTTTAGTCCTCAAAACAAATAGAGTGTCGGGAGTAGTTGTACCCTTGTAAAAGAACTCGGTATCTAGCTTTGTACCGGAAAAAGGTGTAAGCGACGTGTATAAAGGTTTTCTCCGCCGAGAAGGGATTTTTTTTCTTAGTGAAGAAAAACTCTCGAGTTAGAGGCTCGAGGAGTGGAGTAGGGCAAGGAAGAGAGTCCTTGTAGCCGAACCACTATAAACATCCGTGTTGTGGTTTGATTGTTCCTTTCCATATTTGCTTTACTTATCTTGTTTGTTTGTGTGCATTAAGTTGAAATCACGTTAAGTATTCAAAGCAAATTAATTTTAAAACGGTAAAAACTATTCAACCCCTTTCTAGTTTTTCACAATTGGCATCAGAGCTACGTTACTCAAGATTTTCAAAATATATTGTATTTTAAAACTTGAAACGATCAATGAATTATGAACACTTCAAAGAATGACAATCTATGCAAAGACCACCACTATTTGAACCAAATAGTTTTATTTATTGGAAAACCCGCTTTGAAACTTATGTGAAGTCAAAGGATATAGATTTATGGTATATTATTGTAGAGGGTGATAATAAACCTATATTAAATGTATCAGGTGGTCGGGATGAAGGTACTTCTCTTACTCGTCATAGTGATGAGCAAAAGAAGTTGATTGCCAAAAATAATGAAGCTAAAATAATGCTTTATAATGCTTTACCTAAAAAAGAATATGAAAGAGTTTTTATGTGTAAAACTGCAAAAAATATTTGGCAATCATTAATTATCACTTATCAAGGGAACTCACAAGTAAAGGATAACAAAATTGATCTCCTTGTTCAATAATATGCACAATTTGTTATCCCTGAAGATGAGACCATTGATAGTGCTTTTGCTAGGTTTAATACTATTATTACTTCTATTAAAGTACTTGACGAATCTTTTTCTAGTAAGAACTTTTTTAGGAAATTTTTTAGAGCACTTCATCCAAAGTAGAGAGCAAAGGTGACGGCTATTAAAGAATTCAAGGATCTTTAAAGCATGACACTTAACGAGCTCATCGGAAATCTCAAAATTCATGAGATGGTGATGGAAAAAGACTCAGAGATAGTTAAAGGCAAAAAGGAAAAGATGAAGTCTATTGCCTTAAAAGCTAGGAGATGTTTTAAGCCCTAATATGCCTTAAAAAGACTCAGAGATAGCTAAAGTTCACGAGATGGTGATGGAAAAAGACTCAGAGATGTTTTAAGCCCAAATATGAACATTAATTGAACATTAATTATGGCTAATTAAAACCTGGAAAACCCTAGGAATTTATGATGGATCGAATGGGTTAAAAAGGGTTTAGGTTAGGGTTGTTTCTGTCTCAACTGCATGCTGTCCAGGATTTTGGGTCGTATTACAAGGGTCATAAGTTAATGATACAAACGTGTTTTTGTAAGATTTTTGAGGCTAAAACAAAATTCAGGATGTTTGCTATCTGGATATCAAATTTCATAATTTTTGGAGGTCAGGAGAGTAGTCTTTTGATTTTTGGGAGTTCAAGTGTCAAAACTGTATTTTGGATGTCTGAAAATCAGTTGGCCTTTTTGGTTTTTAGTTTTAAAACCATGAGGAATTAAGAGGTATCATAACCATAAGGAATTAAGAGGTATCATTTCACAGGGATAATGTTTAAGATATTTATGGCTTACAGGAATTTTGGTGGATTTTTTTGAGGTGTCGAAATGGGTTCGTTAAGGGCAAACCTTCTGGGTGTCTATGCAGTTATCTTTCTGGGCAGGTTTGGGAAAATGATTTTTGAAATGGTACTTTCATTTAGTAATAAAATCTGCAAAAATTAGGGGAAGTACAAGACATATGTAGGAGTTACAGATAAAAATTGTAGAGCCTCAGGAACTAAGTTGATAGGTCTATAAATTCATAAGAAACTAAGTCAGATTTGCATTCTAAACCTAAAATATGTTTTGACACACTTAAACCTTAACTAGATTAATTATTAATTTGAAACACATATAAAACCTATTTCTTGATTGTTAACTCAGTCTAACCGAATTCTATATTCGACTAAACCTATTTTGATATTACATTTATAACCTAATTAAGTTATGCCTTAATTATGAAACCTTAAACCTATGTATTAATCACTTAACTTAAGTAACCCTAAATATGAAGATGTGATTGATAACAAGCATTAAAAATCCGTTATGATATTAAATGAGCGTATAAGTAATATATGATTATAATTCATGTAGATCCGGTGAAGTCGGAGTGATCCTCTTTCTTGTGTTCTTTTGCCCTTTTGCTTGCATTTCATAAGGTACAGATATTCTATCCTTTATCAGTAAGGATTTCCTCATGACTCATTTCGTTATGATATGGATCGATTCGTTCGTGACTTCAATATTCGCATTTGAATCCTTTGATACTTTATAATGCACTAGATATTATGACTGGTATGAAAAACCTATTAGAATATATATCTTCATGATGGTTTTGGGAAATACTATTTTTTTTAAATGATTTCTATCACTACGAGGTAACACCACTATTTATATGAAGGCTTAATGACTCTTATGAAAACGGTTTTTTTTTTTTTTTTTTTTTTTTTTTTTTTTTTTTTTTTTTTTTTATAAGAATACTTTCATGAAAACAACATTTAAATGATTTTCACAATTACATAATCTGGTTGTACTCTATCCGTAAGGATTCTCATGACTCATTGATTTCCTGATATTTGTTAATTGTTATGCTTTGATACATATTTGTTTAGTTATTCGTTTGATTATCCGTTTCATGCAATATTCATTTCATATAGCTATTATCTAAGTTGGACAATTTATAATTGTCCCTATTCATTATATTGTATGTTTTTTGCCTATTATGTTGCCCATATTTGTAGCCAGTCATGGGGAGTCCATGGCCTTGCCATTGATGCACCAATGGTATTGACACTATCTGTGGAGGTGGGTTTTTGTCCACAGCGTTCCCATTTGTTTATATAGCTGTATATATAGCGCACCTGGCCCGTGTTTAATATATGTATGTTTAGTCTAGAACTGGCATATGTATCTCTATTTTGAAGGGAGCGTATGGATGCATCCTAGGTACTTAGTTCAGTTTAGATATATATACTTGTGAATGGACTTGAGTGTGTGTAATACACCCCATTTCACTATTTGGTACATTGAGCTAGCTACTCCATGTACAATTCGTTAAATGATTTGTTGGGCATTCCCTTTGATATTGATATCCACTTTATGTTCATTATTATGCTTTGATCCCTTTCATATGTTCCATATTCTGTTTGACATCTGGTTTAGCAGGTTCTCTAGGATTCATTCGCTTATTCATTTCGTATACGCTTATTACCATTCATTTGTTTATATCTGTTCACTGAGCGTTAGCTCAGCCGCATTTTCTTTTCTCTGCGGCAGGTTATTAGTGGAATGCTGCGCATGAGTGTTGAGAGTAGAAGATAGAGGACCTACCCTTGATTAGATTCCATTATTGGAGTTATGATTGTAGACATTATGCTTTGGATATGTATTGTATTTAGATTATTGTTTGGATTAGATTTCGTAAGTCCTTGTAATTCTTGACTTAGTATTTAACAAGAAGTCTTCCGCTTGCGTTTATATGTTCTGATTGACACCATAATGTTACACTTAGGCCCTTTTCCGATTGGGGTGTTACACCAAACACGTCCGATAAACAGGCTAGCTTCATAAAGTTATATAGAATGAAGTTGATATATGCACATTTTATATTATCTAATTTTAACTTTAGACAATTTGGAGCAAAATTACACAATAATTGGAAAATTTTAATCACGTGTTTTAAAAATATTTGAACATGAATTAGTAAAATAAACTATACTAAGATTACATTTAAACTATTTTCATACAAATATAAAGTTTGTAATATGTAACATGTATTATCGTAGTAACCTATCAAAATAAACAAAGATAAAGTTTTATACCAAAATAAAATTTTCAATAAAAATAAAATATCATATATAACAATTAGGTACTATAATGTTTAGATACATATAATATAAGTACAAAGTGATATAAAAATAATATTTGACTTTATTCTAAAACAAAAACACTATATAATATTTAAATATGATCATAATGTTAATTTAGTTATTATAAGAATAAATATATGATTGTTATATTGATTAATTCATACATCAAATAATTAATCACATTTTGAATATTCATATTAAGTAAGAGTGCAAATTAAAAGTTAAAATCTTTTAAAAATTAGTACACGTCCTACATTGTTTTACCTAAATAATGAATGTTTAAGGTGTGTAAAAGGAATAGTATATTTATATTTGGATTACTTGTGAGGATAAAACGAACATAATGAATATATTTTGCGTTTTAAAAATATGAATTCGTATGTGTTTGTACATATTCATGTCGATTGTTATTATATTTTAAATAGAAATAACATTGAAAGTTTAAAAGTTAAATAGTTTGAAATAACAATCTGTTATGAATATTCATATTAAGTAAGGCAAATTAAAAGTCGAAATTTTAAAAACCATTACACCTCCTACATGGTTTACCTGAATAATGAACGTTTTAAGTACGTAAAAAATAATATATTTATATTTTTGTCAATCGTGACGAAAAGACAAATATAATGAATATAATTTTGCATATTTAAATACGAATCCGTATGTGCTTTATACACATTTATGTCGATTGTTATTATAATTTAAATATAAATAACATTGAAAGTACTTAAAGGGTGAGAAATACAAATTTGTGCACTAATTTAGGAATATAATTAAAATGGGTTTTTATAAGTAAGTTAAGCATACCAAAATTACCATGGAACTCACGAAAAAAGACATAGGAATTCACATAAAAGTACACTTTTATTTACTTTTGTGTGGGTTCCTAATTACTCTTATTTACTTTTTAGTGTGCTGGCACAAGTTAGAAAAACCCAAATTACGTCTAGATTCATTGTATTCATCAATGTCATGTCACATTTTCTTTTGTCATAACATATTACACGTCATCATTTATGTCATAATTAAAAAACCCTCTATTATCTAGGTTAGGATGATTCATCCGGTTGTGTGAATTACTGCATCGAACGCCAATTTTCTTAGCAGAGTTTGAACCCTGCCTTTTGTGTGAAAACCAATGATCTTACCACTATCCCATTTTGTTTGTGGTTTAGCTTGTACTTTTTCTTTAATTTTGATTTTTCACACAAGATTATCACTTTGACAAAAATGTCATCACTAATTTAGCCAGTGATCTTAAGCAAATATGGACATCTTTTTCCAGCATACCTCTTAATTAGTGATGCTTTATTATTTTTGGCACAAGTTTTACACCCATGGCCACATGTTAAATAGCCCTTTTACTTACTAACTATGGATGTCATTGTTACAGTTTATCACAAAATGATGATCTATAGTTACGATCGAACATGATAAGCAATTACTGAATCCATTTTTCAAAGCAAAGATTAACATACCTATTATACAGCTAATACCACACACATGTCTAAACGAAACTCTTGTGTGTGGTAATTTGTCTGTTGATAGTTAATTAAGTTACCCACATACCGCTAAGTCAAAATCCCTTTGATCAGTTATTGAATGTTTGTTAGCGGTTAAATAGTATATTTGACTCGGGCCAATATCTTGTATATGCCGGGAACAACTTATTACAGTGAGTGTTTTCGGTTATAAATCTGTGTAGCTAGTGTTCCATGGGATAGACACATAGAACTAGTTGTATATACTTGTTAGAAGTTTTGTAGAAAAAAGTAGAATGATGATGTAACAGTGTATTAGATCCAACGTAGTGTTTCAGATCCAACATAATACATTCAATATAATGCACTCAGGTCACTGGAGACGATCTAACAATTAATACGTTGTAGTTTCAGCTAACAATATAATTGAGTATAGATATATGGATCTGTATAATAGATGTGTACTATAAGTATCGAATAGTTAACCTTAGAGACTTAAGAATACAGAACATGAAATATTCCAACATGTACTATATGTACATCCACAGAACTTCATATATATACAAGTAAACTCTGAATATTTGCATCCACTGTTAGAATTCCAACATCATTTATGTTGCGGCATTTGGCTGCCTGTTTGATGATGATCTATCAAAGTGTCGTAAGTTGTTTTGGTGCATCTGGACAAGCCGGTGGGACATTTTGACCTCCAACTTTAGGTTTGACGTTAGAACACTCAAAAGTGGCTGCTCCACCTCCAGCTCCTTTAAAAACTAAGTTTATATCAGCCACCTCCACGTTGTTGCATGGCTCCCCTGAGCTGCAAGCAAGCTTCACTGCACACTTAGTCGTTGATGTTCCCTTAATCTTTTTAAAGCTCACATTCGATAACTTCACTTTTGATGGAGCAGTTTTCTGATATTTATAAACAAAAACTAAATTTAACCAAGTATGATTAACATGTTAAGTACATGTTGGGTGTCAACTTGTCAAATAGATTCAAAAACTATAAAACAAAATGAAACATAATGGTTAATTAGCTTAAAATAAAGTTTGGGTGAGTTATAACTTAGGTAGAACTTTACCTGGGGTGAAACTTGATTACTAACAGTGTCATTTGTCCTTATATACTTATGTACGTGGATGGGTATTAATAGATGTTTGATTACCTTGCAAGCATTATAGGGACAATATTCTTGATCGATCAATATAGGATTTGCCACTTTGTCCATGATAATATCTTCAAAATGCAGATCGCTAGCAATTCCCGGATGAGAATCAGCGCCAGGCCAAGTTTTGATCCTCACACCGTTAACGGTGCCAGTAATGGTACAGTTCTTAATCCAGACTCCTTGTACAGGTTGTTCATTTGGGTATTTCCCTAGGCTTCCAATACTGATGCCATGCCCTGGTCCACAAGTTAATTTCTCGATACCAACATTCTTGCTTCCATCTCCAAAAGAGATACAGTCATCACCTGTCCTTATTCTTGAGTTTGTGATGTTGAGCCCGGTTAACCTTGCGATATGAATTCCATCCGTGTTGACACTGTTTGCTGGAGCATCAATGGTAATGTTTTGAAATTGGCTATTGTCACAACCCCATAATGCTATGTGGAAATTTTTGCTATTGGCAGACGTAAAGTCTTTAAACATTGAGTTCGTGAGGTGACTCAATCTGAGATTCTGAGAAAGAAAGAAATAATCTTGACATGTTAAAATGGAAATCAAGAGGATCTGGTGATAACGGACGTGTTTGAGTGCCTGTCGTTGAAGAAGATCAAAATATTCAAGGTCAAATCAAAGAAAGACTTACGACGGGTATTGTGCATGTCATTTGGCTATCATGGCATTTATTACTCGCCCATGTTGCTTGGCCTTGGCCATCAAAAGTACCACCAGTCAGCGTCAATTTATCAACTGTCGCAATATTAATCCAACTATCAGTTTTGAACTTTTCAAGCTCGGGTGGAGCCTTTACGATAGCTCCAGTGGCCTTGATCTCAATAGGACCCTTGCATGGACCTTTCATTACCATAGAACTTGCCAAATAAGTCCCTGGTGGAAGTACCAACGAGCTTGGTGGTGCTGCTGCACATGCTGCAGTCCAAGCAGCCACTATTGCCTAAATTCAGCTTATTAGCAAACAATTAACAGAAGAAATTAGCTAGAAACAAATGAAAATAAATATTGTATGTATCCCATTTACCGGGCCGTCATCAGTTTTTCCATCCGCCTTAGCACCTTTAGTTTTCACATCAACAATAATGGCATGGTTCTTCGCAATCAATCCCATTAGAAACAAGCAGAATACTGCTACTCGAATGCTATTATCGATGCCCATTTATAATTTAAGTTGTTATTACTGCTTGTGTGACTTATTTAATTGTTAAGTTTTTTCGTAAGATGAACTTGTGATAAGGGATGCTATATATTAGAGAGGTGATATGCCTAGAGAGTAGAGGTAGTAAATTTCTACAGGGAACTACTCGTTCAATTTACTATTTACCAAACAATTTAGGCAAGTGCATGTATCAGATTGTAAAAATCAATATTTTTTTATTCTAAGTTACTCATTAGCTAAAAAGAAGTGAAGGTTATGAACGTGTATATATGAATATTTGTGAAAAAAAAAAAGGTAATTACCATTTTAGTATTTAAAAAAAAACATGATCCATTTAATAGTCACTCTCAACATCTATTTCCCATTTTGGTCACGCTCGACTGCTCGACCGCTCGACTCCACCAGAATCTTGACATGTGTCATTCCCTGTACTTGCAAATGGTACCACCAAATCTTTAGAGAATCTTTTTTACTATTTACTTTATTAAAAGTCAATGCTCGACTGACGGTGCTCGACTTGAAATTGCTCGACTGACGGCGTACTTTTTGCCTTGGAAAAGTAAAAAATCTTTTTGGAAGATTTTGTTTGCATTTTTTTTTTTTTTATTCTTTTTGCTTATACTTTTTTTTTTTCTTTTTGATTAAAAAAACACACACACACTGCTCTCATAAAATTAAAAACACACACTAAAATTAAAATCTACATTTTATTTTTCCAGTTTCTTCTTCTTCGGTTCTTCTTCGGTTGCAGATCTGAATAATTTTCGCAAAGCACTACAAAGTGATGTAGTGAAAAAAAGGGATAAACAACTGATCTTGTTGATTCAAAGAATACCCAAGAACAATTCTTCCAACTATCGTTGATTCAAAAATGAATACCGATAATCAGGGTATAATTCACACACTAACACACACTTGTGATAGGGAGGAAACGACTTTTCATATATTTCATCATCATAACAAAAACTTTGACACCCAATACATAGGCATACTAGAATTTAATAATACCAACCTTTCGCCTACTAAACTACTAATTATTTAAAACACCCAAATTATTTAAGAAAAGAGACTCGTGAGGTGCCAAAGTTATACAACCCAAAAGTCAGGTTGTTTGACCATCTTTCACCTTTCAACTTCAAAACTTGACCGTCATCATTCTTCCCCGGTTGAAAAGAACTCAACCTCGAGTTTAAAGCTTTTTTTTTTATCACTGTTTGAAGCTTCCGTGTCGGGTTTATTCTTATTGTCTTATGGGTCTCCATTGTTGTATGGGTTTCGCTGATTTTTCATGCTTGGTCCTGTTTGTCGAGTGTCGTTTTTCTGGCTTTGCACTGCTACTATGTAGTGAGAAAAAGGGATAAACAACTGATCTTGTTGATTCAAAGAATACCCAAGAACAATTCTTCTAATAATCGTTGATTCAAAAATGAATACCGATAATCAGGGTATAATTCACACACTAACACACACTTGTGATAGGGAGGAAACGACTTTTCATATATTTCATCATCATAACAAAAACTTTGACACCCAATACATAGGCATACTAGAATTTAATAATACCAACCTTTCGCCTACTAAACTACTAATTATTTAAAACACCCAAATTATTTAAGAAAAGAGACTCGTGAGGTGCCAAAGTTATACAACCCAAAAGTCAGGTTGTTTGACCATCTTTCACCTTTCAACTTCAAAACTTGACCGTCTGAATCATTTTCGCAAAGCACTACAAAGTGTTGTTGCTGCAAAGGTAACATGCAAATGCACATCTAGCTGTTTTCATTTGTGTGGTGATTCAATTCGTTCAAACATCCAGAATGTAACAAGACTATTATATCTAATTTGCAGATCTGAATGAAATCAGACCAATCCTTCCACAACTACTTGATGGTATGTATATTACTCTTGCTGATTCATGTCATGTAATTGGTTATTTTAATTTATTATTTTTTTTAAAACTTTTTGTGGATGTGATATAGGCTGCCGCATTTTGGAATTGTATCAATACCTCTGAAGCTGAAGAGGATGCAGATGATCCTGGTGCTTTGGCGGCTGCTGGTTGTTTGCGTGCCATTAGTACGATTCTTGAATCAGTGAGCAGGCTCCCTCATATTTTTGCTCACATTGAGCCAACTCTGCTACCAATAATGCGTCGTATGCTTACAACTGATGGCCAAGGTAACATTTATGTGGGCACTTCTGCATATACACACATACGTGCTACCTCACTGTCTATAATATACTTTTCTGTCCCAAAATGAACCATTTTAGATTGTCCTACGGAAGCCAAATTTCTTTTTTGGAGTCAGTTTTCAACCTACCTGACTTCTCCCAAACCCCCCGTAATCATTACTAAAAATTCGCAACATAGGTTGTGGTCTCTTTTAACATTTATGTTAGATATCTGATCTATGGTCAAAACATATAAATTGTTTTAAGTTAAACATTGAGTTTTTCTAAACCACTCAGGGGTGGCCAAGAGGTAAAAAAAACTTGTGACTATCATCACTAAAACGAGATGTCTCAATACCAAGTTCACCTCACATACAAATCACAAAGTAATTCTTATGTAAACTTTATTGGTATATTTATTAGCTGCTTTGTTAACATGAAAAAATCTGATCATATGTGAAATAGAACTTGTGGAGAATTAATTTTGAAATACATCCTCTTTTTTTAGTTAGGTTTGGGAATGATTTGTGCATATGAAGGAGGTGAAGTAGAAAATGCATCATAAAAGATAATTCAAATGCCTGAAAAATGGAAAACTACAACCAATAAAAAATTTCGCATCTGCCACCTTAAAAAAAAGAATCTGTTTGTTAGATTTGCATGCTTGTAAACTCTGTTTTTTTCTTTCTTTCTCTAGTTAATCCTTTATGATAAACTAGTAATGTGATACATAGCAGCCGGTTGTCTTTGTACTTTAAATGTAATAATCTTTACTTGATATACCTTTAAATAAGTTTAGTGGAAGTAATTTGAATAGGCAGTATAGGTTTAGGGGATGAAAACTTGCAGGTTGAGAATCCTGTTAAAGTGGAGGGCGTTAAGAGTGAGGTGCAAAACTTAGAGTCTCCTTTTAACCCGGTAAATATACCTTCATAATGTAAATATACCTTCATAATGTAGCAGCAGCAGGTTGGTTTGTGCTAGCAGCAGGTTGGTTTGTGCTAGCAGCAGGAAAAACGGTTTAGTTAGTGTGGGGAGACTCTGAAATAACATGCTGCTAGCACAATACAACCTGCTGCTAGCATACAAATTTGTAGGTTATTATTTTGGGTTATGATTCTGTGTTTAATTACCCATATATACATAATCTAGCTGTATTAAGCTATTTAGATTGAAAACCAGCAACCTCGCCAAGCTCTTCCACTTCTTTAGCACAAACAAGAAATTTGCTATTGCAAGAGTTTCAACATTTTCAATTGCTCTTAGCTCCGAATTTGAAAGTATGCTCTCCAGTTTTATGAATTGTAACTCTGTAAGTATAAGGACCTTTTCCTGACCCCTTCTCATTTTCATTATACTTTCTCCTAACTCTCGCATTGTAACTCCTAGTGACAGCCCAATGTCTTTGCATGTCTCTTTGATCGGCTGTTGTAGCGTTGTTGAGGGCTGAAACACAAATAACACCAAACGTCATTTAAGGGATTAATGGCCCCAAAAAAGTTTTCAGTTTCTTATTTTTCTAGTTTTAATATTATCTATTTTATTTGCATTAGTCGTTCTGTGTAGTCTTGTAAAGAGTAGTGAGACCTGTAATGGTGACTCGATGCATGCTTGCAGTGACAAAATGGTAGAAGCTAACTCCCTGAGTAGCTCTGCTATCTGTAGATATTTCTCCCAAGGATAGTAAAATCCAAATTTTCCATGCCACGGTTCCCACCTTGCGAAATTTGCCTAAAAAACAAAATGAATTTTTTAGTATGTCCTAAAGGAAACTAATATATACAGTAAATGAAAGTTTGTTTATATGGTACATCTAGTTTGATAGGAATTCGTCATATTACCAGTGACTCGTCACTTGACTTTGAATGCAAAACTGATTTGCAACTGCTGATGTTAATGCTTAGCTGGCCTTTCTTTTCGTTGGCACTGAAATATGCTTCCATGCATTCTGCAATTCATTGAATATGTTCATGATTATCTGCCAAAATTGTTACAAGTTCACAACCTTTCTAATATGTGGGTGTACCTACCTTCAATGCAGCAAGCTAATTTGTTAAACTTGGAGGATGTCAAGTGATGAAGTTCATCGCCAGCCCACATGGGGAAGATGAGTAAGCTGGTGAATATGCAGACAGCAAAACCCATACCGATTGTAGCAAGACGTTGGCGGGCTAGTTCCAAGATTTTATCAGCACGCAAACTAGACACCGCTACCAGATTGAAGGTGAGGATGAAGATCATGACCCCATAATCATATTTCTTTTTTATGCTTGGAATCATTCTACAGTATGTTGCCATAGCACCTAAAAACATAATAAAATCTTCCTTATAAACATGCTTCATGACACTTATTCTTACCACAAATAAATACTGAGGTTCCAACAACTATCGTGAATCCCTTGTATTTGTCAATGAGTGAATCAACTAAAAAGGATAAATGTTACAAGTTCATAGATGAAAAGGGGTTGATTGTTTACAATATTCTTTCTCTCTTTTTGTTTGTGTATAATCGGTCATATCCTTATGATTTAGTAGGCTTTGGTCTTCCAACTCCTAATCAGTTTAGCCATATAGATTCCAAGCACTATCATGTCTCCTTTGAGTATGCACGTGATGTCCCTAGACAAAGTGGAAGGTATGGGGATTGTGGTGTTTGGGTCTGAATATTTTTGTACAGGTTGTCTCGTATGCTGTCATTGAAGGTGAAGGATCCGGTTCAAGCTACTTTGGCTTATCGTGAGAATTTGGCCGATTTTTAAAGAAAATACAAGATTCCAATTCCGAAGTCAAACATGGTTTAAACAATTAACATTTGTATGAAACTTAACGGTAATGTATGAAACTTAACGGTGTCATTGAAGGTGAAGGATCCGGTTCAAGCTGCTTTGGCTTATCGGTTGTCTGTAAACAATTTGATTTATCTTTTGTTAATGTATCATATGGGTAATGTATGTAACCAATTTGGCTTATTAAGTTGCTTGTGGTTTTTCTTAATGTTTAAGACCTTATTATTAAGCTCAAAAGTGCCTAGTTGGACTGTTTTTGTATGCATTACTTAGCCTTAACAGCTTATTTGGATTGCTTTTAGATATTATAGCTTATTTCAGTCCAATTTTTGCTTTTAGTAGCTTGTTAGCTTATTACCAGTTCACATTTAGCTTCTTTTCTACTTAATAGCAGTCTGATCTTAAACTGCTTATTCAGGCTTAATACGCAGCAGTATTAATCAACAAACTCAACTGGCAGTATAAATAAGTCACAAGCAGTACTAATGTAATAAGTCGAGCAGTCGATCAGTCGAGGGGTCGATCAGTCGAGCATTAAAGTAATATCTCAGTCGAGGGGTCGATCAGTCGAGCATTAAAGTAATATCTCTGTTTAGTGAAACACATAACTACTGCCATCTTAAAAAACAAGATACACACGAAATTTAGTACTAGAAAGACTCATTTTTTTAGGATGGATGTGACTATACCTTTCAATAGTATATTATTCCATATAGGTTAACATTTAAAATTATCATCATTAAATATATCCATAGTCGAGCAGTCGAGCATTAAAGTCGAGCAGTCGAGGAGTCGAGCAGTTGAGGAGTCGAGCAGATGTTAACTTTAAATATACTTCAATAGTATATTATTCCATATAGGTTATATAACTCACATTTAAAATTATCATCATTAAATATTTCCATAGTCGAGCAGTCGATCAGTCGATCAGTCGAGGAGTCAAGCAGATGTTAACTTTAAATATACTTCAATAGTATATTATTCCATATATGTTATATAACTCACATTTAAAATTATCATCGTTAAATATATCCATAGTCGAGCAGTCGAGGAGTCGAGCAGTTGAGGAGTCGGGCAGATGTTAACTTTAAATATACTTCAATAGTATATTATTCCATATAGGTTATATAACTCACATTTAAAATTATCATCATTAAATATTTCCATAGTCGAGCAGTCGATCAGTCGAGCATTAAAGTCGAGCAGTCGAGGAGTCGAGCAGATGTTAACTTTAAATATACTTCAATAGTATATTATTCCATATATGTTATATAACTCACATTTAAAATTATCATCGTTAAATATATCCATAGTCGAGCAGTCGAGGAGTCGAGCAGTTGAGGAGTCGAGCAGATGTTAACTTTAAATATACTTCAATAGTATATTATTCCATATAGGTTATATAACTCACATTTAAAATTATCATCATTAAATATTTCCATAGTCGAGCAGTCGAGCATTAAAGTCGAGCAGTCGAGAAAAGATGTAAAAAGTGTAAAAAGTGGGTTAAATAAAAAACTAAGGGAGATGTAACAAGAAAAGACCCAAGGGCAGTTGGTTGTGTGGTGTGGTGTGAAAGGTCGAGCAAGATTGAGGTCCAGGGTTCGAGCCAGGTCAGCACATTTTTTGTCATTTAGCGACTTTCGGCGGGGATAAGGGCGTCCCCTCCGAAACTCTCCTCGCCCGTCCTCTCTTTTGTTGTAGTGACTTGGGGTATTTTTGTTAAGAAAATGTTGTATTCTTAAGCATGGGGTACCAAAATCTCCCAATCATATATGACAAAGGGTTTATACATCTTACTGAATTAAGTCGCAAAAATAAAAAGATTTACTGATTATTAATGACATTTGTATCACGATTTTCACCTATTTCATGTAAGTTAATACACATGTTGAATAGAGCTCAAATCAAATGCTACATAGACCAGAAATTGCTCTGCAACAACTTCTTAGGCATTATTACTTTCCCTCTTTAAATTCTGTAGTAACATCACTCTTACAATATACAATGCACGGAACAAAAAAGGTAAAAAAAAAAATGCCAAAAGCTAGAAGTAAAAGATTACAACAACAAGATGAAGCTAGTTGTGCCAAAAGTGCAGACCCTTGAGAAATTCACTTCATATCTGGCTACAAGCCCCAAACCATATGACCATCTTCGCATTCGATCTTTGGGCTTCAAAACATATCACATATGGAACTTCTTTTTGTTGTAGGAAGCCTTGTGCATGTTCCTACCATTTTTTGTACGCTTTTCACCATGCGTAGAGCGTGCCATGAGAACTTTCACACGCGTTCTCACTTATAGTCCTGATAAATCAAGGGAATAAACGTTTTAGATAATATTTTGGTAAGTGACTTAGGAGGATCTAAAGTATTATGGTATAAGGAATGAAGATATTGATAAGAGATAACTAACAGCGGTAGATCAAAGGAAAAGACATACTACATAGTAATTACGAGGGATGCCTATGGTTCAACACAACAACCTCATTGCTCTAATTGTTCATAAACATTGCCTGCAGAAACTCCTATACTTTTGGAATTGAGATCATATGATGACAGGACCTTTCTCTGCACCCATTAAGATCATCTAACGGTCAAGACTAATGAATCACTAATATTTACAGAATCCATGGATGTTATGTTATATGCTCAAAAACAAAGGATATTGCATAAAAGGATACCATAGTTTGGTCTGATTTGTTATGGCTGAAAACAAAGACGGTTACCAAAACAGAAATCAGGCTAAACTATGTTACATTTTTATGCAATAACCCCTGTATTAAACACCCCAAAGGGTCGGCCTAATAACCCCTGTAATAACCACGACCTCAACCGCGGACACCTCAAATAGACCCTTGAACTAAAAAGTCATGTCTGAACCATGAGACTACCAAACTGAGTAAGAAACATACTTAACCAGTTGCGTATTTCCAATGAGTAAAGTATAATGATGATGTCCTAAAAGGACTACAAGTTGGAAAAACATAAGCTTATCAGTTGCGTATTTCCAACATGAACAGGTTTCTTATCTGATTGCCATTTACCCCCAGTTAAACATTAAGCAAATTTGTGCTAAATCAATTTGTAATAGTTAAAAAAAAAAAAATTGTATTGTTCGTACTCATCTAATACAGGATAAATCAATTTGGATGGCTGATTTGTTGAGCAAAGATGTTGGAAGGTGTAAGAGGTCATTCTGCTGCTATCACTATTAACCTGCTGCTAGGCCAATGAACCTGCTGCTAGGCCAATGAACCTGCGGCTCACAATACCAAGTAAAAGGAACCTGCTGCTCATTTTCAAAGAACAAATGCCTAACCACAAATGAGACTAACCACAAATGCCTAACCACAAAAGCCTAAAAAAGCCTAAAATAAGCACTTAAAATAATCAGACATGACATTAAAATAACCACAATGAAGCTCCAATACTATAAAAAAAATTGAAAAACCCTAACGATGTATCAATCAAACCAAAAATAGCAAACGAAAGAGCTTATACAAACAATGATTGAAAATTGTTTTGTAAAATTGTGTTAAGTTTGATTTCAAAAAACAGCCATCTAACTATGTAACAGTTTATCCAGATCACTAGCAACCAAATAACAAGTTTACACACAAACCACATCTACCCTTGAAAAAACACGATCCAAAGAAATGTTTCCACTTTCCAACCACATAAACCTCGCGAACCTGCTCATAACTAACAAACGACAGAGAGTGCGACTCTATTGGATGCTAACTCTATCCTTCCACATTTCTACAAATTTGGGATCCAGCTTGATCTTCTAGGGGGCATATTATGATATTAATACCTAGAGTTAAGTTCAAGACAACCTTGATTCTATTATATATTCTCTTAGTTAACAGTCCATAAAGCTACAACTGGGACTATAATACCACTTAAACTCACAAGTACAATGTTGAAACACCTATCCTAACCAAATCATCAAAAGTCAAGGGTCTAAACTAACACAAAAATCAACAGCTAGAGGATAACATATGACCCAAAAAAAAAAAAAAAAAAAAAAAAAAAAAAAAAAAGACTTACATTAAAAATAAGATTCTTGTTAGTATCAGATGACCAAGCTAAACCTCCTCTAAAATAAATGTTCCAAACAAGAACCATAACCGCACCAGCGACACCAAGCACGTGGACAACATAAGACAGATGCAACGCGTTTATTTGCAACCCCATCTTCTCTTCGATCTCTTACTTTCCTCTTTTGAAACCGGTGTGTCGTAAATGTACTGGTAAATGGATGAAAGAAGAAACAAAATATTTTAGATCTTAAGTTTCTAGGTGTGTGTTTTTGATTTTGATTTACCGAAACAGTGTTTAGTGCGTGTTTTTTAGATTTTATCAGTGTAGTGTGTGTTTTTTTATGAAGCAAAAAGAAAAAAATTAAAATAAAGTACAATAAAAAAGGAAAAAAAAAGTACAAACAAAATCTTTCCAAAAGATCTTTTACCTTTCTCATGCAAAAAAGTAGCCGTCAGTCGAGCATTGACTTTTAATAAAGTAAATAGAAACAAAGATTCTCTAAAGATTTGGTTGGTACCTTTTGCAAGTACAAGGAATGACACGTGGCATGATTCTGGTGGAGTCGAGCGGTCGAGCAGTCGAGCGTGACCAAAATGGGAAAGAAGTGTTGAGAGTGACTATTAAATGGACCATGCTTTTTTTGAAATACCATTTTGGTAATTACCTCAAAAAAAAATGATTTTATGTATCTTTAAGTGTTCTTGTTGTGGAATTATGCACTAGTTTAGGGTTTACTTGCATCATATCCTAATTAATATCCATATAACATTTACCAAGCTTGAATTCTTGGTTACACTGCAAGAATCAGGAGAACGGGGCGACGAAGACGATCCCGACAACATATTGTCGTCGGCATATTACGCTAAACGACAAAAAAAAACTATTGACCGAGACCAGCGTGCGTTGAATTTTTTGTTTGATAAAATCCCAACGACATGTCGTCGGTACCATGTTGGTCAAACTAGACTTTTCCCCCGCCTCTCAATAATTGCGAATAATTGGGCGGAAATTTGCCCCGCCAAGTTGGTACCGACGACATGTCGTCGGTACCATACATAATAAAAAAAAAAACGTAATTAGCTTTTGATTAGCGTTAAACGTTATAATTAGCGTTTAGATCCCGACGACATGTCATCGGGAGGTATTTAGGTCAAATTTGGTCTTCCCCTGCTTGTAAATAATAGCGAATAATTGGGCGGGATTTTTTCCCGCGCAGTTTGTTACCGACGACATATCATAGGGATTTTTTTCCCGCCTCATTGTAACTTTATCCCGCCAATTCTATACTTATATATAACCAATCATCCTCAATTCGGCAAAACGCACATAACCCAATCGTCAATTCTCACAAAACACACATAACAATAGCTGGTTACACGCCGGAAGAGGAGTGGTCAAAGGTTTTATCTTCACTGCATCTCTTTGATGAAGTTCATAATACATATGGCGTCGAAATTATTGATGAATATGGTTCTTATAAGAACATTAGTCCGTGGATGAGAGATGTTATTCTGAAATGGTTGAGGAAAAAGCTATACTGCAGAGAGATGTTGGACAGTGAAGCTGAAAGCACATTATCAAAACTTGATGAACTGGGAAATAGGATAACAAATCTTAAAGCTTTTTTTGAACATTTCATCAAGAAAAAGAATGCAATGGGAGGGAAAAGGTGGTGCAGGTTGTAGCAAAGTGGGAAGTAGCAGCAAAAAAAATGAATAGGCGATGTTTGTTATGGTCTATGTATTGTGTTTCGTTTGCTTGTCGAGTTGTTTTGTTTGAGTCTGTATGAAATGTATGTGGTTGAGAACTCTTACGTGTTTTGAATAAAAGGTTTGCCTTCGTGTTTGTTAATTGTGATATTGTTCCTTCAGTTCCAATCTTTATGCATATGTGTCGGGATCGCTCCTAACACGTAAATGGAATCACATTTACGGGATTACATTTAATATCTTGTTAAGCCGAAACACATGTACTAGTTATGTAAAATTGTAATAGTTAAGCTTGTGTTAGGCTATATATACCCCTCTATACTTCCATTGAGGGGTGAGACTTGTGTGTGTAATTTACTCTTTCTTTTATCAATAAACACACTTTTTCCTTTTTCTCTCTACTCTCTCTCTAACTATAGCTATAATGTATTTTCATCATCCCCGACCTCCCGAATCATAATATCGACCTAAAACACGATTCTACAATTGGTATCATCACCCAGGTTGTTATCTTTATGGTTGTTTTGTGGTGTTATCTTGTCAAAATCGGATTTTTAGTGGTTTGTATCTAGTATTGAAGTTGTCCTTTTTTAACCATTTTTTGTATCCGTCAAAATTTATTATCACGTATGGTGGTTAACAGTTTCATACAGATTTTATTGTATCAAAATGGTCAAAAAGTTCCAACTTTCAATAGCAGTTTCACATATATGTTTTTTTGAGTCCCTTTAGTCCAAATAACTTTTTTGTATATGTAACTAATATATATGTGACTATTTTGTACCATCCTCACTGAAAATTTGTGGTCAAACCTGTCACCAGAAAAATGGTCAAAATACGTGGTCGGAAAAAGTGGTCGAAATAGTACATGACAGATTTGAAACCCTCTTTTTTCGAGCAAGTTGAAACCCTCATTTTTCGAGCAGGCCACAAAACCATAAAGTTTCAAGTAACTTTTCATACCAGTTTTCGAATATCTTGTAAAGATATTCTAAAGTTTTGATCGTTGACTTTTTGAATAAGTCTTTGACACAGTTTCTAATAAGTCTTTGACACGGTTTCGAATAACTCCATTGACAGAGTTTCGAATAACTCTCTTGACATGCTTTCGAGTAAGTTATTTGAAAAGTAACCAAAAAGAAAAAGTAAGATGAAGAAGACCACTTGACCACAACCAAATATACCAACTCATGTTGACCTCAGTTTAGCATCATAAGTCACGAACCAAAAAAGAAAAAATCACATAAGAGACTATTATAACTGAGGTTACCCACTGCTAACCATAACCAGTCCATTCACAACCACAAACAACTCCACATCTAATCTAAAACCCAACCTCCATCTCATATCTCAACCAAGATTCGAACAGAAAAAGTAATGATAATTATAAAGATCTCATATTGGTTTCCATTCGTATCTCTTATGAGATTTACTGAACCGATAAGATAATCTAACACGAGAAAACCAATTCATCATCAATCTATGTTTCGAAGCAAAGCTCCTTTCAATATCCGAATAAGAAAGAAAGTGTAAAAAACTAGAAAGGGGGTTGAATAGTTTTTACCGATTTAAATTTAGTTTATAAAAACTTTTAGATTGATAGTATGTGAAACGTTTGGATGTTGAGATATAGATAATGCACAATACTAGTAATGAAATGAATACGTAAAAGTAAAGAGATAAAGGAAAGAAGTGTGACACAATTGTTTGTAGTGGTTCGACTACAAGGACACCTTCCTTGCCCTACTCCACTCCCCGAGTCACCTACTCGAGACTTCGTAAACCATATGTCAACAAGCTCCTTCAACCGGTGGAGAAACCTTCACAACGTCACTTATAATTTTTCTGGTACAAAGCTAAATTCCGAGTCCTTAGCACTGCAGACCAAACCAACACAACAATACAACTAACACAACAACTTTGAGATTACAAGTAGAGGTATCAACAACAAGAAACTACATGATGATCTTGTGGTAATGAGAGGTCCGAGAAACTTTAAGAAGAGAGATGGCTCGTATGCAAGAAAGTGTTATCTCGTCTTTGTAACAAGAACCTAGAGAACACAAGAGAAAGAGAACTACAAGAATGATCTTTAGATCTAAGGTTAGAGAGATAAGAATACAGAGAGAAGATATATTCAAGAGGGGTGAGAAACAAGAGAGAAATGACTCACTATTTAAAGGCAAAAACAGACCACTGTTCACCCGGTTCCGGCGGATCCCTTCTCAGAGAGATCCGGCCAGTGTAAACCCATGGAACCAGGTATCTGGTAGTACCAGGTCGGTTTATGGGTTATAATTCCTGGTTTTGGGTTATCGGTCAAGGTCCATGGGTCAAGTGATGTCATGAATGATGTCAAAGACATCTTGGGTCATGGGTTATGGACTTTGGGTTATGGGTTATGGACTTTGGTTCATGGGTCATGAATTTTACCCATTATGGATGTCGTGCATGATGTCATGGAATGGGTTATGGGTTATGGGTCAAGCTCCATGGGTATGGGTTATGGACTTGGTTTTGGCCCATGGATAATCCAAGACAAGTTATACATTTTTACTTAGTCATTTTATAAAATGTATTTAGTGATTTTGACAAAGTAAGTTAGAAAAAACTTATTGGCTTAAAACATTACATATTTTATTTATTTCGATAAAATGATTTTACTTTTGTTATCGACAAAACATAGAAAGATCGTAAAATATAAATAAACATTTTTACAGTTTATTTGTATTAACAATCTCCCCCTTTTTGTTGATTTCACCCGGGAGCGTGAAGATCAGAATTCGCCGCAATTACCCACATCTTTTTCCCATACACCTCAACATCAGATAACACACACTGAATTCCGGGACGGAATTCTTTTTAACTCGGGGAGAATGTAACAACCGTAAATTTTATGTTAACTTTTACCTATAAACTTCAACATTTCACTTTAATCACGTACATTTTAAACTTTACGTATAACCATTTGGTTATCCCACATATAACGAAAACCACATTTAAACATTTTATATCACATTAGACTAATTTTTAGTCTACTCAAAAATATTTAAATAATCATTTTTATTCAAAATCATTGTCTTTCAATAACTTGCATTTTACAAGTTCTAAATTACGTTCTAAGCATTTTAACTTAAATCGCATAAATCGAAAAATAACATTTAACGTAAACCGTCATTATACAAAGTTAAGTCTACATAAAATATATGTCGTACGACTATTTCAATCATATCTTATAAGTTTACACTTTTTATTTTTCAAATTTCACGTAAAACACTTTTATTACGCGTTTTAAGACTTATACGCATGCAATACTTAACCAATACCCGCACCACCTTTACCAATACCCTAAATACTTATACACTTTCAAAATTTACTCATTTCCCTTTCTTTTTATGTTATAAAAAACCGGACCTATACATAAAATATACATAATATAACAAAAATCTTACCTAATGTCTTCATTTGTCAATTTCAACTTGTCATAAGATCTTGAACAAAGTCATGCAATCTAGCAAGATATTAAGTCAAAATCAAATCTTTTTTTTTTTCTTTTCTTCACTCCAACGCCAACCCCCGTACCCTTACACCCTTGTTTTGTGGATCTTGTTTATAACATAGATATTTTTCTTTTATAAGTTAGTTACCTTTCCATTTCATTCCATAATTAACCAAAAGAACAAACTCCCATTTCCTTTGTTTCTCCCTCTTGTTTCCGTGCAAATATCAGCCCCAATACACCATTTCCATCTTTCATTTTCACTTGTTCCTTGAGCAAAGTGGTGAGGTTTAGTGTTCTAGTTGTATTCCTAGTTCAATTTCACTACAATTCACCATTTAACTACACCAAAAATCCCATCTTTTTCATGGATTTCCCTTGAATATTTTTACTAGGGTTTTCTTGGAAAGATTAGAAGAGTTCTTGCTAGTGTTATTTTCTTGTTTATCAAGGGTTTACTAGGTTGGGTAAAAAGTATTGGAAGATTGGGTTATAAGTTGTTGGTCTTGGTCTTGTATCCTCTTCGACACACATTCCATCTCAACTCAATGTAAGGCATCGAGCACCCTTAAGTGGTATATCTTTATTGTTTTTCAACTTCAAGCATGTTGGGATAAGTGTTATATATCATCTTTGTACGTTGAAAATTTTTGAAACCAAACTAGCAAAATGAGTTCTTAATTCTTTTTAATACTCGACATACCTTTATACATTCGAACATACATGCTTAAAAGAATAAAAGTTTTGTTTTAAAAACTTGTGTGGAAATGTTTAGTAAAGATTAAACGCTTGCAAGCTTAAAGAAAGAAAAACAAATCCAAACTCATGCACGTAAAACTTACTGTGAAGAAATATAGCATGGAAATCACAGTTAACAGGTCCCTAAATACTAAACGTTTGCAAGATATAACACCAAAGGACTTGTAGTCCATTGGTGTGTTGCTTGCCTTATTACCCAACAAACCTAGGTTCGAACCCCCTTGGTCTCACTTTGGGATATTACTTTTATTTTAGCGTTTTGATTATTATTTTTGGACCCGATCTAGTATATTTTTATAACACTTCATAAAAATGTAAAAACTAATATTTTTCAACACATTTTGTCCACATTTTTTTTTGTCAAACTAATATATTTAGTATTATTACTAAAACTCGACTAAAAGACAAAAACTAAATATTTTTATGTAACTAGTAAAATAACTTAACCATGTCAACCTGTATTTTAACTTGACACTAAAAACAAAATACAAAGAGGTTATATACATTTTCCGGAAACTTCAGCAACTATTTTTTATATGACTTATCAAGTAACTTTGATGTTGTTTTTGAGCGTTTTAAAGTCCGAGAAATGTTTAGTTTTTCTAGAGGGATGTTTTCGGGATATTCTTCGTACAAGTCTAGTGTTACTGAAATAGTTTGTGTCGGGAAGGAAATATATACATAAAGATACTATTTGAGCCGAATACTTGAAAACATTCTCACAAAGTATCTACATATACTTCAATATACTAAACTTTGACGTAAAGTTCTTTTGACTTATAAACTACCAAAAAAGTACAATGATGATACAAACTTTTAAAACCGCATATTAATTATGTTATTTCACATGACACATTTCTAAGGCACGTCGTTATTTATTTGGCCGTGACCGGGTACCGTTGTACTATTCTAGTTGATCATTTATTTCCGACACATTCATCACCATACTTTGAGGTGAGTCATAGCCCCATTTTTACTCGTTTAATTTTTTTATAAACTCTTGGGGGAGAATACATGCTCAATTAATTTCAATTACTTTCTTTTGGACACAAGTACAATGAACTTTTATTGATTGCCTAAGTTGTTGTCGTTTGCCATCAATTCCATACAATCATGAACCGTTAATTACTTTGTAAGCGCGAATGTTGTGAATAGATCTATTGGGGGTATACTCCCCTGTTAGGAATATAAATATTCATATGAAAGACTCGGCCACCCCGAGTATCTATTAGCATTAAGTAGCTCATAGAATTATTAGTATTAGTTTAGTTATCGTAGTATTCGTGGAGTTGGGTCGGGTCTTTACCCACTGTCAGCTCACTCCACAGCCCACATGGGGCGTTTATGTGTGTTGTATAAATACCCTCTCCCACCAAAGGAGAGGGTTGGAGCTTCTTTCAATCTAATACATAATACTTCACTTTCTCTTACTAGAACTCCCATTCTATCTCTTTCTCTCTCTAGAATTCAACCTAACATCAAATCCAAGTGCGTGTTATGATAATTAATGTGTTACAATTGGTATCAGAGCCATGGTTATGATTAGCTAGATTGTGTGTACTTGGATTCGCAACTTGGTTTTTTATTTCTTCTTTGGTTCGAATTGTAAAGAAAGAAAAATCAAGATTTGAGTTTTGTTCGTGGTTAGGATTGATGTGTGAGTGTACTTTCGTGTTTTGGATAGTTATTTTAGCTTACCTTGGTTACTAGATTGATTATCTCATAAGTTTATTGGTGTTTTTAAGCTTATACGAGACGGTTTGAGCTGTTCTTGACTGCGAGTTGGTGATTCTTAGTTGCGATTTGGGCTTGTCAAGGAAGTCACTTGTTGCGGTTTAGCTTGAGTCAGATCTGTGGTTTGGATAGTAGCCAAAAAGGGTATAAAAAGACAAAACTAGGGTGAAGGTGACATTTTTGTCGTCTACTTGTAATTGCGATTTGACCTAAAGTGATTGCGATTTGACCTTTGCGGTTTGAGTCTGCATTTTGGGTCACAGCTTTTTGGTATTGCGATTTGAAGTTTATTACAGTTTAAGGGTTGCGTTTTCCTTTTGGTGTTGCGATTTGCCTAACTAAAGACCTCAGATCTATTTCATCCTCATCAATCAAGATAAGTCAAACGAAAAAGGAAAATTAGTAAGGAAAAAAAAGATGACCAAGAACAGAAAAACAAACTGATCTTAACAAACTTCAAACAAGTCCTAGTCTATCCCAAACCCTCATAAGTAACAGTCAACAACAACAAATCCAACATCAATATCCTAATCCCCATCTCTACACCATCTCAGTTTTAAGATGAAAAGATACGCAAGATCACAGCTCGTTCACCTCTTGTAACAATCATTGAAATGATTTTTGTGAGTGAATCCAAACCATCATAGATCTTTATCGAAGCTTATACTTCTCTTAGATATCCGAATAACATCAAAAGAAAGAACAAAACAAGATTGTTTCATTCCCCTTTTCATTCGGGTAAACAAACATGAAACGAAAAAAAGAATAGCCTATCATTGATCTCAACTTATCTCAATTTGCAATCAAGGAATTGTCAAAAGACACAACCAAAAGAGATATAACATCATCGATCTTTTTGAAGTATACACTTCTCTGTATATCCGACATAGTTGTGAAAAGAATGAAACAAGTTTGTTTCTTCTTCTCTTTGATTCGGTTTAAACGAAAACACAAAATTAAATACTAGTTTCAAAACAAAATAATATACAAGGATCTCTGTTTAATCTCTTTGAACAAAGTTTCATTTTAAACCTAACCACAAGAGATTTTTTCTTCATCGATCTATAAGAAGGAATATTTTTTTTAATCTCCGAACCATCTAAAGAAAGAACAAAACATTAACGTTTCATTCTCTCTTTTCGTTTGTTCAAAGTAACATAAGGCAAAAACGATGCATAACTAATCACCTACCTGTAACCTTCGCTTGGGTCATCAAGAAATCAAGTGGAAGAGTTTGATCTTGATTTCGATTTGATCTGACATCAAAAATCTAAGGGACGAATTTATGTTTGTATAAAAGAGAGGCGTTTATTTTTGTTGGTGTGAGATTAGGGTTGTGAGTGGAGAAATATTAGGGTTGGGTCTGATTAAGTATTAGCCTTAAATACCGAATATTTAGGGCATGATTAGTGGACTTGGGCTGAGATAGTTAAAACCTTAGTGGGCTGCGTGGGTTATCTGTTTTACAAGGGATGATATTTATTTTTCTCAAGTATTTCATACGGTGAAGAGGGAGTAGTATCTTTGGTGTGGTCATCTTGTGATAAAATTTTGGGGTTATAATTTGGACCGCGGTTTTCATTTTGAATTATTTTGGGGTGAGATATTTTCGGGTTTATTGGATATAACTACGGGGTTTATTCAGATTTCGTAACACGAACGGTGTCTGAAATTCACTGAGACTTGTCTACTTCATAACTTAAACTCATTTCAACCAAACCAAATCATAATTCAACAACATATCACCTAATCGATCATACAATAATCACGTTCAACACACAATCACTAATCATTGTACCGGTCCAACGGTTATCATAACACATATCAATTATCATTGTCTCACGGTTTCTTCTTGATTTTGTAAAATCCCGCGAAAGAATCTCTTTCTCGGTTTAAATCATAGAATTGTAAAATCCCGTGCACGTTCATATCATGTCAAATTCTTCGGATTCAGTCATATCTGAGATACTCAAATTGTACGACATGATCGATGAACATAAGATTTCCAACAAAGTACAACAGACTAACGGTTTTGAGTCTGATACTACTAAAATGGAATCTTTGTGCTCTAATTCACATGAGAGAGAGTTGCATCAGCCACAACAAGTGCAAGATAATGCAAAGGAAAGTTGCATAGAATGTTTTTGACTACTTCATTCACATCTCAAGGTTCTCTTTGAAAGACCTGGATACATGGGAGGATACAAATGTGCATTTGCATCACTCTTTGGTCAAGATGTTCAGACTTTCACAGGCACAATGATACTGAACTTAGATCAACTAGAACAACAACTTGACAAAGGAGAATTTCCTGAAATTGGATCCATGGCTGCTTTTTATGTGATCAACAAACAACTCCAAGTGTTCATCGATTCGCAATTCACTGCGGATTATGACTATGACAGTCAAATGATGGAAAAGTGTTTTGCTAATTACACTGGAATCGAGGTTGACATGTTCAGAGAAACACTACTCCAACTCATGGGTAATGTTAAGAGGTTCATTAATGAAAGAGCACAACATCAACAACGCAGTGGCTCTGAGTCTAATAAGCATGATACAAGCGACAGTTCTAGGACTTATATCACACATGGCTTGGATACTGATCACAGACCAGAAAATGACCAAGTCCCATCTGCTGAGGTACATGTCACTGATCAACATAATGCGCTTTCTAATGAACGACAGCATACTGATCAAATTAAACCTACTTATGACACATATATGTTGGAAAAGACTGCTAGCAATACCATTCCTGCTTCAACAAAAATGAGTCATAAAGGGGGAGAAATTGATCAGGATGCTGAACATGATGATGCTTCAAGTTCTTTGTTTACGGCTGAGTCTTTTAAATCAAATGATATGGTTGAAAAAGAAGTTTTTAATGAACTTTCACACAGATTTTTACAACTTGAAAAACATTGTATTTCACTTGAAATCTCAATGCAACAAAAGGAAGAAAGTCTTCAAACTAACCAACCATGTAAAAATCCAGAATTTCCTGAATTCCGTGAATTTTTTATGATAAATGATTTGAAAGCTCAGCTAGAAGCCAAAAACTCAACGATCAACAACTTGAAAACACAAATTACCCAGATGCATGAGATAAGAAATGTAGTCAAGGCTAAATGTGACAGTGATGCAACTGAAACAAGAAACATTAAATTGGAACTTAAAGTGGCTGAATTACTTAAGGAAAATGAGACTTTGAAAATTCATTGCAAAGACTTGTGTGATTCAATCAAAGAAAAGAAAACTAAGACTATAGAACAGACAACCTCTTTGACTGCCAAAAATGATGAATTCAAAGCTCAACTTCAGGAAAAGGGTTTTGTAATTACAACATTAAAAAACGAGTTAAGAAAATTAACAGGAAATAGTGTGAACACTAAGTTTGCAAAACTGATATGTGTCTAAATACACATATATTTTACCCGGTTTAAACCCACATAAACGATCAAAAGCACACAAATAGCCATAAATGTTATAAATATCATGAAAATGTGTTTTTATATGTTTCAGATGCAAAATTATTAAAATTAAGTGAAAACGGATAAAGTTTGCATAAATGGCAAGTCTAGTCCCTCGAATTTCAAAAGTTGTCAAAATTAGTCCCCGGGTGTTTTAAAAATAGAAAATCATGTTTTATACCCTTGTACTATTCACACTTGACAAGATTGGTCCTTTTGATAAACTTTTGGAAAATTACAATTTCACCCCTAAACTTTTGGAAAATTACATAAATGGTCCTCGGGTGTTTTAAATTGTAACAAAATACAAAATAGGTCCTTTGGTTTATCTAACTTGGCAAGATATACCCTTGTGATAACTTTGGAATAATTACAGGTTTAGTCCTTGGATTTTCAGCAAATGACAACATTGGTCCCTATGTTTAACCAAAATAAAATCCGGATCCAAATAACCTTAACCCCATAAAATCCAAATACAACCCAACCACTAAACCCAACCCTTATCCCATTTACCCAGTCCAAGCCCAATGAATAACCAAAGCCCAAAACCATAACTGAGTTTAACAACTCAGTCAAACCATGGTTTGACCCTTCGTCTAAACCACCCAACCCGCCAAAACCAGCCAGTCACCCCCCACCTCACCAATACCACTCACCACCTCATCCCCCCTCCTAAACACGTTACCTAACATTGCCAAAAGCATTAAATGCATCTCTCCCACTCCCACTAGCTAAATCAGAAGAAAAATCCACTTGCCACGTTTCCCGCCAAAAGTGAGTTTGGACGAATGAGATTAAATTGGAGCAATTCAATGGTGGGGATATGATTAGTGATGTCGACAATGTATTTCCCATTTCAATTTAGTATAAATAGATAGCTTTGTAGCCTTAATTGGCAAGTAGGTAAGAATAGCATAATCGTATTTCCTTTCCAGTAGACATAATTTGTAATCTCATGTTTTCAGTAATCAATAATAAGTAAATTAAGCTTGTTTGATGATAATCTTTGTGCAATTTCATTAGTTAATGATAATTCTAGATTTTCATATTGTACTGAGAAATCAAACTTAAATAAGTAGTATTGAAATAGCTTCTCAGTTATTTCTATAAGCTCACATAAGCTTTATATAGCTTATTGTAAGTTTATTGTAGTGTAATTCTGTTCTAATTCAAGATTTGAAGAAAAGTCAACCAAAGTCAACTGATGGGTCAAAATAAGCAATTCTGGGGTTAAAAGCTATTCAGGAAGGCTTGTGTTGGTTTTCTAGCTTGTTTTTGACAAGCTAGATTGGTTCTAGTTCCTTGATCTTGTTCTCAGTTGAAGTTTAGTTGTAAGCAATTTTTAGAAATTTTTGCATTTCACTATTTTATTTGTTTGTATGCTTTGATCTTCATGTTTCTGTGTTTCTTAGTTGTTGTTGAGTAGAATCATGCATTAAAACAGGTAGCTTGTTCATTAGAATCCATAGTTGCTAAAATTCCATTTTGGCAGTCAAACTTGCATATTTGTTGTTACTGAGTATTATGCTTGCATTGTTGTTGGTTTATGCTTATTTAGTCCTACTTAATGATAAAATAAAGCTTTGAATCAGTATTGTGGTCTAAATCCCAGAAATCCTTTGAAAATCCAAAAATCTCAGGTTTTAAGGGCTGTTTGGATAATTTGTTGTGAATCTGTGTTAGAGGGTGTATGTGCCATTGTTCTTGTCTGATGTATGCCACATTAGGTCCTAATAACTCAGTGAAAACATAAAAACCAGACCTCATTTGGTGAAAAGTCAAAATAGCCTTTGATCCCTCTCATTTTGATGACTGTTGTGGTTTTAGGATCCAAGATCTTGATTTTGTGTTCATAAGTTGTTAACTTTGCTCAATCTAGTCTTAATACACCATAATACATCATAATCAGTCAATAGGATTGATCCAAAATTCATATAAGTCAACCTAGTTCATAATCAAAAAGTCAAAAACATCAGGTTCAACCCAGTTCTGAGTTGCTGATCTTGGGCAAAATTGGACTTCAATTGGGTGTTTTGTGATAGGGCTTTTTGTGTTTTAGTATACCCAGCAATATAGCCTAGGTTTTTCCCCACTTAAGTTTCACTTTCCTGCTTATTTATAAACTCTAAATCAGTCTGCAAGTTGGGGTATTCAGCTGAGTTTTCTGCATAAGTTCCACAGCTGTCCACTTGCTTATCTAGCTTATTCCCTATAGCTTATTTGTGTTTTATAGTCATTTTATGCTTATAGTAGTGTATTGAGCTTGTCCTGATCATTTGGTCAATTTTCCTAGCATATTAGCTTATTTTGGGCTTATAAGCAAACTGCTTATTAGCCCAAAACTGCTTATCAGGCTTAGCTAACCTCTTATTTTATTTTTCTTATCTTTCTAATATTATTTTAGATTTACTCAGAATTTTTCATAATTTTCCTAAGTCATTTAATATTTTTAATCATTTTAATTAGTTTCTAATAGTAATAAAATCATAATAAATAGAAAAATAATCAGAAAAATATAAATCTAATTTTCATAATTTTCTTTTGTCATTTATAATCTAGGAAAAATATAATTATATTTTTAAACCTTAAGAAAAACAAAAAAACATAAATATAGTGATAGCTTCTATTTAATAGAATTTATCTTTTTAAATTTTAATTAAGTAATTTTCATTTTTATAATTTTCTTAGCTTCTTTAAATCTTATAATATTTTTAGAAAAAGTTTTAGATTTTTCTTTGCTCATTTAGTATTTTTTATAATTTAAATTAGTTTAATAAGTAATTAAAATAATAAATAATTAATAATAATTAAATAAAAAGTGTAAAAAATTATAATTTAAGTTTTTAAACAAGTTTTAAGTAATTTTACATTTTTAGGTTTTAAATTTCATAAATTTCAGTTTTTGTCCCATTTTAGCTTTTCCGTTACGCGTTTTAGTTTATTTATTCGCGTTTAATTTTATTGTGCATATCTGTTTTAATTTGTTATTTAGAATTGTTAAAAGCAAAATCAAAAGCAATCTAAATCATCAATCACTCTAATCCAAAGCTTTTCACAGTTTTCCATTCACACCTCGTTGGGAAACGACCCAGGTGATCACTTGCCTGGTTTCACACTACACACGAGTATTCGTTCTGAGACTGTTTATATTTATATATACGTTTTCAGACGGACCAAATTTTGGCGCCGCTGCCGGGGAGGTTATGCTGCGACAGTTGTGTTAGTTTTAGCGATTAGTGATTTGAGATCCTTCTATCAGAAGTTCCTATTTCCCAAAAACCATATAAAATACAAAAATATTTTTTTTTCTTTTCTATATATATTATTATTATTATTATCATATAAAAAATAAAAACACCAAAAATAATTTCCGTTTTCTTTGTTTAAATAAATAACAATAAAAAATTACCATCGAAAATCAAGACAGAGTACTACCTAACTGGGGGTACGACCATAATAAGTTCCCAAACATCAGATTTAAAACTTGCCTTTGTATCACTTGCGAATATCGGCTCACCTTTGATTGATAAACAAACTCTAACGGAGGTTCTAGGATAGTCTGACATTAAATTGTCGGACTGAAAGAAGCGGGTTTTTAAGGAGCTTAATTGCCCACTTTTGCTTCTCCGCCACTCTGTGCGTTTATCTTTTAGAGAGCTACTGTACGCTCGTTGATTATTGGTTTAAGTTCGCTTGTGTTTTGCTTCTGTCTTGTTTTAATTGGAATATTTTACTTAGTGCATGCGCACTCGTTCTTCCACGTCATCAAGCCCTTTACGTGAACTCGTAAATATTTCGAGAAGACGTAATCGTAGACGTGCTGCCCAAATAGTCGAACCCGAGATTCGTACTATTCCCACTGATAATATGGCAGACAATCGCACAATGGCGGAAATGCTCCGTGCACCCACCGAGGGTTACGGAGATGCCATCGTTTTACCAGCCATCGATTCTGATCATTTTGAACTGAAAACACATTTGATTCAGCTCGTTTCTACCAACCAATTCCACGGGTTTGAACGAGAGGATCCTTATGCACACATTCGTTGGTTCAACAAACTGACCTCTACAATCAATTACAAAAATGTGCCGCAAACAGTGATCAAATTGATGCTATTTCCATTCTCACTTGAGGGGGCAGCCCGAATCTGGCTGGATAAAGAACCCCCTCGATCCATTGAAACTTGGGAAGATCTAGTGCAGAAATTTGTAAATTATTTCTTCCCTCCATCAAAGACGACTAATCTAAAAAATGAAATAGCTGGATTTCGTCAAAGTTTCAATGAAAATTTCGGAGAGGCATGGGAGAGATTTAAAGATCTCCTAAGAAAATGCCCACATCACGATTTTACGGAGTTACAACAGATAAATACGTTTTATAATGGGTTAACCCAAAACGATCAAGATGCACTTAACGCAGCCGCTGGTGGCAATATCTTGAATCGTCGACCTAGAGAGGTGGTTGAAATTTGTGAAAATAAATCAAAAGTTCCTATTTCTCGAAACAAAGTGAATGTTCCTGTCACTCCTGCTACCTCGTCATCCGGTAACTCCTCAGAGTTAGCCTTTTTAACGGACTCAATGCGTTGTATGATGAAGGAAATGAAAGAACTGAAGAGTGAAATTCACAAACCAGAACAAATTAAAGCAATAAACAAAGTGTGTGAAACTTGTGGTGGCCCACATGCGTATTATGATTGTCAAGCAACCGATGCTTCTCTTTACCCAGCTCCAGTAGCTGCAGTAAACCAAAATCAATACCGTCCGCATGCTGAGACTCAGTACCGAGCACCGAATGCTATGGTCCCACCTGGTTTTCCACCCGTGCCAAATCAGAATAATCAAAATCGCTTTGTTCAAAATCAGGGACAAAATTTCAACAATTCTCAAAATTTCAATCAAAACCGAGGTCAGAATCAGGGTAATTTTAACCAAAACCGTGGTCCAAATTTTAATCAAAACCATGGTTCAAACCGAAATCAGACGTCCTCAGATGAGTTGCTTAAGCAATTCATGAAAACTCAAGAGGAAACAAATAAGACACAATATGAGACAAACCAGTTATTGATTGCTCAATTAAACCAGATCAAAAAGTCTTTAACTGATATACCTTCTACCTCGGGAGGTCTCCCAAGTAACACTGTTGTCAACCCAAGGGGTGAACTCAAAGCTGTCTCCACACGTAGTGGTAAAGCTCATGTTGAACTCAAGGTGAAAAAGGACCCGGTACTTCCCACTAACAATGGAAGTGCTAAAAACGTCCAACCTTCGGTCATCCAAAATTCTACACCACCAATTGCTCCCCAACCGTCAAGAATCGATCCTACTCTTTCACGATTTACGGTTAAAAGTTTGTCAACCAAACTTAGTGAGCAAAGAACAGCCAGATATTATTCCGAGATGCTCAATGTTGTTCCTGTCAGTATACTGGATGACGGTGATGATGATGAGGACACAACTTTCGTCAAAGCTATCACCACTCGGAGTGGTGCTACTTATGAGGGGCCCGCTGGCCCTATTCCTCCTCCGTTGTTTGAAATGGAAAAAGAGACGGAGGATACAACGGACAAAGTGCAAATTCCAAGCCCACAAACTACAGCACAAGTCCAGCCTCCGATTGTCCAGAAAAAGAAATCCAAACCAGGAGTTGTCTTTGAATCTGTAGAGACTCCTGAAGTCATTTCCCAAAAATCCAAACCTTATATTCCTTACCCATCGCGCTTAAATGAGCAAAAGCTCCGTGAGAAAGCTAGTCAACAAATGGACAAATTCTTTCAAATCTTTAAAGAATTACATTTTGACATAAGTTTTGCGGATGCTATCATTCTGATGCCCAAATTCGCATCAACAATCAAACACTTGTTAAGCAACAAGGAAAAACTGATTGAAATGGCTAAAAATCCATTAAATGAGAATTGCTCAGCGGTTATCTTGAAAAAGCTTTCGGAGAAGCTTGGAGATCCTGGAAAGTTTCTACTACCTTGTGTATTTCCGAGAATGGTTGAATGCTATTCCTTAGCAGATCTAGGTGCAAGTATCAACCTGATGCCTCATTCAGTATGGAAGAAACTTTCTCTTCTGGCTCTTACTCCTACCTGCATGACTCTTGAGCTTGCAGATCGAACCATATCTCATCCTCGCGGCATTGCCGAAGATGTATTTGTGAAAATAGGAAAGTTCCATTTTCCAGCTGACTTTGTGGTTGTTGACTTCGACGCAGATCAAAAGGTTCCTCTAATTCTTGGAAGAGGATTCCTAAAAACGGGCCATGCTCTTATTGATGTATTTAAGCATGAGATCACCTTGCGTGTGGATAAGGAAGCTGTTACCTTTAACCATGATCAAACATCGAGGTACTCCTCAAATTTTGATTCTGCTTCGGTAAACCGAATCGATGTCATTGACATTACTTCAAAGGAGTACTCTCAAGAAAATCTTGGTCATTTTCATAATTCTGTGAGTGGGGAACCCACCACATCTTCTCAACTTATCATAGCCGACTCTTCCCCTTCTCTCACTTCGGTTGAGGGAAGTGATCCCTTTTGGGATGAAGTCGATGCTTTTCTCACTCTAGATAGTTCACCTCCGCATGAGGTTGATGATAACTATCTTGATCCTGAGGGGGACATTCTTTTTCTAGAAAATTTGTTAAACGAAGATTCATCTTCCCCTCTTCCACCAAAACAACTTCATAAAAAAGAAATCAAGTCAGTTGAGAAAACTGATAAATTTCCAGAGATCAAGTTTAAGGACTTGCCTCCTCCACTTGCAATTCTTGAGGAGGAAGTTCTTATATTAATTGCTGTTCAGATCTCTCTTCTTCCCTTCACCTACCCGGTGATTTCCCCTATCTTTCACTTATTCGGGAGTGAGGATATCACTTTTGACCCCGGCATTGTCCATCTAACATTGGTTTAAATGCCGGATTTATCTCATCGGTGTGGAACTTTCTTATGCTCAATTGGTTATCCAAGCATTTTGAATGAAAGTCCGATGGAGATGGTTTCTTCCACTTGCTTCCCCATGAACTAATGAATTCGGGGTCGAGTCAAGCTAGCGACTCGGTTAATAAAAACAGTAGCATAATATGGGTTTTCACCCATGTCTCACCCAAGTGTGGGGGAAATGCCCCACATGTTGTAAAAAAAAAAAAAAAAAAAAAAAAAAAAAAAAAAAAAAAATGGTTTATGTATATAAAATAAATGGCTATTAGTATTTCCTTTTCACGTTTTAAGTGTCGGTTTAACAACCATTACTTTGAATATTGAGGGCAATATTCAGTTCTAAGTGTGGGGGGGAATTCTTGCGAATTTGATCAAATGTACCATCTAGTACCCCCATTTTTAGCCAAAATTTTAAATTTTTTTTTCTCACTTACAACGCAATAAATGGTTATCAGTCCACCATGTCTAACCCACATAAGGACTGGCTAATCCAGGAGCAAACGGCTCTTGGTAAAGATGTCTCAAATCCGTTGATGGCTTGCAATTTGCCCAAAATTGTATGGTATTCGACTCACCATATCTTCATAAGTAAAGAGTTGGCTAGCCCGCAAGGTTATGGCTTGTGGTTAAGGCAGTGAAAATCCATATTGGTAATCAGCTCACCAAAGATAATAGTTATAATTTATCTAAGAGTTGGCTAGTCCAGAAGCAAACGGCTTTTGGTAAAGACAAATCAAAACCGTTTACAGCTGATGATTTGCTCAAAATCATTTGGTTATCATTGTACCAAAGTATCACATACTAAAACATTGGCTACTCCAGAAGTAATGGCTTTTGGTAAAGAGATAAAATCCATTAAAACTTCATAAAAGATTGCTAGGGACTAGCAATAGTTTAGTGTGGGGGATTTGATATGTGTCTAAATACACATATATTTTACCCGGTTTAAACCCACATAAACGATCAAAAGCACACAAATAGCCATAAATGTTATAAATATCATGAAAATGTGTTTTTATATGTTTCAGATGCAAAATTATTAAAATCAAGTGAAAACGAATAAAGTTTGCATAAATGGCAAGTCTAGTCCCTCGAATTTCAAAAGTTGTCAAAATTAGTCCCCGGGTGTTTTAAAAATAGAAAATTATGTTTTATACCCTTGTACTATTCACACTTGACAAGATTGGTCCTTTTGATAAACTTTTGGAAAATTACAATTTCACCCCTAAACTTTTGGAAAATTACATAAATGGTCCTCGGGTGTTTTAAATTGTAACAAAATACAAAATAGGTCCTTTGGTTTATCTAACTTGGCAAGATATACCCTTGTGATAACTTTGGAATAATTACAGGTTTAGTCCTTGGATTTTCAGCAAATGACAACATTGGTCCCTATGTTTAACCAAAATAAAATCCGGATCCAAATAACCTTAACCCCATAAAATCCAAATACAACCCAACCACTAAACCCAACCCTTATCCCATTTACCCAGTCCAAGCCCAATGAATAACCAAAGCCCAAAACCATAACTGAGTTTAACAACTCAGTCAAACCATGGTTTGACCCTTCGTCTAAACCACCCAACCCGCCAAAACCAGCCAGTCACCCCCCACCTCACCAATACCACTCACCACCTCATCCCCCCTCCTAAACACGTTACCTAACATTGCCAAAAGCATTAAATGCATCTCTCCCACTCCCACTAGCTAAATCAGAAGAAAAATCCACTTGCCACGTTTCCCGCCAAAAGTGAGTTTGGACGAATGAGATTAAATTGGAGCAATTCAATGGTGGGGATATGATTAGTGATGTCGACAATGTATTTCCCATTTCAATTTAGTATAAATAGATAGCTTTGTAGCCTTAATTGGCAAGTAGGTAAGAATAGCATAATACTATTTCCTTTCCAGTAGACATAATTTGTAATCTCATGTTTTCAGTAATCAATAATAAGTAAATTAAGCTTGTTTGATGATAATCTTTGTGCAATTTCATTAGTTAATGATAATTCTAGATTTTCATATTGTACTGAGAAATCAAACTTAAATAAGTAGTATTGAAATAGCTTCTCAGTTATTTCTATAAGCTCACATAAGCTTTATATAGCTTATTGTAAGTTTATTGTAGTGTAATTCTGTTCTAATTCAAGATTTGAAGAAAAGTCAACCAAAGTCAACTGATGGGTCAAAATAAGCAATTCTGGGGTTAAAAGCTATTCAGGAAGGCTTGTGTTGGTTTTCTAGCTTGTTTTTGACAAGCTAGATTGGTTCTAGTTCCTTGATCTTGTTCTCAGTTGAAGTTCAGTTGTAAGCAATTTTTAGAAATTTTTGCATTTCACTGTTTTATTTGTTTGTATGCTTTGATCTTCATGTTTCTGTGTTTCTTAGTTGTTGTTGAGTAGAATCATGCATTAAAACAGGTAGCTTGTTCATTAGAATCCATAGTTGCTAAAATTCCATTTTGGCAGTCAAACTTGCATATTTGTTGTTACTGAGTATTATGCTTGCATTGTTGTTGATTTATGCTTATTTAGTCCTACTTAATGATAAAATAAAGCTTTGAATCAGTATTGTGGTCTAAATCCCAGAAATCCTTTGAAAATCCAAAAATCTCAGGTTTTAAGGGCTGTTTGGATAATTTGTTGTGAATCTGTGTTAGAGGGTGTATGTGCCATTGTTCTTGTCTGATGTATGCCACATTAGGTCCTAATAACTCAGTGAAAACATAAAAACCAGACCTCATTTGGTGAAAAGTCAAAATAGCCTTTGATCCCTCTCATTTTGATGACTGTTGTGGTTTTAGGATCCAAGATCTTGATTTTGTGTTCATAAGTTGTTAACTTTGCTCAATCTAGTCTTAATACACCATAATACATCATAATCAGTCAATAGGATTGATCCAAAGTTCATATAAGTCAACCTAGTTCATAATCAAAAAGTCAAAAACATCAGGTTCAACCCAGTTCTGAGTTGCTGATCTTGGGCAAAATTGGACTTCAATTGGGTGTTTTGTGATAGGGCTTTTTGTGTTTTAGTATACCCAGCAATATAGCCTAGGTTTTGCCCCACTTAAGTTTCACTTTCCTGCTTATTTATAAACTCTAAATCAGTCTGCAAGTTGGGGCATTCAGCTGAGTTTTCTGCATAAGTTCCACAGCTGTCCACTTGCTTATCTAGCTTATTCCCTATAGCTTATTTGTGTTTTATAGTCATTTTATGCTTATAGTAGTGTATTGAGCTTGTCCTGATCATTTGGTCAATTTTCCTAGCATATTAGCTTATTTTGGGCTTATAAGCAAACTGCTTATTAGCCCAAAACTGCTTATCAGGCTTAGCTAACCTCTTATTTTATTTTTCTTATCTTTCTAATATTATTTTAGATTTACTCAGAATTTTTCATAATTTTCCTAAGTCATTTAATATTTTTAATCATTTTAATTAGTTTCTAATAGTAATAAAATCATAATAAATAGAAAAATAATCAGAAAAATATAAATCTAATTTTCATAA